>OY998156.1:1858615-3058615 GCA_963921925.1 Sphagnum tenellum
CAGTGGGGAGGCTGTCAATCCTAAGAAGCAAAGCACCCTAAAGGCTGCCTTCTCCAAGCAGGATTGCTCGAAGGTTGACCAGCTTTGGGGTCGAGCATTCTATGCCAATGGGCTCTCTTTCCATTTAGCAAAGGATCCTCACTTCAAAGCAGCTGTGGTAGCAACAGCAAGCTTTGGGGAGTCATATCCAGGGCCTCCTTTTGTGGACAGGTTATGAACAACCATTTTGGAGCGTGAGAAACAGGTCTGTCGGGATGGCTTGGCCTCCTTCCAAGAGTATCTTCAGCTAACAAGGGCAACGATTACCAGTGACGGGTGGTCTGATGTGCGTAGGCGCCCTTTGTTAAATCTGCTCATTGTCTCTCCGAAGGGGGAAATGTTCCTCAAGGCGGTTGATACGAGGGGTGAGACAAAGGACGTTGCTTATATTGCTGGACAGTTGATTGATTACATCCTGGAGGTTGGTGCAGACAACGTCATCCAAGTTGTTACAGACAGTGCGGCAGTCTGCAAAGCTGCTGGCAGGCTGGTTGAACAAAAGTTCTCTTGGATAACATGGACGTCATGCACCCCACATTGTCTGGACTTGCTCCTTGAAGATGTGGGGAAGCTGCCATGGGTTGCAGAGGTGGTTGCAGAGGCAAAGGCGGTGGTGAAATTCATCACAAATCACCACTAGAGTCAAGCGCTATTTCGTGGGAAGTCTGCGCTGGATCTGCTGAAGCCAGGGGACACGTGTTTTACCACCAACTTCATCATGCTGGACCGCATGCTAGAGGTGAAAGAGGCGTTGCAAGAGGTGGTTGTCGGCCGGGAGTGGAGGGAGTGGAACAGGAAGTCCAATCATTCGGATGACGGGGACGAAGTGAGGGACTGTGTCTTGCGGAGCGGATTGTGGAAGAACCTGGAAAAGGTGCTAACATTGACAAAGGGGACGGTGGCTCTGCTGCGGGAGTGTGATCGGGGGGTGCCAATCACAGGAAAGGTCTATGTGGCAATGTTTAATTGCGGACAGGAACTAGAGGCCTTGAGGGACGGCACCTTGGAGTACTGTCCTGGGATCAAGGTCTCTGCTTAGCAGTATGCACAGGTGCATGCAATATGGGAGAAGCGTTGGGAGATGTTGCACAGCGACATGCATGTCGCTGGGTATGTTTTTGACCCGGAGTATCAGTCTCCAGGTAATGGGCAGCATAGCAACGTAGAAGTGATGCGAAGCTTCTGCCTGACATTGAGGATCAGGTCAAGGCAATCAAACAGCTAGCTAAGTACATGAACTCGGAAGGAGAGTTTGGCCGCCCGTTTGTCAAGGCAAGTGCTAAGAAGTTGCCAGGTTGGAAGTGGTGGGTGGAATTTGGCTCAGAGTGCCCCGAGCTGCAGAGCGTGGCGCAGAAGGTGCTAAGCCAGATCTCATGCGCGTCTGCGTGCGAGAGAAACTGGAGCACCTACGACTTTATGCACAACAAAAAGCGCAATCGTCTGCGACCAGACAGGGCAAACGATCTGGTGGAGGTGTTCTCTAACCTGCATCTGATCAGCAAGCTGAACAACATCGAGTATGAGGAGCAGATGGTGGCATGGGACAGCGGAGAGGAAGAATTAGAAGAAGAGTGAAGCACGGGTGACCTTATAAAAATATTGGATTGTGTCCTTTTTTGTGTGAATCTGGTGTGCTGGAGCTCAAGAAAGTTTAAAAGCTGTTAGATTTTGCAGTCAGGCCAAAAAAAATTCTAGTTTGTGCAATCCAATCAGATCTGGTATGCAGCTCAACTAGTTCTGATGCAGGGCTTGACTGCATGCATTTGTTTCTTGAATATTTTTAGGTGGTATGATGTCGAATATGCTTGGTGGTAAAGTGAGGATAGGCTGATTTGTCCATCCAGGATAGAAGTCTGATAATGTTTTAAAGTTGATCAACAATATAAAAGTTTGAGGAAGATTCGTTCAGCATTTGCTAGAGAGTGATTTCATTGGTATTTGCTATCTTGTCAAATCTGCTTGATGGTAAAGTTAGGACAGGCTGATTTGTCCATCCAAGATATAAGCCTAATAATGTAAGCCTAACATGCCCACGAATGTTTACCGAATGTTCACCGGTTGATTTATAAAATTCTTTAGAATTCTTACTTCTTTGGGCTTCCATAACATTCTCGCACCAAGAATGTCAAAACTATGATTGTACACCATGTACACTATTGGATTTTGTGGTAGTGCAAACTAAGGGCACCTTCTATATGATATTGAATCATCAAGAGCAAGTGGGCATTTTGAAAAGTGAATTGCATGTAAAGACAAATGCTTCGCTTTTCAAAATGCATGTGTTATTTGTTGTTAAATTATCATGATACTTGGCGGGTACCTAGCTAATACCCATTGGGTATCATGGTAAAAAAATTAAGAGATAAGAGTTGTGTCACATTTTATGCCATGTCATGCCTTCAAATTGGGATGTTCTTGAAATAATAAGCCTTCATCCTCTAGTTTTGGGGGTCCATTGTTTTGGGAACACCCTAACCTTCAAGTGTTACCTTACACATAAAACATTATGAGGTTTTTTGTATTTGAAATCACCTCCCAATATGAAAAATGAGTTTATTAATAGAAAAAACCTCCTACCATCCACATGCATACTATTTAAAAAAATAAAATTTTGTACTTTACATTTGGAAATACATGTTATCATACATCATTTCTGTATGTCCTTGGAATATTGTCCTTTGGGCTCCAATTCTAAAGAAGGCCCTAAGGAAATATGAAATAGGCACCAAGACCAATGTTGGTCATGTACGTCCTTTATGTTGATATATTGTAGCAGTTTGGCATTTAAGAAATAATTTAATTATGTTGTCAAGAAAATTGACAAAATAAAATAAAAATAAAATGATTAAAATATTCAACAAAACTATCATTTGAAAATACTTTAACAACTAAGGTACCTTATCTCCAATACATTTTGGATTAAAATATCATACACGAAATATTTTCAAGGTTTTGACAATAAAATTTTGATTTTTAAAATTTAAACATTTTCACGTTTGCAAGGTTTGTATGATATTCACCTTGATATATCACAATAAATATTAAATTATACAAACCTTATGTATTTGGGTAAATTATTTTTGATTTCCATTTCATTTTCTGTACGTAGCTAGTAAAATGTTTTAAACTAATAATTATTTGATGCTTATACTTAGATGATGAAGGTTAATTGTTTTGAATCAACTAAACAAAGGGCATAGTCAAAATCATTTTATAACACCTATGTACTTGGACATCCTGCCATTACACATTATTAATGAAAGTTAGTTGATCAACAATGAAAAATGAATTGATTTTGTGAACATTAAGTTTCATTGAATGAAAATATTGAATGCTATTACACGTAATTTGAATTGAATTGAATTCAAATATGTTTATTTCAATGTGAATTAAATTGAATTGAATTCCAATTTAACTAAATTGAATTCAAATTTTAGTTTGAAATTCAACTAAAGTGAATTCAAATTCAATTGAAAAAAATGGGATGCAAATTGGTGGAGAAGATATTGAAAATCTATTCATGAATGTGATATTGAAAAAAATAAATTAAAATACACATTTCCATGCAACTTTATTGGGCATGGGTTAAACAAAATTTGGGTTACAATTTGGTAGGATGAAATATCATGGGACCATGTAGCTAGTCATCCTACCTAAACCAACTTTAATGAATGATTGTCACTAGAATTTCATAGTTTGCAATGCATGTGATTATGATAGATTCATTTGAATTATCATGATTAACTATTATATATTTGAAATTATATTCATATTCATTATATTAATTATCTCAAAAACAATTATTATTATATGTTCTTGGAATCCCATTAGATTATCATTTGTAGTTATAAAAATGTTTTGAATAAGGATATTGATTGGTTTCAAACTATTTTTGGTAAATTTTTCACAACAATGTTTGAAATTTCACATATTCATGTTTGCAATGCATGAATAATTTTCTTTCTCCACTTCAAAATGGGCCATGTAAACATTTAAATTTATTTTACATTTACCCACTTACGGTCTCTCAATATGTACAAAGTTTGTGCACTTTTCTATGTTCCATACTTGTAATAATGATTTAAGTTCATATCAAAATAACTTTATTATCTTCAAATTAAAAAATCATTGTGATTATGGTAAGAAATGTAGTACACAAACAATTCCAAATCAATTTGAAAGTTAAGGGTAAAATATTTTATAGTGTAACATATCTTGCACTTTGAGGTTTAAATCACACACCAGTCAAATACCATGGCATCTTGCCACTCTTTAGTTAAAGCATGTGTACTTCACAATGCATATTTGAAAATACTCAATTTTAAAGTTGTATTATAGTAAATGTAATTATTATGTTTTTGATTTTTAGTGTTTTGATGAACAAACCTAGCACCTGCAAACAAAAACTAACCTTAGACAAATTTATCTTTAATGCAAATATAGACGTTATTATGGGTCCAATCATGAATAGATTTTGATGAAAGAAATATTGGGGTAATGATGAAATTCGTTTGCAAAAATAGGAAAGTGGAATTTCAAATTGCTTCAATTAGTAATTTAAAATAGTTACGTGTGGTTTAGGGCTATCATCATCTAAAGAAATATTGGGGTAATGATGAAATGATGAAAGGTTATTGGGGAAAGAAAAACTTGAAAATATATGGCAATTGGATTGATTTTACATTGAAAAAATATGTAGAAATAAAAGATGGAGGTTGTACAATTAAAATAGCCTATAGGTTTTACAACATTCACGAAAGCTCATTAAAAGGCCATATATATATATATATATATATATATAATCTTTGGTAACACAAAGATGTAGAATACGGGTCACAATAACTATTGAGGAAAAGGACATTAGGTTCTAAAATGCAAAGTCCTTGGCATTACACTACACTCCAACTTCATTTCAAAGTGGTTGACATCACTTGATATAAAGAGACACCATTTTCAAATGGCATTCCAAGGTCCAAAAAAACGGTGGAGATGGTTCAAAATTAGACAACTTAAACTCTTTTTTAAGAATTCTCCATTTTCTAATCCATGAGAGGTTTCCACATCAAGGAACAAACGAAATTAGTAGCTATTAATTCAATATTCAAAATCAATTATCATGACATCAAATGAATATGTTATAGCTATGTAAACAAAACCAAAAGAAAAAAAGGTGGCCGAAGAGAAAGCAAGAAAAAAGGCAAAGATGCTAAACAAAAATGAGCAACAAGTTTAAAGAAAGTTGATCAAGGAAATACAAAGGAAGAAAATGGATGCTTACCAATAATATAATCATTGACCAAGAATGGTTTGTACTATGATTGAAAGTAGTAGGAAACAAGTTGCATGTGATGTTCAATTTTATTTTGGTTGGAGGTTGAAAATTCCTGTGGCCTTCTAAAACGTTCTACCCCCTATTTGGGCCTTTATCCATGTTTATCACATCCAACATATAAAGTTAATTATTTCCCCAACTCAACCCATAAACATAAAAAATCGATAGTCTAAAATGAATAAAACTATTTAAATGTCATGCCTTGGGTTAGTCACTAGGTTGGTCAATAAAAAACAATCATTTCCTTCTACTTGCCCTTTTGGAAGACATTATATCTTATGCATATTTACAAGTGTAAAATGGATTTGACAATATTTATTTGCCATAATCCAACCAAAATATGGTGTACACATTGTTATATTGATGTGCATGGAGTGCATTGTATTTTGAGGCAATATCACAATTTATCACATTCAAATTTAATATTAAATTTTGTTTCTCTCTCCCCAATAAATATCGAATATTGAACAAACATAGAAAGAAAATTTAAATCCCACATTGGGTCAATCATTATTGTTGATTAATTGATAGCAATCAATGTGTGTTCAACTCAATATGGCAAATCGACTAGGCTAGCAATAACAATTTTGTTGTTTTATTTATTTTAACATCCACAATACCTTTTACAAGTTTATAAGAACTAAACTCATTTTCATATCATTATGATTAGTGTAGCTTGTGCCATTGGCCCAAGTGTGAACTATATACTTGATTAAATTTTCCTTTCAAAACCTTTTTTTAATATTTGAGAGTGAATTTTCAATGACAAATACATTCAAAATTCAATATCTCCCACATTATAGGTGTCTTTTTTTCAAATCACCTCAATTAAATCATATTCATTAATGATTTTCCAACAATATTAAGAGCGCATCCAGATTTCCCTAAAGTTTTTAGTTCTAATTTATATGAAATCTCAATTGAAATTGTTCAAAATTCAATAACTTTTTCATCATAAGTCAATACATTTTGTAACCAACTAGATGGAAATCACCTCATCATGAAGGTTTTTCCAAGAGTACCAAAGTGTGACAAGAGGCATTGTGGTGATTTGGGAAATCTTAACATGACAAACAAAGAAAACAAGCAAGGCACATGTCACATTCGGGCGATGCCATTTACATTAAAATGTATTTTAAGGCAAAAGTAGAATTATGGAAACTCAAATATTTCATCGTGCCAAAATATAACCTTAAAAATACCTCTAAATAAAAACCAAAATCCATCAAAATATTATAACTCTATATAACTAATCTCAAGTTTCAACACAAGTCACAATATCATCATTCAAAAATCTTGATATTAAAATAAACTTATTACCTAGGGGCCAAAATTCCTTAAGCTATTATAGTCAATAATGAATCTAAACACAATGTCCTTACCTTGGTAGGCAAGGCCAACAACAAACAACCTCCTTCATTCATTCAAAGATAGATATTCACTTGATCCAAAATTGGACATACAAGCCATTTTATGGTTTGCTAGAGATGCTCTTCTATCTTACAAGTCACTAACAAACAAACAAACAAACAAACAAGCCACATGCATTGTTGGATCGCATATAAACAATATGAAAAAACTCTCTAAAAATGACAAAAACCCATGTGTGTAACATGCAAGTATGAACATCCCAAGAGAGACACATGTAATAACTAGAGGATGAATGAACTTAACAAAGATGGAGAAATAAAATTAGGGTTTTAGAGTTTTACACAACAAAAGACACAATTCCAACATACATTCTTGTACAGTGGGGAAGGTGGTGGTGGTGGTGGTGGTGGTGGTGGACCTTGTAGATTGCCCAAATTGGGAATCCAATGCAGAAAATGAATCTAAGTACAACAACAACATGCCAACCCTTTTGTCAAATCTCCCAAAATCTCATTATTAGGGTTTAGGGTTTAGGGTTTATTATTACTTCCCCTTGCAAGTCAGTTACTCATGTCAGTTGTTTTTGTCAGTGACAAAAATCTTCTGACATAACAACATTCAAAGAAGTCTGTGATTTTGTACCCTAAAACCCTACCCTCTACATGAGGAGCTTTTTCTACCCTAAACCCTAAACCTTACCCTACCCTACATGAGGAGCTTCTTATCATCCCATCACAACTAACTTCAAGTGTCTGACACAAAATCTTGAGTGCCATTTTACACACACTTCTTTACACATCTCCTCCTAATCCTCCCTTGAGAGGGTTTTAGGGGTTTAGGGTTTTACATGTTTTTACATGGATAACCACTATTGTAAACCCTAAACCCAATGCACCCACCCATCCATCCATCCATTGAAAACTTGTTGGATGAAAAAATGATTTAAGTTCAACCTACCCATAGATAAAACCCATCACGTGGATGAACCCTTCCTTCCTCATTCTTCCTCACCCTAGTTATTGTAGTACTTTGGGTAGGTTTGGCACACAAGTGTTGAATACTTAATTTAATTAATTAAAAAATTATAAGATTTAGCATGCAAGTTATTTTATTTTATTTTATTTTATTTTTGGAAAAATTTCAAAAATTTCAACAATATGAAAAATAATTTAATTTGTGCTGAAGTCACCCATTGTATGTATTTACGGTACCTACGTAGTGGGTGTTCTATTTCTCAAAATGCCTCGTTTGGGTTCTTTTGCTCTATAACTAGTGCAACTAAAAAACCGGACGGACGTTTTTACAAATTTGTTAATAATTATTGATTATAGTTATTTTAAATTTTTTTTCAAAATTAGTTGCCATTGGTTGTGATTTTTTGAGAGGAAAAAAAAAAGAAAAACCCCAATCCGCCCATTCCGGTTTTAAGACCGTCCACCCGTTCTCCGGTTCTTTCAAAAAAACCTAAAAGTTTCGGCAGTTTTCATGAAAGAAGGGGATAAAAGAACGAGTCCGGAGATATAAAATATCATTATTTTCGTTAAACTCCGAGGTTCATCCACAAGTGAGTCATCTATCCATCCATCCGGTGGATGACACATTGTTGGATGTTTGTGTTCACTTCCCACCCGGAATAGTAAGTAGTAAGTAGTAAGTACGTAAATGGCAATAGTATACAGAATGGGGAATCTTTTCGCAATTGACGGAATTCCGTCTCGTGCGGGTGCTCGTCCGCATGCAAGAAATTGTCAATAAAATTTGTATTGATTGACGACGAGCATGATTGAGGATTTGTTTATTTGGGTTCGACTTTGTTGGTCGGTTGTCATTTATGGCTGCTTTCGAGCTTACCTGGGTCCTCCTGGGAACGAGAAAGCTGTCCTCTCTCTGCCGGATAAGAATTCCGAACATGCTCTCTGTCGTTTGCATGGGCCTCCTACGTCGTAAACTAAATTAAATTGCCATACCGATGATGAGACCATGGTTTTAAATAAATAATAAATAATAAAAATTTATTTAAAATTTATTAAAATTTGAAATTTCTTTTCTAGTGTTGAATTTTGGCTATTCAGTTTTTTTTTTTGGGAGAAAAAGCTTGAGGAAAAAAAAATTGTTTTCAAAATCTAAATTATCATCCGTGTTCATCATCATCCACAACATTCATCATGTTGCTACTACTATCACACTTACTCCCACTATCAACATTTATAAATAATAAATAATTATTTTAATAAATAAATAAATAAATAAGTAAACAAACATACATACATACATTAAAATAAAAAAATTAATTAAAAATTTACATAAATACATAAATAATATTTAGTTTTTGTTGTGCACTTTGAGGTGGTGAGTTGTGACACCCAATTTGCCTTTGTATTTGGTAGAGTTCTTTCGGCCCAACTACGGATCTGTGCAAAATATATTGAGAAATATTGTAAGCAAGTTTTATATACAAAATTTAATCACACGATTATTATTATTTATTTATTTTATAGCAATTTTTTTGGGGACCTTTTTAATGATTTGTTGTAGTTCCAACATTAAAGCCAACTTTTTCCAACCTTTAAAAATAATAATAATTTACTTATTTAAAAAGGAAATTAATAAATTGCAAAAATGTATATTCCAATTTAATAAATAAATAAATAAATAAATAAAGGAAAAAGGAAATAGCCTTCTTTTTAACAGTGAGATCTTTTTGTATTACTTGCCTTATGTTTTGCAATTTTTAATATGATGTAAAAAAGGAAGCTCTTGCGTGTCGCCACTATATATATATAGTGGGGTTTCCCAAAAAAACCCAAAAAAAAATAACATTTCTCTCTGTAGCCAAATTTGGCTAAAGTCCTCTTGTCGATGATCATGGCTCTCGTCCACCTACCTCACAGAAGAAAAATAAAATATCCCCGACCTCCCGACCTCCCGTGTGAACGGCTCACATCCCGAGAGAAAACGAATCCCATGCTTACTAGCTGGTTAGTGCCTCGTGGCCACAATTCCAGAGGCCGAACCGAACTCACCTGCTTTACTTTTGGCCCGTGTGAACGAAGCAGAACGGAAAGAAGGGAAAAGATGCGGATTTAGGGAAAAAAAAAGAAAAAAAAAAACCCCCAAAAAACTAAAAAAACCCCGTTCTGACCGGGCCATCCGTTTACCAATTCAACTCGACCGACCACAGCATAGCCTGTAGGAACAGGCCACGTCGGATTTGGCCTGTGACCCTTCGGAAAGGACCCACAGGACTAATTTAGTTTGCGGACGAAAGAAGACGACGAAGGGCGAAACCCTAACCCTAATTCTGCCTTTGGCTTTCGTCGTTGCAGCGTACCCGAGGTCGCGCGTGTCGTCGTCGTTGCTGCTGCCCTGCTGCTGGTGCTGCTGCTGGTGCTTGCGTCGTCTGCTGCAGCTTCTTCCTTTTTCCTTTTGCGATGGCTGCTGCCGACCACACGGTGTTCGTGACCGTTGCGCCGTCCGCGCAGTTGCATCTTCTGAAAGACTTCAAGAAGTCCGGAAGCAACACAGATTTGAGGGATCAGTACTCGCATTCTATTTCTTCTTGTTCTTCTCGTCACCTTTTCTGTTTTCGTCCTCCCCTTTTGCTTTGCTTTGCTTGCTACTGCTGCTGCTCCTGATGCAGAGGATTCAGTAAAGGAAAGCTTTGGAAAATTCATCAGTTGATCGATCATTACTTGGATCTATGACTCAATTAGTCACTGGCGTGTCGTTGTTCTTGCAGCATTATTAGTACAGGCAGCTTTGTAGATCTTTGATTTGGTGCTATCGCTTGGTTGTGCATGAGCTCTCTCTCTCTCTCTCTCAGAAGTTCTGTCAGTAGCAGTGACCTGCATTGACCAATTGAGTTTTGCGCTTGATGCCGTCACGGCGTGGTGAGGAAAAGGAGTGGGGTTAGATGCAGGAGTGGGAAGACCACTCTTCTGGGATCCCAGCTGTGCTATTGGCTTTCCTCCTTCTTCTAGCGGTCAGTGTGATGCGATTCTTGCGCTCACGGAAGTCCAACAAGGCGAGAGAAGAAGAGTTTCGTAGGCTGCAACGCGTGGCAATAGAGGAGCAAGCCAGGGCGGAGGCAGAGTGGGAAGAGGAATCCAAAAGGTTGAAGCAGTCAGACACTTCCAGAGCCGAACACAGACGTCGAGGAGCACGAGGAGCAGCAGCAGGAGTGGGAGGAGAAAGTGACTACAGGAAGCAGACAGAGTCTGAAGCTAAACTCAGAGAGGATGCAGAGTTGGAAGCTGTCAACAGGCGGAAGCAGGCGGAGCTTGAAGCTGCAAACAGGAAATGGGCAGGGGAAGAATCTCACATTAGGAAGCAAGCTGAATTGGAGATTGAACACAGGAAGCAGGCTGAGAATGAAGCTGCAGATAGGAGGAGACAGGCTGAGGAGGCGGAGGCGGCTAAGAGCCGGAAGATGGCCGAGGAAGAAGCAGCTTATCTTCAGCAGCAGCAAAAGGCTGAGCTAGAAACTGTCCCTCAAAACAAACAAGAGGTGGAAGCTGAACCCAGAATTCAGGCAGAGGAACTAGCAAACCACACAAAGAGTGTAGACAAGGCACAGCATCAGCAGCGGGAAGTACCGAGAGCGGTAGAGCCTAAGAAGAAGCAGCAGATGGGTGCAGGTCGATATTCTTGTATTGTTTGCGGGAAATCAACAAAAAGACGATGCAAGCAGTGCAAGCGGGTACATTACTGGTATGCATTTTTCTATCACACTGTGTTGACGCGGGCAGAGGTTGTCTGGAATGTTCTCATGTGGGTTGGCATGTTGTGAGGTTATACCCATGGCCTTGATTGATGTGTTTGGTTTGCTGATGATGACAATATATGCGGTTTATGAACTCATGATTTGGTTGTGTTTTTGGGGATGTCCAGTTCTCAGGGCTTCTCTGAAATGTTATCTTGTGAGTTAGCATATTGTGGGGTCATACATGTATGGCCTTGATGTGTTTGGTTTGCTGATGATGATGTATGCAGTTCATGAACATACAATTTGGTTGTTCTTTGGGGGGATGTCCAGTTCTACAGAATGTCAAAGACAGCATTGGTTTACTGTCCACAAGTTTGAATGCCATGGTCTCGAAACAGGCAGCCCTGGGAGCTTGGATACTGATAGTCGGACATTCTCTGAGGTGCCTAGCCCTGGGAGCTCAAGGAGTGAGAATCATAAGGTCTTTGCTGACTTCACAGACACCAGTAATGTGAATGAAGTAGGACCACCGGCACAGGTGTTGTCAAATCCTGATGGACCAACTCTGATGCAGCAAAAACTGCCATCTTCGACTGTGATCTCTGATGGGCAACAACGTGCAAAGCCAAAGAAGGTTTGTTGGGAGAAACTGACCTGCAAGCTCATTTCCACTTTCGGTTTTTCCCTTTCCAACCTACAGACAGTATTGGGGTAGCCTCTATGGTTCTTAAGAAGCCTCTATCATACATACTACTGTTGATGGTCCCTGAACAGGTGTGAGACTGGCACTTTTGTTCATACCGCGGTGTGTGTTTTTCGTTTTTTGTTTTGTTTTTTGTCTCCCCTTGTTTGGTTCTTTCTGTGGCTTCCGGAGGAAGTGTTAACCTTGCTGTTTTCTTCTTTATCGTGAGAATGGAGATTTCTCTATTCTTATGAAAGATATATATATATTCTTAAGAAGAGAGAGTGTGGATTGCAGTTGAGGTGGGCGAATTAAGCAGATGGAAAAGCCTCCCAGAAGCATGTTAAATGCAGGATCATTATATGCACCCTCTTGAACAAGGTAAAGAGGAGTTCCATAGTAGTTGTGACAGTCCCCCCCTTTTGCTTGATTCTCTGTTTCACTGGTGGTTGGAATTGGTGGAATTCCTCTGCATTTCTTCTATCAATTCATCTCTTTCTGCTATAATAACATATCGGTATTCTCAGATAGATGTACTTCTGTCCTGCAAGTGCAAAGGTTACGCAGGGTTGTTTTCAATATAGATCTACTAAATTACTGCTTTTTACTTCCATCTGAGCTGAAGATAGTAGGTAATTCTGGAGTTCCAAGTTTGTATGCTGTACTTAAATTGCAGCTCTTTGTCTCTCTGTGAAGTCTGCAAAAATCTGCTAATGTAGCTCGTCTTGGCCTTCTTCATTTGGTAGACAAGTATCTTACAGAACAGAGACTGCTCTTTGGACTTCACTAACCCAAGAAACTGTTCAGAACTTGTTACCCACACCAGTGGACTTCAGCTTATGAACTGACCACTGCATATGGTAGGTTAGGTTGCACTTTTGGACTGATAGGAACCTGGGATTATAGGAGTCTCTACTCAAGGACTCTTCACGTCTCCATGGACTGCTATGAAAACCAAGAGGATTGCTATGAAAACATTCTTGGTTTGTTTGCAGTAGTAGAAATATTTTGGTTTGTTGCAGCCTTTGCATAGCTGGGTAGGTGAAATGGCCAGAACATCGTGGATGGAACATCGTCCATGATTTGTCCTCTCAAGCATATTAGAAATTACAACCCCATGGTCAAAGAACAAGTTTCTGCATTACTGAGCTGACTAGGTGTGGTTCTTGTTTTGTCTGCTCAGGTCTTATCTCCATATGATGAGTTCATGGATTTGTTTGATTGGGATATGCTAAAGGATCCCCCGTGTGGACTGATAAATTGTGGAAATAGGTATGTCTAGACGTGCCAATCTGTGTTTTCCATTTACCATGTTTTCCCACATTCTTGCAATTTCATGAACCTGGACTTGTAATAATAGGAGATTGAATACGCAGTTGTTTTGAGGGCATCTTTGTTGCTCTGCTGCATACTGCTGTTGTCTTGCATGATCAGCTTACTCAAGGTACAATGGTGGGTGCTGAGATGCTTCCTTATGTGTTTCTGCAGCTGCTTTGCTAATGTGGTGCTGCAGAGCCTATACCACATACGTCCTCTCACTGCCTTCTTTCTTGAAGGTGGTCATGGCAAATCTTGTAAGTTTTCTATAGGTTTCCCTCAGTCTCCTCAGTCTGGTTTTGTAGCCACAAAAGACAACCAGCTTATCAGTTGCTTGAGGTGTGATATCATGTTTTAGACTAAAAGAGCCCCCTCCCTCCCCCACTGAGCATGCACTGAGTTATTTTGTTCTCCAGGTATGAAGCGTGATTGGTGCTTCATGTGTGAGCTCCAGAAGCATGTTCAGAAAGCCAGGGGAAATCAGATTCCTTTCTCACCTATCAACATACTTTCACGGATACGCAAGATTGGCAGTCACCTTGGGTATGGCAGACAAGAGGATGCTCATGAGTTCATGAGGTAGAAATCTGCCACTTCGCAGACCCTAGGTTATGCCAAGAAGGGTGATACAGATAATCTGTCTCCTTGCAAAGTTTTGGTTGTAATTAATTGTTGTGAATGGTCCTGAGGCCACCTCTATTGTCTTCCAGTCACTTCCGACTGAAAAATCTGGTCCAGTAGCTCAGTTCACATAAGAAAGAGGCCTTTCTTCAAGAAAGGAGAAGAGTCAGTTATGGGAGTATACACTGTCTAGAATTTCTAGAGTCTCTAAATGTCTAACCCTGAGAGCTGGAAAGATGAGATGCATTGAACGCATATGAATTGTATGTGTGAGTTCAGGTTTTCTATTGACTTGATGCAAATGATTTGCATGGACGAGGTTGTTGGGGAAAAGTCTCTTGATGATTCCATTCAAGAGACAACACTTATTCACCACATTTTTGGTGGGCGTCTGCAGTCACAGGTATTAGTCCCAAGACTAGAGTGAAGACATCTTTCCAATGCAGGAACTGCTGTACTATGGTTGACCTGCCCACCACGTGTCTGTCTGGTGTGTCATGGATTTCTTTTGTCTGGATCCACTTGGTCTTGCTGTTGATCAGACATTTGTATTGTTCTAGAACTAGTTAATTGTATTTAAACCTTAGACATGTAGGAGAGGAAGTAGGGTTAACATGGGTAGGTGCTGTTCTGATGTTCTGTTGTCAGGTGAAATGTACACAGTGCCTGTATGAATCTAATCGATATGAACCCATGATGGATCTTCTTGTGGATATTCAAGGCAATGTTAAGTCCTTGGAGGATGCTCTTGCTCAATTCACAGATACTGAACTGTTGGATGGTGCAAACAAGTACAAGTGTGACCGGTATGTGCTTCTCACATGCTCTGGAAATATTGGTGGTAGCTGTCATGTCCATCTCCTAAGCCAGACAAATTAAACTTAACAAATGCTAGAAAAGGGTGCAAAAAATCACTTGTTTTCTCATCATTTCTGTCCTTAGAATGCAATTGGGCATTTTTGCTTGTTTTCATATGGTGCCAGTGATCCACCTCTTTCAAGAATCTGTTTTCCTGCAACCTGAAATTTTCATGAGCCTCTCACTCTTCACATTATTGGGTTTTGGATGAAGAATGTCAAGTTGGCATACACCAGCAGATTTACTCATACAATTCATGTATATGGTTTTAATAATAACATGGAAATTTTGCTCAAGACTTTTAGCTAGGGTTTCCACCTTCTCTTTACTGGTAGACTTATGCAGCCCAACAGTAATTACATACCATGCTGTGTATCTGTTGGTGGTATTGGGAGTTATCTGAATGTCATCCCAACATGTGGGCGTTGTTCTGTGACTTGTTTCAATTATGTCCTAACAATTGATTACTTCCTCAATGTGAGTAATAACCTCAGGGACTCTGATGTGATGCAGTTGCAATTCATATGTGAAAGCACAAAAGCGTCTCACTGTGCATGAAGCACCCAACATTCTCACTGTTGCACTCAAGCGGTCTCAGGTGATCCTCAAGTTGTAATTAAGGCACTTCATTTCATTATGGATGATCTTTGACTTCTTTTCTTTTCAGAAGGTTTCTTAAAACTGAAATAGGCAGTTTGGCTCTGTACTGTAGACACTGATAAATGTGCTCAGCACCTGTGCAACAGAAAGTTGCATACTTTGAAACTTGCAGTAATCTGCGGATTATGCAGTGTTTCTCAAAGAAACTTTTGCTAGTCTCTGGTCTGCTAATGTTGTTGATGAACTGGCACACAGGGTGGGAAGTTTGGGAAACTGAACAAGCTAGTTGCTTTCCCTGAAGCATTGAACTTGGTGCCATACATGAGTGGAAAGGGGGATAAGCCGCCTCTCTATCATCTCTTTGCAGTGGTTGTCCATGTTGGTATACTTGCCTCCGACTCTGGGCATTATATATGCTATGTAAAGAACTCTCTTGACATTTGGTATAAGGTTGATGACAGAAAGGTAAAATCTGCTTGTTGTACTATTTTGCTATCACATCCATATTGTCATACTAGGTCTTATGAAAGGGTTTGTCAGTTTTGCATAAGGAATTATTATTGTTCAGTCCACACAAGCTAGCAATGAGCATATCGAGTTGTTGTCATTGCAGGTGAAAGAGGTGGAGTTGCATGAAGTGACTTCTCAGAGGGCTTATATGCTTTTCTACAGCAGGTCCCATATGCTTTTTTGCTTGCTCTGTACATAGACTTGTAGTGGATGGTCGGTTTTAGGGTTTATGTATGCCATCTATAGGTTGTGAAAGAATGCAGAAAATATTTTCTTTAGATGCAGATTTTGGTAGTCCATTGCTTTGAAGGGATGTCTGATTGCTGGGATTCATTTCTGTATTGCTATCAATCATTCACTGTTTGTGTTGTTTTCTGACTACTCACAATTATTTCTTTCTATTATTATTGCAGGGCATATGTCCGGCCTGCACCTGTTACAGAGGATGGTGGATTCACTGTACAGCAAAGCCATGAGTCAAGCAAGGGTACAGTGCGATTTGAACGTCAACGGAGCTCTTTGTACAGTCTCAGGGCTTACCCTGAAGCATTTGACTTGGTCAGAAGTTTACCACATGATGCAGATTCCAATGGTTGGCATGGGCTGGGAAATGGGCTACAGCATAATGGGGGCCCTGGTTCTGGTTCTGATGAACAGAATTATGTTGATGGAGATTCTTTATCGCTATCATCAGGAGATACACAGCCAATGTCCACTGAAAATGGAATCATGCCTTCAGGTTCTGACTCAGACCGAAGTTTAAGCCCTTCCGAGCACTTGGGTAGTGGAATTAGACCCAGGGTCAACTCTAACAAGCTGATATCAACTCCCCAGAAATCCACGGTGGTTTTCCAACATTCCTTAAGTGGAAGACTGGAACATAGCTATAGCTTCCAACTATCTTATCAGCCTTCGGATGTGATGGATGAGAATCAGCAGCCTTGGAGTGGTCATGTGGTGAAGAAAAGGCTGTTTAAGGGCCCTCCTACCATATGGGCTCTTCTCAAAGCCTTTGCAGAAAGTCCAATCACCAGCCTTTCCTTCAGGAAGCTATTCTTGGTCACCACATGCAGTTTCATTGGGCTCCTCACCCGGTAGCGCATGTTCTGTGCTGGAGCAGCCTAATATGCCATGTCCAGAAAAGATAGATAATTTTTTTGAAGATAATAACCTGTGGGAAGAGTTCTTTTCAGTACAGGCACATCACCAGCATACAGACTCCTGCTCAAACATTTGTAGTGTCGTGGATCCCAAGCTTCTCTGGCACCTTGAAGCAAATTCTTCACAACAATTGGAGGTCAATGAGGCAGGAAGAGTTGAAGACAGTGGGATGAGTGCACACAAAGTTCACTTGGATGTTGTCTGGTGGATGCACCCAGGTGTTGCATCCAGGAGAAATGGATTTCTTTTGCAGCAAATCTGGTGTCACCCACACATTTTGGTCACCAGGAGATCAAAATGCAAAAGAATTTGAGAAAAATGCTGAGGCCATAACATGTGGGGATTGATCTGTGTCATCTGCACTCATTACTAGGAATAATGATGAAAAGGCGCTATTTTATCCGAGAGGTACACTGAATCAGTGAGCAACCTGCAATCCTTACCATGGAATCTGCATTTGCAGGAGCCTTCTATAGATGTTTGTTCTGCTATGACAAAGTACCAACCTTTTTGTGGATAGGGATGAGAAATCTGCTTTTAGCAGCACAGCCAAGGTGTGAAGAGGGCATTGATTGAACTAGCAGAGCAGCATGAACAAGTGAGACCAGAAAGAAGATGTACTACACAAGAACTTTTGGAAATGAACAATGCTCCTCACTTACAAGTACAATTGTTAGAGAAATCTCCAACCAAGCTGTGCATGTGGCTCAATTCAGAACATGATCAGGTGGAAGGTTGGCAAGAAAGTTGGAGGTATGAGATTGATGTTTATTTTCTCCCCATTGGGACCAATATATGGTTTTCCTGGGTAATGGAATTGTGAATGAGTTTTGTAGAACGCTTTTGTAGCGATGTCCATTAGTGTACTACTGTATTGATTGAACTTAGGAGGGATAGGGTCTAGGAGCAGGTATCACATTTGGTCTGATCCAATGTTTGCTTAGTACATCCAAGTACTGTTTTTTCACCTTGTTTGTGGCAGTTGTGGTCAATGTTTATATGAAAGTGTCTCGGCAGACTGTTGTCTGGAGACTCCAGAGGGGTCCAGAAATTTGTCGGGTTGCAAAATCCTGTCTTCACTGTCCAGGGTTAGGTGTGTGTGTGAGTCTGTTCTGTTGCCCAACAACGCTTGATGGCACTTTCTAACACCTGATTCCTTTGGACAGTTTGTTGCAGATGGTCATACAAGGGACAGATCAGGCTAGATGATTCTACCATGTACAGTATTGATGCCAACTTGTGCTTCTGGTATGTGTCTAGGTAGGAACCTGATTCATAGTGCAGTGTTGAAGGATAAACCATCCATTTCTTTTCAGTTCTTATTCTTCATTTTCACTATAACTTTGGGCTGTCTGCAATTTGGCAGTAATTTTCTTTCACTTTGGGTGGCAGTGGAGGTGATTAAAGTGAGCAGGAGGTTTCATATTGGGGAACTGTATGTGGAAACAGTGAGCTGAAACTCAGCTGGTGGTCTGTAGAGAAGAAGATAAGCTTAAATTGGTGATGAGCACAGACTGAAGGAAAGAGGTATCAAATTGTATGCCAATTGTCTTTTTGCTTGTAAGAAAGCTATGTTTACAGAGTGAGCAGTACTGATTCTCCTTGAGTTGGTATGAAGCATGTAAAAACACCATCGCTTAGCTTTTAATAAGACAGATCACCTCATGACTGTAAAGTTTGGAAAGTAGTGGATAGTGAAATTTGAAATAAGAGCTGGGTCATTGTCATCATCATCTATTTTTAATGCAGAATTTGTTTGGGATCCTTAGAAACTAGAACTTCTTCTTCTCTACCGAGGAAATAAGATCTGAATGATTGGAAGGTGGAAGTCATCCAGCATAGTTGCAAAACTGTGCTACAAAGTTTTGGCCATGCTGACTGGTATTTTAACTCGAATTTCACCAAAGTGACAATTTTTTCGCTGAAACTACACATTTAACACTGAAAAAGGGGAAAAAAAACATTTAAAAACATGTTTTTTCCAAGTTTTTCTTTTTCTAAAGCACAAAATAGGAAAAAAGTTCCTCCCAAAAAAACATTGTATGGACATTGTATAATCATGCAATTAACCATGCAAAAAATTATTACATGAACATGGGCAGTGAATTGCTTTGTGTAGATAGAGATATTCTTTCTTTGGGCCCTAGCTTGATTCTCTAATTGTTGTTGTTTCATCCCCAATTTTGTAAAGTGAGCAGAATAGTGTACCATTTCATGAAACTGGGTATTAGTTCAGAAGATTTGCAGGATCTTATTTTGACAGGGCTTGATACAATGAAGAATATGAACAACTTGAAAGAAGTGGCTAAGGCAAACTGGGGGTGAAACTCCCTTATGACCAATTTAGATGAGACAACTAGTTTGGTCCCTTATTTCTTTAATGTGTTCTGTTTTCATCCTGACTTCTCATTTTTGTACCCAGTGTTGTTCTCAATGCCCCCACTTTGGGATACTTTATGGATAGCTATAATCATCAGTTCCATGTACAAAACAACCTACCTGCCAAATTTGAGTATTTTTAATACCATTTAGGTCATTAAATGCCCAATATCTAAAATCTCAAGCCTGAAATCCATAATTTTGCACAAATGCACTTGGCCTCTCTCCTTTTTTTCTTTTTTGCTTTGGGTGCCTCTTCCTTTTCCCCTTTTCTCAATGCCCTTCTATCAAGGTACCAAGACACTCGCTTGATCCTTTTGAGGCTATATTTTATCAATCTGTCACCATTTTCATTCCTTTGATGTTATTGTGAGTGTAGATTGAATGAACAAAAGGACAAAATTGGAGTGCAAGGAGTTGTGTGGGGATTTGATTGCCTTGAATGTGTTTTCAACCATGAAGTCAACTTTTGATGTGTGATATGTGTTCCTTTAGTTTGTTGTGAATTTGTATTCAATTTGTAGTTCTAAGTTTTGAAGTGGAGAAAGGTCTTGTGAGAATCAGCCAAAACCCTAAAATCTACAAACATAATTCTCTCAAAACCATTTAAGTGTACAACAAAATTTTACAAGTTGCTTGAGTGTATTAGTTTTGTTTCAAAGGAGTTCCAGCATTCCTTCTTTTCAATTCAGCTTTTAAATGGGTTTAAGGTTTATTGTTTAAAGTATTATATTGTTGTAGAACCTTTGAATGTGACAGGTTGAACCCATAGCCACATTTTACTCTTTTATTTTATTTATATTTACAATCAGCAAAAAAAATCCCTAGAACCATTTTCCAATTCCAACTTTAGAGTACAATCGTGTTTAGGGCTTTTGATTTGACTTTAATTCTAAAAGTTTAGAGTTCAAAGTAAAAATGGCAAAGATTGAAACTTTCAATTTAAATGAAGACCTAATGCTAGAATATGATTATGATGGTCACAATGATTTAGATATGGGTTCATTTGCGGATATAAGGCTAGTGGTTGGTTCAATTTCAATAACTAATGCACCATCTAGTTCTAAAAGCATTGCAACTTAGAGCATTTTGGACCTAGAAATAGAGATTGCATGGAAACTACTCAAGACTCAATTGACCTTGAATTAGAAGGCATGGGTTTCTCATTGTAGTTTTTCTCTCCCTTGGCACTTTTTCACTTCACTTGTTCACAATCAATGATGGCAATAAGGTGAATCATGTCCAATCTTCAAGTCATGTAGTGTGCCATTATTCATACTAGGCAAGTTCTTACCCCTTTAAAAAAAAAAAAACTTACTAATAACTTGTTTGATAGAACCTTCTAGCAAGTTGATACAAGTTGATTACTAAAATAATGAAAAAATCTAAATAATCAATACCTTGTGTGTAAATGAAAATCTCAAAATTTTAATGATTGGCATGGTAGATATTGAGAAAAATCAATAACTAGCCAACATTGGTACACTCCAACAAAACTAAGGCTTATTTTGTGGCTCTTTTCAATCAAGGATATTGATATTCCCCTTTGTTGGGTGCTTTGTTTTATTGATCATTGGTAGGTTTTCATTCATTGAGGATAACATTTCATATGATCACAAAAACACAATTCCCACTATACACGAATAATGAAACATGAATATAATGGTGGAGATGTTTCACATCTTTAATATGAACTATTATTACATCTATTTGCATGTGAATAAAATTTACATGTTCTTATTTCCAACATAAAACATGATTAAAACGTCTTATGAAAATGATGAGAATTTTAAAAAATTGTTTGAAAATATGTTATATACTATTATCAAATGAATCATCTGTAAAGAAAAAATAAAAATGTTGTCATATTAAATCACATTACCATCACAAATAAAATGATTAAAAGACAATTGATTATTTGACAATGTTACAAATAACATGACTAACTTGGGCTCCATGTTGATTCACACAACCAATGATTAACAACCATTCTTTTCCTCTTCTTATGTTCCCATGTATGGTTGGTTTCCAATAGTTCATCATTATTCATGTCAATTTCAATTTTAATTTAATTTGAATTAATATAAATATCATGGATAATGAAAAAACACATGTTATTTTGTCTTTTCATATCCATGTTGGTGGGTAGGAGAAAGGAGTGAGGTTGTTGAGCTTGAAAATGAAGTAAGTATGAATTAACCTTGGAATTCTATAGGAACAAACCATATACAAAAGATTTCGAAAATTGACTAATTAAACCAAGTTGAAACTTTAACATATATTTAATTAAAATTTCATCATAAACTCTAGACAAATCTCATATTATATTGTAGGGCTTCCTTTTGCAAAATTTAACAAATAAATTAATTTCATGGCATCATTTCATCAATGGCACATGATAGTGAATTTTCAGATTCATTGCATGGTTGACAATCTCTTAGCTAAAAACAATTTTAGTTCAAATTTGTTTATGCTAAACTTGGCCCATGTAAAAATTCGATATATTTTCATATAATTATTCCATGTTATTATCAATTGCATTAAATGGTTGAAAAATATGGGGTGCATTTTCAAAATCATTTACACCAATGTAGGTGGATGAAATCCATCCACCCATTTGTAACATTGTCAAGTCTTACTTCATTAACTGGTTATAGTGGAGGATACTTTTTCAAATAAATTGGTATTGCAAATCCCACACAATTGCCTCATGGATTTCATTCTTCAAATGGGCATTGCACCTAATTTGTTATTGTCAACAAGTATTGTTTTCAACTAGAGTTGCAATAAAATATGTAGTTGCAGATTTATGGTTTCCTCTGGTTGAGTGGTGTGAAGAGAGTAGTTGCACAAACTGAACTACACCTCAAACGTTGAATGTCAGATATAAATTTGTGCATAACCTTAAAAGTTCCGAGTTACCTATAAAGTACACAGTACTTGAAAGTACCCACTAAAATCTAGAATATGTCAGAGGCACCTTGCATAACCACACTAAAAACTCATCAACTGTAATTTTCTTCAAAGGGCCAAATGACAAGGGAACATGAGAGTTGATACCATTTTGCCAAAACTCTCTTCACAGCACCTTTACATCCACCAGTACTGTCTGCAAAAAGTCTCTTTTGAAACACCACCAACAAAATACACCTAACTTTTAAGCCCATGGGTGTAAAACACCCAATGGTGCTCCTCTACAGTGTGGGTGCATCTCCTGTTGGAACAAGTGCAGAAATACTTCATCCCAAGTGCCCACCAGGCCAAAAACAGATTGGTCGTTTCCTTGAGCAATTTTGAATTGCTGAAAATACAAAACCTGCAGTCTCTCCCTTCATCAAGATGTGATTGGGCATCACTACACAGACCAACATTGATTTAAATTTGCACCAGAGTTGGACTTAACTATAATTGCAACTCATGAGACATGTTTAATTTGCATTGCTCATTATGTGTGGATTGAATCCTGGTCAAAGGAAGCATGCACATATAATCACTGCACCATTGCATCATCACCCCCTGATTCCATTGGTTGGGTATGCATTGCTTCACTAGCTTGCTTTCCTGCAAAATGGCATCAAGTCTGCAATCATTCACATGGCTTTGAATTCATTGTATCTTCTTGCATTCTGATATATCCCAAGCCACCAGCAAGCTGTACTGGCAAAAAGAATTGAGCCCTAACTTCAGCCCTAGCTGCTGAATGCAGCATAGAGTTCAATCCTACATCCTAAATTGGATTAGGGGAATGCTAGTACCTCTGATAGATGAGCTTTTGAGTCTCAGCTTGGTGTGTTTCTTCATGTTAAAGCCCCTTGAAGACCTTGTGTTTACTGGTTGTAATGGACTTTGGTCATTTCCATCTAAGAAACACAGAACACAAAAAAGTGAATGAGTCATTGAAACAGAGTCAAATATACATAAGCTAAGATGATGGTGGAAAATCAAAGGAGCTTACCTTCCTCACTGGCAGCCATCATCTCAATATCCTCCACAGTCACCAATCCACGCTCCAAGGCCTCTTTCTGTGTCTGCAATTGTCACTTTGTACCAATTTAGTCCAAAAACATGCAGTAAAAAACACAACTTTCTTGATAAGCTCAGGTATTCAAGTGTTTAAACTAAGTTATAAGACAGCAGCAATTGCAAGCCCAATCACAACCATAAGTGGGAAACACTAAGATTGTTCCTGATGCAAAAGATTGCTGAGGTAACTCCCCAATAGCACTTTGAAGGTAACAGCTGTATCAGCCAGCTAAACCAAAAGAATATGACAAGAGTGTTGTCACTGACAAGATATCAACCATCACCTTCATCATGAATGACAGTGACTAGGTGTCATCACTCCCCACTGACTCCAGCTCCTGATGCTGGGTGTCGGTAAATATAAGTATACAATTGCCTACTCATACTTTCAGCAAACAAATATACAACAACCTGCTTTCTTGGTTTCTGCTGCATTTCTGAAAACCATGGAAAGACTCACTCATGAAGCACTTAAGACATATCTAATAAAGAAAGTAAAAATTCTCCTGACTCAAGATGCAAAAAGCATGTGAATGTAAGCTTCATTTTTTTTAGCTTGTCCATGAACAAGCAAGCATCTAAGCCTAAAGCCATAGAGAGTTGTGGTTGGGATCTACTGTAACATGAACAAAGCCTTTAAGCATACCACTGGAAAATATACCTATAAAATGTCAGGAAGTCACAACAAAACAAATGGGATTGCAGGTACTTGGTGGAGATGTTCTTACCTAAGCTCAAATGTGTCACTTAGTCTTATGTTTATTTGATATTTTGCACAGAAAGCACAACATTAGACCCCTCTAAAGGCCACCTCTTGCAACAGTGGAAACAGAAAGTGACTTCCATGTTTCACAATCACCACTGTTCACAAGAACCCTATCTCCTAAAACATCCAAAGAACCACAAAGACACCTCATATGATGGGAAAAACAGGGCCACACAACACCACCAGGTACTTGCAAACTATACTTTCTTCGCACCACAGATCTGGCCTCTAAGAGGACAGGATCTCCCTGGACATCATCGTGGCTCCGATTATTTTCGTCATGAATAAGGATTCCAAAAGCTCGAAAAATGCAGAGCTCTTTAGGTGTGAAGAACACATACACTACAATCGGGACTGGAGCATACCTGAGGGCAACTTCCGGAACTTCCACAGCAACCAAAACCCTAAAAATTGTTCACAATTCGGCCGAAAGCTCCCAGCCTCCGCCAAAGGAGTTTTCTGCAAGCAATTACTACTCCTCAAGAAAATTCCTTTTCAATTACCACTGCCAGAAAACAGACACTGACACAGATAAAAGGGAGAGCCACAGAGAGAGTGAGAGAAGAGGGGGGGTCAGGGGGAAGGGAGGAAAACGAGCAAGAATATTGAGGTACATACCTTACGCCACTTCTTCTCGAGTTTCCGTTTCTTCTTGCCCGAAACAGAACGAGGGCCAGTCTTCACCGATACCTTGAGAGAAGGCGGAGCCGATCTGAGGCGCCGCTTCTCAGACCGCTTGGCTCTCCTCTCCTTCTGGATGTTGCGCAAAGGCAGATTGAATTTATTCATTTTCCCCTCCTCCTCCTGCCGCTCCTGCTGCTGCTCCTCCTCCTTCTCCTCACCGCCGTCAGTGCCAACAACAAATTTCTCAAACGTCGAATTTCGGGAGCAGATTGCAAACGTTTTCTTGCGAGCGAGCGCGCGCTTCGTCGACTTCTTCCTCCGGCGCATGCAGCGCGCCCAAAACCTAATGGCTAAACTTGGCTATACATATTCTTGATGCTCTAGAGTATCTACAGCCGGTTTTAGCCACGTTTTTTCTTTTTGGGTATTTGGGATTTTTTTGGGGGGGTTTTCTTGAATTTTTTTGGGTTATAGCGGTACCATAGCATGGCCATTGGGGTTCAATAAATCACTAGAAAAAATCATGTGGCCAATTGAGGGGTCAAAACATTTGGGAGAAGATTTGCATAATTGTGTTGCAAAGGTTAAATTCAAAGTGATTAGCTTTCAAAAAGAGGAAGTATCTCTATTAATTGCACCATAATAGTTGTGAATGGGATTTGGAAAATGTACCAATTTCCATTCCAAACCAATGATGGACACCCTAAACCCTAAACACTCCAAACCAATGATGGACACCCTAAACCCCTAAACCCTAAACATTCTAAACCAATAATGGACACCCTAAACCCCTAAACCCTAAACATTCCAAACCATTGATGGACACCCTAAACCCCTAAACCCTAAACATCCCAAACCAATGATGGACACCCTACACATTCCAAACCAATCATGGACACCCTAAACCCCTAAACCCTAAACATTCCAAACCATTGATGGACACCCTAAACCCCTAAACCCTAAATATGCCAAACCATTGATGGACACCCTAAACCCCTAAACCCTAAACATTTCAAACCAATGATGGACACCCTAAACCCCTAAATCCTAAACATTTCGAACCAATAATGGACACCCTAAATCCCCCAAATCCCTAAACCCTAAACATTCCGAACCAATGATGGACATCCCAAACCCTAAACCCTCCAAATCAATGATGGACACCCTAAACCCTAACCCCCTAAACATTCCAAACCAATGATGGACACCCTAAACCCTTAAACCCTAGACCCTTCCCATTCATTGCTTTGGACAACTTGTTTTCATTTACAACAAAATCAACCGAGTTTTTTGAAACTAATTAGATTACAGTATAAAAGAGCAACATGATGTATGAAAACCATTATAACTTAAATAATAAATATTCTTATTCAGGATGAACTTATTTTGAGTAATGCACATAAATAAATGAATCGTTGTGCAAAAATACAAGCTGTGAATTCAAACACAGGGAATCATAACCTTCACCTCACAAAAGTGGGGGAGGAACAATATGCTCTACTATCCCTCGATTGAGAGTTAAAACTGTTCCTGCGAGGAGCTTCAAACTGAAGATATAATAGATGTACAAATTGGCAGATTTGATTGGCAACTAAAAAAAGTAACTAAGCAAAAATGATTGATGGATAAACTAAGTAACTAAGTCTTATATATCGTGCTGCTAACAAACACTAAAATGTGCTTATTGTAGACATTTTTCTAAACCTCAAATGTCAAAACTTTATGAGGTGTTGGAATGAAGAACCTGGTATTTTTTGGTGTTGGAAAACGTGGTGACATTGTTTTGGGGGGGGCTATGTCCATGTAAGTGGTACAGTTGTGGCTCCAGTATTGGAGAGGCCTGCTGCAAGGCCTGCCATGGCAGCACTGTTATATGTTGTAGGCTCATTTTGTCCTGGGTTCTCCCGGGAATCAACATATGTGTCATTTTGATAAGGCCCCCCAACAACCGCTCCAATTGCCACATTTGGGTTGGGTGTGGTTGCATTGTACCAAACAAAGCCACCTTTGCAAGTAAAGATGGTTCCATCATTTGGTATTGACGCCCCTCGGTGGTGCACCATCTTTGGGTAATTTGATCCATAACCCACCATGAAACTCTGTTGCAATGGGTTCACACCCAACACATAGTCTGCCTGCACCAACACCCAATTCATGATAAAGTAGAGTTATTGCCTTAAACCTTAAACCCTAAACCCTGATATGGGTTTTCCCTTGCAAGTCAGCTCCCCAATATGTGAGCAATACCAATAAGATTTGCTGGTGTATTTTATTGGTATTTCATTGTATATTTAATCAGTCATTTGCCTTGGCTTTCTTCCTTCAAACTGTGTGAGGTTCTCAGGTTCAAACCTCCCTTGATTGCATGAGAAAGGCAAACTATATGCAGGCAAAAAAAAAGTATAAAATCAACCATCATTTCTTGTGCCAAAAAAGTCAGAGGATATACATACCTGGATAGCAGCAAATGACCGAATCTCTTTGGGCGTAAAAATGTCGCCAGAACAGGTGATGGCCGAGATGTTTGCTGCCACTAAATAGTCACTATAGAATAGTGCCAACAGGCCTGAATTTAAAGCATGTTGTAAAGGGTTCCATTCCATAAGCCATATTAAGCCGCCTGTGACAAAATCAATTGTCAAATGTTTGATCTAAATCATCTGATCTGCTTCTTCCTCAAAAACAATTCATTTGTTCATTGCTCGACTGAATCTACCCACCACATATTTTGGCAACAAGGAAAAAAAGCTTTACCATCAAGCAAAGACCTAACGAGCGTCAGATAGCAAAAATCTATGGAAAGTGAGGAATTTAGGGTTTACTAAACCACATCCCAAAACCATCACACTCTTAATTATAATGGGCATTTGTGAACAACTGACCTTTGGTGCGTTTAGCAGTAGCAGATGGAGACTGGGGAAGAAATGTGCAAATGAGTCCATCTGCAGTAGCTCTATACTTCCATAGTGCATTGGTGATGCTATTGTCTGCATCCAGTGGATGCCCCAGTATTTGCAGTCTGGCCAATAGTACCTGTTTTGCAACCACAATTTTAATTTTCTCTTAGAATTCCAACTGTTGGATTTTACCTATGATAGAAATCCAAGACTTGAAGAACCCTTTGATGTTGGGTGACCTAATTCCATCAAAACTTTGACATATTTCTCATGGCATGAAATCTTGATTCAACAAAGGAGAATCAAGTGGGAATTTCTCATAGCAAAGATCATGATTCAATTAAGAGAAAATATTCTCATGTCAGATTCTCAAGATTTCAAGACTTTGAGAATTTTAACAAGGCGAATATCATATTCTCAAGATGATGTCAGATTCCTTCAGACATAAAAGATCATCACATTACGAATGCTCAGATTTGTGTCCCAATGCTACAATCCCAAGAGAAAACACATCAAGCACAAACTTTCCATGGAAAACTGTAAGAAGAAAAGACAAAAAATTCTGTGACAGTGCACAAGTTGTAGATTTCATGATGACAACTCTGACAAAACTTGCAAGCCAGTTCTAATCATGGTTTTCATAGACAGAGTTCTAAACACAAAGTAAGGCATCACCACAAGCAGAGAAACATATCACCCAATTCCAAAGCAATACATATCTATGGCATTATTGCAAGCAGAAAAACATAACACCTGATTCTGAAGCAACACATACCTACAGCATCACTGCTAGCAGAAAAACATAACACCCAATTCTTAAGAAATATACCTACGGCATGACTGCAAGCAGAAGAACATAACACCTGATTCTGACAAAACATACCTGTGGTATCACTGCAAGCAGAAAAACCATAACACCCAATTTCAGAAGAAACATTTTACCTGTAGACCAGGGGTTTTGTCATCCCAGCTGAACCAGAGAGGGAACTGTCCCAATCTGGCAGAAACCAAAGCCTTTGCACTTGTGACGTAATCCAAGTAAGAGACGTTTCCAGTTGCATAATACAACCAGGAAGCACCCCAGAGAAGTTCGTCTGTGAATCCTGTGGAATTATAGAAAGCTTGCACAACAGGGTTTGTGACACTGTAAGATGCCTTGTATGTGTCTGCAAACTGGAAAAGCTCGCTTGCGTGCTTGAGTAGAGAATCTGAATACTCAGGATCCGTTGTTCGGAACACCATTGATGCTGCTGCCATTGCTGCTGCACTCTCTGCTGCCACATCACTCCCCGGGTTTGTAGTATTGAGCTTGTAAGATAGTCTTGGTACATCATTGTTTTCCGGTCGCTCCCAACAGTGATGCTCCTTTTCTGCATCTCCCACCTTTACAGGCAGGATGCACACATCTGAAAAGTCAGTGGAATTTCAAAGTAGGTGATGCTCTCTCTCCATTGCAGTCAAGACTAGCTCTGGCAATGGAGGAACTTGGAGCTCAGGCAATGAAATGGAACTTGAGCTTTGGAAATGGGATGGAACTTGAGCTCTGGCAATGGGATGGAACTTCAGCTTTGGTAATGGAAGAACTTGAGCTCTGGCAATAGAGGAACTTGAGCTCTGGAAATGGAACTTCTGGGGAAACAGCATGAAAAAAAAAGCAACAGAAGAGATGGGAAGAAGGAACTGGAAGCAGACATGGGTGGGGGTGAAGACCTGAAAGTAGAATTCGTTGCTAGAAACATGAGCTTTGATGAGATAGTCTGTGACCCAACGGATAGAATCCATGGCAACAACCAGCTGCTGGGTCTGCTTCATGAGGGAAGCATACTCCAGCACACTCCAAGAGAGTAGAGTGGCAGTAAAGGCCATGGGCAAGCCGAACTTGATCTGGTCGCCCGCATCATACAAGCCACCAGTGAGGTTCACTCCATTGTCGCTACCATCGTTGAGTGCTGAATCTCCTCTCCAGCTGAATGGGTTGCTGCTTGGTAGCTTTCCTGCTACGAAATGCGCAATCCAAGCTAGGTCTCAATCAATCAATCCCCAAGGAGACACAAAAGAAGCTCCACGAAACCTAAAGAAGAAGAAGACGAAGACCTAAAGAACGAGAGAGAGAGAGAGAGAGCACCTACATTTCTGCACACCCAAGAACTGGAGTGCGAGCTGGAGCGCAGTCGTGTAGTTGGCGATGCTCAGAGTCGACCCAGGTAAGAGCTTGTGAAGGCGATGGGGACGTTCGAGGTGCACTCTGGCGACCAGAATTCCGACACCCAGTAACAGCAAGCACGCGATCTTCCAGTAACGTCCCCGGTTCTCATTCCTAGTCCTCAGCTCCCCCAGCTCGTTCTCGTTCTCCTTCCGGCCTCGTCTAGTGTCGTGCGCTAGCGGCACCTTCTCCTGGTTTCGCACCGCCATCTCGAGGCTCATATTTCCTACTAGTTCTTAGACCTTATTTACTTCCTTCTCCCGGGCTTTCTTCTGCAGGCTTCCACCGCTGCTCTCCTTCTCCCTCACCCGACCATGCTCCTGAAAACAATGCAAGCAAACAAGCAAGGAAGCGACCCACCCACGCACCCACCAGCTCCCGCTCGTGATCCAATTGCTCGAAAACCACCAACTCTTCAAGAAAGACTTTGCTACAAGAAAAAAACACTTCTCTCTAATGAAATAATGCCCCAAAAAAATTGCTTGCTACCATCGCGACGGATCGAAAGATCAATTCGAGATCAGTCGCGCTGATGGTGATGCGGATCGCAAAACGCCCGCACACGATGAGCAGGCAAGGAAGGAAGCCCAGGGAGTGAGCGAGCGAGCGGGCGAGGAAGACTGCGCAGTCGCCGCGCAGTCGCCGCACGGTCGGTACGAGGTACGATGTCCTCTCCGTTGCCAACATTCCAAAGTAAACTCGCCGTGTAAAAAGTGAAGAAATCAATCATTGGTAGGTAAGTAACTGGGAGTGGTAAAAAAATAATTGCCCAACCTAGACTAGGTAGCCTACAATAAGTCTAGATTAGGAAATAGTGTAGGGTAGGGTAGGGTAGGGTAGGGTAGGGTAGGGCCATTTTAGTAGCCTAAAATAGGTATAAATCAGGATATAGTGTAGGGTAAGGTCATTTTGGTAGCCTACAATAGGTCTAGATTAGGAAATAGTGTAGGGTAGGGTAGGGTAGGGTCATTTTAGTAGCCTAGAATAGGTCTAAATTAGGGAATAGTGTAGGGTAGGGTCACTTTAGTAACCTAGAATAGGTCTAGATTAGGAGGAAAGAGTGTAGGGTCATTTTGGTAGCCTACAATAGGTCTAGATTAGGAAATGGTGTAGGGTAGGGTAGGGTCATTTTGGTAATGGATTTGGGTCCTTAGGGTCCTTAGAGACTCTTTGCTAAATTTTCTTAGGTCATTTGAGGATGGTCATGGTACCTTGTTGTGTGTAGGGGTAAAGCCCATGACCGCGGGCTTTTATCACAATAAGGGCCCCCATATGAGCTCAAGATGAGAGCTAATCCAAATTTGGTAAAGTTAGTTTGTCAAGGGCTTTACAAGTGCAAATACTTGCTCAAATTATTTTATTTTTTATTATTATTTTATTATTTTTTCCTCATGATACCCTTGTTTTTAAACCTTAGGACACAACCCCCCAACAAACAACCTTGACAAGGCATAATTGGATCGGGGTATGATTGGAGTAGAGCCTTCTATACATGATGTTATATTGGTACTTACTTATTGCCCTAATAAGGCAATTGTCTTCTCTCTCTCTCTCTCTCTCTTAAGGTACTCATTGTTTGCCCTTTTCCAAAGGTGGGTCCTATACATGTGACCATAATTTTTCGGCAATGGACTTCTCCTTGACATTATTCGAGTGACATCTCTATTATGTCAAGGTGCGTGCTCTCGTATTTTTGTTAGTGTAATTTTGGAGGTCACAATACCAAGCAAAAATTTTAGCTCCGCCAAAAGTTTGCATTTTGAAAAGTGAAATGCCCACTCGGTCATTTCTTAGCTATCGGTGTTAGTTTAGGACCTACCTATGGTCCTTTACACTAGGGAACATGTTGCTAGTTTAGGACCTAAGTTTATATGGTCTTTTCACACTAATGAACATGTTGCTAGTTTAGGGCCTACCTATGGTCCTTTATGCTAGAAACCTTAAACCCTAAACCCATTGAATCATCCATCCTTGATTTATACCACCCAAAAACCACTACTAATCTAATTGAGTGAAATCTCACATACACAAAACATTGGTACATAATACATAGTATGTACATGATGATACATATGGAATACTTATATATGTGCACATAAAAATACAACAATACACATGCATAGTACTCATATGTTTCGCGTAAACTAAGGTCAGAAATCTCTCTCTGCAATAAAGCTATGCATTACTATTGAACATCATTGTTTCAAACATGGAAGTATGTTCTTAAGGGGAGAAAGGTCAGTTTGTAGAATAGCTCTGGAAAAGGAAAGAGTAGGTAAGGAAGCCCTCACAACTCGAGACAGACATAGTCATTTTTTTTGTGATATAGATTACAATAGGTGCTGTCCCAAACTTCCAAAGGAAATTTCACACACAATATACATTATTCGGCAGAGTCAAAGTGATTACCATGTCCCAGAAGAAGAAAAAACGAACCACCAAAAAACAAAACATAACAAAAAACAAAATGCTTTGACCAAAAACTTATAAATGATTTGAGCATGGTTGAGTCTATGCACAAGCTCGTCATGTACTAATATAATAACACACGCGCACACGCGCACACACACATACACACAAAGGTGGAACAAGAGAGCTATTCTCATTTCCTTTTTAATGGTTTTCATGGATTGCAGCACCAATAACAAAACTCCAAAACTCAAGATTCAAAAATCCTGAAATTGATCAAAGCATCATTGCAAGTGCAAGCATGCACACACACCCGTCTCACATGGCCAGTAGGACTTACATTGTTGCTCCACAAGATTGGAAGGCAACCCAACTTCCAAAGATGCGTTTGTTTGGGCCTCCATGAAGAAAGAATCAGTGGCACACTTCTTCTGCTTTGATGAGCCATCAAAACTCCGATACAAATAGCATTAAATGCCATACCTGAGTAGCTTTAATTCAAATTTCTCATGTTAGATTCATGCAACCACTGCCTTGTTTCACCCACTCAACAAATGGAAACATGACAGATTTTGCTCATTTTCACTGTATACATCTAACAAACAGCTTTGTTGTTTGCAGCATTGTACATTGTATAGTAGATCATGAATCTTCTTCTTCTTCGTCTTTCTTTCTTTTTTTCTTTCTTTCTTTTGTGTGGTTTGAAAAGATGGGAGGTTCCTGCAAGCAGAAAACTTCATTTTTCAACTCTTTGCATGTTCTTGTGCTAACTTCCGGATCAGATCCAAGTCCAGAATGCCTTTGGCACCCCATCCTTGTGGTCCTTCTGGTACTTGAGGCCTGAATTTCTCATACAGATGGTATGCCTCCTTCCCAATTCTGTCAGGAGGAATCGCTCTTGCTAGCTCCTCCATCGCCGCTGCACACACAAAACTTGCAAATAAATTGATGATGCCAATCCTTCCTTTCTCACTTTTTACCAAACTAACTTATCACGTGAGTGCATGAGGTTCAATTATGGCTGAGTGGTTGATTTGAGCTCTGTTATATCAACATACAATCAGCTAATCCTAACCCCACCAACAATCAGCATCTAAAGAATATGTTTTTACAGTAACATACCTCGTCAGAAAGCTTTTGCGGCAGATCAACATACAAGGTTCCATTGAAAAGCACTCACCTTTCACACTATCAAAATCAGAACCAAATGCTCGAAGAAGGTATGCTTTCACCACATTTGGATAAATTGGTTTACCACCCCAGACTGCAAGCCGAAGCCCAGTCTCTGTTCGTATCCCAGGTATCCTCATTCCAAACACCTCAAACCTCTCCACTTGCTCCACCCTTCTTTTCCCTTTTGGAGCAACCAGCTTTTGAGCCTTACGTGCCTCTGCTTCAACTTCTTTCTCAAAAATGCCAAGCCGCTGGCCCTTGGTGCGGGCAAAAAGTGCTGCTATGAACCTGCCACATGATAAGCCTTCTTCAAATGTGTACCCTTCCCTCTCCGCAACAACTGCAACCCACAGTGTGAGCACTGGTGCACGATTTATGATGATTTTCGAGTGCTCCTATACCCACCAGCACAACAAAGAAAAGTCATAGATCTTGCTGTACAAACAAAACATGATGGATAGTTAAATGGCAAATAGGTACCCTGGCAGGTACTCCACTAGTAAGACAAGCAATTCAGATGCTAAGCTCTAGATAAATACACTTCCAAGTTTTTTTTCAGAGTCTTTTGTTTACATTCATGTTTCAACTCCCTACTGATTATGTTGTCCTAGCTTTGGCCTTCAGACTTGTGTTACGGGAGGCTACCTTTTCTTCAGGTTCTTGCTTGAAGCTCTTCAATACTTCCTCCTCTTCCTTCTTTTGGTCTGAAATGCGCTGCTGTGAGGCAACTTTCTGTTCAGATTTCCAAGCGGTTTCTGAAAGCTCATGATGAGACTTATGCACCTCTGCACCATCCCACAACAATGCATCATTGGTTGTTTGAGCTCTAAAGGAACTTCTTGTTAGATTCTGTGTCTCACAGCTCTATAACAAACAAAAAGCTTGCCCTTATGATGACACACACCCTTCACACCCACGATAAGCTGATTTATAAGAATTCTCTTAATCAGTGCACAGCACATGGAGCAAATCATGATGGCTCTCTCTACCAAGAGAGATTGCAACTGGTGGCAGCACTGATCACTTCAAACTCTTTGTAGTAATCCCAGGGGTTTTGTTTATAGTGGAATGGACAGTTATATGAACTGCGGATTCTTAACAGCTTGAATTCTTTGAATGCTTGCTTTGTTGTTACCTCAAGATTGGATTCAGAATCAACACAAAGCAAGTTTGAGCAAAACCTGTCACTCTGACAACAAGCAGATTCTCAACTTATTGATTCTCTCTAGGATTCACCCCTTGGAATCACACAAATTTGGGTGGGTGGGATTCAAGCTTGATCATTCATAGGAAGGTGAGGTGAGACCAAAGGACCAGCACAGAATGGGATGCTCTCCAAATCCACATGTGAAAGTAATCCCTAGTGTGTATCTTCTTTGACTGGAAGAAGGCTCAAAAATCTGACCTTGCATGATCACATTGAGAGCACCATCATCTTCATCATCATCATCATCATCCACATCGGCCAACTTCATCTTCTTGTGAGTCCTCTTCTCCTGAGGCTTGACTTCTGATGAAAACACCATGGTGGCAGCACAAACAAAATGAGTTGTTTTCTGATGTGAAAAAAACAAATGCACCCCCTTGAAGAAAAAAAAACTAGGTAAATGAATGATGTTCAGCTGCCCACAAAAGAATCAAGAAAACCCAAGAAGAAGACCAAGAAGAAAATGATGGTGATGATGATGCTACAGTCTTGTTTCTAGAGAAAAGGAGAAGATGAAGAAGAAGAAGATGATGATACTATCTTGTATCGATATTCTTCTCTATACAAGTGCTACAGAGAAGAGAAGATGGATCAAGATTACACACAAATGATCAACTGCAAATTTGAATCTTGAGAAGGAAATTCTGCTACAACCCTAACAGCAGCAGCAGCAGAAGACGAGAATCTCAAGAAGAAGAAGAAGAATGACACAAAAACCCCATCACCTACCAGCTTCATGATTTGCCTTTACAGCAGGTTGGGCTTTGCTGCTGGCCCTCCCTTTCTCCGGTCGTCCTCGAGGCATGAGAGCGAGAGAGATGATATCGTAAGGAGATCGCAACAGAAGCAAACACTGGAATGTATGCCATGACGGAAGAAATGGAGAGCGCAAGAAGAAAAAGATGAGGTCGAGAGAGAGAGAGAGAAAAGAGAAAATTCCACAAGGTTCTTGACAGATTTAGATACTGGAATGGATGCGCATGACAAGAAGAAGGCGATCACAAGCTGCTCCATACCACTCCTGACATCTGTAATAACATGCTTGACTCCTGAAACAGCAAGAAAGAGATGACTGCAAGCTCCTCCTCCTCCTTCCTCTCTGTGCCATGCAGCTCGACAGCTCTTCTCCTACTGATGATGATGATGATGATTATGTTCTTCATGAAAGAAGGCTGTTGTCAACAGTAATGGAGCAGCGGATGTTTGTCTTTTGTTCTTGGTTTTGTTGCAATGATGGAGGAGGAGCAGTTGCTGAAGACTTCTTGAGGAAGTGTTGAGAGGAAAGAAGAGCGTGCGCTGATGCTGCTGCTGCTGCTGCAACTGTATCTCTCTTCTCTTCTCTTCTGCCTCACTCCTTCCCTGCCTCCCTCCCTCCCTCCCTCCCTCCGCAACAAAACACTCCATCACAAAATGTTGCAGCAGCGCCTGCAAGCTCTCTCGAGCATTCCTGCATTCTCTGGCAGCTGGTTGGAGATTGAAAGTTCAAACACAAGAAGGAACTGCAGGCAGCCGGAAGGTCGGGAGGCAGGTGCGTACGCTGCTCGCTGGCTGGCTGGTTGGCTGGGTCCCACTGCGCTTTCCTGCCTGCCGCGCGTGCTTTTTCTTCCAAACGGAAAGGCGCGAGAGAGAGAGAGAGAGAGAGAGAGAGAGTGTTTCTCTTCTGGTGAGCGCAGAGGTAGCTACTTCGCAAATCCTCAAATCTTCTCTTCGCTTCTCTGCGTCATAGCCTTTCTTCCTTCCTCTAGTCCTTGTCATTCTCTCTTGCTTAGCTGCTGCGGACGTCTCTGTCTCTCGTCTCGCGCGCGCACGTACAGTACTTTCCTTCGTCGCTGTTTGTGTTCTGTTGTGTGTTTTTTGTCTTTGTGTGTGTGTGCGAGCGTGCTCGAGATTCAAGAAGCGACTGATTCTTTGAGCGATCCGTAGAGAGCCGGCGGAGAAGAGGACGAGGAGGAAGAGAAGGACGAGAAGGTGCGGTTTGGTTGTAGATCGGGGTCGGGTTTGAGCAGGGAGAAGCCCCGGAACAAGAGATCTCGTCGTTGTCGTCGTTTGCGGCGGTGTTGTTCTCGTGCAAGATGAATCCGGAATAGTATCTCTCTCTCTCTCTCTCTCTCTCTCTCTCTCTCTCTCTCTCTCTCTGATTCGTTTTCGTGATGTTCGTGCGGTTCTCGGATGCGTCAAGCTTTTTCTCTCGTGATCGAAGCGTTTGTATTCTCCATCTTCCCTAGCCAGATCTTCTGCCCTTGCTCAGAACCATTGTTTTGTGTGTTGCTTTGCATCCTGAAATCCATATGTCTGTTTCCTGATGCTCTGCTGTTGTTGTTGTTGGGAGTCATGTGAAAATAGTACTAGATCATGGAAATGGTTTTTTGTATCATTCAGAAAAAAAGTGTCTGCAACTGTGAAGAATAGAAGCATGTGCAGAAGATCAGTAGCTCCTTTCTGTTGCAACTCAATTTTGTCCGTGTTGCACTAGTTAGATAAGCTTCCTTCTGTCACACATATTCTCTTTTGGATTAGAGATAATTTCTTCTGTTGCAGATCTTGTACCAGAACCTTCTGATTGTTTCTGTCTCACAGATGTTCTCTCTGATAAATTCTTCTCAGATTTTTTTTGTCTGTTGTTTTTATGACTCTTCCTGCAACTGCAAGAACTATGATGGAAGGTGGTGATGAGTGTGGTGGTTCCTTTGGTCATGACCACATTTGACTCGTCATCTTTGGTTTTTGGGTTGGCTGGTATACTGTCTTTTAAGGGTTTGTTTTGTTACCTTCCACGTTTTGGTGTTTTTCTTTTTTCTAGGTGGAGTTCCTCTTTGCAAAAATAGCAGTGATTATTTCTGTTAGGGTTGAGCCAATTTTCCGAGTTTGTTACCCATTGTCTGATCAATACTTGCATCACTTGAATGTTCACATGCAGTGATTATCTTTTCAAGCTGTTGTTGATTGGAGATTCAGGTGTTGGAAAATCTTGCCTTCTTCTGCGGTTTGCAGTAAGCGATTATCTCCATTGCACTGTCGAGTTTAGTCATGCTTTTGCATTAGAGGTTGTCTGCCGTGTCTCTTTCAAACAGGTGAATTTAGCTCTTTTAAAGAGTGTAGTCAGCCTGTTAAATATGAACTTTTAAAGTTGATTTTCGGTTTGGAGTGGATCAGAGTCTGCTTCTCACACAGTGTTTCAATGCAGGACGATTCTTACTTGGAGAGCTACATCAGCACAATTGGTGTTGACTTTGTAAGTAATTCCTCTGCCTGTGCCCTATGTGTGAGCATCATGTACTTGTATGTCCACCAACCTAGTTATGCGCATGTACATGTTTTGTCTTTAATTGGATAAGGTGTTGCTGGGTGGTGGAATTTGGGCATTGCTCTGGACCTCCCCTTGCGAATCAGACAAATCCCTGAGAGCAATTCATCATCATCACTTCCGAGTGTTGTTGAATGTCTTGGCAGTCTGAAATTTTCTCTTGGTTTGTATGAGGACAGAAAATTCGTACTGTGGAGCTGGATGGGAAGACAATCAAGTTGCAAATTGTAAGTATCTTTTGCCATTTTTCTTTTGCTCTGCACAATACTTCATGGTATCCTTTTGGCAGCTCACATGGACTTCATTGTTTCCTGTAACTATATAGTGACTATTGTACAATCACTGCTGCTGTCCTTGCTGCAGTTTGAAGCACAGAGTAACTGTATGGAGGGCCTGAGAAGGTTGCTGATTATGGGAGGTATAATGAAAACATGTTTTGATAATGGTAATTGCAGTGGGACACAGCCGGACAGGAGCGATTCCGAACAATCACAAGCAGCTACTACCGTGGCGCTCATGGAATCATTGTATGGATTATGCATCATTCTTTTGTGCCCTTGTCAAAAGGAATTTTTTAACTTTGATCTTTCCTGACTTGTGGTGTATGGAATCCTTCTATTGATGTGTTCTCACAGTGGAAGCAGATGTATCAATTGCTTAGATGATTTTGTGTGCTAACTATGGACTAGAGTTGCATTTTGGCAGGTGGTGTATGATGTTACAGACCAGGAGAGTTTCAACAATGTGAAGCAATGGCTGAATGAGATTGACCGATATGCTAGTGAGAGTGTAAACAAGTTACTTGTGGGCAACAAGTCTGACCTTGCAACCAAAAAGGTTGTTGACTATCAGACTGCTAAGGTAGGCATTATGGTGGATTCATGATTCCCATGAACAATAATTCTACTGTGCTTGATTCATAGGATTGACACTCATAAGGTCAAGGCTGCATTCATTCTTGTCATTTTGGAACTGACAACACAGTTAAATTGGAACTGCAGGTGACTGTTGCTGACAATTTTGTTTTCTTGGTCTACTTACAGGCTTTTGCTGACGAAATTGGCATCCCATTCTTGGAGACCAGTGCCAAAAATGCAATTAATGTGGAGCAGGCTTTCATGACAATGGCAGCAGAGATTAAGAACAGGTATTTCTTGGCATTTCTTGTTCTTTGTGTTTAATGACTGCCCAATGTTTGTGCCATACACTTTACATGTGGTCTCCAACTTCAATTCTAGTAATGATGGGTGATTTTTGGTGACATTTTTTGCAGGATGGCAAGTCAGCCTGCAATGGTTAGTAACAAGCCTAACACTGTTCAGATGAAAGCTGGACAGCCCATTGCTCAGAAAAGTGGATGCTGCTCATAGTATGGGTTCATTGCTTGATCTGGCACTTTGCCACATTGTATTGGGGAGAACTTGTAATTTGTGGGGCACCATAATTGTTGTTTAGTTCTGCAACATGCTCATTGATGTAGGTTTCCAGGTGAAAGTAACTGCTGTGAAGTCATATCCCTTTCACTATTTCTTGCGTGATGTGTTGGGCAGGCTATTGGCAGTTTGTTACTGTTGTCTTTTTTCCTTTCTTGCCCTAGTTTAGAGAACCTGGGTGCAAAATAGTTGGATGCTCCTAGGTCCACCACAACACAATGGATGTTGTAGTGGTTGGGACAGAAACACATATGCCAGTCAGCCCTCACTTAAATCATCTAATTTGAACTTATGTAAAGAGAGAGCCTGATTACTGGGATGTGTGAACCTCTTTTGTATGTAAAACCAGGATTAGGTCTCTGACTCGAAAGAAAGATTAGCTTGTCAATACTCTTGGCAGGATATGATTCTTTGTAGGTGGATGCTGTCATGAAAGAGGGGGGAATTTTATGTACCCTGCTCTTCCCTTTCCCATGGCTGTGGAGGTGCATCTCTTGCCTATTTCTGGATCATGGTTTTTGGAGGAGTGCAGTGTTTGCAAACAACTTGAAACTGCAAACCCAGACCGGTATGTTTGCTCAAATTTATGTGGTCATTCACTGTGGTTTTGAGTTTGTGCCGAATTGGAGAACTGCCCACATGTCTTCTTTTGCTGTTGGGAAAGAATGTGGTGACTTTGTTTGCAATGCTTATGATGAATTTTGAGATAATCATATTCCCAATTGAATGAGAAGTCTTAAGTCATGATCACAACCTACAAACTCTTGTGGGGGGGGGGGGGGGGGGTTTGGTGTGCAACTCGAAAAACGTATAAACTGAGTTTCATCCTATCTTTCCTTTTTGCTGAGCGCCTCCACTGCTGCAACGTATATTTTCACTGCTCCTACCTGTCCAACTACTATAATTACTCTCGAACCTTGTGCATTAAAAATGCTGAGTTTCAGCATTTCTTACTGAGTTGTAGCATTTTCATACTGTGATTTAATAAAATGTCTTTACTTTGTGGATTGCACTGAAAGAGGGGATAGGGGGTGAAAGGAGGCCCGAAGACAGGGTGAAGACACGGTTACTTTACTAACTCTAATATGTTTCAAACAAGTGTTTTTTTTATTGTGCTATGTTATGCAATTACTAGACCAACACCGGATGCTAACAAAACACAGCGCTCATCATGTGATGAATCTACCCTTGTGGTAGTTCAAACTTGAAACTAAAGATTCAAGTTTTAGATTTATTGGATGCAATTCGTTATGGAACATTCCCATCCATCTTATGCACACGAGTGTCACTCACACATTGGGTCAAGTTCAAGCCAAAGTTTATGCTCAAGTCTTACACCAATGCATAGTCTCTTCATTACATGGTAGAGCCAATGAACAAAATCACACAAATTGGATGTGTAAATCAAGGATTCATCCCTTTTTTGAATTTGTTCAACAGGGGGCAAAGATTGTGCAACACCTCCAATATAGGATGAAGCCCTTTTGGATGAATGTGATGAATGGATGGGAAGTTATGGCTTGTTCATGGAAGCTAGCCTCCAAAACAAGATAAAAGCCTTTAGGGATGAAATTTGGTGGATGGATGGGGAAACTATGTTTCATCCTTTAACCCTTTCGGTTAAAAAGCCCTTAGGGATGAATGTGGTGCATACATGTTATATAAATAGTTGATATATTTAGGATAAAAAGCTTTAGCAATGAATGTGATGCATAGATAGAAAATTATGTCTCATTCATGGAAGTTGGGATTTATTTGTGTGATGTAGGAGGAATATAGTGTATGTTTATCAACAACAATATGCATGGGCCTTGGCATACAACATTTTTACATTGTTTATAAACAACAATGGGTAGACATGATTATCAATATATAACATTTCTATATTATGTTTTATAGAGTTGATAGTTAGACCAAGTTATTGAACTTTGTTTTATGTCAATCATTGTTGGTTACATAGTTGACATATGGAAAAAAAAACAATTTACATGGTTATAACATTGTGTGCAATTTGTTTAATAATTTACATAGACATTTTTCCAAAGAAAATAGGCATAACTCACAAGTATGAATTCAACCATATAACATTTGATACCCTCTCCACCATTCCTAAGGTTTTGATTTGATTTGTATACTAATTTGTTAGCCATTCTACCATTTTATTCTTATTTTTTATTAATCCAATCATATACATATGATTTATTATATTCTTTTGGTTTTTAAAATGTTCTTGGAAAAATTGAATCCTAAAACATAGGGATGATACATGATACGTTACCTAAAGAAGTGATAACTTGATCTTTTGTCCCTTGTGATCTTATTTATTTATTTATTTGGCTTCGGTTGGATCACTTGAATAGTCATCAATTGCATCATGTTGATGAGTTGATTGGGTTTTGAAATCCTCTATTCTTTGTTAATGCATTGTTGTGGAGTTCCAACCAAAAAAGAAGGATGTCATCATGCTTTCTAATGTATGTTCTATTATTGTTATCATTATAACACATTTTTCCTCATAATGTCATGAATGGTCAATGATGTGATCGATTATCACTTGTAAAAATTTCAAGGTTTTGGTAACCTTTAAGCTCAAAATCATGTACAACATTTTAAAAACATAACAATCTTTTTGCTTCATTTAAAGCCATGTACCATAATATTATGGGGACCTTTGTTGTTATAGCCATGTAGCTTCAACACATGTTTCCCAATTAATTAATTAATTAATTAATGATGGATATTTTGGTAGATTGAATTTTTTTTAATTTTTCAAAATGTTTTCTAATTTCCTTGAAAAAACATTATTTGAAAATATTTTTTTTGAACAATATTTTTTTTGAAAATTAGGTTGATTAACTAGGATATATTGTCACCTTAGAAGTTGTGCCATTTAATTTTTTGTTTTGCAATGAGCCTTCCTCATTCATATAATATTCATTTGTCTTCGTATTTGCAAAACCAGCAACAACTTATTTAGTTGTGGGGGACCTTTGTTGTTATAACTTGTGTATTAAAATCATAACCTAGTTGGCCCCTTTTGTAATATTAAAAACAAGGGTACATAAATGGGCAAAATGTTCCAAATGACCTCTTGTAATGTAACTTCCTCATTGACCCTAATTTTATTTTTATTTTTTGGAAATTTCACCAAAAATGTTAGCCCCTTTATTCAATCCCTTTGAAAATTAAACAAAATGGACATGACAACCAATTTGGTAATCCAAATTGACCCCTTATAATGCAACATTCTCAATCACCTTAATTTGAAAAATTGTTAATAAAAAAAACCCAAAGATGCCAATTACCAAAAAGGCCAACTCTTGGTATGGTTCCATACATGTAAAGCCACTATTCCAAGTTTGTTTTGACTTTAGACTTGTATGCATTCATGAATTGTTGTTATCCACATTTTGGCTCTTTTACCACTTCGGTGGGTTTGTAACCCCATTCATGGCATGTTATTTTAAATACCTCTAAAGGTTTTATAATTTCCGAAAAGCTCCAAAACTTTCCTTACAACCATTGGACAATATTATGTTATATATAACACAATGTTAGAAAATTGCAATCAAGACATGATTGTCGAAAAAAACATTGCACACTATATATATATAGAGAGAGAGAGAGAGGAGAGAATTTATGCATGACCACCAATATGTAAATAAATGCCAACATATTTTTTAGATTTAGGAACAACATTCAGTCTATTGCAATGAAGTTCAAACCTCCACTCCCAGCTTTCAAATAAATCAACAACAATGAAAATGATCAAGGATTTTAACACTCTTTTGTGTTCTCAAAAATGATTTAGTTTAATGTATCGTTGAAGAACATAAAAAGGAAAAAAAAAGAAAAGACCTTAAGTCATTGTGTTCAAATTAGTCATGGTTTGTTACCAAGCTAATGAACCACAAAAACTTGGACCAATATGCTTCTTGTTCTATTACTTGTTTCTAATACATTGTTCTTGAAAACTTGACATTGTAAAATAGATGAACAATAAGAAAAAAAATGTTTCTAATGCATTCACATACAAATTGCATGAAGTTTATATGCTTCAATTTATCACTTTTTTTAATCAACAAGTCTACAATTATGTACAAAAAATTTGACTTTGAGATTCATGCTAACATATATCTTTCACATGTATTGTTCATGTGAACAATACACACAACATGCATACTATAATACTCATGTGTTGTGTGTGTTATTCACATGAACATGAACATGAATACACACAAAGTATGAAACTTGTAATTCCATAATTATTTGAAGAAAGAAAAAAGGTTAACAAAGTATGGATGAACTTGACTTCTCAATAAAGTGTTATGAATTGCATATGGTCATGCATCAAAATGACATGAAATTCATCCATAAACTTAGTAAATGTAGAACGATGTCTCATACCCAAATAGACATCAACATGTTAAACAACACATGTTTACGAACACCTCCAAATGATTCCAAAATACCACATTTGTTTTCACCAATAGATCAACATATGCTCATAGTGATACAATATTCCAAAAAATAAAATCCAAACTTTCATTTCAAAACTATAGATATTTTTCATGGTGTAATGCCATTGACCTACCATTATAAAAAAAAACTCAATAAAACTACAAGATTACATAATATATGATAAGTCAAAGAAAACATGTTCATTGAACTATGTGCGAAAAATTATGCAACTTATGATGAACTTGTTAATGAACTTGATGATTTGTTCAAAACTTGTATGAACAATAAATCAAATATTTGAATTGACTTTTTGAATCCCAAAATAGGTTATCGCACACAACATAAAAATGCATTTTTGTATACAAACAAAAAAATAGTCAAATTGGACATCCATAGAACTTATTGTTTAAAATTTTAAAAAGGAAAATGTTATATGCAATTGATCACTTGAATACAAATTTTGATTCAAATAGTTGATACTAGAACAATACATTGATCCCAAGGGTTGTCATTAGTTGAGAGGACATTATGACCCTCTTTTGTGTGTGTACCAAAGAAAAAATGTATCTCCTTAATTCATTAAAGTATTCAAATTTCATGTTGATGAACATGTCATACAAGAAATGAAAAAACTCACAACATTTGCTAGCTAGACTAAAAACATACAGTCTTTCACATGTTATTATTCAAAGTTGTAATATCAATTTGTTGTACAAACATTATTAAGATCTTCAACATGATCATAACTTACAAACATCCCACACATTATGCTTTCAAGGAACAAAATTGAAGAAACATCTCACTTTGATAAGAAAAAATATAAACATATTAATATATGTCTTTGACAACCATAATAGTGCAATGACGTATGACAACAATGTAACATTGTAGTCATATAAAACAATGATACATATTGGACCGAAATTTATTGTAGTTATTTTTAATGTTCACACCAAAATAATCATTCATGTTTTTTTGTATAAATCTCATTCTACTTCACATCCCATAATTGTTTTGGGTGATTTCAACATTGATATGATTATAATTTTAAATGATTGATCTAATTTTCCACAAGAAGTTGTAGAATCTATAACCACATTGAATGTCAAAATCCATATCCATACTTACACAACAAGCAATGGTTCATTACTTATCATATATTGATGAATGTTCATGGTAATGAATTTTTGGCATATGTATTAGATCAATCCATATACGTTATTACCCAAATTATCATAAACCCATATAGGTTGCATTCAAACTTCCTAATAATTTTCCCATGTTTAATAAATAACAACAAAATCATGTTTTCATTTGAACACACAAATGTATCATATATATATATATATATATATATATATATATATATATATATATATATATGCATTCATTTTCACACTCATTACTAGAATAGAGCCACATCGTGGTCCTCATTGGCTTGTTTGTGGTAAAGTTATTTTTAGGCCAAATAACAAAACCTATGACCTACTCAAATGATATTTAATAAACCAATCTACAAAAGGACATGTTTCAATTCTAAACACGATGAAATTACCAAGCTACCAAGTTTAAGGTGAGTTTCATCATTGATTGCGATTTTTGATGTCCAATTCAATGGGAATGTTCCACAAACCATCAATACTCCATGTTGATTTATTAATATCTTTTGGTATTGAAACCTAACATACAACAATACCAACAACTAGAACAACCTACGTTAGGTTGTCATTAAAACCATTGGTCATAAACCAACATGGTTGTTACATCTCACTATTGTGCACACAACATGCAACATAAGTTTGTTACATTATCGTGAACAAATGATCCAAATAACAATCCACATGTCAAAGATGACATTGTGTTCAATTATGCACACATTTTTTTCACAAGTGACTACCTTGACCTTCCCAACAATAAAACTCCAAAACTCTTCTTTGAACACTTAAAGGACTTCAAAATGACATGCTAGGCTATCATGGTCAATATAATGAGTTTTTTTTTGGTTGCAAACAAACATAATACTTAGGTTCAAACTCATGTTGGGTGATTATTAGAATGGATCATGATTTTCAAATAGTTTTCACATTAATTCTCACCTTGAAAATGAAACGGATCATGATTTTGAGGTAGTTTTCGCATTAGTTGTCACCTTGAAAACTACATGGGGTTCTCGTTCAATGAAAACAACCCATTAGATTACTCTCTTTTTTTTTTTCAAAAATTCAAATTTGTAATATGAAAATCAAGGGTTTTTATGTGACATTGTACCATATATGCTACAAAATGGGCAAAGGGTTCCAAATTGACCTCTTGTAATGTAATTTCCTCATTGGCCCTATTTTTATTTTTATTTTTTTGGAAAATTTACCAAAAATGTTAGTCCATTTATTCAATCCCCTTAAAAATTAAACAAAATGGGCATGACAACCAATTTGGTGTTCCAAATTGACCCCTTATAATGTAACATTCTTAGTCACCTTAAATTTGAAAATTTGTTTATAAAAAATACCAAAGAGGCCCTCTCTTGGTATGGTTCCATTGATGTAAAGCCCCCTATTCCAAGTTTGTTTTGACTCTAGACTTGTATGCATTCATGAATTGTTGCAATCCACATTTTGGCTCTTTTACCACTTTAGTGGGTTTGTAACCCCATTCAAGGCATGTTATTTGAAACACCTCTAAAGGTATTATAATTTCCAAAAAGCTTCAAAACCTTCCTTACCACCATTGGACACTGTTATGTTATATATAACACAATGTTAGAGATGAGAATTCCAACCAAGACCTGATTGTTGACAAAAACATTGCACACTAAAAATATGTATATAAATGAGAGAACTTATGCATGACCACCAATATGTAAATAAATGCCAACATATTTTTTAGATTTAGGAGCAACATATGGTCTATTGCAATGAAGTTCAAACCTCCACTCCCAGCTTTTAAATAAATCAACAATAATGAAAATTATCAAGGAATTTTAACACTCTTTTATGTTGTCAAAATTTATTTAGTTTAATGCATTTTCAAAGAACATAATAACAAAAAAGAAAGAAAAGACCTTAAGTCATTGTGCTCAAATTAGTCATGGTTTTTTACCAAGCTAATGAACTACACAAACTTGGACCATTCTACTTCTTGTTTTGCTACTTGTTTCTATTACATTGTTTTTGAAAACTTGACATCATAAAATAGATGAATAATAACAAAACAAATGTTTCTAATGCATTCACATACAAATTGCATGAAGTTTATATGCTTCAATTTATCACATTTTTTAATCAACAAGTCTACAATTATGTACAAATTTTTTTGACTTTGAGATTCATGCTTATGCATATATTTCACATGTATTGTTTATGTGAACAATACACACAACATGCATACTCTAATACTCATGTGTTGTGTGTATTATTCACATGAACACACACACACACACACAAACACACAAAGTATGAAACTTGTAATTCCATAATTATTTGAAGAAAAAAAGATGTCCACAAAGTATGGATGAACTTGACTTCTCAATAAAATGTTATGAATTGCATATGGTCATGCATCAAAATGACACAAAATTGATTCATACACTTAATAAATTTAGAATGATGTCTCGTATCAACATGTTAAACAACACATGTTTATGAACACCTCCAAATGATTCCAAAATATCACATTTATTTTTCACCAATAGATGAACATATGCTCATAGTGATACAATATTCCAAAAATAAATAAAATACAAACTTTCATTTTCAAAACTATAAATATTTTTCATGGTTTAATGCCATGACCTACCATTATAAAAAAAACCCTAATAAACTACAAGATTACATAATATATGTCAAGTCGAAGAAAACATGTTCATTGAATTGTGTGCAAGAAATTATGCAACTTATGATGGACTTGTTAATGGACTTGATGGTTTGTTCAAAACTTGAATGAACAATATACATCATATATTTGGATTGACTTTTTGAATCCCAAAATAGGTTATCACACACAACATAAAAATGCATTTTTGTATACAAACAACAAAATATAGTAAAATTGGACACCCATAGAACTTATTGTTTTAATAAAAAAAGGAAATATTATATGCAATTTATTACTTGAATACAAATTTTGATTCAAATAGTTGATACTAGAACAATACATCAATCCCAAGGGTTGTTGTTAGTTGAATGACATTATGACCCTCTTTTCTGTGCGTACCAAAGAAAAAAAATCTCCTTAATTCATTAAAATATTCAAATTTTCATGTTGATGAACATGTCATACAAGAAATGAAAAAACTCACAACATTTGCTAGTTGGGAATTATTAGTCCCCAGACTAAAAACATACAATCTTTCACATGCTATTATTCAAAGTTGTAATATCAATTTGTTGCACAAACATTATTAAGATCTTCAACATGATCATAACTTACAAACATCCCACACATTATGCCTTCAAAATTTTTTTTTGAAGAAACATCTCACTTTGATAAGAAAAAATATAATCATAGTAATATATGTCTTTGACAACCATAATAGTGCAATGATGTATGACAACAATGTAATTGTAGTCATATAAAACAATGACACATATTGGACCAACATTTATTGTAGTTATTTTTATGCTCACACCAAAACAATCATTCATGTATAAATCTCATTCTACCTCACATCCCACAATTGTTTTGGGTGATTTCAACATTGATATGATTACAACTTGAGATGGTTAATCTAATTTTCCATAGCAAGAAGTTGTAGAATCTATAACTACATTGAATGTCAAAACCCATATCCATACTTACACAATAAGCAATGGTTCATTACTTGATCATATATTGATGAATACTTGTGGTAATGAAGTTTGGCATATGTATTAGAAGGTTATTACCCAAATGATCATACACCCATACATGTTGCATTCAAACTTCCTAATAATCTTCCCATGTTTAATAAATAACAACAAAATCATGTTTTCATTTGAACATACAAATGTATCATATATATATATATATGGATTCATTTTCATACTCATTACTAGGATAGAGCCACATCATGGTCCTCATTGGTTTGTTTGAGGTAAAGGTTTTTTTTTATGCCAAATAACAAAACCTATGACCTACTCAAATGATATATAATAAACCAATCTACAAAAGGACATGTTTCAATTCTAAACACGATGAAATTACCAAGCTACCAAGTTTAAGGTGAGTTTCATTTTGATTGCAATTTTTGATGTCCAATTCAATGGGAATGTTCCACAAACCATCAATACTCCATGTTGATTTATTAATATCTTTTGGTATTGAAACCTAACATACAACAATACCAACAATTAGAACAACCTACGTTAGGTTGTCATTAAAACCATTGGTCATAAACCAATATGGTTGTTACATCTCACTATTGTGCACACAACATGCAACATAAATTTGTTACATTATCATAAACAAATGATCCAAGTAACAATTCACATGTCAAAATGAAATTGTATTATGCACATATTTTTTTCACAAGTGACTACCTTGACCTTCCCAACAATAAAACTCCAAAACTCTTCTTTGGACACTTAAGGACTTCAAAATGAGATGCTTGGCTATCATGGTCAATATAATGAGTTTTTTTTTGGTTGCAAACAAACATAATACTTAGGTTCAAACTCATGTTGGGTGATTATTAGAATGGATCATGATTTTCAAGTAGTTTTCACACTAATTCTCACCTTGAAAATGAAACGGATCATGATTTTGAGGTAGTTTTCGCATTAGTTGTCACCTTGAAAACTAATGGGTGTCTTTGTTGAACTATATTTGGATTGAAAACCACTTTTTTGGGTTCTCACTCAATGACAACAACCCATTTGATTACTTTCTCTTTTTTTCAAAAATTTAAAATTTTAAAAAATTGCCCAAGGTGTTAAAATATATTAAAGGTGGTTCTTATTTATAGGATCTAGGCTTGAAGGGGTTAATTTAGGGGTATGTAGGATTACTTTTGTTTTTTCAATTTTGCAATATAGTAGTAGCAATGAACATCCCCAAACATATTTCTACTTCATTGGCAACACTTTTGAAGGGCCATTAAAACAATAAAAAAACCAAGACCATATTGGCTAATAGATATACTCGTGAGGACACTCTCCCCAAAAGAAAAAAAACAAGGCAAATTTTGGTAACTTGTTTTGTAAATAGGTATTTTCGAAAAACAAAAACAAAAATCATTATCACCTTGTGGCAATTTCTCGAAACAAAAAGAGATTGATTAAGATCCTACTTAACAATAAATTTCTAACATTTAAAAGTTTCTAACTAAGGTTTTTAGGTTAAATTGCTTATTAAAAAAAAAATTGGGTTTTTTCCCTAGAAGCTCCTTTGGTTGTTTAAATTTTATTTATTTATATTAAAAGAAATGAATTATGATAATTGGGTTCAAAGGTCTTCGTATGACAACCAACAAATTTGTAAAAATCGTCCATTTGAGAACCAATTGAAAAAATAATAATTGAAAATATATGAAACTTGGGATGGTTCTCTAAATTTGGGGCACAAAAAGAAAAAGAATTGAGACAATTCTCTAAAGCATAAAAAAGAAACAAAACCAACGATTCTCAAAAAAAATGCAAGAACCATCCAAAATTGGTTTAAACCTACAAACCTTGGTCAAATTCTCCATTACCATAACCATAAACTTTTTTGAATGGGGTTTCATCATGTTGTTCACAAGCTTAAACAAACACTTAGAATCAACAAAGGCCATTGTGACCATAGTCCTATCAGTGCACGCTAGTAGCTGAGGTTCATGATAAAAGAAAAAGTCTGACCTCTTATAAGTCAAAAAACTTATAAAAAGTTTGAGCTCGGTCTGAACCAGTGTTGTGTATTAGTGTAAATAGCCATACATACATTGTGTAAAATTGTGAGTGAACAGTCTAGGATTTACAAGAGCTTGGTTACTTATTATGATTCATATCAATTGCTTTAATTACATGTGGGACATTCCATCTCAAATGAAAACATTACTGTGAAAACATGTCTGTATTTGTTTTACATTTATGTGACTTTGCACAGCATAAAATGGACTTACTCAGTTTTACACTTTCTCGTCTTGTGTTATGCGCTTACACAGATGTAAGTGGGTGTTTTACACTTACACTTCTGTCAGAAGGGCAATCATGTCACTCAATCCAACCCCTTGGTACTCGCACTTTCCTTTGGGTGAGCAGATTTTGGTGGGTTGGCTATGGTAGGAAACGCAACATCTTGAATTATTGTCTTGATGCTCCAATAGTGGGATAGATACACATCTAACAGATCAGTACTAGGATTGATCAACACACATCAAATACAACAAACACAAACTAGAAAAGCAGCTTCAGAGACATTACTCATTGGATTCTGAGATACAGAAGTGTTGATTGAAACCATCAAGTGCACACACACATACTATGTGAATAGCACAAAAAAAACCTCAAATTGCCCTTTTGGGACTAACCTGTACTCCATTGGTGAAACTCCTTGTAGATTCATAACACAACATCAAATCTCTAGACATTCCCTTCCTGTTTCTTGCTACAAGTGATCATGAATCTCGAAAGTTACACCATCGATGCTTTTGAAGGAATGTGTGGTCTCATCTGCAGGCTGCATCACACCCAACAGCATCCACTCACTAATTAGGCATACATTTCTTTAATCCCTTACCTTCAAGCCTCACATGGGAATACAGTCTTGGGTCTCTTCATGAATAACAAAGTCACTTCATGTCAAAGCAAACACTTGAGGCTTCTGACCTTTGACTTCAATTACTGAGGCCACTACAAACAGTCTTGAATGTCAGTAGCATACACCTAACAGTGTAACAGAGAATCATGAGCACGACATCTGCATGTACTGATGCAGGAGCTTCATTAGATATGGCAATTAGCAAAACTCCTTCCCAAAATTCAGACAGCTTTTGGACAGTTTGCCCTCATGGAGCTTCCCAGAATAGATTCAAAGAAGGCTTCTTGAAGACAATACATGTTCTACATGGCCAAAACCCTTCTCACAGCAGAATCATATGACAGGAAAAATCTGACCTGTGTATTGCTGAGCTCCAAGTTGTAGAAATCCATCATTGGCACTGTGAACAGTGGACCAACATGCCATGTGCCCCGATGAAGCTTCACAAATTGTGGGCCGTCAATCCGGAATACTGTAACATCATCAGGAGATGGTGGTACATAGCAATGCCCAGCACGAGCCTTTGTTAATTTTTTTTGCACCTTCTCATCAACCTCTGAAGATGGTAGACCTGCATTGTCAGTGGTTTCAATTTCCTCCGAACCCTTGACTGCTGCTTCATCACTCACAACGCTAGCACGTGCCACACCAAGGTACCAACAAGCACCACTCACTGCTCCCAGACATTGTGTCACATTGGCATGGTGTGTTATTGAACCAAATTTGAGACTCCGTCCTTCCAATCGCATAATGTAAAACCTTTGTGCATCATCATGTTCCTAACAAAAATCAGAAGTCAAAAGCACAAAAACAACAACAAAAACAACATCCCTGACCCTAAAAAAATCTCAACACACAACAACAAAACTCACAAAAACCTGCACACAACAATCCTTAACATGCAATCAAGCTTCCAGTCCACCAACATTACCCGACACCATCTTCCCCAGATCTGAAGCTGATGTGGTCGGAGTCAAGCTTTTAAAGTCGAAACACTAGACTGCAGCATGTTCGCATTAAAAGCACCCAAATTTTTGTTTAAAAATAAAATAAATCTAGAAGCAAAACCCAACAACTGCGAGAGAAACAGACAAAGAAACAAAAAAAGAAACAAGCAAACAGGCACGGACTGTCAGAGACATACCTCGGAACACCGCGACTCAAATCAAGCTGCGCGTCATCTGGCCCGTAGTTGGCATTATCTGCAACTGGTCTCACGACTTGACCATAAGGCAGAAAAGCTTCGGGAGTAAGCTCCTGCGCAATCAGGGTGAGAACTCTAGGAGGAGGAGAAGGATTCATAAGTTCACCCATTGTAGTATCCATGAATGATCTCCTCCTCCTCCTCCTCCTCCTCCTCTTCTTCTTCTTCTTCGGAAGAAACGAGAAGAGGAGGGAGAGGAGGAGGAGAAGAAGAAGACGACATTTGTGCCTAAACCCTAAACCCTAAACCCGTTTACACTAGCACTGATATAAAACAAACAAAATAAAAATTATTTTGGTGTATAGCCATATTTGGCTAATAATTTTGAAGACCATTACAAGATTTTTTAAAACTTTTTTTTTCTTATGTTTGATTGTCATTTTGGGATACTAAGGGAAAAAATCATTTTTAAAAATTCAAATTGAATATATATATATTTATATGTATTAATCATGATGATAATCCTTGGAAGATCCTTATGCTAATAATGGTAAGGATAAAAAAGAGAGGAAAAAGGTGGAGAGACGGTGGAAAGAAAGAAAGAGAAAAGAAGGGAGGGAAATAGTTAGAGGGACTTCATGTGTGTGAAGGTTTTGTGCCTAGTACCTTTTGAAATTTTGGGGCCCCCACCCCTTGGCCTACAAATCTAGAAAGGTACTAAGTGCAAAACCTTCTCCTATATGTACAAATCGTGTGTAAGCATTTGCAACAAATGACAACGATAATAACAATCTTTCTTGCAAGGAAGCAAATGAAATCGGCAAGTGAGAAATCTTATGCTTTGCAACAAATGACAACGATAATAACAATCTTTCTTGCAAGGAAGCAAATGAAATCGGCAAGTGAGAAATCTTATGCTTTGCAACAAATGACAACGATAATAACAATCTTTCTTGCAAGGAAGCAAATGAAATCGGCAAGTGAGAAATCTTATGTTTTGCAACAAATGACAATGATAATAACAATCTTTCTTGCAAGGAAGCAAATGAAATTTGCAAGTGAGAAATCTTAAATTGCGTAAGACATCTTCACAACATAAACCCTAATTCTTGAACCTTAACGTTAAATCCTAAATCATGCACCACGACAAACCTCTAGCTCCTATTGACAACTACGCAACTCGTCATTAAATCGTTTGTTGTTCATTAATAAGCAAAAAAACATCAACAAAGACTTGGCCACAAAAATGTGTGAGATGAAACACTGAGAGTGTGTGTGTGTGTTTTCTTTGGTATAGAAGAAGGTCCCACTATGGGGACCTTCCAAATTTGAGATCCCTAAGATCAGTAGGCCAAGGGAGGTCAAAAATCTAGAAGGCCCCCATAGTGGGACCTTCCCCTACATAAAGCAATGATATTTTTGTCTTGTTTTTTTGAAGTGATTACTCATAAAACTAGATCTTCCAAAATCTGGATGGCCTAGTATATGATGTTGTATTGGGCCTTTTGAATTTTAGAATACTCATAAAACTAGATCTTCCAAAATTTGGATGGCCTAGTATGGGATGTTGTATTGGGCCTTTTGAATTTTAGAAGATCCAATAAAACGGAAGTAAGTCTAAAGTAAATTAAAGAAAGTCAAACATGGCATATTCAAGTTGGGGAGCAACCTGAAAATACAAAGTAAAAAAAAATGTGATGTTTAATGGTTGTTTATTGGCTTTGCCCATAGGGGAAAGACTACACATTAGCCTTGACTTTGGGGATAAAACTTATAATTTTTTATTAGCTTGTTTCTGGTCTAATTCCAGTGACAATGATAATCGAAACTAGTTTATGTAGAACAAGTAGAAGGTCTTTTTTCGTCACTAAGACAATTACACCATGGTCATTGACCATGACAATTACAAATGGTCGCTTGGTTGATAATTATGCACCAAAATGACCACTTTTGACAATTATGTGTTGGAATGATGAAAGTTTGGACAATTGCTTTTCATCATTTTTTGGTGATGGCAATGGCAACAGTAGTATCAAGAACATTGATGATGTTTGTTGCTTCTCCTTTTTGTTGTAATGTTCTTGTTGCAATGTTCATTTGTTGCATCTTCGACACACTTTGAACTTACAAGCGACACAAAGGTCTTTTTCATGGATGTAGCATTATTGTGGGCAAGGAATTGAAATTATGGTAGTGGAGAATAATGGTGGAGGAGTTAGAGGATAGTGATTAGTAGATAAGCATGCAACATGTTCGTCAACAACGAGAATAATACCTTTCCTTTGGTTAGTTTTTTGTGTTTATAAAAATGCTAGGTGGTGATGGCCTTTGGGCACGATAAATTGATGTTCAATCACTTCCTTTTTCACAACAAATAGGGTTCTTTTCTTGCACTGCATTATCAAACTAGGTAATAGAAATATTGGTTCCAAAATCCTAAAAAGCATGGATATTGTCTCATTAATCACTTATTTGCTTGATTTTTGAAAAAACTTTTGTTGTGATTCCATAGCAAGTGGAGTTAGATTTGCAGTTACAAACAATGACAAGGCTTCAATATTGGAAAACCTTAATTTTTGTCCTCCCCTAGAGTCAACATCCAAATCAACAACATCCAATTCAGATCAAATCACACTTCTCAATCTGTTGAAATTATTATTACCACACATCCCACAACTTTGCACTATTTTAAAACAAAAATTGGTGATATGAATTCATGCACTTGTCAACCCACTTACTAGGAGGATACATTTGTATTGCATTATTTTGTTACAAATTTGAACCCTATGCACATTTCCAAATTTTTTGTTGATCATTTTCTATTGTAAAGTAGAACATTATTGGTTAGGTTTAACATTTTTGCATATGGAGTTGAAAGGTTAGATATATATGAACCTATCTAGTTTTGCTATCCCATTGAACAAACTAATCCATTTTATTTGGTGCATCAACTAGACATTGTATTTGGTGCACATGGCCCTGCAATATCATCTACAAGGTGCACATGTTGTAGGGTTTTTATGAAAAAATATTTTTAGTGCTTTAGGTCATAGTCGGTGTACACAACACTTATTTGATTTGGTTTTATGAATGTTAAGAATCAAGGAACATAAATATAATAAAACTTGAATATGAGTATTGCCATCTATATTTTGTTCTTGGTTGTTTGTCTCGCTTTCTATTCTTTCAACAAGAAGATGCAAAGTGTTTAATTAAGCTTTTCTTCAACTTTCCTTAGTTGTAAACGATGCATCACTTCCAATTGTGTATGATCATGAATCTAGGGCATGCAATTTTGTGTCACATATGTATTTGGTTGTCACATAAATGCATTGCTTGCACACTTTTTGGATGTTTGTCGTCATAATCTAAATTGACAACAACAATGGTTTTTTAAACCAAATGTAAGACTTTGATCATGATGCTTTAGGAGCACTTAAAGTATGCACAACTAATGTAAAACCTTTTGACAAGCACAATGACAAATGGATAAGGGTTGATGTTGCAAATATTTTTTCTAAAAATGAGCAAAAAGGCTAGGTTTTATTGTTTGGCTTACATTTGGATTCACTATTTTTACATTTTTAATAAACATTGAGATCTAAGAATTCTTCCCATATTTACTCAATAAAATGTCATTATCTCAAATTCAATCATGTTGTTAGTTGTTAGGGTTCAAGATTATTATCGTATCTTATTTGGAACAATATTGCTAATTGTAAAGATGACAATAATAGTATGGTGGTAAGTGTGCCATGTCTATATAACTCTAATTAGGTCATGTTTGTTGATGTTGTAGGTGATGTTGTATAATGCAAAGTTGTGGGAAAAAACTTTTCAGAGCTTTGACATGTCTCAACTCAATACCATTTACTAAGTATGTATAATGTCAAACTAGCAAAAATTTGATTTCTGCTTGAACTTTCTCTCTATTTCATTATGATGGTTCTCTCATTCATAAGGAAGATTGGGACATTAAATTGCCATTCCTATGTCCATGGTGTTAGAGTTTGTATTTGCATGTTTTGGATTATCTGTGTGAGTTTGACACTCCATGTGTGGATTGCTAACAAGATGCATGTCTACCTAAAGGATGGAAGTTTTTTTTTTCGATGATCTTCCATGAGGTGGGTGTTTCATGAGATAATGTAGAATTGTGTTTCCTAAAGTATTTGCAACTACATGCCATTGGTTTCTCATCATAGCCATGGACATACATTTCATAGTGCTTTCAATCCAAACATCTATTTATGATCTATGTAGCAATGGCTTTTGTGGTAACATTTATGTTGAAGGTGCCAGATAGAAAAAATGCATGCATTTGAAAAGATTGCAACATTTGATTTTCATGGTTGCCTTGTCAACATAGGTGTTTGTAGGTTTGTCCCATCTACCAAGATTGTTTGTGTTATATGGAATTTGCATCCTTGGTTGAATAGTGACATTATTAAAGGTTTGCAAGTGATTTTTATCCATGTATGTAACTACATTGTAATTAGAGCTGAAAGGGTTTTGCTCAATAAATGTTGATGAAAATTCTATTGTTTTCATTGTGGGTGAAAATTGATACAATGTTCAATGTGGATAGGTTTTGTTCTAGATGTATTTGAATACATTTTCTTTTTCTTTTGGCTAGTTAGAATTATAGCACATGCATGGTCTCTCCTTTTTCCTTTAGTTTTGAAAAAAATTCCCAAAATCTAAACTAATATGACATATATATCCTTTTTATAAAAAAATTCATTGTCACTAGTAGAGCGAAACAACATGAAGCCCAAGTTAAAAAAAATTCTTTGTGTGTATGACGCACCCCTAAGCTCCTTGATGGACTCAATTGTGAGCCTAAAGGTGAAAACAACACAAGGAAAATGAGTTGGGGCATGTTCTTTGGTTTGTGGCACTTTGGGGTAGAACGAGGTGCTGGAGTTCCGGGACGGGACTAGGAAGATGGACAAGCAATTCAATCACTCACACAAATCTGCAACAAACCAAACAACAAGTTGATTAGTGCGTAATTTGAACACCTTGGTGCATAGATGAACCATGATCAAACACGAATTTACAAGACTCACCACAGTTTGGACTTGGGGGAATCCACCACCTTCCCCCTTGTAGTATACTATATGCTTGGCAATGGGACAAGCACCCAAATGTCATTTTGTCCTAGGATTCCCAAGTGAGAGTCCAAAAATTCCCACAATTGGGACTCACACGAATTTGGGGGCCCATAACTTTGTGTGAAAACCTTTAATTGATATGAAGTCTAAAGAAAAGTTGTAGCCTTCATTGAGAGCTTTCCAACAGTATGTCGCACCCCACCTGCATGCAAAGAAATCGGGGCGATTCTAAACTTTCCAGCCAATTTGACTCCTAACTTTTCTTTTGGCCATAACTTGTGTTTTAAGTGTCCAAATGGGTCATGCAAGCCCATTTTAGACATCTAAGTTCCAAGAGCTTTCCAGTGATATAAGAAAATCCTCAATCCAATGGGTTTTGACCTTTACAATCACTCTCTAAAAGTTTGGGAATCCATTGGGACTCCAACTCCCAAAGTGAGAGTTCATTTAACAGTGTGAAGGTTTGTTCTCTCACACTCTCCTACACTTCCTCCCAAAACCATGAGATGTGACTCCTAAGCTTCCTTCTTGGCCCACACCTTTGCAAGCCCTTGTTTTGGTCGCGAACCCAAGGCTAGGGTTGTGACATGTATGCGTTGTAATAATTTTTGCTTATTTGATTTTTTTGGTGTATGTGCTTTATTTTTGATTTGTTCAAATTTCAATTATTATAGTGCTTTGACTTTTTTAAATGTAAGTGCTTATTTGGAAACTCCATGTTTTTCTATGTGTATAAGAGCTTTGATTTATGTTTGTTTGAAATCTTTTTGGTGTGTGAGTTACAATTTGTGCGTGTCTGATTTCTCTAGTGTATGCTCATTTTTTGGGTTTTTAATGTGTATAAGATTTAAATTTAAATTTATGTTTATCTGAATTTTTTTGTGTATGTACTTTAATTTCTATGTGTTTGATTTTTTTATGTACAAGTTGTGAGTTTCAATTTATTTATGGTTTTTTTTCGTGTATGTGTTTGATTTTTTGCTATGGAAGGTGTGTGTGTGTGTTTTTGGTTGTAAATCTATGGAAGTTGTGAGCTTCAATTTCTATGTGTATAATTTTTTTTTTGGTGTATGTGTTTCATATTTTGGTGTAATTATGGAAGCTATGAACTTCAATTATTTTTTAATGGTATATGTGCTTCATATTTTGGGTATCTTTTCTAATGTAGCTTTGTGAAACCCTACAATTGCGAGCTTTGATTTTTGAGGTGGTTTTTTTTATAGTGTATTTGTACTGGTTTCATTTTTTTATGGTGTAACTTTGCAGAATCCTAAAGCTATGAGTTTTAATTTTTAAATGGTTTTTTCCTAATGTGTTTGTAAGTGTTTCATTCTTTTATGGTGTAACTTTGTGAAACTGTAAAGTTGTGAAAACCAATTTTGTATAGTTCTAGTTTGAAGGTGAGATTCAATTTTGTATGGTTTTATTTTTTTGACATGCTTCCTTTTTGGTATAATTATGTGAAACCGTAACGTTGTGAAATCAAATTTTATATTCAATTGTGAGGTTTTGTTTTTGGTTGTAACTTTATTTTGTATGGTTCCAATTTTTATGGTGGGTTTTTTCCTAGTGTGACTTTGTTTTATATGGTTTTGAGTTTTAAGCCACAATATCCAATTTTGTATGGTTCTACTTTGAAGTGGTTTTTTTGGTATTTTATGCATGCAATTGAAAAGATGACATCAATAAATGGAACACCTAAGATGTGATATAGTTATGTTCATAGTAAAAGGGACCAGTCAACCCAAGGTGAAAGTTTTTTTCGAGGACTATGCTTTTTCAAATTTGAAACATGGCTTCCATGTTTTGGATAGGGCCCATTATAGGATGTTAGTGCCAACTTCAAAAGTTTAATTCACATGTGTTTGCATGAATTCTTAAATATGTAATTAAATTTATTTTTTAATGATAAATTTTCAAGTAAATTAAACCTTCAATGATACATTATATATTAAGTTTATCAAACATATCTTTCTTTAACATCATTCCAAAAAGCAAAACTTATTCACCAAAAAGAAAACAATAAATTTATATGAAGAATTCAATATTCATGAAAATGCACCTTGCCTTTGTTTATATTAAATTATATATATTTTGTTTGAGGAAGTTTTTCAAATTATGTAGTTCTAACAACCACAAGCACATTTAGACACTAAGAAAATATTACCATGGATAATTAAAATAAAACATATATTCAAAATTTTAATGATACCATGCCCTCATAATCATCAATACATGGTCATCCACAAAATTTCAAAATTAATTGTTTGGTTTTATAGAAGATAAAGGATCAAAATTTTAACACATACTACACATTGAATTGTCCACTCCTCACTATACACTTTATAATCAATGAAACATATTGAAATTGGACATAATTCATTGTGATGAAAATTCATAAATATATAAACATTTTGAAAGTGATTTCATTAAATTATAATCCTTGCAACCCATGTAATCATTTTTCAAATTCATGGGGGTGTAGGATTTTACGCATGTACACGTAGTCCTTGGCTCCTATTGTGAATGTACCCATATGGACAAAATGAGTTTATGACATCAACTAACACCCCAATTGGATAAAAAATATATAATCTTGATATGGAGGTAGTTTGGAAAATTTTCATTCCACAACTTTAAACTAATTATAAATTGTGGTACCATTTTCATTGCATTTTTAATTATTAGGGTTTTTTTTTTGTTGATAATGATGTTACAATAAATTTTTGCAATTCATAAATGTTACAATGTGTTGTATGCCACCTTTTTGTAGTGTAACTTGATGTTAGGAATTTGTCCTAAAGATGAACAAACAACTTCTAAACTAATATCAAAATCCACGACAAACCATGTGAAAATTTTGTTTGATCATGAGAACCCCCTTGTTTGGTGGGTAGAACATATGGTGCATATTTCACACGTTTCTTTTTTAGTTCATTAAGTGCTTGGAATTGTGGGGTCACATATTGAAATATAATGGATTTTTAATGTTATTGGTGTCATCATAAACCTTTAATGATCACAAATTGGGAATGAAAATTTTGGATCACCTTATTTTGGTGACAAAAAATTGGTTTGACAATGCTTGTTTTGGTTATAATGGGGTTTACAAACTTATGGATATGATTGATTTTCTTACTTCAAAATCTATTATAATTAAAGAAAAAAAAAGATCATCAAGGAATGAAACCTTTTTGAAAAATGCCTTAATTCAAATATTTAATTATTTATAAGTGTTCTGATTCATTTTTTTAATAATATACTTTATTGTTTTTGTAATTTTTTTTTCATGGTGAATTTGCGTCTTTAAATAAGGTAGAGGCACATATGAATTGTTGGTGGTGCAAATATAACATTCAACTTTAGCAAGTTATTTGCATTATAACACATATTCTTGTTTTTTGCAATAATATAATTAGGAACATGGGCATGATTTTGAAGAACTTGATGATTTTCAAACATGGTTGGGCAACACGGGGTTAATTGTTTTGTGTATTATTTTTCTGCCATTATGTTGTCCATGTGATATCATCTTCAAGTTATTTGTTAGTTTTCTACATGATGTGTAGGTCATTTGATGGTAGTTATGTGTGTGTTGCTTGTGAGGAACATTGATTAAGGTAAATATGTGTGTTACTTTGTCATATGCATGCAATTGAGTTTGAAAAAATTTCAATTTTTTTTTTCTACCACTCTTCATAAGTTTGCGATTTTTTTTTGTCTATTACATGTTAATTGTCAAAATTGTCCATTTCTATCCAATTTGTCCAATTTTGTAGGTATGTACAATCTATTTATTGTCTATCATATCCACTCTATTTATTATAAGTCAATTGTCAAATTTGTTTATTTTGTCTACTATAGATTAGATTTTTGTGAATTTTGTGAATCTTTAGTTTTGGTTTTATGTTTTGACTGCTTTTGGTTGTTTATGTGAGTGTGTTGTTTGGGTTTGTTGTTTGTCCATGGTCCATTGTGTAAGCCTTCTAAAAAAATATTTTGTAAAGTTGAAGGTGGATTCAACTATACCTTGAATAAAAAAAAATCTTTAAGGATGATCATAAAATGTTCAAACTTCAAGCTATAGATAAAAAATTTTATATATCATTTTTTTATCACAAACATACTTCGCACTATGCACATATGTATTTTAATGATTTTTTGTTAGTTATTGTAAGTTTTTGTGACAATGCAGGAAAGCTAAATGATGGAATCCATGTCAATTTGAATTGAATGAAAACTTTTGAAATCATAACCTTAAATCCTAACCATCTTGGAATCACACACACTTCAACAACCCTAAACCCTATACTTAATAATCACCATGGGTTAGAAAAAATAGATTGAATCATACCCAAAAGTTTTAGAATATCTAAAAAAATCAAAACCTTACTAAAAAAGGTAACCATAGTTATAAAATATATATTATTATGAACATATGTTCTTTTAAAAATTAATATTTGCACAACATTAATTTAGATCTCTCCCTTAAGTAAATGGGTAGAACCCTTATGCAACAAGTTGCTTGTTATGTTTGGGGGGAGGGGGTATCAAATGTGAATTTTTCTTTGAATCAAAATAACAATAAAATAAAATAAATTATGAATGATCAAACCATAAATTTCAAAAAATGTAGATATGAAATTAGTTACTACTTTATAATCTTTCATACCTTCACACTTTGAATACATGTTTGTGTTCATATATATATATATATGCACATATTTGTTTTGTTTGGTCTGGTTTGAAACAAGTTGTTAATGAAGCTTGCAACAATACTAAGAATTGCAAGATGATTACGATGTCGTCATTTAAACATACAAAAATTTTAAACGAGAGGAACAAGGGGAGAATAAACACTTGAAATCTTAAACTTTATTTTGTAAAACCAAAATGAAAGAAGTTATAAAACAATCATAAGAAAAGAAAACGTAACATGACAAAGATGATAGTCATTAACTAGCATGAAGCTTGCTTAAAACACATTGTTGTTAGAGCTTTCAACAATGCACAAAATTATAAAACACCACCAATTACACTTACAAACAATCTTTAAACAAAAAGAAACAACATGGAGAAACTCATAAGACCATAGCAAATCATAATGAAAAAAGTTGTGCAAGATATCATTGTTACATACCGAGCCATCTCTTGTCTTTTCTCCTACTTGCTTTATGTCTTCTTTCCTCATATCTACCATTTACCTTTCCTTTTTTTTCCCCTTCTTTCATTGTTGAACCATCTTCACTTTCACAACTATGAATTCTCAACAAAAATAAACAAACATATGTTATTGCATGTTGTGTTTATTTGTGAGTGAAATGGAATGAGTGTTGTCAATTTTGTATGTTGGTCAATGGAGTTGAGGCTTTTGTGTGATGTTTGAAGGACTACCCATTTGCTGCTCTACCCATTTTCTCTTGTTGTTGTTGCTTTTCTTCTTCTTCTTCTTCCATTGTTTGGAACTCTTATTGTTGTTATTGTTGTTATAGTATTGGGGACTTGGTTGCTGCTCTTGTTGTTGTCTTTATACTATTTGGGGCTTGGGTGCAGCAGCTCTTGTTATTGGTGTTGTTGTTATAACATTTGGGGTTGGTTTCTTCACCAAGTCAGGAGGCGGAGGAGGAGGAGGAAGAGGAGACCAGTGTTTCTGGGTGTTTCTGTTGTTGTGTGGGTTGGGTGTGGATGGTGGGGTCATGAGAAAAGAATGGTGGGTATGGGGGGGGGGGAAAAAAATCTATAAATCAGAGGAGAAGAAGAAAAAGCGTGATGATTTTTACTAGAGATTTTCTTGACAAAAAGTATGCGCACGAAGATCACATCTACCTACCGCGGCGACACTAGACAGAGGCCGTGGCTGCTGTGTTCAATCCACGAATTCGCAAACGGCACATGGTGCTTGATGCCTTGGGTGATGGATGGAAGCCTATCAGCAGACGGCAGCCGAGAAGCAGTCACAACGACACGTGTTAGCCCGCGCACTCCACGTTGGAGTGTGCTAGCTAGCTGACAATTGTCACCTCCTCTTCCTTCCTTCCCATCACCACCTTCTTCCTCGTCACTTACAGTCAGAAAAGACCCAATCCAATTCAAGTCTTCATCATCGTCTTCATCGTCCTCCTCCTCTCCTTCTCGCACAAAAAAAAGGAATTGTAAACTGTGCGCAAGCAATTCAAGGATCTAGATGTGAACTGGGTTCCTGGGAATCGCCTATGCTGCGCTAGAACTGGACCTTTAAGGTTCTAGAGTTCACAAGACTGTTTAAACTTTGCTTGGGTGGGTGGAGAAAATGGAAGGCGTGGGAAGGAAATGGCCTGGAGGAGGAGAAGGAGCAATGGGTTTCAAGATTTTAGCAGCTATAGCAATGGCAGCAGTCGTGGTTGGTGGGTTAGTAGCATCTCAGTACTCCTCGGAGCTTCTTCTTGGGTTTCAGGGGAGACTGGGGGGAGCCGCCAGGGAGAACAAGGACAAGAGGAAGAAGGCTAAGAACAAAAAGAGACCGGTGAGAGTGTACATGGATGGGTGCTTCGACATGATGCACTATGGACATGCCAATGCATTGCGGCAAGCTCGTGCACTTGGTGATGAGCTCGTTGTTGGAGTGGTGAGCGACGAAGAAATCCAAACCAACAAAGGACCCACTGTGATGTCCATGCAAGAAAGGTAAACGAATAAGAAGAAAGAAGGGTTCTGAGAATTAGGGTTCCAGGAATTCTTGGACAGTTCGGTTCTGAGAATTGGGGTTACAGGAATTCTTGATTGAGAATTTGGAGAATTGGGTTTGGTTCCTGCTGATTTTGCTCTCTGGTGCGCGGACACTTTGCTGATGAAATCTGGGGGAGAAGCTTTTGCTTCTTCTTCTTCTGTTTCACAGGGTAGCAATGGTGAGTGCGGTGAAATGGGTGGATGAAATCATTGAAGCGGTGCCATATGCCATCAATGAGGAGTTCATGAACAAGCTTTTCACAGACTACGGCATTGATTACATCATCCATGGTGATGATCCTTGCTTGCTGCCCGATGGCAGTGATGCATATGCTCATGCCAAGAAGGCAGGTCGCTACAAGCAGATCAAGCGCACAGAAGGTGTCTCAAGCACGGACATTGTCGGTAGTTTTCTTTCTTCTTTTCTCTCGTCACTTTTGTTTTTGCTTCTACTCATTTTGTAGCATCCAAAATTTCTCTTTAGAAGCTTTTGAGATCAGTGAAGCTTGGCAAGTACGGGGGGTAGAATCTATGATTGCTTGCTTTCTTCAAACCAAATTCAATTCTGAGCCGAGCCAAGCTGAGCCAAGCAAGGCAAAAGATGTGGTGGTGGGGAGTTTTCCACTGAGAAGAATGAATGGGTTGTTCATGGGTCAGGGCGGATGCTTCTCTGTGTGCGGGATCGAGGTGTTACTGAATCGCCTGTACACACATCATTGCAGCGGCAATTCAGTAATGGGTTCAACAGCCTTAGCCATGATAGTAATAAGGGGAGCCTCAGTGCTGGTGTTGGCACTCGATACTCACATTTCTTGCCCACATCTCGAAGGATTGTCCAGTTCTCAAATAAGAAGGTAGCAATACAATGTGGCCACAGTGCTATTTCTTTTTGCAAAATGTGGAGAACCATTGACTAACAACACAAAAGAAGAAGAAGAAGAAGAAGATAATGATTACAAGTTGCATTTGAAGAAATGTTTTTGCAAACAAAGCTGGTAGGAGTTTGGAACATATTCTGATGCACAAGTTTGGCAAATTGCAGGGACCGGGACCAGAAGCGCGGATTGTCTACATAGATGGTGCTTTTGACTTGTTCCATGCTGGTCATGTGGAGGTAGGTACACAATTGCTTTGTTTGGATTGTAGCATCCAACAAAATCTTACACAATTCTTTGAGGGACAAGATTTTCACACCACTCAAATAATTGGTCTGCTTTGTGTCAGGCTTGCACTCATTTCTCTTCACAAAAGATTGCTGGCAATCCTACACATTTGAGTGAGAAGATTTACCACTCATATGTCTGCTTTGTATCAAGCTTGTGCCTCATTTCTTTACAAAAGGAAAGACTGCAGGCTTAAATTGCTGAAACTGAAATCTGCTGCCTTCTAGAAGATGGCTGAGGGAAACCTTGATTGTTCCAGTGCAAGACACTTTCCAGCTGTCAATCACAGATGATGATGGATAGTCCTTATACAGATTGTCAGCTTCCATTTTTTCTTAAGCATACAGTGATTGTTCCCTGCAATATTGTTGAACACAGTCGAATCAAACTGTCCATGACAATGGTGGTAATGATACAGTAGTGTAAAGCTGCAGTTTTGAGATGTGGTGCTGCAAGTAATCATGTGAGAAACTGTATTGGTGTTTGAGTTACCACAGACACTGAAGGCAGCAAGACAGTTGGGTGATTTTTTGCTGGTGGGGATCCACACTGATCTCACCATCAGGTGCGTGTCTTCTCTTTTCATTTCTCCCAAAAACTTCTGTCCCTTCTGTTTTGGAAAGCCCGAGGAATTTCTGTTGTACCAACTTTGACCTCTCAAGGAAAGAGGTTCTAGGAGGTTAGGGAAGAAAGTAGTGACAGATGCTGCATTCTACAAGTATGGTTGTCAGTGCAAGTGTGGAAAAGTGGGTTTGCTTACACAACGAGGTGGGAAATGGGTGGGGGATGGGATGGGATGGGTGTTGCATACACAGTGGACATAGAGGAGCAAACCATCCAATTATGCATCTACATGAGCGTAGTTTGAGTGTGTTGGCATGTCGATATGTTGATGAAGTTATCATTGGTGCACCTTGGGAAGTGAGTAAAGACATGGTACTGACTAGACGTCTTCTCTCATATAGTCCTTGCTGCTAACTCTGTGATGAATGTGCACTCTTTCATGAGATATATGGGTTCATATTGTTGGCCGTGGTTTCCACTGAAGTTATAGCATGTATCCAACCTAACTGTGCAAATTGAATTGTTTGGGTTCATGATCACAGATAACCACATTCAACATATCTGTTGTTGTGCATGGAACGTGTGCGGAGCCAAATGATGTGAAGAATGTGAGTAACCCACTAAAATCATATTCATGTTGATTTCTGTTTTCTACTCAACCCAAATTCTTGTGGGTGGGCAGTAATGCACACATGTGCACACATATTGGCTGTTGTGAGCAGCTATCAGTTGGCTTTGTTTTGTGGTGCAGTCGTAGCATCATTCATTCTTGCTCTATGTTTTGACTTCTTTTGAGCAAATTCTGGGTCAAGTGTGGAGGCATTTAGCAGTGAATGACTCATAGAAACTCTCATGATCATTTTTTGGTTTCAGGGAGAGAATGACCCGTATGCAGCAGCAAAGGAGCTGGGGATCTTCAAACTCTTGGAGAGTCCTCTAAACATGACAACATCCACAATTATTCAGCGTATCCTAGCGAATCATGAAGCTTATAAGGTAAACAACAACACATATCCATGCATACTCATTTGTCTTACTGTTGTTGTTTGACTGGTTTCCCCTCTTCAAATGCTATTTTGATGTGTTTGCTGATATTGTATCTCTGTGTGCACTGGTTTTTTTTTATCACAGTTCAATTTTTTTTGCTGTTTGCTAATACATATTTTGTACCACAGTCAATGTCAGATGTGGCTAAATTCAGGTGGGTACATTTTTGACTGGTGATGATGATGTGTAGAAACGGAATGAGAAGAAGGCAGAGAGCGAGAACAAGTACTATCAATCAAAGACGTATGTGAATGGTGATTGATCGACCAATGATTATCAAAATACAAACATAGCAAGATGAGGATGACATGACCATGTGGTCAAGAGAGTTATTGTAAGAAAGGATAAAGGTGGATGTGTTGGAAGGAATGTGATGTAGTTTTAGTGCATCTCAGTCAAAACCAACACAACTGTAAAATAACAGAAACTGATCATGGACAAAGATTATCATTAGTCATGAATTCTTCGGGTGTTACCAGTATGGCGCATCTTGCTCAGTGTATTGCCCCAAGAAACTGTGATCTACAGGAATCTTTGGATTTGGTTCTGCTCAGCATATTGCCCCCCTCCCAAAGAAGGTAGTGGATCTACAGCAATTTTTGGATTTGGTTTTGATAATCTCTCTGTGACTCTGTGGATCATTACTTTGATAAATTGAGTATTGATATAGGATCTACATTTTGGCATTACTATTCTTGTACTGTTCACAATAGACTGTTTACTCAATAATTATTGAACTCTTTTGTCCCAACTGAATATTAAGCTTCATCTTGTACTTTAGATTCACCAGCTTCTTCAGTGATAACTGGTGGCTGCTGTAATGCTCATTGAGTTTCTGCAGTTTTGGCAGTGAGTTTCTACAGTTTGGGATAATCTCAAATTCTGCACACTAGAGGTTCACTGTGTAGTGATTTTTGTAGTTGGAAAAATAATGCTCTTTGGAGTCGGAGAGTTTTCATCATATGTGGTATGTTTCATGGCAAATGATTCTCCCGTTGTCATCTTGAATCTATGATTGACACACTATCACATACACTGTGTGACGCACATTGGAAGTTCAAAAACTTGAAATATTGCAATGAAACTTTGTTACTTGAAATATTGCAGTATCTGTGATCTATCTCAGGCACAACAGAGCTGTAATAGTTGAATGGAGAAATAACCATGGCATTTGATAATGTTCCAATTGCAAAACAGCAATAGTACAATACTACAGATGAGAAGCAGGAAAATCCATGGAAGAAATTTGATACGGAAAATATTTGAAGCTGTAAAACCCATGAAAAAGATTGGATATGAAAAGGATTTGATAGGCAATAAAATGCTCTATTTCAACAGTGAACAAAAGTGGGAAAAACTCTGTATGAAAGAAAACAGGAAACAGCTTTTCAGAGACAAAAATTTATTTTGCTGATTGTCTGCTTGAAGAATTGTAGATTCTCAAATCTTCTTACCATGATGACAAACAGAAAAAAAATTGAACCGAAAAAAATCTTGCTTGGTAATTGTGGAAATGAAAAAATCCTTGTCTTTCTGATGATAAGGGAAATGGGAGGAGAAGAAACATGAACTCTGTTATCCCAAGTAGAAGAAAAATAATAAAAAGAGCAAGCTTCAAGCCCAGATACAATGCAGTAAAATTGTTACCTCTCTGTATCAAAACTCAAATGCTTTCAAATGGATTGCTGTTACAGAAGTACATGTCCCACACAGCTGTCTCTCTGCCCTAAGGTTTTGGAAGCCATGGAACAAATGGTTTTGGAAAGAATTTTGCCACTTTGCTCCTTGCAGCATCATAAGGTTGCACACTGAGAGAACCCAATACATCAGAAATTACTGAGAGACAAAGATCAGGTCCTGTATCACCCGTAGATGCCACCTGGAATTCGGCCCACAAGATTATAGAAAAAAAGACAAGGTATTGCTGCATCCATTATTGAAAGTTCTGGATCTAAGCTTCGGGCAAAGCCGACCAATACACACACTGCTACCACCAATGACGCATATGAACTGTCAATTGTCACTTCATGCTTTCGACAAAGTTGGAGCACCTGCATCAGCATAAAAAAACCAATTTGTTCATATAATATAACTCACAAAACTGCTGTGCTCCAGAAGATGAGAGAACAAATCCAAGCAATTTAAGACCACTATCTTAGCTCTTCAACTCACTGGGGTAGATCTTTGAATTCCAAAAGGATTTTTTTCTTCCATGCAGCAGCTGCTCTGACCTGCTTCAGGACAGTATTGAGGTCAATGGGGTGAATCTTGAGGTCACATTCATTCTTGAACAATTCATTCATGTCACTGATGAGTAGATCTGGACTCCTACACCGTTGCTCATGTGGCCAGGAGAACTGAAGGAGATGGTGTGCCTGCATTTTTGAACCAGAAAAAGTTATGAGATTGAATTTTCCTTGCCTAGTGGAGAATAGGCGGCTTGTAATACTGGGTCTTCTCACACAATCAATGCAATATGGGTTGCCAAAACCTTCAGTTTCTGAAGTCAAATGCCAACATACCGCACGCTTGCCATTTGCAGCTCCAATGTTGATTATGAAGGAGATGAAATGATATCGAACTTGTGGTGGTAGCTCCTCTGCTAATCCAAAATCCAGAAGCACCAACTGCAGTCTCTCTGAGCTTTCTCCGTTCTCATTTCCTGATCCATAGCAGTCACTGAGCTCAGTGGACATCTGTCTCACCCAGAATGCTTCGAGAATCAGAAACGCATCAAACCTGTAGACTGAATCTGAATTGGCAAACTTCAGACAGAATATTTGCAGTTTCATTGCAAAATCCTAAATTGTTGTACCTGCCATTCGAGCAAGAATGTTGCCAGGGTGTAAATCTGTGTGAACAAAGTTATCTGTCAGCAGCATCTTGAGGTATGTGTCTACTCCTACTGCTGCAATCTGCAACCCCGCATACACAATCCAACTTTTTGTTCAGAAATGAACCCATGCTCCTCCTCTGAGTGGATCAGGAATGCCTGCTTGCCCCTGCTGAAGGTGATTGAATTCAGGTGTACAAATACATTTAAGCACATTGGGAAAAGCTGAAGAGTCATCATCAGAACCTGCGATGAAAATTCTGCCGTTCCAGATTGGATACATAAGTATGTGCCAAGATCGTGGTGAACATTGTAGAACAGCTCAGGAATACAATACCTGAGTATTCAAAGCAGAGCGGTTTCTGAGGAACTCATATAGGGGAGCGCCTCTTTCAAAACTCTCCACAATTACACCTTCAGAAACCTGTATGTCACCAGCTCATCCATGTTGAGATGATGAAAACCCTGACAGCCAGGCAGTGGTAAAAAGAAACTAACATACCAAAGATTGCTGCTCATGAAGTTAACAAAGAGAGAAGCAAATTGACAATGGGCATAACTTACCAGATCAGGTATCAACTTTGGCCAGATAACCTTTTCATGCAACCCTTCGAAATTCTTGTAGAACTTGAGCAGGTTCTTAGCTTCAACACGGAGATCTGCCTGCATCATTGAATCATTTTGTGGGTTTTATTGGGCAATGGGGTTTGCTTAGGTTTTTAACATCCATTCTTGCAGAAATGAGCCACATGGTGAAGTGCCTATGAGCTTCTCAAGGGCTTACTAAGTTTTTTCTTCAACAATAAATGACAAGAATCTCGAACCAATCTTTTCTACCAATAAGACAGCAGCAGGTTCAAAATTTGAGCTGATGCACCATGATGACTACCTATGTACTAGGTCCCCCACTTCCCATTCATGAGAGATGAAAAGGAAGGAGTTTGCAGCAAGTCACCTGGGCAGTCATTGTGTGAGAAAATTGGTCAATGCTTTGTCGCAAGTTAAGCCATTGGAGGGCAGGCAATCTCTGTGCAAAGTCTGCCAGCACTGACATGATTTGAAAATCCTGATATATCCTGATTGCCACAGATGGATGCCTCACCTGATTTGGCAGAGTCAAAGCTGATCAGCCAAAGAAAGTAACTCAGTGGCTCTAAAAGTCTACTACACCCAAGTAAAGCAGATCCAAGCTGAGGCTACTCCAATCATCAACAAAAAGCCTTACTTACTGCAAGTGTTGTGGCTTTTTTCGCCAGACTACATATGCAGGTGGAAGCACTTACTTTTACTGCAACATCCAAAGGGGTGCCATCGCCATGATCCTTCAATTTAGCTCTGTACACCTGTCCAAAAAAATAATCAAGACACCTGCAAAATCAATACCAAGACTTACTCTTTCGATCACTGTAACAGAACACTCCAATAATCTGTCTTTTGCTTAATTGTTCCCACATACCAATCCTCTCATCTACCTGAAAAGATGAACCTCACCAACCAGAATTCACCTGGGCAATGCTCCCTGATGCAGAGGGTGTTGTTGGAAATTCATCGAATATATCTTCAATTGGACGATTGAACTGTTCCAAAATAACCTTGCGAGTCTGCTTGTAACTGTGCTGTGGAGCTCTGTCATGAAGCCGCCCCAAGCAATCACACAAGCTCTGAGGAAACAAATCTTCCCTTGTCGATGACCACTGCAAGGCACCAAACAAATCCTGATTCCTTTGCAAACCACCCATTGGTATACAGCAATTTTCAAACTAATTGGCTCTCCTCTTCACTTGGAAAAGGTATCACTTGATGCCAGCATTAGTTAACTAAGAGTCCTGATGTTGCAATTATGTACCTGCCCCCATTTAATAAAGGCAGCTCCCCCTCGCTCCAAGCAGACCCGAAGCAGCACCCACACAAAACTACGAAGATGCTCGCCCAACACTAGTGGTAAAATTGTTGAGATGAAGTACACCACTGGGCCAAGGAGAATGATGGGTACAAAGACTACCACAAGCCAGCAAGCTCTCAAGAAAAGAGAAGCATGTTGCTCAAAAGCCCTCCAGCCAATGTGTACTACCCCTAGATTCATCAGAATTCCATGGGATGCACTGACTGCTACAATAGCCCAGTCTTCTAGTCTAGGTATGCTAGCCAGTTCATCAGGCCTGCGAGAAGAATTGAATTCCTCAGCCAGAGTTTCATCTGCCAAATCTGTGTGAGCTGGTTCTGGAAAAACTGACACAATTATCTCATCCTTGACTTCCTTGCACTTCGTTGAGTTCCCTCTTGATGGAAACTGAATGGGCAGAGGAATGGATCCTTTAAACAGGTCCTGGCTGTTACCACCAAGTACAGAACTTGATGGTTGGAAGCCCTTAGGTCCTGAGATCACTGTCACTTTCTCAACAATATCAAGCAACCATCCCAGCGCTGATGGCCTGCATTTAAACCATTGAGATCAAAATTGAGGTAAACTTTTACACATCAGAAACTTCTTCCATAAGCTCCATACTCTTGATGAAAAGCCTTGCAACTGAAATTTGTCCAAAATCCAGGCGAGGTTCATCATCAGTCAGGCAGGAGAGATGAAGAAACCTACTCTTGAAATTCAGACATAAGAGAACAAAGGTGCCGGGCAGCCCAGCGGTGACGAAGCCGCCACATTGCCTCAGCCTGTCGAAACCCTCCCTTTGGCAGCTTCTGCACCTCTCCTGTTGTAAGGGCATAGCCCAAAGCCACAGGTATGGCTGCACCCACATGCTGTAATGTCTTCTGCTCCCATTCCCAAGCCCAAAAAAATACCATGTCAGGATATTCTCCCACAGTGAAATGATCTCCCTGAAATCAATAAGTGGTGCTTGATACCTGAATGATGGGAGCAGACACAGAAAACATACATGGAGGGATGGATTTTGCCATTTGAGGAGAGGCATCCCTATAGACAGAAGAAGTGAGGCAGCTGAAAACTCTTCCAATCTTGTAGGTAGCTTCTGTCCGAATATTGTTTTCTGAGCCACAAATTGCATGCTGGGGAAACTCAAGATTTGAGATCCAACAATTTGAACAATGCCTATTACTGCCGCACAAGCCATGGCAACAGTCGCCACTGGGCCACAGAAAGCCTGCAAATGCATGCACAATTTTCAGAATTCCACTCCACATGGGGAAACCTCACACAACAACATTCTCACTTTCAAACTGACACCAGGTGCTAGCTCAATAAAGAAGGCTAAAAGGAAGAGGAAGAAACCCCAGAAACTCTACTGATGACTGCATGCAAAATACCCAATAGAAATAGAAACAAAACAAATGCCAAACAGAAACCTGCAGCAGATTTGGTTATAAATGTTTTGGGTACTGACTCGTGAAAGAAGCAAGAGACCAGCTGCATCAACAACATTGGCTACCGAACCCCACTTCTTTCCATGCTTGATTCCATGCCTTGCAAAGCTGCAACCATATCAAAAAATATATATAATCCAATTAGGTATGCAATTCTGCCGTTGTTTGGACACTGCATCAGCATTTGGAAACATGCTAATTAAGGGATTTCCATCGACATAAAAGGAGCTCAAGGTTGTGGATCATTTACTTTCCCTACAGAGATTTTCAGACCTAAGTGACAACCTGGGATGTCAGCAAGCACATTCCACCAATAAGGGAAAGCATTAGCAACATTTGAAATTGAAAGTTTGAATAAGATACAACCAACCCATATAGGAAAAGAAAAAAACTGCTGAAAAAACTACATAGTTAGACTAGACTACTACACTGGTTTTTTCATATGAGAGAGTATTGGGTTCCCTCTAAACCTGAAACCATGTTGCTGGTGACGATCTTCTTGTTCTCCTCCGTCTTCTCCTTCCCTGTCAGCAATGCTTGCTCCAACTTGTATCCGAGTAATACAAAGCACAAGCCCACCAGAGCCCACTCCTCCATTTCCTAACCCAATCCCAGTCTTAATGGGAAATGAAACCCGCATACTTCCATATCTCTGCTGATGCTGCTCGTCCCTGTTCTTCTTCCTCCTCAACCACAGTTTGAACTCCAATAATTCCGTGTGTCCTGCTGCTCCTCCAGCAGCCCAGAGTGGTTGTTTGATTTGAAGCGGCCATCCATCCAATGGAGCAAGCTTTGAAACCCAATTCCGATATCTTTCTGTTGGACCCATGGAGCAAAAAAACTATCTCCCAGTTTGATTACAAGCATATTTATTGTCTTCACCAAATGTTGAGCTCCCATAAATCTCATGCCCAAATACATAAACCATCCACAACAGATTCCTACAACTACTGCACAATTCTGAGGAACTCCTCCTCTTCTCCTTCTGAGCTTCCCACACACAAATGGTTGCACAATCACACTTGGAAATTCACCATTGCAGCAGACAAGTGTTTATGGAGGCTAAAATCTTGCCTGAAAAAAAAAAAAAAAAAACAGTCAAGCAGCTTCTTTTGCAGCCAGCAGATTAGCTCCTATGACCCATAGCTTCTATTATTGCTCCTACCCATTTGCAAACACAAAGAGCTTTCATTCCAAGCTTCTTGTCCACCATGCTGTCCTGCATCAGAAGATCCTGAACAGGGTCTTAAGAGATGACTCAAAATCCTCAAAAGAGCTCACATGGGTGTCTCTCTCTCTCTCTCTCTCTCTCTCTCTCTCTCTATCTTGAAAGACCATAATAAAATGCTTACAACTCACTCAACAAAGGAAATTATGCTCAAGAAAGAACGAAGAAAAGTTTGTGAACACCACCAAGAACAAGAACAACAACTACAACAACAACAACAAGGGGATGGGATCGATGTGTAGAGAGATTGGTGGGTGGGTGGGTGCAGCAGCAGCAGCAGCGACAGCCGCATGTTTTGTTTGAGCGTCAGTAGGTGTGATTACGTAGTGCTATCTATTGTAGTCCGAGATTGTGGCGAGAGAAGAGATTTCCGCCCACCATTGACGTCGGGTGGATGAAAAGGAAAAAGATATCAAGGGCGGGCCTGGGTCGAGCGTAAGAGCATCGCCAGCTGTGCTCAGTATATGCAAATAATATTTCTCACGTCCAAGTTTTAGTTATCTACTTTTTCTTCTGCAACCCCACCCAAAAAACTGAATCCGGAGGGGTGAATGCAGATAAGTAGGAGACTACTAATAGCAAACGACCTGGAGCAATCATTATGATTTTGATCATGTTTTATTATAATACTCTTCTCTTGCATGTGCACAGATATTATATTCTTGTTCATCAGGTGTACAGCTTTGCTGAGCATTTTACCAGCCTCAGCAATCATCAAACTTTTATGCAAAAGTGTAGAGCCAAACCATCATCTTCTTGAGTCAAACTGGCATGTTTTGATTTTTCTTCACCCAATTTGAATGTGGAGGGGTCACATATTCATCACTGCTAGGGATGCTATAATAATAACATAAAGAACTACGATGAACTACGATTTGGGTGCTCACGTGGTTGAACATCAGTGCACTGCACCACACTTTGTTCAAACAGAAGCAACCTCGAAGAAAGCAATTGATGAAAAAAAGTAAATTCATCATCAACAATATTGCACTTCTCTAGAAAGCACACATATTCTTTCAATAGTCACAAGCAAGAGAACCAAGTATGCCAGGCTGAGGTCTCGACCTCCTAATTCATCCAATAGTCCGAGCCTTGACAACCAGGGTTAGGCCAAGGTTTCAAAAGGACATCCCAATTCGTCCAATGCTCACAATAGCATGAGAACCACAGTTCCCAAGCCAAGGTCTCAAAAGGACATCCTAAGACAGGACATAAACATGCCCAAATCTCAATATTTCTAGTAGATTTTGGAATCAGAATGGGATGGTTTGGGAGGGTTTGGTCCAGGGATGTCTAGGTTAGGCTCAATCAACAGCATGAAGGACCACATGAAGGACAACAAGAGATGACAAAAGGACAAAGACAATGAGAATAACAGCAAGGAATGGTGGGGATGATGAGCACAACAATTTCATGGTATCCCTAGCCTAGGAAATCCCTTTTGGCAACCCAGATGAGAACACTTCAAAATAAACAAACAAACAAACAAACACATAGACAATTAAGGGATGATGAATTCAACATCATCTTTGCATGTGTCACATTTTGCATCCAGATTTTTCAAACTTGATTCCTAAACATCAAAACAATACCATACTTTGTGGATTGATGGTGTCAATCAAACTGCCAGAAATGTGCCAACCTTTCTATTTTTCATCTGCAAACTGAGGAGCCATTCTTAAATTCCTTAAATCATTTGCTCTCAAAACAGTTCTTTTGAAACTGAATTCAAAATGATACAAAATGAAAGTGAGCATTGCTTACAAAGTATCAGATCATCAGCTTCATCATGAATGCACAGGTACCTCCTAATCCAACCAAAGTATGAGGACATCAGCTACATTGTGAATGCACAAGCACTTCCTAAGCCAAGTATGGAAAGTCCAAGCACAGGTACTCCCTAACCCAAGTATGAAAACTCCAAGTATCAGATCATTAGCTGCATCCTGAATATGCAGGTACTTCCTAACCCAAGTATGGAACATCCGTAACAAACTGTTAGACCTAGTGAGGAAAACACCAAGGAAGCAATTTCTTTCTTATTACACCAAGAATGCCTACCAACACCACTATCACCATTTTCCATGTGTAAAAGATGAGACCACTGATTGTCAACATGAAGCACAGTGTTCTCTTCCATCACATGATTTGCTGAACTCAAACCACAGTGAGACAATCACACCACTTTTACTTTTTGCTTCAAGAAACTTACAACTGTCTAAAACCCTGTGAATGCAACCTGGAAGAGGCTGCTCCTGTATCAATAATCAAGAACTCGCAACAAAAAAAACCATTTGTCATTCTGAGAGTTACTCATCCTCATCTTCAATAACCTTTGTGCCAAGGTTGACAAAACCTTCAGGTGGCACCTCAGCAACAGTAACATAAGAGTACAACTCCTCTTTTGCATCCTCATCATCATTCCGTTTCCTTGCAATGCGGACACGCACCCTGGTGGGTACATTCCGAACACCTCTGCTCCAAATGTGTTTATTGAGCTTCACATCCAACCTCACATCACTAGTTCCCATGGCCTTCTGGGCAAACTTGCGAATCTCCTTGATGGCCTTTGGGGCTTTCTTCTTGAATGTGCTGTCATTATCAATTAACGCACATAAAATAGAACTTAGTCCCAGAAAACTCATTTCTCCAGACTATAAAAGGATCAGTATGAAAAACTTACCCAGTTTTCAATACATGGCTGAGAGCATATGTGGCTTCAGAGTTCCAGTGTATACAATACAAGCACACAAGCGTGAACTGAATAGTTAACACTTAGTGAAGTAATCATGAATCCTGCCAAAGATAGATTCAAAGCTATCCTAGTTGAACCAAAGGCAACTTTTGCATAACAATTATGTTTCATACAGCAGCTTGTTGCAGCAGTAAGAGCAAAAAAAATCTCAAGAAGATTCACCAGGTCAGAATTAAGTCTGCTGAGCTCCTGAGGCTCAATACTGACAAAAAAGGCTGTAAGCTTTCAGGGAGTAGGAAACCTCACATCACCACTAGTCATTGTATTGCCATCTACTAAAAAGGCCTTCAGTGACTAATCCAACATGTATAGCTTTCAAGAAAAGCAGAAGATACAAGTGGCCATTCATTATCAGAAACAAGATCTCATAGACCTTGCATCCAGCTTTGTTAGTTGTTGAGAGACTTCATAAAGATTGTGATGAGAAGGAGGAGGACTCAGGAGGAGCAGTCTAAACATCATAGTTAATAACGGAGTGTGATCAAAACACTGCCATACAAGTTCAAGTCTATTACAGCTAAGTAGGAGGCGATGAAAGAAGGGCGAAAGGACAAACCCAAACCAAAAGAAAGAAATAATAGCCAGGAACTTACCAGCCATGCAGTCTCTTGTGCAGATGGATAGTGTACTCACGAGTAACGACCTCATCCTTCCGACTCTTGCCCTTCTCCACCATCGTGACTGACTGCGGTCGGAGGTTTGCTGTGCCGGGGGATCACGACGCTGCGCTCGCCTTCTTCGTTGCAGCAAAAGGAGTTAGGGTTTCCCAAGCGTCGTATTTGTTGCAACAAAAGGGATTAGGGTTTCGCATCGACGCTCAGTTTCCACGGCAGCCAAAAAGGAGAGAGACGACTGCACAGCCGTTAGATTAGAAAACAAATGTTACATCGGAGCCGTTCGGTTTATCTTGGCTCTGGATGGCATCCAAAACGCTAATTCTACATCCATCACGAAAGCATAATTTCCCGACCGCCGGTCGCCCGTTTTAGGAACCACATTTCCGGCTCTTTACAGCACCGGTAGGTGCAGTTGTTCGTGGGTCGGCAACCATCAGTCATTGAGAGATCTGCTCAAAGAGTATCGTTGTACGCGTAAAATACGGTTGAGCTGTACTAGTATTAGTAGTATGATCGTATCTTCATTTTCCTTATACATACGTACATGATTTTCCTTTATTAATAAAAAAATTAATAATTTCACACAATTAAAAGTTTGTCATCTATTGTTGATTTTTTTTCTTTTTTTAAAAAATAATTTTAAAATGAAATTTTACATGGTCAAAGTTTATCATCTATATTTTATATTTTTCAAAAAAATAACTGAAACATTGTGCCTTTTTCAGGAAATGTTTTTTTAATAATGGCGATTGCTCTTTTGGTATGACAACATACGGCCTAATTATATTGACAATATATTACATAAATGTATTTAAATTACGTATATATATATATATATTATTTATATATTTATTATCTATTTTAAATTCGTATTGGGTTATAATTTACAAACCCTGGCCTTGTCCTAAATCATTTATGCGTTATGGCTCTTTCTAGTTCACATGATTTAAGGCTATTGTGAATTTTCAAGCCTAAATTACTTCAATAAGTAATAAATGGACTTCACAAATTTAATAAATACTTGCACTTACAATAATGCCACAGTTGAAAAAAAATTCTTTTTCTTTTTTCTTTTCCTTTAGCTATTCGTATGTAAACTCAAATCCTGCAGAGAAATGACAATTGTTCTGGAATGCGGAACTCGAAAGATAACAACATCCTCCTTGTTTAGTTCTTAACACTAACAGGCTCTTCTTTCACAACAACAAAGACCAACTTATAGAGTAGAAGGTCCAGACCCGGATAGCAAGGTTGTAACAAAATTTGCGGTATCCTTGACAACAAAATCAAGGTGCAAGGTGACAACAACTGAATCCAGGCTTGTAACATGATAGAAAAAGCCAAGAATAACCTGCATACATAAGGCCATGAAACAACAGAAAATCATCAATTGCAACCAGATACAAAATCAAACTCATGTTTGCTACCTCATGATCATGGTACTAGTAGTCAACCATGTGCAATCATGAGTCACAAAACTGCCTCATATAGAAACACATTGCCTACAACTGGGTTTTGTGTTCAAACTTGCGAGTATTAGCTATGCCTCTCGGGTATCACTAAACTGTCACTTCGCAAAACAACTGAAGTTAGAAGAGATAGCTTGTACTGAGAATTGGATCAAAATCTTACTCTCCAAGGCAACTGAGCAGAACCAAAAACTTCTTGATATCCAGTTGTTCGGACGCCACCTGCTGCTCTGTGAGAGCCATTGCCAAACATATGGCTCCTCATCCCTGACCTCGGGAAACCCAAGTGTCTGAATCCTTGTCCCTATCCTTGAGTCTCTTCCAGTTGCTCTCCTGCTGGGTATAGCTACAACTGACCACAGCTTGACATCAATTGTATTTGCCTCCTGTCTCAATACCAGTTCTCATTGGCAGTGCTCCTACAACAAGATTGAGCAGCCAATTGAACCAGGTCTATTTGAACTCCTGAGATGCCTGGGGTCAGAAGACTTCCTCCAAATGGAGAGAGCAAGGTTATAGTCCAATAACTGTTTTGATGAGAGGTCCTTCCCCAAGACAATCCTACATTCATACCAAGGTTATACATAGATCGAAAATTCATCTTGAAGATCATGTCATGAGTAAAGATTGGGCAACTTCTAAGTACTCAACAAAGCAAGTTCTGAATGCCACAGAACTGAGCGATGCCTTTGAAAGTGTAAGCATCAAGCAAAGGGGCAGAGAGTGAAAATATCACCCCCACCCCCCAAAGCTATGCTTTATGCTCCTATCAACATGGAAGCTAAACAATTTCCATCTCCAGGAGAATCAGCTCCTGGAGTCTACACAAATGTGTCTGAAAGAATCAATAAGCTACAACCCTAATGCAATGTGTAAGCAGTTGCTGCTCTATCCATCAGTCTTCAATTCCACTTATCAATATGTATCATGCCTCTTCTGCATGAAATATGAGCTGCATTGGCCCATACTGACAAGTGCAATCCATAAAATCTGGAGCATACTGTACATAAGGAATCAGAAGGGTCATCACTGACTAAAAAAATTGCTCAATATGAGCAGCTCAAACTTGACTATGGATGTCCAAATGCAATGACGTCTATGGATCTTTTATCTAGTGAGGATCTTTTATCTAGTGACAATTCAAGTACAATCCCAGGAAGTTCGGCAATGGTATAAGAATATGGCAGGGATCATGAGCTACAAAAACTTGTAAAAAATTAAAAAGGAGGTCCAAGTGATGAACCCCAAATGCACAATTTTCAAGTAGATGGAGGCTGATGTGTGGCAATGAGGAGTGTATTGATCAATACATGCAAAACAGCCCGATATGTTGCATTGCTATAGTGAATGCCATCAAGGGAACACTCAGGACTGCATCCCCCACTCAACTTCCGAATATCCAGCAACAGGAATGGGCCTTCTGGGTGGAGAATCTTGCTTCCATGAAGCTGTGCATCATACAAATCATTCTGGTGTCTTGTCATCTTTTGGCGTTTCATGTCAGTTTGCATCAGAGAGGGAATCAACATGGGCAGATTCAGCCAGAAAATATGTGGTGGCATGGGGAGATTTTTCTCTGTCACAAAACCTTCCTCCTCCTCTGCTGCTGGCTCTGAAGGTCCAGAATCCACATTCGAAGCAGATGGAGAAAACAAACCTACAGCTCTCTTCAGATTCACAAGGGAAGATCCATAATCTGCAGCATCTGTATTATACAGCATATGCCATAGTCCTGCTCCCATGACCAGAACATCAGGGTAGGATTGATTTCGGTGAAAATCCAAGCTCAACTCTGTAAGATTGGTGACAAAAGGAGCCCACACATAATCCAAGCGCACCTGCTCCTCTTCAAGCACATACTGGAAGTTGCTGTGACTCTTAAAGATCTGAGGTCTAAGATGCTCATCTATGGATGGCAGCAACAATTCAAGCATGGCAACAAGCAAGAAACGAGCCTGTGAATCTCCGGCTACCACAATCCATGATCCGTGCAGCAATTGCAACGCTTGTTGTCTTCCCAGTTCCCGAAACCCGCAATCCTCCAAGGCCTTGGGCTTCCATTGCCAGTCCCTTCCTGACACGATCCGTTCCACTGTTTTGTTTGCGGCTGCTTCACCTACCCTCACCACCGAGATCTGCGTCGGACCCGTTTGCCGCCATTCAATCTCATGAACACACGACAAACAATAATCATGGGAAGAAGAAGAAGAAGAAGAAGAAGCGAAAGTCTTTAGGGATCGAAACCCTAAAGATGAGAACGGCGAGAAATAGGGAAGCAAATGTACATAAACTAGAAGCAAAATGAAAACAGCAACACTGAGTACCACAACCCTATTACATGCTACACCATGCCTTGTAGCCATTACCAGAGGCGGAAAAGACAGACACACAGAAACACAGACACAGGGGGGAGAGAAGAAGAAGCCGTGAAACCCTAGAGCTACAAAGCTTGTGATTCTCACTTCATACTCATGACAGAGAGTCCACAGTTCTTCATCATGAGGTGCTATTGTTTCTTCTCTGACAAACTGATAACTGGGGCCATTTGTGGGACACCTCTGTTGAAGTACAACAGTCATTGATGCCCACTACTGCTGAATCTCTCTCTCTCTCTCTCTCTCTCATTCGCAGACATTATTTGGGGGCAAATTGCATCCTTTTGCATGGTAAAGAGACTAGAGACTCTGCTTGTTCCTCTTTCATATCCTTTTTGCTTTGTTGGATGGATTCAGAACCTGGCTGTCTGTTATGGTGTTCAGCATAATATTGCTTCTCTTGTGAGTACTAAAACATTAGCAAAGCAAGACATTATATGTATTTTTTCGTGGATGCACATTTATCACACTCTTCTCTTGCAGGTGGAGAGTTTTGCTGCGCCTTTCACCAGACTATGAAGCAAACTGACCACATATGCAGGAGCAAAACCATTTACTTGACCCAAACAGGCATGTTTTGAATTTTCTTCATCTGGTTTTAAGTTGCATGGTCAAGTGCGGAGGAGAAACCGGTGGGCACTGGGGATGCTCTAATAGGTAGTGTTATTATCACCCTTTTCTGTTGTTTTTGTCTCCTGACGAAACGTTGTAGGGTAGAACTGCCCATCACCGATCACTTCTTTCGATCTTCATCAGTGCCTCATTTTGAGTGATTTAAAATGTTGTGGGAGCGCTACCTCAAGCTCTAGAAATCATCTTAGTAGTGCAAATGAAAATGAGCAATGAAAAAGTAGCAAGGGAAAAAATAAAAAAGCTTTTCAACTCACAAAACATGTCTTTTTTCTTCTCTTTGGACCCCTCCTACTTTCAAAGCTTCTAACTTTCTCATTTCTTGTTCATTTTAAACAATTTAAAGTGTTATAGGAGCGCCACCTTCAGTTTTACGAATCATCTTTGAACTCTACAGCAACAAAGCAACATGCATGGAATTTTTTAACATGCATGGAATTTTTTGGGTGATTAGGAATGGGCTTTGTAGTGTTCAGTGGTTTTGTTTTTTTTTTTCTTTTGGAGTTCTTGACCCCCTCTACTTTGGGGGGCCATAAATGTTTTCAATTCTAATCCGTTTTTGACAATTTTTAGTGTGCCAGATGCACCAATAGGAGGGGTTCAAGTTTTGTTTGGACACCAAAAACAACTGAGCCCTCCCCTTGGATCCGGCCTGCCTGAGTGCTGAAGTGATCACTCATGGGCTGTTCCACCCTAGACCTGTTCTTCCTTGTGCTGAGAGAGAGAGCAATGGGACTCAATTAGATGCTTTGGAACATACTTTAATTCCTTGGCAACTTTGATACATGCCTGTTGATTCAAAGTGTGTGTTTTTCTTTCCTCAAATTCCCAAGGTATGTGGGTTGGCCACCATCAAAAAGAGGGCTTAGCCAAATTTGATTACAGGCTTGACAGGAAAATAAAAATGATGAAACCTTGCCAATCATAAAAAAAACCAAAGCACCCAAAAAAGGGGGGAAATACAAGGAACAAAATGGAAGGACCCACGTCCAATAAGACAAAAGAACTATCTAAGAGAGCGAACCAAACATAGAAAAGTTTAAGAATCTTGCTACACTTTGACATGAAATGCTAGAAACTAAATATGGTTAGATGCACCCATTCTTTTTCCAAAGAAATAACCCTTACACCATTTGTAACCCCACTTTTTTTTTCATTGCCAAGATGCCAAATTTCACCCAAAAAAATCATTCCAATAATTTTGAAATTTTCACTTTGACTACTAGAATATTCTTGAAGATTCAATACTCTCCTTCACAAATCTTGTTGCGTATGTTTAATACATATTTTTGAAATTTTCAATATTCTTTAAAATCATTTTAATGATGAGAAGTTTTGAGGACCTAGTATATGGGAGAATTTAAATAATCCTTCTTATGATTGTCATTAGACAATTACTTTTGCATAATCCTTCTTATCTTCATTCAAAAGCAATGCCAAAAACAATTCATACCTACCTCATTCCAAGCCTAGCTATCTCACTCATTTTTCTTACCCACCAACATGGACACCAAAAGACAACATAACATGTGCCTTTTCATGTCCATAATATTTATATTAATTCAAATTAATTTTGATATTGACATAAACAAAGATGAACTATTGAAAACATAAGAAAAGAAGAAGAAATATATATCTCTATATATATATCATCAATAGCAATGTGCAACAACATAGAGCCCAAGTATAATTATTAGTGTCCAAACTGTCAAGGTAATTAGGGTATTTGTTATTGACCTGTCTTGTGATGTTTGTGTACAGTTTGACACATGATCAGGAGCATTCCTCAAATTGTGGGATGAACATGAAATCTGGGTGTATCATCATGCAGTCTCCCCCTAATGGGCAGAGCCAAATACTTTGGGGCAAAGGGTTTGAAGTTGTTGCCTTCTTTGTGATGGAATTGTGCAGCATAGCAATACTATCTCCTTTACTGGACCCATGAACAATCTCCTGAGACATTTGCCAGACTTGTTAACATTGATTTGACAAGCTCATAGTTGCAAAGAGTTATTGGTCAGTACAAAACTTATTTCATAAGAAACATTGAGCATGCAAAGAACCACTTATCATTGACACAAACAAAGAAATGCACCAAGAGAATGTTCAACTATAAGATCTCCAGATATATTGATATTATTACACCAAACAGAGAACACAGGAAATAATGGATAAGACTTCCTCTGTGGACCCTCGTCCACAGATATGTGGCATTTTGTACTGATCTGATACCACCCAAGAGAAAATGCTGATCCTTGAGGTAGCAATTCCAAAAGCCCAGATTGAATAGCTTTGATTGAACCTGGCTGGGCCATGAGCCTTTTGTTTGGAGAATTGCACAGCTGATCCTAAACACAGGATGCCACACAAACAGGCCACTAAAGGAGCTTGTAGATATCTACTGTCAGTGAGACCAAATGTAATGCAAACTTTACTGACTTACATAGCACAACAAACTGTTCATGACTGTTTATTTCACTCTTCATATTGTGCACAAAACCTGGAGCACATTTTCTGCCGCACACGTGAAATTATGTAACTTGCAAGAGAACACCAAAGGGAACAGGCCAGAGGATAGTTCAAACACACAGAGGACTGAAGAGCCATACTCAGCATCTAGTTCTTAATAACTTCACCACTGGGATTGATGCGTCTTGTGAGTGTGCGCATGGTCACCAATTCTTCAGCTGCTGTAGGATGAATGCCCACCTGCATTTAAACCTCAGACACATATACAGAACTCATGTCAACAGGAATGCCAACAGGCTGGTAAACATGCTAACCAAAATAGTAGGCTATCGAGACACCAAGAACCCATTCATATGTCTGGAAAAAGGCCACAACTATGCCACAATTGATTCAAAATGCACAGAGCTGAAGCCGGCATTAAAAAAAAAACTGAGGTGGACACTCCTAGGTGGATAGAGAACGTAGAACACTTACAGTAGCATCAAATTGTGCTTTTGTAGCACCACACTTAAGCGCTATGGCAACCCCCTGTCATGACATACATTCCCAGACAATGAGCACATATACTTTCAAAGAAGAAATGCCGCATCAGCACCCCAGTCCCTTCTCTTCCTGGTCTACCATCAATTAGCTGCTTATTTTCCCCCATTCAAGTCAATGCAAACAGGGGAACATTAAGCAACAACAGAAAAGGTTACCTGCATAATCTCAGCAGCATCAGGACCAACCATAGAGACTCCAAGGACTTTATCCGTAGCAGAATCAACAATTATCTTCATCGCTGTTTTCTCCTGCCGCCTGCCAGAATACACATGCCAACCCAGCCTCTGATATAAACAAACATCACTTTGATGATGTATTTGACAGACTGCCAACACTCTAAATCAGAGCACAATTGAACAAAAAGGCTTACCCTGAGATGGTATTCTTCATGGGGTTGAATGAAGATGTGTAAACAAGAATATCATTTTTAGCTTGCACCACAGCTTTCTGTTCGGTCAGTCCTACAACTGACAGTGGTGGTTGGCTGTAGCAAATAAAACGCCAGTCAGCCCTCCAAACCCAGATACAGCAAGATAACACAGTTCAAACGCTTCATCATGAAGAGATGGTCAACATACCAGAATACAGCACTGGCGACAAACTCATAGTCTGGTTTTGTTGGTTGGCCACCAAAAACAGTTTTCTGCACAAGCAACATCCCTTCTTCAAATCTTTCAATCTTGAAAGAAAATCTCAGGTATAATATGCACACCTAGTTTGGAACAAAGATTTTATTTCCTCAAATAAGGAGGTTATATTGTATCTGTCTGTCCCTTCAGCGCAATCTTGATTTTGCAAGACAAGACTTTTTGGGTGGAAACCTGGAGGCTGCTTGGGCCTACATTTATGTAACGAGGTGAAGAGTACATGTAGAGAACAATGGTACTGAAATCAGTGCATACAGAAGATACAAGAAAGGGCTTACAGAAAAGCAAGTAGCCTCATGAAGAGCTACAGGTGTGAGATTCAGGCGGTTGGTCACATCTCCTACAGCCCAAATGCTGGGCACACTGCTTTGGGAGTACTCATTCACCTGCAGTTAACACCCAATCAGTGACTGCACTTATTGTCTCCAGCTTCTTGGACTATCTACAGTAGCTATACCTGGCAAATTAACAATTCCAAAAGAAATTTCAAGGCACCTAATTTTGCATCAAAATCCTAGTAAACAGGCTTTACTCTTGCCCTATGGCATTCCACTGACAGGCTGGCTGCAAAAGAATATATGTAAACAGGAGAACCCAAGGTGGCAGAAATTCTCACTTTGATTGCACCATGACTATCAAGCTCGACACCAACTTTCTCTAGCCCAAGCCTCTTTGTATTGGGCTTCCTACCTGAGTACACAATCAATGCATAGTTTCAGTGCTTCTAAGACCCAAAACTGCAACAAGGTTTACACTAGTGGGACTCTCTGAATAAACCATTTTGAAGGTATACATGGAATACTGGACAAAACATATCTTGCTAATGCATGCCAAAACATTGCTGACAGAGTAAATATAACATGTCCTAATGATTTGCATCCCCAGAACACATCTTGCAACTTTCCCAACTGCATCTCACCAGTTGCAAACATAACCGCATCTGTAATAATTTCATTGCCTTTATCAGTGGTAACCTTTATGCCACCTTCCACTTTCTCAAGCTGCACTTTTCAAAGCCAACCCCACCAGAAGACAATCTCAACTAAAAACCACAACAAGTGTCATTCTTCAAAAGAAATCAACATTAAAAATAAGGTATGAAAGTTGCATGAATTTGCAGGAAGAGACAGAAAACATGAAAAATAGTAGCCAATCTTTGCCCTCTCCAAAGGCACCACCACAGAATACTGGAGCCAACAAAAAGCTGGACATTAACCTTTGTAATGTTTGTGTTTGGGTGGCAATTGATACCCCTGCCCTTCAAATTGCTAGCTACAACAGCCCTCATTTCTTCATCAAAGCCTCTGCACAAACAATTGGAATGGATCACCATCCATTGCCACAAACCTAATCAGCTCTAGAAAAAGGGCTTCTTGTCTTGCAATTCTCAAGAACACATCCAACTGAGCAGGTTACCACAAAAGAAGAAATTGTTGCAGCACTACTGAAGATTTCAGGACCTGTTGCAACTGATTGCAGTGTGTCCTCACCAGCAAAACCTTCTTGCAAATCATCTGTAAAGGAAGATCTTGCACTATACTTACGTTAGAGGTGTTGGCTTTCTGTAGATCAAGTCTACCTTTGACCCCATGCCATTGTAGATGCCAGCAAACTCTACTGCAATGTAACTGCCAACACACATGATTGCACACCATGAATTGCTGCCTGCCCCATCATCATGAACAATGGCCTTCCTATGCTTTTGTGTAACTGTATATACCTTTAGAAGTATTGAGAAACTTCTCCATACTTGCAATTTAAGTCATCTAGAATTGAGAGATGACAGAAGCTAAGGGTATGGAGTTTCCAAATCTGACAATATATCAGCTTGTAAATTACAGCAACCAATTTTCTTCTGGGCAAATATCCAGCCAACACTCACCAAAATGTCTGCACTTCCAACAGACACACGGAAGGTTCTTGAATAACTGCACCCCAAATTACATACCTTGCTACTCCTGACAAGGTAAATTAAACTGCAAATGAGATGATAAAAAAAGTGGAGGGGATGTAAAACAAAAGAGATGCATACCCTGCACCAGCAATGACAACTCTTCTTGGAAGATCTTCCAAACTTAGGCCCTCATCTGATGTAATGGCCAATTCCTGCAACCAGTTGCACCCAAGTTCATCATTCATCTGCTCCTCCTCATATGCACATTTATGTTGTTACTTTGCATTGCAAGATCAAGGAGAACTAACTGTTGTTACTTGACCATTCATAGCTAGTGTATCATAAATTCATAGGTCACATATTGCTGCAAAGATACAGAAAGGAGAACAGGCACAAATTATTGAAGGTGGTGAAGGCAGACCATCAGCCTTAGCCATAGGTATTTTGCACAGGGAACACACATAACATAGAAACAGAGACCTGTTTCTTTGCTATCTCCTACCTTTCCAGGAATATCTAGCAAAACAGCCCGTCCACCAGTAGCAATGAGAATATGCTTGGCAGTGAAATGCTTCACTTCACCATCAGGGGTTGTAAGTGCCACAGTATGAGCATCAAGAACTTTGCCCTCACCCTCATATATCTCAACCTTGGCGCTCGCAAGAATTTTCTTATAAACTCCATTGAGACGAAGAATTTCCCGTGTCTGAATGTATCAGCAAGCAAAAGAGAACCATTAAACCATAATGCCAGCAACTGAATGATGACAAACAACATTAGCAAATTGCAGAAGAAGACCCCTTACAATTATAAAAGAAATTTTCAGTATAATTCTCAAAGCCACAAAGGACTTTAGCAACATGCACAAGAATGCCCCTGTTAATATCACTGGATACAAATAGATGCAAGCACACTTCTTAGAAGAAAAATCTCCTCTAATTTGGAGTCTTGAAGCAACTTGCATACCTTGTTAGCAACGAGTCTCTTCCAGTTGAAAGTGATGTCGCCATTGATATCCCACCCAAATTCCTTTGAATCCTATTCTTGCAACCACAACAAAACCAAAGTAAAGAATTCACACCCTTTTCATCTGCCTGTGACAGAAGACAGAACCATTTTATTTTATTTTTCATTTCTTCGTAAAAACCCTAAATAGTTCTTGGATTTATTGTATGGGCGCACCACATGTTTACTGTAGGCTTAGACGTTGATACACGTGCTTACTTTACTGCGGCTACCATGATTATCACCGTGCCTACTGGAATAAAGATTTTTAGAACCAATTTACTTGAGTAAGATAGAGGATAGTGGAATTTCGTGTGTAGAGATAAAATTCACAGATATACGAAGGAACACCAAAAGTGAAGGCAAGGATTAGTGCAATAACCATGGGATCTTCACATTAAGTAGAAGCACACCTGACATAGGATTAAACTCAAGGCAATAGAAGCTCAATTTCCTGGTCAAAGTTAGTGTTGTGACTTACTTGAAATTCTGCACTGAATGCAGAACCATACACTAAAATCTTCTTTGGAACACAACCGCGCAGAACACATCTGGGCAATTTACACAGGAACGGATCTCAGCAACTTTAGGTAGATAGATTAGACGATAGTCGAGTGTCAGCAGAGTCTGCTTACCCTAAAGAAATGTGCGAAACATGTAGTGCGCATCTACGAAAGTTTCCCTCCCTAATTCTAACAACAACGATTCTATAGAATGTACCATGTCCCCTGGCGTTGAAAGGTCACTGCATGTAGTGAATAGATCTCAAAGGCAAATCCATACTTACGTTCCACCATAGCCTCCCCTGGTGTCGGAGCTGATTGGATCAAATGGCAATTCGCAGATAGCAACCTGTCCATCAAGTTCCAGCAAGAAATCAGAAAAATCTGATCCAATTTGTCGTCAGCTTCATTAGCAAAGGACCACGCGGACATTCTCTCTCTCTCTCTCGCTCTCTCCGGTCAGAAACCCTTGCAAATGTTGTCTGCTGAATGCGAAGCGTCGAAAACGTCTAAAAGACAGTCACAAAAAGAAAACTGCACTAGAAGATAACAGCAGCAAAGGAACCAAGCTTTTTTTTTAAAAAGCCTGGAAAAAGAAAAAACACTGCAACTCCTGCACAGATGCGCAGAAGAAGACGAAGCCTATCCGTTTGATTCTCGACCTACAAAGTCACACGAAGACGGACGTTACCTTAGCTCCCGTCTGAGCAGCAGTCCGCGAACCTCGAACGCCACCGCTACCACCACCGATTACAAACAGATCGTAATCATATTGTGGCTCCTCCTCCTTAGGAATCTCCCGGATGATCTCCGACTCTTGTGACGACGACTGCGGCATATTGCGAGGCATCTCTCTCTCTCACACACACAACACACAAAACCAATAAATAAATAAAATCAGCAGCAGTCCAACACGAAACCTTCAGGAAAAGCTGCAAATTGCGCAAACGAAATTTGCAGAAACCAGAAAGAAATGCGCGTTTCTCTCGTTCTGTGTGTGTCTCTCTCTCTCTCTCTCTCAGCAGCGTGCCCACGCGCGAGCACTCCTTTGGAAGGCAGAAAGTTCCAGGTGACCTTCGGGCTGTATGAAAATACCAGCAGTCCGTCACATGGACTGCTGGAAATTCAATACTCTAATTGTTTTTTGGGTCTTCATGTCATTTTGTGTGTGTGTTCAAGATTTAGGTAACATGAACGTCTGGGGTGGCAGATTATGCCATTTTCTTTTACCACATTCTATGACATAATCTTCTGAACATTGTATTGCACTTGAATTTAAAAGTTACCTCATTAGTAGTAGTATAACCTCGGCCAGTTTGACTCTAATTATATAAGGTTCATGTGTAAACATGACGTGCATAATTCAAATTCATAAGATGCCAAGGGCATTGATATTTTGTTCATTATTAAACCATAATTTAACCATCGAACCATGGATGTGATCTTTTATTGTTAAGTTGCAATCTACCATAATCATAATTACTTAAAGTCAATACATAGTTGAAAAAGGTTTAGGGTTAGCTTTAGAGTTAGGTGTAGGGTTGAAGTTAGGTCTTTTGTGCCATATAAATATAACATTATATGTATGTTATCTTCTTCTGTTTTCATTATAAAAACAATGTGTTTGGTTTTAACTTTCACCATTTGCTAACTTTTTTCTTTTCCTTTACAAGTGTGTGATTCTACAAGTGTATGTTTTGCAAAATGTGTGATTTTATGAAATGTTATTTCATTTGTTTGTTGTCAAATTCATTTTGGTAAATCCTTATTTCTTTTTTTGCACAATGGTTACTATTCTAGTGAAAGAAGTTAAAATAGTTGTTGTGGTGGATGATTTGGATTTTGGAATTAAAGACTTTGCATTTGAAGCAAAGGTGTTCAATAGGTTTGACACCTTTGATGAATTACAAATAGGAATATGAAAGATCCAAACTATGCATATTTGCATTGTGATTTGTTGAACATGGTAGCTTTGACCACAATCATTTTGAAAGTGAAATTGCCTCATATAAATATGCATGAACCACATTTGCAGAAAGGCATGTTTGTGAGGGTGGAAAATTTTGGCATTGAATCAAAGTCCAAAAGGGGTTTTGAAATTGGGGACATGCATATTGTCATTACAACTGAATCAACAACCATTGTGTAATCAATTCTTACATTTCAACCTGAATTAGTTCTCGTATTTTTTCACATGGATTCCATTCAAAAACTCAAAAATAATATTTAGAGTGAAGGTTTGTTATCAGTGTTGTCATTGTCATTAGTATCAAGGGGGTAGGGGATAGCAAAAGAGAAAAACAATTGTTGATTACAAACGAAAAGGTGAATTTGACCAAGACATTTTTGTTTTTGGTAACAATTTCAGGATATAATATGAACAACTTCTTGAGGCGTACAATGAAGGCCAATGTGTTATGGTATTAATCAAAAATGTGACAACAACATCAAAAGGAAATCAATATTTAAAGGCACAACATTATAAAATGTTAACAAAAGTTGTTGATGAAATTACTCAAAATTTTTTTTAATTACACAACAAATTATCAAGTGTTCAACTTACATTGAAAGAGGTAAATCTATTTCCTATCTTTTGAATAATTCAATGATTTTTTCAGATTTAAACAAAAAACATCAGACAAAACCAAATGTTTGTCTCATGATCAACTATACTAAAAAAAGACAATGAAAAATGTAAAAATGATGTAACAAAAAATTAATTTTTCAAAGTTTTGTTTTTTGAATGTCGAGGAAAATCGAATGTTTGCTTAATTTTCATTTTCCTAAAGAGAATCAAATGGCCACCCCATTCTTCTCCCTAAAGGTACATGAAAATTGAGCCGCTACTTGATTCTTTTCTCCTTAAAGGAACACGATAATAAGGTGGCCACCCAATTCTCCTCTTCCTAAAGGACTGTGAAAATTGAACAACTACCTGATTCTCCTTTTCCTTAAATAACATGAAAAATGGGCAACCACCCAATTCTCCTATACAAAAAAGAATTCAAGTTTTTTCTTTTGTTTAGGCATTTTGGAGAATTAGACAACCACCCAATTCTCCTCTATTGAAAAAAAAACAAGTTTTTTTTGCGCCCAAACACTGAAGAGAATTGGGTGGCCGCACAATTCCCATTTTCATTTAAAAAGAGGCATGATTCTCATGTTCACTTATGAAAAGGCCACCCAATTTTCATCTTCCTAAATGAGCATGAGAATTCTAGGCGGCCACATTATTTTCTTCTTCCAAAGGAACATGGGAACCAAACGGTTGCCTAATTCTCCTCTTCTTAAATAAATGTGATAATCAGATGGCCACATGATTAACCTCTTCCCAAAGAGGAAATTCATTTTTTTCAAAAGAGGGACAATTGAGTTGCCACCCATTGTTAATGAAAAGAAAACAACCATTTGATTATTCTTTCCATGAGGAGGGGAGAACTAAGCAACCACATAATTTTTTTTATTAAAATGGTTTACAAAAGTAAAACTACATTGAAATGATTTTTCTTCGCTAAAGTTGTCTAAAAAACAAAAATCCATGTTACATTGCATACTAGACATAAAATAAAATCTTGTTACTATAAGTGGAAAAGTTGTCTTTATATAGTTCATTGGAATTCCTCTTTAAGCAAAGAATATGGGATAAAATGTTTGAAGTGTGTTTGTTCAAAGAAACACATATTGTAATTTTAATATGTAAAGTAAACAAGTATGTAAAAAAGCTTTGTAAATAAAATCTTATAACTTTCTCCACATTGGTCCATGGCCTTTGAACATTGAAAAGATTTTGTAGCCTTTTTTTAAGTGCATATAATGTAACAAAAATCACTAGAATTGGTTTTTAAATGAACAAGATTTAGCTTATGGGTGCAAACAAGATAACACAAGCAGCACTCACCTACTTTGGGGATTACTTTTGCATGAATTTTTTTTGAATTTTTTTTTTAAACTTCAAATTTTTATATATTTTTAATATTATTATGTCAATGTTTATGTAAGAAGATTCAAAAATATATGTAATTCTTAAAAGGTGTGAAATCTATTTATAAGTCCTTTTAGTGTTAAAAAACACATGTTATAGTGTTTAATGAATGTTTTTGAAAGCTTATCATCCATTGGATATTTTTCAAATTAATTCACTTGGAACGGAAAAAACAATTTTTTTGCTTCCAATGATATATTATGAATCTTACTATACAAAAAAATCTTATATTTTTTACACCAAATTAAATTACCACTTCTAACATGAAAAACTAAACACCAATTACACTTATTGTGCTTGTGTTAGTGTGACTACACTTTTATGGAAATAAAACTTAGGTGGTGAATGTAAGGTTTAAGCACAAAAAATAGTTTATGTTTTAAAGTTTAAGATGTTTGTACATTGGTTTAATGTTTTTGCACTTCCAAGATTATTTTTAGAGCTATCAACTTCACACCCATAGTTTTTTAAATCACTTCAAATGAAAGAGATATATGGTACTAAAGAAAGGGGAATATTTTTATTTTTTCATGCTTGAATGACATTTTCTTTTTGTTTTTTTTTTAACTATTTTTTTTTCTTTATTTTTTTTTCTTTAGGTATTTATTTTTTTAATTATTACATTTCCACAACATGTTTTATTATGCACTTGTTATGCATTTTCATTCATTTTGTTTACATATTATATGTATGAGTGTGCATGATTTTATTTCTTTCTTGATTGATGCATTTTTTTCCACATTTAACCTTTGTTCATATTCATTTTCATTTACATTTTTGTTTTAACATATGGTTTTTTTTTTGAAATGACCAAGGTGTTGTCCATAATTAGCCTAGTTGCGCCTCTATTTCCAAAAAAATTGAAAATTGTCATGTAGCGCATGTCATCATTTCTCAAATGGGTGGTGTTCATTGTAATGTTTGTCACTCAAAATCAACGGTTCAAAAATCAAGCTTTCTTCATGGTTCCATCGCAACCAATGATGAACATGTGTTATTGAATATCAAGGGCAAATGGTTTGAAACAATTGTGCATATAACAAAAGTTGAATTTTTAAATTTTCCCTATTCAAAACAAGTTCAACTCCTCATTTCAATTCGCATTCATGGTAAATTTGGATTGTCACCCACATCTGCCCATCTTGTTGGCTTTCAAGAAGACATCCAATAATTTATCCCATAAGCATAAACTAGTTTGAGGGGCGAAGGTTTAATTATTTTTTTGGCAATTATTCCTAGTGATAATGTTTAATGTAATGTGAAACACAAGCTTGATTTTGATGGATCAAAGTCAATTTTTAGATTAATTTTTTTTTTAGATGTTAAGGTTGTTGATAGTTTTTATATGACCTTTTTATAGTTACATTTAGTATATGAATATTTTATATATGTGGAAAATTCAATATATTAAAATTTTGGTCTAAATAACTTTTATTATATAATCATTTTCAAAAAAAAATCTTAAAGGAAAAGGAAAGTTTTCATACATCAATTTTACATCAAGTCCCAAAGTAACTTTAAATGCAACATTTTCGTATGTGAAGTAGTTTTTTCAAATTTTTTTTTTTTCAAATGCAAATGATTTGTCTATATTAAAAAAAATTTCAATGCAAACAAATTTTCCATCTAAACAAATTTTCCAATATAAAAAGTTTTTTCAATGCAAACAATTTTCCCAAAAAACATTTTTTTAAATAAAAAATGAAAAGAATACATGTATATATATATATAGTCTTGAATGAATCATTGATTTTTATTTTTTTGAATGTGTTTAGGTGGGAACCATGCATTGGTTTATATGTATTTCCATTAAATTGAAATTCACAATATATGCAAACACCTTTATTAAATGGTCTTGATTCATCATTTGAACATGTATTGGATTCATATGGCATGCATTTACTTTCAACATACAAATATGAAATAAGCAAAAAAAAATTTGATTTTATATCTTATTTATTGGATAATCATTTATCATTGAACTTCAATTAATGCAAATAACATGGCATATTTAAATCAATGTTTATTATTGAATACAAAAAAACCCCAACAATGTCATATTTGAAAATGAAATCCAAGTTTTTTGTTTTATTTGCATCAAGGCATGGTCACAAATGAACATCAATATGTAACAAAAATGACATTAAATGCTAGTATGGAAGGTTTATAAAGAGATTTCCCTACAATATTTTGGATAATTGAATATTTACAAAGGCCAATTTACATTTGGAATAAAGTATCAAAACACATTATGTCTCAATGTGGCATGGATTTTTATTCTATTCCCTTACATATAACATATAGTTCTCAACATTTTGAACCAATTCAATATGTTAATAGTCCATTTACTTATTTACTTATTTTTCAAATTAATAATCTCAAAATAATCATAGATTTAGATGATTTTCCATCTCTTTGGAATCAATTGGTGCAATAACCTCCTATTTGATTATCACAACTAGCTACTTATTTTTATTGGAATGAAAATTTGATTTTTTATTAATGGAAATGTTGAAAGGTAATTGGGATTCACCATTGGAATATGTTGTTTCATTGATCAACACTTCTTATTATATATATATATATATATATATATATATATATATATATTGATTGGGCATTTTATGACAACAATATTTTTGAATTATTGAAGGTTTATCCAATTCTAATTTATTATGCATAAACATTTAAATTCATCAACATGTTTCAAAATATTAAAAGAACTAGATCACAAATTATGAATCACTTGAAATATATTTACAGTTTAAAATCATAAAAATATTTCATAAATGACAAAGTTCAATTGTCATATGTTCAATGTAATCTAAACATAATTTTTAAAAATTAATTCCCACACAACAATTCATTGTGAAACATGATGTTTAATCAAATAAAATGGAACATAATGTTAATATAAAGGAAAATACACATAATTCAATATACATTCGATTCATAATTTAAAAAATCCAAGATGTTCCCATAATCCCATGTTAATTGTGAAAGGTCGTGCTTTTAAAAACAACTTAATTTTTCTTCAAATCAATTGTCAAAATAATTTTTTTACATATTTTCAAATTCAAATTGAACCTAGTTCAACACCATACATATGTATAATTTTTTTACATAATATTAGTGAAAATAAACCACCCGTATATTAAGTACCAATTTAAAAATGTATAAACAAATTCATTCCATTACTACAAAAATAACATAATTAGAAGAACATTTAATTTCACCACAACATTTTTTTTTCAAATTTATAAACACCAAAAATATGGAAAATATAAGATGCATGGTAATGTTATTAATGTCCCTACAAATGTAGATCAATTTCAATCAATACTACCACATTTACCACATGACAATGAAACAATAAGTGTTTTTAAAATGATGTTTCAAATACAAATGACCTTACATGTCAAGAATTGTTCATTCAAATACGGTGATGGTCAAATTACAAGATTTAATTGAAACACCATTATACAAATATATAAATGTTACCATTCATCATTAATGGGCAATTTTATTTGTTTTGCATATGATTCAGAATATAAAAATCTTACTTATGATAACGCATCATTTGAGAAGTCCGATTCGATAATAAAAATATACATTGTACACCAAAATATTCAATGATACATAATTTTTTAAATGTCCCAAAAATAATGAATTGTGAAACTATTATATATTTTGTTGCCCTAAGTAAAAAATTTCACCCTTTAAGTTTATGTAAATATAAACATTCAAAGAAGTTAATTTTTTTCAACATTGTTTTGTGAGCAATTTCAATAAAAAAATTTAAGTTGTTCATATCAACAATAGTTCGATGGGAATTATGTCATAAATCTAGGCATTTTTCCACAAATATTTCTAACCATTTTTTTAAAGTCGCAAAAGTTTCCATGTAAAAAGTCATAGGTTTGGTTAGGTGCAAATAGGAAAATGAAAATTATGTGGTAAAATTGTAAAAGTTTATCAAGTATGAGATAAACCAAATTTAGATAATATTTTCAATTCATATTTAAGTTGTCGTGATTTGGAAGGTTTGCATAATTCACCTAATTATTTTGAAAGGTTATGAAAAATTTATATACAATGATTCGACAACTTGGTCGTCTAACATTCTTTGTCACTTTACATATGTTGAAAGATTATGGGATCCTTTCATTACATTTCCTTTCTTTATATGAAACTAATGTAATGATATTCAGAAAAAATTTCAGTTACCTGATTGAATTGAAAAAAAAAATCTTACACACATTATATGTTCAAGATTAAATCTCCCAAATAAAATAAAAGACCTTTAATATGTTCATATAGCAAAATTGATGTGAATTGGCCTTGTCACATGTTCAAATTTTCATAATCATTAAAAAAAAATCTGCAAACTTATTGCAAAAAATCATTAACTTTTTAGATTTTTATTTTTTTTCATCACTAAATTTCAAAATCATGGGAGCGAACATGACCATGGACTTTTATGGATAAAAATGCACCTATGTATGGAGTGCACACAAATTAAGAAATTGAACGATTTATAAACACACACACACACACACACACACACACACACACACACATATATATATATATATATATATATAGTGTGATGTATCATTGTTACCAAACCATAACAAAATGCACAACATCATCAACACACATGTACATGTAAATAAAATAAAATGGTGTTTGAGATTTCATTACCTTTTTTTTTAATGTGTGTAACAACAAATTTAGAACCTTTTCAAATAAATGGGAATTATCCATTTTCACAACAATACATGCATACACAAATAAACAAAATATTTCAATCTTGATGATGTATCATTTTTTGAATATTTAAATTCTTTAAACCTTGATGAAATAACATATGCATTAAGTTTTAGAAGTAAATTAATAAAGCCGCACATTTTTTTAAAACAAATTTTTTATAATGTTTTTTAATAATATAAGTGTTGTTTATTTGTGGTTTGCAAATATAAATTGTCAATTTATCTTAAATCTATATGCAACTACAACTTATTGTTGTCACAAATTCCAATGCCATGGAATACATTCATTTAAATGTTCATCCATGTACCTAACATTTAGTTTAGTTTTAATTAATTTCTAGTTAAATCTTCCACTAAACTCATAGTTCACTTCCAGTTAACTTTTAGTTCAACTATAGTTAACTCTTTGTTATATTCTAATTAATTCCAAGTTAACTCATAATTAAGTCGCAATTAAATTTTAATTAAGTTTTAGTTAATTCTAATTAACTATTAGTTTATTTCTTGTTAAGTTTTAATTATTTTCAGTTAAATTTTTATTAATTCATAGTCGACTTTCAATTAAAAAGGTTTTCAATTTTTTTTTATATTTGATGCACACATAAAAACCTCTTTGGAAGCTTCCTTGATCTAAGTCCCAAAAGGGGTATAAATAGAAATAAAACTCTTCATTTTTTTCAATATGTTCAACATTGATCTTGGGTGTGATCTTACACCATAGCCTTGTCATGTTTTTTTCACGTTCATGTTTGCATATGTTAGCATAATAACAATTTGTTTTCACATTGGTCTTAGACATTTTGTGTTGTTGTTAGTTTTGGTGTTCTTATTTATGAATCACATAATATCGTTTTGTTCCTTATTTGAAAATTATACTTAAACCTTTCCTTAACCTTTGTTCTTGTGGTTCCTTGTGCTTGACAATTGCACATCATATATGACAAAAATAATTAATTCAATAACATCATAATTACATTTTATCATTGAAAATGCATTGAAAATAATATAAATGCAAATATAAAAATATAAAAATAAGGTTTTTTTTTTAATGCTCAACAAATGGTTGTTCAACTTGTTACTTACCTTGTGTTTTTTTGACAAATATACCATTCATCTCAAACATATCAATTCATAAATACTTCTCCTTTTGAAAAACACATTTTTATGTTAAAATCACAAGTTGCACTAAATGAATTGGAACTAAATTTGATTAATATAATGTGTTCATCGATCATAGACAAATATATTAACCATCTTAATTAATATGAATCGTTGTCATTAACAAAATTTAGTTCAATTTATAACACTAAAAAAAAAACATTGCAAACCCAAAATTATTAAATTTGTGCATTATCATATTAACAAAGATATTAAAAATTGGTCAATATAACAAGTTTTATTGTATTCACCATTTCAAATTTTAGATAATTTGCAACTTGGAACTAATGTAACCATACATGATGCATGTTGTTAATAACATGATGAAAATTTTAAGATTAAATGTATTTTCAACTACCAAATGCCATATCCAAATATAAAACAAATGGATGATTCAATAGATTCAAAATCAAAACCATTACATTTAGTTAACATTTGGACTAATAATGTAAATAATCCATGTATTCCAATTCCTATAACACACACAATCAGTATTGAACACTATATGATTTACAATTTAATTGTCATTCAATCACATAATGAATCAAACTAAAAATCACAATTTTGAAAAGATTCAAAAAAATCATATTCCATGTTGATGGAAGAATTTGAATATCGTAGTTTACTTAGACAATTAAATGAAGGAAAAAAAAAATTTATAATGTTATGCATAGAAAATAATTTGACCTTAATACACTTATATGTTTATTTTTTATAAGGGGTGATACAACTAGTAAAACTTTTACATCGAAACTCATAATTTAAGGATTATTATAATTATACAATAGAAACATGTCTTTTGACTTAACAAAAGCCAAGATTTTACTTATGGCATCAACAAATAAAGTTGTTTTCAATAGTTTAATAATACATTCAACACTAAACATAGATGTTCAACAATCCTTATTTAATTTACCAAACTTATCATCAGATTCATTAAATAAACATTCATGTCAATTTAAACAATTACAACTTGTTGTGACAGATGAAATATCACTTGTTGGTACTAAAATGTTCAATGTTATAATTAATATGTTCATGTCCATAAAACACATTCATAACAAATTTTTGATGGTGTTGATGTTATCATAACAAATGGTTTCTATCAAGCACCCCCTATAAAAGATAATTGGATCTTTTAAAATATCAAATATAATGTTAATGCACTAGCACCAAATTTTTCGCAAACATATGTCCAATTTATGAACTAAATAAAGTTGTGTGATAATATAATTTGGCCTTTATATAAACTTTGAACAAATTTTGTATTGTAATAGAAAATACAATGGATATTCAATTTATAATTGATAACCATTCAATAGTCTTACTATTTCGTATTTATTTTATAAAAATAAACTTGTGCAAAAACATAATAAAAATGTCTTCACTAACATATTATGTTTCACATTTATTTTCAAAGTAATGGACATTAACCATCAATCATGCCCACCATCTTATTGATGCGCTCCCAAGCTCCTTAATGGACTCAAATGTGAGTCTAAACTAAAAACATCGAAAGAGTAAAGAATCGAGGCACGTTCCCTGGCTCATAACACTTTGGGGGTAGAGGGGTGTGTTAGAGTTCCGGAATGGGACTAAGAAGAGTGATACGCATTAACTACTCACATGGACCTACACAAAACCAAACACAAGGTGGTTAATGCATGTATGGAGCACTTTTGGTGTTAGGACGAGCCATGGGTAAACTTGGATTCACAAAACTCACCACGGCCTGGACTTGGGGGAAGTCACGAACTTTCCATTTATAATATACTATGTGCCTCTCCATGAGGCCCACATCCAAATGACATTTTGTCCCGGGGAGTCCCAAAATTCTCATAGTTGGGATTCTTACAATTTTGGGGGCCCATAATTTTGCGTGCGGACCTCCAATTGAGATGAGGTTTAAATCAAAGTTGTAGCCTTCATCAAGAGCTTTCAAACGGTATGTTGCACGCCATCTGCACGCAGAAAATCGAAGTGATTATTGACTTTTAGTGATATAAGGAACTCCTCAATCCATTTAGTTTTGACCCTTACAATTGCTCTTTGAAGATTCGGAAGTCCACCAGGACTCCAATTCCCAAAGTGGAAGCTCCCTTGGAAGTGTGAGGGTTCATTCCCTCACACTTTCCTACACTCTCGAAAGCATGCGACGTGAATTCCAGGCTTCCTTCTTGGCCCACAACCTTGCAAACCCTTCAATTAATCATGAGCCTAAAGCTAAGGTTGCGACACTTATACACTCTTAAATGAAAACTATGGGTTTACATGAATTACAATTCATATAAAAAAGAAATGTTGGTTGAATTATGTGCTGATAACTATGTAACATCTAATGGTTTTGTGAATGGAGTTAATGGCACTTTTAAAACATCAACAACATATTGTGAAAAAACCATTATATGGATAATGTTTCATAATTTTAAAATTGGAACACTATATATATATAATCATTATTATGACAACAACATTGAATCAAAATGGACAATAATTGAACCTGTCATTAAATATATAAGAGTTGGCAAATCCCAATCATTTACCATAACAAGGATTCAATTTCCAATTCAACTTGCAACAATAAAAACTATCCATTGTTCTCAAGGATTATCATTAGATTAATTGATTTTTGATCCTACTTACGTTTTAAAACATGGGTTAACATATATAACATTATCCCACATTTGAACAAAAGAAATATTATTTTTTGTTAACTCCCTTCCAACATGAAAATGTCTATGTGGATACAAGAATACGTATGGAATTGAATAGATTGAAAACAATTGCAACTTGGATATTGTTAAATTTTCAAATTAAAAAATTCACATAATTTTCATGTAATTATACAAGCTTTGAATACAACTTCTTTATGCCAACATTTTGAAGACATCAATCGTGATCATGACCTTCAAATGTCTAATATTTTGTCTTATAAAAACAAGAATACACCATGCATCAACAAATGTGCACAAATTTATAAATTCATCAATGTATTCATATATTTCAATCCTTGATCGTCATGGGTTAATGATGAAGTATGACATACATATGGACTTAAAATTTTTCAATACAATAATTAATGATGGTTTATAATATAAAGTAACAACTTTTAATATTAATACACAAAAAACAATATATATTGTACGTGTGTATAAAATTCATTCATGTTTAATTTCTACATTCCTAAACAATCTTCAAATTATAATTCAATATTATCATGAATATTGTCCAATTAAATCATTATGGGAGATTTTAATGTTGACATTCTAAAAAACTATAACCAAGCATAAAATAAACAATAATTATTAAATTTCATTGGTAAATTCCATTTAAAATCATAATTAAGTGAAAACACCACAAAAGTTGGATCTCAACTAGACCATATATGGGCAAATGTCCCTAGAAATGAATGCAAATATGGTGTAACAAAAGCATATTGGTCAATTTTTTACAAATCGATTTATATTGCATTCAAATTACCAAACACACTTCCAATGTATAACAATAAACCATTAATGCTTCCATTTATTTGAAGTGTAGTATTTGTGATTATATGCATGTAAATGTTTCATTTTCCATATAATTATTACTCCCAAAATGTTGGCACCTTGTGGCTTGAATTTTTAATTATATATATTTTTCATGGACCATGTGTAAAAAAATCATGAATATCAATAACAAGACAAACAAAAATTTGGACAATTTTTTTATCCACACATACACCCATCAAACACCATAACAAAACACCTTTCATGAAGAACCTAAACCCAAAATGTGACAAAAATAAATATAAAAGTTGTCAAATTCTTAAACTTAAGAAATGAAAATGAAACAAATATTTTAAAATATTTCCATCTAAAATTATACCCATTCAATATTGATGTTTGTTTCAAAGATCCAAATACCTCGTGCACATTGTTAATTTTTTAAAACATTATTCAAGTTTGGAAAACTTTGATTTTCTTAAACAATATGATTATATACAACTTTATATTCATTTGTAAGTTAAAGGAAAGACAATGGAACTATAGTTTCAATTTCTACATATTCACAATGAATTCTAAGGTTAGAAAATTTTATTTCTTAGTACAAATGTGAAAATATAAATTTCATAAAACCATCAAACTTTCATCCAATATAACTTGAGTTCATAGTAGAACATCAAATGTAATATCTTATTTTTAGGACAAAGCCTTTCATGGCATAGCCATTTGTTTGCTCATGTGTAAACTCCTAGATATGCACACATATGTAATTCATAGGTTTGATTACATGGTGATTATAAATTTTTATGAATAATTTTAATTAGGACAAGGATTGAAGGAAGTTTGAGCAAGGGGAGGAGCTTGGGTTGCATTTTTGTAATGTTTAGTGTATTTTCAAATTCAATAACAACAAGCAAAAATATTTTTCCTTATTTTGTTTTGGAAATGTCATTAATAATGATTTACTACTAGTTTCCAAAAGGGGTTATATCCCAACTTTTTTTTAAAAATCTCATTTTCATCAATGAAGTTATAAAGGTATGAAACGTTATTTTATCTTTTCATAGGACCACATTCATGTGCTTAGGTTTTCAAATCATGGATTGAAGTTTATTTTATCATCATTTTCATTATATACTTGTTCGATCCATTTACATGATCTTTGGGATTACAAATGTACATAAATTACCTTAGTGAGAATACATATTTAAGTATGGTGATTTTTTATGTTATGGCTTAAAGAAGTGTTGTCTTTTTTTGTTTTACAAATGTCAAAAAAATTATAAATTTTGTCAAATATACCCATAGGAAATAGGTGCATATGTAATTAGGGTATAAAGTTTAAAATTACATCTAATAACATTAAACGATGTCATTATGGGTTGTTTATTGTAAATCAAGACAATGATAAACATAATATGTTTTGGCACAATTGCTAATTTGTTTATTGTTTACCATTTACAATTTTACATCCGTTTGGGACCAAAAAGTCCATTAGACGAAAGGCAAATCATGGAGGACAAATTATTTTTTAACACTAGCAACATGCCATAAACTTGGCCAGGGCGACCGTGTTCGTAAATTGCATGAGCTTAGCAAGAATGCTAGTGTGGGTGAGGGGCAGGGTTGAACAAAAGTGTTCCCTAACTTTTTGTGTATTTGGACAAATAAGGAGCAAGTGCTTTTCATCCCCTACCTTCCCCAAATTATAGCCTTGACAAAATCTCTCTACATATGGCACGCCCTTCCACATACCTAGCACTACTTCAAGCTACGTGTTGTCACACTAAAACTAGGCCAAAACTTTCTGTAGTTGAACATAGCTGATGTCACACAAGTAGCTTTCGCTCTTGTATGATATACCCTTGAAATGTAAGTATCTTGTTTGCACATTGGTCCCGATCTCATGGTTGGTAAAGAGCTTTTCAATGAAAGCCAACCGCATATTTTTTTTCACCTTTTTTACATTCAACATTGTGTGGGGAAAACCTGGAAGGGGTGGGGCCCCAACCTCTTAGTTGGTCGGGCTTTTTGCCATAGATCTAGCACCAAACGGTTGCACTAATTGTAGCACGGCCAGCTCAACCATTCGAACTCCCACCCATACGTTGTGCGCATTGCACCAAAGTACTTGGCTCTTCGCCCAACTTTTCACCCTTGTTAGACGGGTTGGATGTATGTGCGTTGTCCCAGGAGCTATTCCCAACGGATGTTGAACAGTCTTTGCCTAAAACACATGGGTTGTTGTAGGCTCCTTAACTTGTAACACACGGGCCATTGCAGGTTCCTTAACCTATAGCGCATAGGTCGTTGTAGGTTGAGGCGCCATTTTTAGCGATGGTTGAACCGGAAGCAGAATTGCCACCTCCTGGGGTTGATTCTTGAATAACCATTTTTTCACGGATCTAGCCCAACATTTCTTTACCGCAACAAGCATAGCGAGTTGGGCTTCCCATTTGCACAGTGTGCGTTATTGCAAATGAATCAAACCCTTCAACGTTTGGCAAATGTTGGCCTGGGAAGTGTTAGGTTTCAACTAGTAAGATGAAGTGAACACCTCAAAATAACTCTAGTATTTGCACCTTCGTTTTTAGTTTATTTACACCACCCCCGTGCATGTTCCATAATACCAAGCAATGGTCTCTTTGGTCACTACACTTGTAGACAAAGGAAGGCGGCAAATTTGAGTGTTGTCGACGAAGAGTTCGGTTATGCGCCAGAAGGCGCGCTTGCCCGTCACCTTGGCCTCTTAGAACAATGGCCACATCTTTGACTTACGTGCCCGTTGCATGGGCATGAGGTCTTCATCCAAGCCCTTGCGCCTTCGAAGTGCTGCCTAGCGGTCCTCATTTGTTGCGAACTTGAACAACACTGTGTCGGGGTGTGCACCCACCATGAAGGCAGAGGCATGTGTAGTGGTAGGTTGTTGCCACATGGCGATAATAACCCTGGTGCGCAATTTCATTTGGCCCTACAGTAGCTTTGTGTTGAGTCGTTGCACCAGTTCTTTCTCGGTCTTGCCTCCTTGGCCTTGAAACTCGTGAGACGTGGGTTGAGCTTACGCTTCTCCTGTTTGGGTGCATTGGCAAGGGTCTCCACAACCCGGCTGACCACCTAGCGCATGTTCTTGGCCATCACCATGGTCCTTTTGGGCTCCTCCACAAACATAACCTTGGTTGTGATAACCATGATGGCCTCACGCTCCATTAGCTGGTTGACTGCAAAGTTGCCAACGGTTGTAAGAGATGCAATGTTCTCAATGGTTGCCTCCATCTTGGATAACCGCGCATCAATAGGTGAGCTGTCAGTCTTGAGGCTTATCACCAGCTAGTGCCTATCTAGGGTTGTGTGGTAGACCAACGGGGATGCATTGTTTGGGACGTTGAGCCCAACGTTGTTGCAATGATGCTTGGCAATGTCCTTCTTTAGCATGAAAATGTCTGACGCTACAGTGAAAAGACATAACAATGATGCGACATTGAATGCCATCACAGAGTTCTTCAAACCTTAAACCATGCAAAATGATTTATAAAAATGAGAAAAACAAAAACCAAAAAAATGGGGAAACACTTAGCTTGTCATTTTTCTTTTCTTGGTTTTCGTATACTCATTTCGTTTGTTCCATCTGCAACATTCTACTTAGGATGTTGATGTTGTTATTCAAAATGGCATAGGCCAAATCTCCAAGTAGTCATGTAGCCCCTCCTTTTTGGAGGCGTCCTTTGTTGGAGGTTTTTTGACGCACTCCCAAGTCACGGGGTGAAACCAACTTGAGGGTTTCGGAAAGTCAAGTTGCGAAAATTGAGACTTGGAGGCACGCTCCCGGCTTCCAACTCTAGAAAGGGGGTAGAGGGTTGCGTTGGGAGCCCGGGGATTAAACTAGGAAGAGGTATTAGTTGATCAAGCGTGAATCTGCATCAAAACAAACCACCCAAGTAGTTAGTTCACTTTCCGGGACAACCTTTGGTGTTGGGACAAGCCACGGGCACTTCGGACCACAAGACTCACCACGGCCCGGACTCGGGGGGATGCCACCACATCCCCCATATAGTATACTCTGCGACGCTCCGCGGAGGCTACATCCAAATGGCTCTTTTTCCCGGGACTCCCAAGTTGGAGTCCCGAAATCCAACCAAGTGTCCTGGTTTTTGACTCATGAGACTTTGAGAGGTCATAGCTCCTTCCTCTGACCTCTGATCGCAACAAAGTTCAAACCGAAGTTGTAGCCCGCGTCAAGATCTTTTCAACGATGTATTGCACTCCCAAATCGGACATCGGGAGCTGGTCGATGTTTGACATTTAGTGGTCGGGAGTCAAACTGTCAGTTTGATTCCCGACCCTTCTTTTGCCCATAACTTAAGCTACAGATGTTCAAATTGAGAATGCGAGGGCATTTTCGATATCTACGTTTCAAGACCTTTTCAATGGCACTAAGAACACCTCAATGCGAGGTGTTTTGCCTCTTGCTGTTGAGCTCTAAACATTCAAGAGTCCCGGAGGACTCCAAATCCCCACTTTTTCCAAAGTGTTGGGCTTCACCCCCACACTTGGCCAAAGTAGGGTTGTGACATTTTTTCTTTTTCTTCTTGTTTAATCAAAGCACGTTGCTACCAATAGGGGGAAAGGATGTAAGGTTGTCCCACATACATGATTATCACAATTGACTAAACAAATGTATAATTATTAGCCCATACTACAAATGTTTATAAAATTAATAGTAAAATTTAATTATTATTTTGTATTGACAATTCCACTCTTTTCTTTTTTATGAAATGATGGGATGACATTAAACAAAACATGGATGTTCATTAACATTTTATCAACCAAATAATATAATTCCAAAAAAAACATTAAATAAAGTAAAAACTTGTAGAAAATTAAAACATGTGAAAAAATAATAATCATAATAATTCAACTACAAACCACCTTCACATGTGGAAATGTTGATCCACAAACAACATCAAGTTCCTCATTGAGATTAATAACAATATTCTAATTACATTTGATATTGTATAAAATCACCAAAATTATAGCAACATGTATGTTGTTGAATGTTTTTATTATCCAATTTCATTAAAAAAAGGTCAATGCTTTGATGTTAAATAATTTGGTATATTTCAAAACTCAACCTACTGACCAAGTGATATATTTTTCATACTAAATAATAATAATAATATTATTATTATTATTTGTAAGAAATCTTTTTTAAAAAATGTAAAAATCGTGTAAAATATGTATCATTAATTGCAAAGAAATTATTTATAAGTTCTAAAAGTGATATTGTTGTTTTAATAACTATAACCAATCAATAATCAACTTTAGTATTGATAAGTTGGAGCATATAAGAGTTAATACTACTACAAGAACATCATTTTTGTCATAACAAATACAATAACATATTCATATTATTAATATGCAAAAAATTGGCATCAAAATATTTGCTTGGGCACAAAATAACATTCGCCACTTATAAGTTATCCATGCAACAAGCTATGTAAATTCATAAATATCAAGAATTTCTCAATACTTGTTATATTTTATATCTAATAAAAAGTCAACAACATACAACAACGTCAAATAATTGCTAAAAGTAATATTTTCTTGTTAACAAATTTAAAATTATTAGAAACTCAAACTAGTAACCAATTTATTAGAAAATAGGCTTTTCTTATACCAAACAAACTTTTTAATAAGCAATCCTAAAAAATATATATCAAAAATATATTCTAAATGCATCAATATGATATTTTAAAATATTTTCTATAAATTATAAGAGCAACACTAATTAACAATTGCAAATATAATTTTAAAAACATTGGATGGCAACCCATCTTTTAGGTAGTCCATTATTGATTAGTATTTTAGAGTTGTAGCCATTGTCATAGTCTTTTTGCTTGAATTAACATAACATTTAAATCACTTGGCATTTTACAATGAAGTTCCTATAATTTACCAACAAATTGGATGCACAAAACAATTGTGACACGTTCTCCCAAAGAAAGAAAATCTTTTTAAATGTATCTTTTAATAAACCTACATGCTTGTAAGATCCACATTTGATTGATAAAACAACTATATTAATATGTATCATGGAATTTTTATTGATCAAAATTGCTTGTAAAATGAACAAAAGAGTTGAACAAAGACAAAACAACAATTGTCTAGTTGAAAAAAAACATATAGACCCTTTACAAAGGACAATTTTTTTAGAATGTAACAATGAAAATATCCTAATTTCTTATTTATTTGCATTGTCTATCAATAAACACACGATTGCAAGTAAATCCAATTCAGTAACACACATAATTATTGATGAAATATTGATGGTAGGTTATAATATGCTTGCCACAATTATTTATAGTTGTAAAGATTTGGAGGCCTCGACATGATGTTTATGGGATGTATTTTACAATTTATACCAATCATTAACACATCGTTGTCTTCAATTGACATCCAACCAATTTTTACATTCACAAAATATACTTGAAAAAAAAGCTTACAAATATAAACTTTTGCAAGAATTAAACTCAATCAAATATTGTGATTGTAATAAAACAATTGTGGCATAGTGAAAACATGAACGATTTATATGTTTGTTTGAAAAAAATCTCAAATTAGTAGTGAATTTAAACTTTAATTACTAAAAACATGTTTCCTTTATCATGTAAATACCAACATGTTTGATGATCCATAGAAAATAAGATCATCTATAGTCCATGATAGATATAATTCTTTTTTAAATCACAACAAAATTGTTACATTATTATTGTAATCATCAAGACTTACAAAAAGAATTCCATGTGTAATGACATCAAATACATTACAAGATAAACATTTCACTAGTGAAACTCAAGAATCAAAATCTATAAAGGAATGTGTGTTGTAATGGTTGGGTGTCGATGGCTACTTTGTACCAAATTATTGATTTCAATTCAAATTCAATCAAATTAATTAGATTCAATTGAATTGAATTAAAATACGTTGAATGGAATTAAAATCCATTGGAATTGGATTTGCAATCAATCGAATTGAATTCAAATTCAACTAAAGATAAATGACATGCAAACTTATTAAAAAAAAATTGTAAATTTGCTCATCATATCCATCATTCATGACTACAATGTTGAAAAAAGGTAGCAAGTGAAAGCACATTATGGGGAGGCCAAGATTGTTGTCACATTGTATTGTTTTTCATAGGTCTCATGTTTGAACTTCAACCATGTCTTTATTATGAAGGATTTTCACAATGTTCTTGCATGTTATGGTAAATAAGAACCAAAAAAATTGAATGCAAAAAAGCTTTATTTATTTATATTTCATATGATGTGATGTTAAAATATATTTGTGCTAAAAAAACACGTTACAACATATTAAAAAAATGAAAATATATTTTAAAAAAGGATTGAAATGATTTTGAATATTTATAAAATTTATAGATTTTAATAAACATTTTGATTATATATGATTAGAATAAGTTTTTGAACCATGTGAAAAGTTTGATAATTATCATATCACAAATTGATGTTTTTCAAGGCAATGATCATAAATATGTGGTAAATCAACATTTTGACAAACAAACATTTTTAAATGGAAGATAACAAGATATGTGAAGTGGTCCATTTTTTAAAAAAAATCCTTGACTTTAAAATTTTAATACAAATACGAATATAAATATAATTATATACCATTAATTTTTTTAAATCAAAGTATCAAGCTCGAATAGTAAAAATGAAACCCAAAATTAAATGTAGCACATTTTGTAGGTGTGTACTCTTCGCACATGCTATGAAACTATCCAAGTTGGCCTCCATGTAGTGTGTTTTCACCCTAGTTTTGAAAATACACAAAATCAAAAAGACAAATTTCCATTTCATTCATAGTAAATTTTAAACCAAATTTTATTTTGGTAAGGTGAACAACTATAGAATCTTATGTTATAACTATTTTAATGCAACCATTTCACTAGTATGAATGTTTAAGTTAATTTTAACATATTTGTTAAAATACACAAAATATAACATATGGCACTTTTTAAAATTTCATAATAATACCCATATAAAACATCTTCCAATATCATCACCACATATTAAGATCAAACACATTCAAAACATTCACCATCGATAGATATCAACTACCACTTGCCAAAGCTTCTTGTTTCACATATTCTAAAGTTTAAAGACAAACATTTGACCATTTGATAATAGAGCTTTTGTCATGGATGATATATTGTAACATACCCCAATTATCTTCAAACATAGATTATGATTTTTATAACCAATGATCAAAATAAGATATTTAAATTAATTTTGTTCATCATTTATGAATGAAATTCATTCACCATCAACTATTTTGTGCTTAACAAATGAATTCTTCCATCCTCCATCCATTTCGAATTTGTAACATGTAATTAAGGAAGTATTAAAAAAGGCTCTTGGAATGGTGGGTCACATGAAAGAATTTACGGAAGTGTGTCCCCATACAAATATAAATAAAGGTAGTCCCCATTGCATTTAGTACATTGAACACCAATTTCAGTACAACCTTATGTTTTACCTCTCTTCCTTTTGTTTCATATAATTTTCAAAATTTCCATGTTTTGAATTAAATTTTGTTTGAGAATTTTCATTTATATTTTGTGCATTATTTTAAATTTTAAAAAAAGGAACAAATTTTCAATGGACAATTATTCCAAAATATTAAAAAATAAAAATGTTGAGCTACACAAATTTAGATGAGTCAACGTTTTCTTCCCATTCAAACATATAATGCCTTAATATGCAATCCATAAAATGGTCCATCATGTCTTCAAAACAAACATGAAAAAATACAATACATTAGAATTTAAAGAAAACACTAGAAGCAACCCATATACACACATGAGGATCATCCTAATCGAGACCAACCAAAAAATAAAATACAAATGAAGATGATCATATTACATTCAAACTTAAATTTTAAACAACAAAAATCAGCCAATAGATAAATTTGAAATGAACTTGGGAGATTTTATTGTTGTCAAAGTGTCATGTTTAGTATTGGAAAAACATGCAAAAAGCTCAATTTGAATTTACAATGGACAAGAGTGAAAATGTTACTCCCATTTGTCATTAGGATGCAAATCAAAACAAATGGCAAAAAGACATTTTTCAGATTTAAATTTGGAGAAAAAAATTGTTTTGTAGTTGTATGATGAGAGATTAAAAAAACACATATAATCCATTTACCAAAAGATCAATACATATATATAATCATCATGGATGAATGGTATAGTTTTTCACAAAATGAAATGGCAATGAAACACATTGCAATTTGTTTTTCAAGATCAAAGGACTAAATGAAAATAATTGGACTACCTAATCGACCCAAGGGTTGGAATTGTAAACATATAATGAGGATTTACAAAAAGCATGTTCAATGTGCTAATTATTGAAATCGAGCCAAAAACTTGTTACCAACTCTACTAGGCGACAATAATTAAATTATGAACATTCACGAACTCAAATCATAAATGTCATAATCTCCCTTTGTCTAAGTCTCTAAACCCTAAAATCATAGACCTTTAAAAATAAGAAATGATTGTGACATCATGAGAGGCTCAATTTTTACAAGAAAAGTCAATTTTGACAAGGAAAAACGTCATTCGTAGTTAAAAAAAAGCAAGATTTGCAAAGAAATTCAAATAAAGCTCAAACAAACATTTTACTAGACTAAAAACTCATGGTCCCAAAATTTCAAATTCTTAAGTGAAGTTTGAATTCACATAATTAACTCAAAAAACTTTTGATATAGTTTACCTCCATTCTCCGCCCCCTATACCCATTGAAATAAGGAGTTCCCACGATGCCTCTACTATTCCAAGTTCAAAATTCTAGTACTTAAAGTCGTGCCATTTTCAGTGTCATTTTTTTTGATTTTATGATGATGTTCAAAGTGATAGTGCATGCAATAATTTTTGGGGAATTTTTTTTGAACTTGGAATAGTGTCATTTTTAGAAAATGCGCCACCTCTCCTCCTATGGCAATGGAGCAAGTTAAAGTCAAGGGGGTGGGTTAATAATTGTGATTTTTTAGCCTGGTTAATATGACCAAATCAGCCTATTCACGCGCACACACCAATTCTATTCTACTAATTGCACTCATCCCATACCTGGTGAACACTCCTCAAAATGTGGGGATCAAATGAAAAAACTTACATGGTTTTTAAAATACTAGTGTGAACCTCGGGTGCATTATGCACCCCGTTGATCCCCCCACCCGGTCCTTCACATTTCCCACTTCAGTTCACTTCCACTTATTAAGACCCCTAGAACCGCACTCCCACCCCTTTCCCCCTCCACGAAAAAAATAAAAATCACGACCCTCCTAAACCCTTAGCCCAAAAAAAAAACGCATCCAAATCTCCTCACCCACCTTGCAAATCCCAAAAGTATTTCTCCCATCGACGATAGCAATTCCTGCATGGAAACGGACGTAAAAGTAAGAAGTAAGAACTCGAGGTCTTGAATAATTTTGGACCCTCGAGTTTAAGGGGACAATTTTATTAAAAGTGATCTGGGTTTCAGGACCTCGATAGACCGATAAAACTTGCTGAATTAATATATAAGATAGGAGAAGGGCTTGAGTATAGGCCCTTCCATGATTTGAGATCTATGCCCAAAGCCGGTAGGCCAAATAGGTCTCAAATCACGGAAGGGCCTGTACTACTCAGGTCATTTTCCTAACGTAAAAGCTGGGATTTTTTCACTTTTTAGAAATAATGACAGGCTGGCGGGTACCTTCATCTCGTCAAAAAATCCCGGTACAGTTTGGCTGGTACCTTCGACTGCAGAAGATCTAGCTTGCTGAAAACAGGTTCCTTCAGGCAGGTAATGGGAGCTGACAATCCAAAGGAAAAAATCCAGGCAATGCTTTGTACGCTTATGAAGTCTCTCCCTAGACTTACAAGCAAAGCCAATAAAGTCATAAAACCATGCAATTATTATTTTTTATAAACACGCCACTGATTTTTTAAAAAAGTACAAAGGTATAAGAAAAAAAAAGAGAAGAATTTAAAAGACATCGAGTTAGCACATAAAAGTCCTCCATCACAAAATGATGAAACCCTGACAAGCGTGAGTCACAAGAGCAAAATCCAAACCTAAATGGGGTCAAATTTCACAAAGAGAGCTAAGGAACAAATTATATTTCAAAAATCACGAAAAACATATTTAGCGAAGGAAAAGGGAGCGAAGCTTAATAATTGCAAGAAGCATATCCGAAAAGGAAAGGGAAGGGAAACCTAAAATATCGAAAGAGCTCTCCCAATGTTGCGGTGAAGCAAAAGGAAAAAAATAAATCTGGCTTTACGACTTAAGAAGAGAGCCACAAAATGCTGACATGTGGGAGTATCGAGAGGAGGAAGCGTGAGAACAAAAAACAAAACCAAAACAAAAACAAGTTTAATCAAGTCTCTTTTGATGAAGTCATGGACTTCCCCTCAAAACTAGGTATGAGAGTAGGATAATGGAACTCACTTTATTTACATTGGGTTCTACTTACAGGCCTTTTCTCTTCCCCCCCCACCCCCTTTTTTAGTTTTTTTGGGGGCTTTTCTTTTGTATATTAAATATTAAAAGTGTTAAAACTTTAAGTTATTACAAAGATTTTAAATAGCCATAATTTAGAAAAAAGAAAATTTCCATATTTTGGTACTTGGTTCAAGCATTTAGCCAAAATATATTTTTTAAAAATGTCTTTTTTTAATTTTTAACTTCTAGATTTTAGCTTGAAGCCAAATTTGGCTAAATATTCATATGGGTCATCATCACTTTGGCTTACATCACAACAATTACACTACCAACTAACCCCCCATTGGCAACCGACCATGCTTCCACCGTGTGGCTTTTCACCCTAACTATGGTCTTCAAAGTGGGCAAACCCACAAACTCACCAAGGCTAGTTGCAAGTTGTCCAACTAGAACTTCCCAGCACACCTCCACAACCGCTTCCAAACCAACCAAGAAAAGCCTTGTCAGAATTCACGTGTTCTTTATGATCATCATCTTTCCCCCCCTTGTGGGCCCACTTAAGAGCTACCAAGTGGACCACTTAGTTACCGCCACATTTGGTACACTATGTCAACACACAACACAAAGCCCACTTACACCATCATCATCATCATCATTATCCCCACTTTCCTTTCTCTTCAAGATCTTTTCACTTCCATTAAAAGAAAAGAATCCATTCATCCCCTCCCCCCCCCCCCCTCTCCCCCCCGGCCCACATGGGTGTTATTTTTACCTCCTCCCTACCATCTCTGACCGGGTCAGTGGTCCGCAAATCCAATGGTCAGTATTAAATGCCCATTTAAAATGGGTCCAACGGTCCCCCCCACCCCCCTGACCCCACTTAAATTGAGAATTGGCAATCCTTGTCCCACAAGTGGTCCAATAGAGAATCGCCACCGTACCCACCGTTTCGCCCCCCACCGCTTACTGATGAACATCCAACCAATCAGGTATCGCCACTTCACTCTTTTTGGAAATTGCACGCAAACTCACTCTCGGGGGCGGAGGGGGGGATAAATTTTCGCTTTTTTTGGACCTGAAAAATAATATGATTTCAACAAATACAAAAGGATTTTTATTTTTGTGGAAAATTGGGTCCTAATTCGCTAGATTTATTTATTTTTAATTTTAAAAAAAATCGCCATAGTTTTTTTTACAACAGGTTCCAGCAGCTAAGTAGCCCAAAATATTAAAAAAATGGAGTAGTCTTTTTTTTATAAAAAAATTCTAGTTTCAAATAAAATTTCAACTCTTATATCTGGTCCATAGCCAAATTTGGCTAAATATTTCTTTAGGATGACCCCAAAAAAAAAAAGAAAAAAACAAAAAAAAAACCAAACCAAACCAAACCAAACCAAAAAAACAAATAGAAATTTAAAATCCAAAAAAAAGTTCCTAACAATTTATTTAATTTATTTTGAGAGGTCTGAGGACCTAAGTGACCTTCCTCCCCAGGTAGGCCTACCCCACCCTCTTTGTTTAAAAAAAAAATCTCGTGGGATTTTTGTTAGGTTTGGTGGGTTTGGTTAGGTTGGGTCTGGATTGGTTTGGCTTGGCTAGGTTGGTTTGGTTTGGTTTGGTTTGGTCTGGTCTGGTCTGGTCTGGTTTGGTTTGGTTTGGTTTGGTCTGGTCTAGTTTGGTTTGGTTTGGTCTGGTTTGGTTTTTTTTAGGGTGCCCAGGGATGTTTCCACTACTTTAGTTAGCGACTGCTTGGTTGGCGGCGATGTGCGCCACTCCGTTCTCAGTCGGTCACTCTAGTGTCGCTTGCTTCTCTCTTTCCTCTCTCTCTCTCTCTCTCTCTCTCTCTCTCTCTCCTCTTCCTTGTCGCGGGAACTACACTGCTATGCAAGTGTTGTTGTTGTTGTAGTAAGGAGAGGAGCAAGAGAAGAGAGGAGAAGAGAAGAGACCAAGACACGAGAGGAGAACACAAAACAATACAGAACCGGAGTAAAGATGTTGAAGAGAGAACATATGTTTTGGTCGTGTATTGTTAGTAGCTATGTGTTGTGTCGTTGTTGTTCTGGTATTTGGCTGCTTTGTTGGTGACCAGGCGTTTTGAAGAAGACTGAATGAATGAATGGTTTCTTCTTCTTTGTGTAGAGTGGATCCTCTTGAAGCTCATTGAATATCGTGAGAAGTTTAGTCCGGCGTTGAGGTCTTGTTTTTTTAATTTAAAAAAGGAGTTTTTGGTGTAGTCGTCTCTCTCTCTCTCTCTCTCTCTCTCTCTCTCTCTCTTTTTCCTTTTCCTGGCGAGAGATGGTGCGAGGGCATTATTGTCTTGAGGCAACGAGGAGCTTCCCCGGGGATGAGTTTACGAAGAAGACGAGCGTGACGGCGTCGGTATTGTCTCCTCCTCGTTATCGTGGTGTCAAGGCAGAAGAAGAAGAAGAAGAAGAAGAAGAAGAGATGTCTGATGAGGGAGAGACTGTGGATGAAGATGATAGCAGAAGCAGCAGTGGGAGTTACGCTTCTCAGAACACATCAATTGCTGTCATTTTGAAAAGGAAAGTCGATGATTGCTTGGCAGCTGAAAGCAGCGCGATGGTGGTGGATCAGTCGTTCTTCTCAAAAAAGCCAAGATCTGAACTGCTCGGGATTGATGCGGTGATGAAGGATGCAGTAGACGAAGAGGAAGACACTGCAGCGTCCACGAGTTTCAGAAGAGAAAACAAATCTCAGGAACTACTGAACAAGGGGAAGAGCGTTGTTGTTGCAGAATGCTCTAACTCCCGGGAGCCAACTGAAACTGCAAAACCTGCTGCTGCACTTCATCATCATCCTCATCCCTCCTGGATCAGTTCTAGATGCCTGCAGCTGCTGGCCAACAACAACTCCCATGATCAAGTAGAGGTTCCTGGATTAGGATCAACTTCCCGTGACAAGATCTTTCCCAATAATAAAGAGCAGAGATGGAGGAGCAAACCTCCTGCATCTTCATCAAACTCCTCGCATTGCAAGTTACACAACAGAGATTTCTCCGACTGTCTGCTTCGACATTTGAAGTCTCCTGCACAATCTTGCCATTGTGTCAAGCGAATATTGGAGGATGTTCTCCCACACATAGGAGGCAAATGACTTGTTGGGTGATTCGATTCTCAGCAGCAGATGGGTTTTTGCTTTGTTGCCATTATGTGCAAATGCTTGTTTCTTGAAGAAGAAATTTATCACACTTCTGAGGAAGACTGAGTGAGGATGATCTCCATCGCTGGCAAAGTGTCCCAAGGAGAAAGCAACTTCAACAACAAAGACTTTTTTCAATGAAACAAACAGGAGCAAAATAAGGAGCTGGAGATTATGACGAGCTTTCACAAGTTTCCTTTTGGATTCATCATCTTTGTGCATTTAGTGGTCTTGTGTATTTTGTTGTGCTGGAATTTTTTGGTTGCTATGAGCAAGAAATGCTGAATATACTACACTAGGCATCTGCAATAGGTAGGGTGGGATGATAGGATATTGGGTTGGGGGAGCACAGGGGTGGGAGGATATGCAGTGAACATGAAATGAATTCCTGTCGGGGGAGAGAAGCACCAGGGGTGTGTCAGTCAGGGTTTGCTGGAAGAGTGCAGTAATGTTGAACATCTCTGCAGACTTGTTTAAGAGCAGAGATGTTTGGGTGCAAAGAAGTTGTGCCAAGTTGAGGGCTTGACATAAATCAGATTTGTTGAATAGGCGGTGGTTTTTTCCCTCCTTGATGCAAAGGAGGATACACCATCTCCATTGGAAGTTGTGTTTGTTATTTTTTCCATATCCCCCACAAGGTGGGAGATATGATGCACAAAATAATCAATTGACCATCTCCAATTCAAACCCTTGCAGGTATTTGTGTTGAAGGTAGCCATTCAACTGGGAGGAGAGGTGGGTGTTACTCCGTTTGCTTCAGTTTTGCCCTGTTCATGTGTACAGCTTCAGATTGGTCTTGATCATCTATCATTCTGCACACCATAGGGACTTTGTTCACACAGTTTGATTCCTTCTCAGTCAGTCCTAACTACCTGCTTTTAAGATGGTATATAAGACCAACGGTCCCACAATTAGGGCAGGTTGCTTTCTCATTTACATTGACAGAAGCTTGCTTTGGAGCAGGGCATACACACCTTGTGGCTCTTTTCAGTAGCCTTTTATCATAAGTAAGTTATGTTCTTCCTGGATACAAAGTACCATCATCTCCTTGACTTGCTTCAAGCTGTCTAAGAGTTCAGTCCGGTGTCCACTAAGGCCTCTCTGATCTGCTGCCTCTGCAAGTTGCAACTTTTTGCTGACCTAGTTCAACTTTGTAAAGTTATTTTTTCACCAGGCACTGAATGAATGGAGTTTTCTACCTTCTTGTTCAAGCTATTACCTCCATAAAAGGATTTTATCAACCTCAGCCTAAAAGTATACATAAAACTAATCACCCCTCCAGATGATAGCAACATCAGCATAACTAACATGGAACACCTTTGTCTGATCTACCGAATTTCGGTCTGTGCAATACAAACTCATCACCGACAGGCCATGATGAAACCCTACCCCCAAGATAGCAACTACAGTGAAGGTGAACAAGGTTGCAAGGGCAAAAGTGTGGAGCATGGTGTTGCTTGTGGTCATTACCACGACCATATAATGGGAATAAGAGAACAAAATTGTTATGTAAATTCACTACCTGCTTGTATTGTTACTCCTATCATAAACAGAATTACTTGGGCCAGGAGCGCTTCCTACCAGGTGAGGCAGAACTCCTTGCTGCTGCAAATAAACTGGAGCAGCAGGAGTACTATAGCAAGGTATCCCTGTAACTTGGATGTTGACTGCTGCGCCTCTGCCTTGCATGTCCGAGTGACTCAGACCTTGGAACTGACCAGACTGTGAGTTTGTTGTGTACTTAGTTGGAGCGATGAATGCGCCAGTTCCTGTGGGATGGGAGGGGATAGGTGCATACATGTTCATCTGTGTTGGATGAAGATAGGAAGTCCGAGGTGCCAAGCCAACTCCCGTCTGGTAAATATGTCCTGGATATCGAAACCCACCTGTACAATCATTCATATAATTCATCTGTCTGAGTCATTGCCAATATAATTAGAAGCAATGCAAGATATCTTTACATGTATATGGGCAAACAGCAATGCTTTCTTTGCATTCTACATAAAGGCTAATGGTAAAAGAGCACCAACCTCCACCTTGCTGGAAATGGGCTGAAGTATCAGGACCTGGAGGTAGCCTGACAGTAGTTGTAGAAGCTAAATATGTTGCTGGGTAGCTTTGGTATGCTTGCAAGCCCTGAACATGATGGACAGGAGGTCCCCATTGAGGTGGCGGAGGTCCCTGAGAAGATAGCTGCTGCTCCTGCTGCTGTTGTATTGGCATTCTACCAGGTACAAACTCATGGTGTGGGGATTGGGGAGGCTGCTGATACAGCAGAGGTTGGTGATCGCTGTATGGGACCACTAATGGCCTGGACTGAGGATGATAATTTGACTCAGGACAAGTATTTCTGTTCCATGAGTCTCTTCTTTCAGGTGATGGCTGAAATGGCTTCCTTGGTGGCTGTTCATATTTAGCCCTTCTTTCAGCATGGTGGATTGGAGATGCATGAAAGTTTGGGCTCTGAGATCCCATGCTTGCCATCTGCTGCACCACAGTTTCTGCTCCATCTGGCTGCAAGACAAATGCACCACATACGGAACCTAGTCAGGTTCAAATAGGTGCAATTTTGTTATACCTCTTGTGGTGCCTTGTCCAAAGAAACTAGACTGCTTCCAGAAAAAGAGTGAAAGTATACAAAAGAAAATCAGCTCTGAAACGAACCGCTATTCATTCTTTGCAGCAAAGTAGATTGGAAAGTTTTAGCATTATATTACTGTCTCTGGTGATTCAGTTCTGAAATCTCTTCCTCGGCCACAACCTCTTTGACCTCTTCCCCTCCATCCTCTGGATCTGTCTCCACTCCCTGCTTGTCCACCTCGCCCCCCTCTCCTTCCACTGCTCCCTGTACCCTGCACTAGGTGACTCCTCTTTCTTGCAGCTCTCTTCATTTCCTCCTCTTTTTCATCATCAGAAAACTCTACTTCAGACAGCTCTTCATCATGTTCCCCTGAAGCATCATAACCCTTCTTCCAAAGTTCAGGATCATCCTGAACAAAGTTGGCCAATTCAGACACAAATGCTACATCCTTGCCTTGAGTGGCACCTTCTGGAATGTCAACAACTTCATTATAGCGCACCACATAGTATGGTTTCTTGACTGGCCCAAACACCTCATCAACGATGCCTAAAGGTATACGCTGGTCAGTTAGCCACAAAATAGACCCTTCATTAAGAACCAGTTTGTGGTCGGTTGCTTCAACAATCACTTGTTTGCTGAAAACCTGTAAAGATCAGCCAAAATATAAAATGAGAAGCAAAATATAAAAGACAGAAGGGGAAAAAAAGCCATACAAAGGTCATTATTGTTAAGCTAAACCTACACCTTTTGCAAATGCAATAATTGTTGAATTCAAATGTCTTGAAGACCGAGTGCAATACACAACACTGTGAAGAGACCTGTCCATTGCATTACTACGTGACCATCAAGGTTGGGTTGGCAGAACATTAGATGACAATCTTCCAATGATGACCATACACATGTGATAGTGACCAGAATGTTTCTTTTGAAATGTTTCTCTAAATGGTTGAATATGCCACCCCCAGACCTCAATGTCATGGTATCACCTTGCCCATTATGTTGCATGCATCGCCTAGCTTACCCTAATAGGCAGGAGCTTGACCATTGAGTAGTACAAAACAGGGCAGATTCTTGTGCAATGTCCATATGTAAAATGCAGTATATAGTCATAAGGAAATTATTATTCAGCTTACTGATGAGATAGTGCCAACAGATTGGGGTGTGTGATGCAGCTCAAATACTGCATTGATTTTGGGAACTGGTGGCAATTCCTGCAATCCAAAAGGAGAAATACTTGAGTCGTCAAATTTCTATCTTCATAAAGGATCAGGACCTACTCAATACTTACAATTGAAGTCCCACCTGAACTGAAATTGTGACGTGATCTGATGATAAACTTTGAGAGATTTCTAATCAAACATTGGAAGACCATCTTCACAGCACAGAAAAGAAAACACAGAACAGAGGCAATCCATGACTTTTTTTGAATAAAATTGGGGAGTGCTTTGACCAACATTAAGAGTCATACAAAATGCTCAGAGACCTTAATTAGCAACAACAGCATGTAAAGGTAGTGACCAGCTACGGTAACATCCCCCCAATTGACTTCATGAACTCCCTGCAGTGGGTGGAGGTCAATGTCATCCAGGAAATGAAATACAACAAGTTTCTTTCACAATACCACCAGTTATGGAAGACTTGGTCATGATGGTTAGCTCAACAGACCCAAAAGAGAAAAGAAGCCCCAAACAAGAAAACAGCAAGAAAAAAACAGAGACAAAACCTGGTTTAATTGATAGAAACTTTAAAATAGCAATGTATTCTCTTCAGAAGACTAATGAAGCTCACTATTTGAGCTACAAATCCTAAACCCTAAACCTAACAAACCTACTAAGCTCAAGGTTTGGCAGTCATTGAATCTCAGGATATTGCTAAATCCAAGTAATTCAAGCATTCTCCCCAGCATCAAAACCAACAGAATGCTTGTCAATGTCAGATGTATTAGTACTTCAAATCACAGACTATACTACCAACTTTAACATGTGTTCAATGAGCTGCCACAACATCCACAAACCAGGAGCAGGAGACAATTTCAGACCTTGTTTAGAAACAGAAGATACAGGACAATACATTTTACATGATTTGCAGAAAGTGAACCTTGAGCTCGTGTGTGGTTCGAGGAGGCTCCATTGAGATCATTTCCTCATCACCACTTTCCTCATCACCCCCTACTACCAGTTTCTCCAGCTCTATGGCACGATCTCTATTATGTTTCTGTCTTGCATCATTCACCTCCACTTCATCTTCCTCTTCATTGTCAGATGTATCAGAGGATTCATGGGCAGCGCTCTCCATAAGAGGATCACTGTCCTCCTCAACCATGTCATCTTCATCCTCCTCCTCCTCCTCTTCTTCCTCACTCCCATTCTCCTTCCCCTCTATAGGAATCCTAATGATTTCATCTGGGGTTGGAGAAGCAAGTGAGCCATTGAATGAGGGATTTCCCTGTTCTTTGGATTGTACCAGCTCAGTATTTTTCCCATCTGCAAATTTCTTCTCAACCCAACTGCCTAAGGAAGAGTCGAGATGATTCTCAAGCACAGGTATCTCTCCCTCCTCAAGCTCACTGCCCTGCTGAACGTTGACTTTACCCACAGTTGCACCCTCTCCAAGTCTTTCACAAAAAACTCCATGCTCATGGCTATAACCACCTCCATTCTCGACCATGATTCCCCATCCCAACTCCTCCTCTCTGGCCTCCATCTCCATTTTCGGAAAAATGAATGGACCAAACTCTTGCATTCACTAACAAACAAAATCTCCTAAAAGTTCCTCCATAAATTGTGCTGACAAGAGAAGATGATGATGAACAAGCACCACTTCCATTTTTCCCTCTGCTACTTCCAATGAAAAGATCCCGTTCTCCTCAGAGCTGCTGGAAACCCCAAAAATGCAACAAAGAAATGAAAGATTACAACTTCCATGAGATCAATCCGTGCAACTGCAACTGCACGACAAAAAAGAGCCTAATCTCTCACACAAACACCACCACTCCCAGCCAGATCTGTGCTTTTGTTGCACAGAAAAGAAAACCTTATTTCTGTCCATCTTTGTGACAAATCTGTGATTTGTGAAGAAAAACATTTTTCTTTCTGTCTTTCTATCAATATCACACAAACTGAAACACTAATCCTAACCCTGATCATTTCTTCACTTTCCACATTTTGTGACCAAAGGGGCAAAAGTCACCAATGCAATCAAAGCCAGTCAATTGATTGGGCTTCCTTTTCTCTCAAACAAAAACCACTGCCAGATCTATGAATTTGTTGCAGAGATGAAAACCTCCATTCCGTCTTTCCCTGTCAATCCAGCACACAATCTGAAACCCTAACCCTAATGATTTCTTCGCTTACCAAGGTACCGCGAAGGTCGCCAGTGCAATCGAAGCGAGTCAAATGGATTGAGCTTCTTTTCTATCTCAAACAAACACCACGGCCAGATCCGTGATTTTGTTGCAGAGAAGAAAACCCTTCTTTCTGTCTTTTCTATCAATCCAGCACACAAACAAAAACCCTAGCCCTAACCCTAAAAAAATTCTTCGCTTACCACGGTAGCGCAAAAGTCGCCAATGCAAATCGAAGTCGCCTGGTTTTTTGCGAGAACTTACAAATAACGATCTGCGAATAGTTGCTGCAGCCTGCTGCTGCTGCTGTTCCTCCTCCTCCTATTCCTCCTCCGCTCATTTACCTTCTATCTGGAGTCTTCTCCAACTAGAAAATTTAGGAAAAAAATCGAATGCGGTTGATCGGCTCCTTGCGCAACAGCAATATTACATGGAACAGTAGTAACTGCAACACGCATATGTGCGTGCGACTCTCGATTTGCCGCAATCTTCGACCTGCAGGAATGCGGATGTGCATTGCGCGCATTCTTCACGGCGCTGTCCGCACCTGCTCTAGAGTAGAGAACGGGCAGCGCTTGGCGGAAGATTCTCTACCAGGGTCCGCCCAGTTCCGTGGCGGAATCGTCTAGAACAGGTCGTAAAATAGGTTAGATAGGAAGGTAGGGAACGGCGGAATCGGCCGCCATGAGGTCTGTAATTGGTCGTAAACAGGGACAGATAGGTACGGAATGACGGAAGAATTGGCTCCCATGGCTGATTCTGAATTTTTTTATTAAATTAAAAAAAAGGGGCCTGAATTTAATTATTTTGTATTATTTGATTTAATTATGAATGTTCATAAAAAAGGATGATCCAAAAAGAAAACAACACAATGATTTGGATGAAATTTGAGTTTTGTAAGTACAACAATTAGGACTTTTTTTTTATAATTATAAAGAAACTGTGATATTGAAAAATTGGAGAAAATTTCCAAAAATAATTTTGCAAAATTAGTCATAAATTTACGCTATACTAAAAAACATAAATTTCCCAATTCTTTTGTCAAATAAATGACAAAATTTGTTAGAAATAAAAATACTAATGATGGTATAATATATGATTCACAACTTGAAGTCACATTAAATAAAATTGGGCTTCATGATGCTATGCATTACTAGTGACAATCAACTAATTGAAAAGGTGAATTGATTTTGTGAAAATTAAGTTTCATTTGAATAGATATATTTTGACATTGAATGCATCTTTCATTGAATTGGATTTGACTTAAATTGAAATTTAATTCTAGTGATGGATGATTTATTAAAGTTGTTTTTAGATAGAGTGACTTTAGGTTTCATAAGTCGTCATTTTGGATGACAATGCCGAATTGGAATCTATTTGTCTAATTCCCACTTAAAGAGGAATGGTAAGATGTATTTTCGAATTTGTGTTTGAAATCAAAGTTTTTTATTTATTATTTATTTTTAAAATATATTTTGTCCAACATCATAGTCACAAGCACATTCTCAATACCTTTTGGACCAATTTTGCATCCCATTTCTTTTATTGAATTGAATTTGAACTCAATTGAATTAGCTTCAAATTCAATTTAATGAAATTTGAATTCAATGGAATATGGATTTCATTCAATGTACTACTTGGGATGCATGTGGTTTTCATAGATGTTAGAACTAAGAAAGAGAGAAAAATATTACCATGTGCATAAATGATGATTCCAAACATTGATTAAGTTTATATTTTATACCCAATTCTTTTTGGGTTGTTTCACTTTTTTTCATCATCGTATTAATTTGTTTCAATTTCTCGTGATCATATTCAATTATTATTTCAATCTTTAGGATCGTATCAAATTACAACATTTTCAATTTCTTATTAAATGAATGTTTCAATTTTTCATCGTCATATTGAATTGTTGGATTGCAATTTCTTATTGAATTATTCAACTTTCAATTCCTTGTGATCATATTAAATTGTTGATCAAATTGATGTTTTAATTATTATGATCATGTTCAATCGTTGTTTCAATTTTCACATAAAATCACACACACAATTCAAAAACTTCACAACATAGAAACAATGGACATGAAAAGGCACATCTTATGTTAACATATTGATGGGTATGCATTAGTTAGTTAGGCTCAAATTAGGTTTATATGAACAACATAGACAAACAAATAGATGAATAACATTTTGTTATTATATAGATATTTTAATTTAATGAAATTTGAATTCTATTCTATTCAAGTTAAATGCAATGTCATTCAATATTTTCATCCAAATGGAACTTAACTTTCACAAAATCAATTCATTTTTTTCATAGTTGATTATCATTAGTAGTGCATAGAACATGGAACCCAAGTTGAATTGAATTCAAAATCCTAAATTGAATTGAAGTGAATTCAATTTCTTACATATAACTCAAATTGAATTGAATCCAAATACATTGAATGTAATTCAATGAAAGAATTCAAATTCCATAGAATTAGTTGAGGCACTTGTGATTCCTATGGATGTTACAACTAAGAAATGGAAAAAAAATCATCATGTGCATGCATGATGATTCCAAATGCTTGATCAAGTTTATACATAATTTTTTCATCACCATATTGACTTGCTTTAATTTGTCATGATAATATGTAATTGATGTTTATCATTGAAATGTTGTTCAATATTCTCATATTGAATTGTACATTTCAAATCTTATTGAACTACTCAAATTTCAATTCCTTGTGACCACATTAAATTTTTATTCTAATTTATCATTTATGAATTCATGTTTCAATTCTCATGATCATATTCAATTCTTGTTTTGATTTTCACTTGAAAACCACAAACACAATTCAAAAATTTCATAACATAGATACGAGTGAAATGAAAAAAAAGATAACACATGTGTTTTCATATCCATATTGGTGGGTATATATTAGTTAGTTAGGCTTGGAAGAGGTAAATATAAATGGCATATACATACAAATAGATAGATAACATTTTAAAAAGTTATATTAACAAGTGTAATACCTTTGCCTTTTGGGCAAAACAAGGTTCCAAATTGAGCACCCCTCCCCCCTCCGTTTTTCCCTTGTATGTTTTCATATGGTTCCCAATAATTTATCATTATTTAAGTCAAATCTTTCATGTCCATGAACAAGGGAAGCATGTTAAGTACATAGGTTTGAAAGACAAAAGTTATTAAATTATGTTAACATGGACATGAAAAGACATGTGTTAATTTGGCTTTTCATATCCATGTAATTGGGTAGGAAAAAGGAGCGAAATAACTATTGGGAAATAAATGTGGTAGTTAAACTTATAAGAGATAGTTGAATGGAATTGATAGACAAACAAATAAAATTATATTTATTATATAGAAGAATATCAAGAACATTTTTGCAATCACAATTTGCAACAAAAAAATTTAATTATTAGGACCATTCTTGGAGGTTAATAATTTAGCATAATAACATAATTGATCACAATTTAACATATGTAACATAAATATGAAAAGGCATGTGTTATGTGCCTTTTGATGTCCATATATATAGGTGGGTAGGAGAAAGGGGTTAGGTAGCCAAGCTTGAAATAGGTATGTATGAACAACATGTAAATGCAAAGACATTCACAATTTTATTATTATGTAGATACAATGGAAGAATTCAAAATTAATTAAATAAAATTCAAATTCAATTGAAGAGAAATGGGATGCAAATTGGTTTGAGATATATTGAAAATTGGATCATGATTATGGTGTTGGAAAAAACTTTAAAAAGACAAATATGAAAAGACACATTTTCATTCTTTTTATAATTGGTAATATGTTAAACATATTATAGTTTGGAATTGTCATCTTAAAGGATGGCTTATGGAACCTAAAGTTTTTTTTAATCTACTAGTGGGTGCCCATGACCTTCGGACACTGTGAAGTCGCTTGGTTCCCCATCCATGTCTTGAAAATCATGTGCCAAAAAAATTCCAGGTCCTGGATCATGCACCATGTGTGAAATCCAGGTTCCAAAATTGAGATCCCACATCTTGAAAATCACGTCCTAAAAGATTTCAGGTTTCGGTCTTGAAAACCGCGAGCGTGAAAATCCAGGCTCCAAAGTTGAGATCCCAAGTCCTGAAAATCATGTCTTGAAAACCATATCTTAAAATTTCCCAGGTCTTTTTGGGTCTTGGAAACCCAGAGTGCAAACTCCAGGTCTCCAAAAACTGAGGATCCCACGTCCTACAAATCATGTCCAAAAAATTTCCAGGTTTGGGTTTGGTGAACCCCCCCCCTCCCCCCCTGCAAATAAACTCCAGGTGGCCAAAAACTGAGACAATTAAGAATGCCCTGTTCAGTTATTTCCGGGGAACGGGCAATGACTGGAAGAATTTTCCAGGCATTGCCCACACAGACAAACATACAGACACTGTTGCTTTAATATATAAGATACCAACTTTGATGAATAATTGTCATCTATCTATGAAGCAAGGTAGTTTGTTTAATTTATTTTGTACTTATGTGATCCATTGAACTGGGATGCTTCAGATCATGTTTTTGGTTTCTTTGGAAAGCTCTTGAGGAGGGGTGCATTGGCTTGGTTTCATGGCATTTGAACGTGTGGTGCAAAAGTTCTTGAATATTGAATGATTTCTTCACTGAAAATTAAATTAAATTGTAGCTGAAAATTTTGGAGGACTTGGAATGTGCCTTTGGTATTGCTGGAAAGATCATGATGAGCAAGATTTAATGGAATTTATTTGGTAAAGATTTGGATTCAGGATGCGGGAAATATTGATTTCTAAGTGATTTTTGCTGCTAAAAATTCAAATAAATTCCAAAAATCCAGGTTTTGAAGGAAAAATCAGTTGAGGACGTGGTAACACGTGAAGGCTTACCATTCAATTCAAGCATGATTTCCTTTCATATTTTGAGTTTCCCTATTTTGTAATGGGTTCACGCCTTAAGCCAATAGCACATGTGGCACTAGTTGGGATTAAATGATGATGTTTGTTTGTTTGAAACCTTCATACTACTTATAAACCTACCCTACCCTTCTATCTACCTACTTTAAAACCTAACTTTGCTTCTTACAAACCTATTTCAACCCTCCCAACTAGTGTTGCATTGGTATATAGGGAGTAACTTGGGCATATGGTAAGAATATGTATATGGCAGTACGGAAGATTATATGAATATGGTACGTAGCCTAATTATATTAGGTTTACATGTACTTCACACTAACCAAAAACTAGCCTTGGGGGTCGAATATTAGCAATTCCATCTTAGGACTAGTACAATATGAAAATGTTAACAATGATATAATACCAATACCAAGTTGGTATGAAAATGTTCAATACCAATACAACTTTTGCTCCCAAACTCTATGGCAAAAGATGGAATGGGTAGACACATATTCATATCCTTGGCTTGTACAATGATTGGAGTCATGTTTAGACAACATGATAGCCACACTACTAGTAGTCTCATTAGGCCATAGTGAATTAGCACTCACTAGTGCACCATGTAGGATGGATGGGCATGTGGACAAACAATAGTTTTTTCATTGTATTCTTATCGATTAGCTATGTACTCAACATCCACATGTATCTACCTACCTACCTACCTACTTAATATTCATCATGTGCCTCACCTACCTCCCTATCTACATGGGAGCCACTTACCTTCCTTTTACCTACTTACTATGATATTTACCCACTTGCATACATAGTTAATTACATAGGTAATACGAAGTGGAATTGGAAGTTTTTTTTTAATAGGATTAGTTACCCTTGGTAACTTAGTTTTTTGTTTATTCACAACTTAGCAATGGATGGTGTGCTAGTGGGTGCTTGAGTCACATATTAACCCTTGGTTGTAGACCAAGGTGAACATTACATTATTATTGGCACACACACACACACACTCATAATACCACTTACTTACATATTTTGTTGCCATTAGATCACTTGGCAGCTTTTTCCTATTCAATTTTACATTGAGTGGTGTAGACTTCAAGCTTGGTAAGGTGAAAGATTTTAGATGAGCTCCTAAATCAAAACAAAATCATACATAGTGAGAGAGAGAGAGATAGAGTATTTTAATCTTTGGAAGCTCAAACTAACCTTCTTATTCCACTCTCACTTGAAATCAAATCTAAACAAATTGAAGATATTTATACCTAGAGGGATAAGGTACCTCAAAGCATTTACTCCGTCCTTAACCTCAATGACAAGTTACATGATGTCAACTTGCATTGGGTTATTTTTAACCTCCTTTGGTGTGAATGGGATATTTAAAAAAAAGAAGGTTATTTTACTCTTTTTTAGTTTGATACCCCTAACTCACCTTGGGTTATTTTTTAACCCTTTTGTGTGAATGGGATATTAAAACCTAAGGTTAGTTGATTCTTTTAGTTTAATACCCTAACTCACCTTGGGTTGAATTTTAACCCTTTTGTGTGAATGAGATAAAAATTAAGGTTAGTTTCTTCTCTTAGTTACCCTTTACCATTTTGGTGTGAATCCGGCTTAAGGCTTGTGGGCAGACAATTTTGGCTGCACGGGCAAGCAAGCAAGCAAGCTTTGACCGATCATTTCGGGCAGCTCCTATCAAAATTTCCGGCCCATGGGGAAATTTTTTTACTTGACTATCAAGTAAGCCTTCCCAAAAGGCCTAGTTTTACTACCTACCTACCTACCTACCTACATACCTACATGCCTACTACCCTTCCCCTCTCTATGTACCTACCTACCACCCTCTCATCAAACTTCTTCAAAAGGGCAGCGGTTCACTGACAGAGCAGGTGTCAGTAAATTCCCAGTTCCCTGAAAGTTCCCAGTTCCCAATACGTTCACAGTAAGTTCCCAGTGCCCTTTCCATCCATCCATCCATTCCATCCATCCATTACATCCATCCATCCACAGTGAGGGTCAAATGACTGACCTGATCAGGCTGACTGGCTGACCCACATGTTACAATTTTACAATAATTATTAATTATTAATTAATATTATTTACTGATGCTGCCTCTGGCCTTTCCCAGGGGACTAGGTCAACTCCCCCCCCCAACTGGGCCCTGGCTTTTAACCACAAAAATCATGATGAAAATATTTCCAAAATAATAATAATAATAATAATAATAATAATAATAATATATTATTATTATTATTATTATGAATTTTTAAAATAAAAAATCTCTATTGAGTATTTTAGATTTACTTAATAATTTTTTTAAAATAATAATTTTCTTTAATGAGAGAGAGAGAGAGAAAAAAGAACTCAATTAATAGAATCTACCTAGTGTGGTTGCCTATTATGTTGTTGAGCATATATTATTTTTTAATATTGTTTTTTATACCAAGTAGTGTATTTATTTGTGTGGGTGAAACCCAATTTCCCCATTTTAAAAAAAAGGAAAATAAAAAGGTGAATTATTATTGTTATTATTTTTGAATTTTCCAATGGCAAATCTTTTTTACTGAAAAAATTCAATAGCAATGAGCAAATTCTGGAACTGATGTAAACTCCTTCATATCAAATTGACTAAGAACTCTTTGAAATGAGATACACTTCTCTCTTTTATTGTGGAGGTTATCTACACTAGAGAGAAAATGCCTCTGTTTTTACACTACTAGATTATTGGCTTGAGCACATGGGTGCGGGGTATGCAGCAAGCATTATCATCACCGCACCCAGTTTCAAATCAAGCCTGCAGCAGCATCGAGCAACATCAAGAGAGATGTGAGGAAAGGGGTAGTCATCGATTCACAAAACGTAAAAGAAGAGAGAGCTCAAGAATTTTGTGGATGCGTTTTGATCCATGAAAGTTGGGACAGCAACTATGCTAATCAAAATGCAGATCAAAACAAGTTGTAACTCCATTCAACACTTAACCCGTGAAGGAGCAGAAAGACAAAAATGCAACATCGTATACAAACACTAATAATAACTGTTCAGTTTTCTTCCCTTGCAACTGAACTGTTTTGCAGAAAGATTTATAAACATGAATACAAAAGTGGTGGAGGGCATATGGGTGGATGGGTGAGTAGAAGGGTGTTTACATACAAGATTTTGATGATGATGATGATGATGATGATGAGGAGGAGGAGGAGGAGGAGGCACAAAAAACAGGTACAAATCCACACTCGGTGAATTACAAGTGTTATTAAAAGAGTAATAACATGGGTACACGAATGCCCCTTCATGTAACATGAGTGCACGGATGCCCTTCATGTGGCTGGCTGGCACAAACAAAAGAATGGAAAACTCTCTCTAACATACAACCTGCAGGCTGCTGCATGCAGTGCACCTCTCCTCCCCCCTCCCCCCTAAAACCCCTATGTGCTTGGTGGGTGTGCTTCAAGAATGCCAGGCGCACACCCTCTTTCTTTCTAATACTAACTCAGGACCATGACAACACCTGACACACAAAACCCGATCCAAGGAACCTGAACACACAGATCAAAACAAAACCACCCATTGCCCCAAACCCCCTTTTGTTCCTTGCTTCCTGCCTAAACCCTAAACCCTAAATCCTTCCCTCTTTCTTCCTTGCCTTCCTTCGCTCTGCCACTGTCATCGCCAAATATTATTGAGAGCTGGTTGGATCATCACCACTGTCACCTTGTTGGTGTCCAGAGCTCATGGATTGATGGGAGTCAGGATTCAAGTTGCGGCTATAAGCATTCAATGCTGCAAGCATACCTAGATGACCTTCTCCTCCTAACCCTAATCCTGTGGGAGGAGGCAATTGCTGCTGCTGTGCACCTTGTTGCTGTTGCTGCTGTTGTTGTTGCAGAAGCATCGAACCCAATGGCATGTGATGTCCCATATGACTCCCTTGCAACTCCAAACCTCCTCCTCCTTGGAGATTGATCCTCGGCATCAAGGTCACACCACCAGGAATCACAGAAGCCATCATGGTGTTACCAGAGGATGAAGGTGATTGTGGCACATTGCTGCTGCTGCTTCCTCCACCAGGTCCTCCTCCACCACCGCTCGCTGCTGCCATTCTGTAAGCTCCTGCTGAAGGGGGAAATGTCCAGAGCTGTTGTTGATGTTGTTGCTGTTCTGCTCCCATTACCCCTGCTGCTGAAGCTCCTCCTGCAGTTACTGGAAGCATCCAGATTGCTGGCATCGCACCACTGTTTTGTACTCCTGCAACTGCCGGTGCTACAGCCCACATTGCTGCTGCTTGCATCATGTTGGCAGAACCTCCTACTCCTGCTGCTACTTGCTGGTGTTGTTGGTGTTGGTGTTGCTGCTGTTGCTGTTGTTGTTGCAGGGCTTGTCTTGTTGCTGTGGCTCGAACTGTTGTTGTCCTCGACTGCGACTCGTTTTCCTCTTTCATCCGAGCCATGGAAGAAGAAGCTCGGGGTCTCTTTCTCAGCCCTCTGCCATCACTGGTTGTCTCCAAACCCCCTTCCCCAACTTCAGAACCCCCGGGAACCATGCCGCCTTCATGTAGTTGCTGCTGTTGCTGCTGTTGCTGGAAGCCTACTGCCATCATCTCGTGGGCCATGCTGCTGTCGCCATGTCCCATGCTGAGGCGTCGACTAGCTTCCATCGCTCTTGTTGCGTCCAGAACACGTTCCTCAGCGCTGCTGCTGCTGCCTCCCCACTCTTGGCTCGTCCGAAGCTCTTGATGCATGCGTCTTTCGGCCTCAGCAGCAGCAGGTCCTCCAGGGGGTGCCGCTAACGCCAAGGCGCCGTGGAGACCGGTTCTGGCGGCGGCGGCAGCAGCAGCAGCAGCAGCCATGCCTGAGGAGCTTCGGAGAGCTCCAGCGATGGAAGAGGAATTGGCGGGAACTGTGCCTGTGCCCGTGGCGGAGATGATCGCGGGCTCCGCTCGTTGCAGCAACCACTCGATCGTCTCTCCGTCGGATTTGTGTCCCAGCTCGCGCGTCAGCTGGAAGATCCTCGCCGCGCAGGAAGCCGGCATCCGGATTCTGCGACCGCGACCATCCACTTTGGTGTGTCTGTCTTTGGTGGAAGATCTCTTGGGCGGCGGCTTCTTCACCGCTACCGGAGGATTTGGATCTCCAGCACCTCCTGACGCGCTTGCTGCCATCGCTGCTGCTGCGGCCTCCTGTTGCTGTTGTTGTTGCTGCTGCTGAGAAGACATCGTCATGGAACTCATGCCGCTCAGACCACCTCCTTGGCCCTCTCCTCCTCCTCCGCCCCCATACTGTTGTTGTTCCTGTCCCATCCCCGCCATCCCCAGAGCTGTGGCATCTACCTGCGACGACCCACTTGCTCCTATCCCTTGTACACCCATCGCTGTCATCGTCGTCGCCAGCGGAGCTACATTAAGAAGAAGAAGAAGAAGAAGCTGTGAAGCTCCTGCTCCTGAAGCTCCAGCTCAAGGCTCAAGGATGAGGATGCTGCTCCTTGTCTAGGAACAGCGCGCGCACCAATCTACTACACCTCGATGTAGCGGCGGCGAAGGCGGTGGAGGTCCTCCTCATGCCTGCCTAGAGGAGCTTGAATTCTAAGCTTGATCCTGCTGCAACCAATTCTCACACACAGCTAGCTAGCTGCTGCGGCGACTCTGTTTCCTGATGGATCGATGGATCGATCTCAAAGGAATTGCTGCCGCAGCAATTCTTCTTCCATCTCTCCTCGAGTTCTGGTTCGGAAACGCCATTCCATCTGCTCCGCCGTCATTTCTTCCGTCTCCCTCGCTCGCACTTTTTTCTCTACACCCATAACTCTTTCTCACTCTCTCTCTCCCCTTCACCATCCCCGGAAGAACCTGTAAGTGCGCGTACAGGGCGTCGTCGTCGTCGTCGAGCTAAAACAGCTCCTCTTACTTATCACCATAGCTTCGAGAAAAAAACCAAAAGAAAAGGACAAAAAAAAGAAAACAAGCAAGCCTGATCACGCGGAAACAGTAACACTACTAGCGATGCCAGACTTCTTCTGGTTCTTCTTCTGCTGCTGCAGCATCAGCTGATCATCCATAGTTCTAGCCTTGATCAGCTCGTTCCAGCAAGCAAGCAAGCAGAGACTTGGATCACAACCCAAGTACACACACACACTCTCTCTCTCTCTCTCTCTCTCTCTCTCTCTCTCTCTCTGTGCGTATCTATGTCTCTGTCTCTGTGTCTCCTATTACACTACGACTTCCTGGGGACACACGCAGCAGCAACTGGGTGCCTACACCAAAGCTTTTCCACTGCTCTTCTTCTTCTTCTGCTTCCGCAACCAGATCTTCCCCGAACTTCTTCAGCTTTTATTCAATCCGCAGCTCAACTCGACATCTCCTAGCATCAACACAAGCATCATCATCCATCTTGGGTTTCTTCTTTCATTCCTTTGCTTGCTTCCTTGCTGCGACAAGTGCCGATCTGCTGGAGGAGCTTCGAAATCCCGCGCGCGCCGCAGCAGGAGCATCAGCAGCAGCAGCAACGGCAGGAGGGAGAGAGAGAGAGGGACGAAGCTCCTCCACGGGCGCCCGGGCTGGCTCAGGAAGGACGAAGCTCTTCCACGGGCGCCCGGGCTGGCCCGGTCCTCGTCCGCGGGTGCCCGGGCCAGGTCGGGAGGTCGGACCGGCGGGGGGGGGGGTGGGGGGGGTGTGGGACCCAGTGCCAGGTAACTGGAACCAGCAGCAGCAGCGGGTGTCAGGTACCAACCCACCCGCTCAATAATGGACCCGGAACCCGCGCCCCCCTAAAGTAACTGGCTGTCACCTCACCCGGAGCGCCGGTTACAGTAAAATTGCAAATTACAGCAATTATTTTACCCCCCTGAAATTACAGATTACAGTAATCATTTTACCCCGTCTTAAATTACAAATTACAGTAATCATTTTACTCCCGCTGAAAGTTACAAATTACAGTAATCATTTTACCCCCTCTTTAATTACAAATTACAGTAATCATTTTTACCCCGATTAAATTACGAATTACATTGATTATTTTACCACCCTAAAATTACAAATTACATTAACCATTTTACCTCGCTGAAATTACAAATTACTGTAACCATTTTACCCCGCTGAAATTACAAATTACAGTAACCATTTTACCCCGCTGAAATTACAAATTAATGTAACCATTTTACCCAACTGAAATTACAAATTACAGTAGTCATTTTAACCTCACTGGAATTTACTTTTTACCCCCCCCCCCCCCCCCCAAAAACGTCCAGACCGCTGTGCACGAGCGCCAGCCAGCAGGTGAAAAAGAAAACAGATGGGGAATTGTTCTTTTCATCCATTCTCTTTTACATCCATTTTCAGTACTCTGTACTGTGGGTTTCTCTGTTTAATAATAATAATAATAATAATATTATTATTATTATTATTATTTTAAAAAAATTTAGAACCGCAGTACTAGTGGGGGTATAAATTCAATCCGCCGTATGAGTGCAAAAAGGTACTACTGGGGTTGAAAATTAACTAGGGTTGGGTCATCCCATTTCCATTTGAGACACAATTTTTATTTAAAATTTAAAATTAGCATGAGATTTTTTCTATTAAAAAATGGGTGTTAATTCTTATTTTGATTATTAAAATTTTAAATTCGTAAAATAAATTTTTTTCCTAAGGGTAGGGATTGTAAGAGGGGGGGGGTTTGGGTGGGGTCTGGAGCTAGATAGAAGGGAATACAATTTTTTATTTTTTTTTAAGGAATTATTTTTGGGGAGGCACTCTTAGAATATAAATAGATATTATTTTGTTGATCAATTGTATTGAGTGAGCCCACATTGTGAAGATCTTGTCATGAGTGAATAGGGTTTTATTATTATTATTATTTATTATTATTATTTATTTTTAAAAATAATTTAAAAAAAGGGTGTGTGTTTTGTTTGATGTTTCAAGGGGGCAACATCTTCTTGTTTGTTTGTTTGATTTATTTTTTAAAAAAAAGAATTCTTGTCCTAAGTAGTTTTTTTTTTGTATAGATATTTCGATGATCATCATCGTTTACAACCGGAATTTTTAGGGCAACCAACGATGATGCAATCGACATAATTTGTGGCGAAGAAGTTGTGGTGAGATATAATAATTTGTTTGTTTTTTGAAGGACGTCTAAAGGACGACATCCTTAAACAAAAGTTTTCACCCATGGCTTTTGTGCGGAACGAAGAACCTCTTCCGATGGCAATGCCGACGCTAGTGCCGCCTTTTCATTTACGTGGGCTCTACATGTCTCTTTGCGGCACCTTTAATATCTTAGAGGTTGTAACCCACCCCACCCCATCCCATCCCGTCTCGTCCGGAGACCGATTAATTTTCAGCCGCCTAGGGTCTTCGCCAACTTCACATATTATTATTAAGAAGAACTCGGTTTTCAAGCTTTGTTTGGATTTTTCAAGTTTTTAAATCCTTTCAAAACTAACCCAAAATAAATCAGCCCAAAATTATGTTGGAAAAAAAAGTCGCCTCTCTTCTCTTGGGTACTCTCCTTATTAATACTACGTTTTTTTTAAAGGAAAATTGGAAAATTGGGAGGTTTCTCTTTGCATTCGTATTGAAGGTTTTACATCCCAAAACGAGGAAGGAATTATTGCATAGTTTTGGATGGAAAATTATGGTAATATCTAGGGTTACTAACATGAGTTAAGCTTGTGTGGGTAGGATTGTACAAGGATAGAGTATAGATATGTAAATAGGTAGGGTTTAGGGTTTAGGGTAGGTATATGTGATGTCCTCACAACAAAGAGGAACAAACATAATTTCTCTTAGTATATAGATGAAACAAGTTTCCTTTTATTTTCCACAAAAAAGAAGTTGTCTTACTCTCCTTAGCAAAATCCACCAACTCGTTTTTTCACCCATTTTCAATATGATAAAAAATTTCCATTTAAAAAACTCCGTGAATATGGTCTAATTTTTTGTCAATAAGATTATCATGTTCCCAACATGGCTTGCATGGAGTTTTACTAGTGTAATCCGGATATCCAAAAAAAAATTGAATATCAATATGCATAATTGTTGGATGATACACATCCATTGGATGTGATGTGAACCTAAAGTTCTATCCTTATGTATAACCATAACCATTTGAAGGGGGTTGGTTCAAAATACATATCTAACCAATTTTGGTTTTAAATCATGATATGTATATGCTTTAGGGTTAAAAACCCTTGTGTCACTCTCTCTCTCTCTTCTTTTCATGGCAAAGTAATTGGTGTTAGCACTTTTTCAAGCTCCTTGGCTTTTGTCATTGATTTTTGCTTTGATATTTTTTTTGAGTTCCAACTTTTGAAGTTGGGTTTTCAAATCTCCTTTGTTTGGTGTTTTTTTGTGTTTTGTTGTTGAGCCTCAACTCTTGAACCTAAGCTCATGTTGCTTTTGTTCGGTGAGGTTAAGTTGTATTCTTGCAATTAAAAAGAAAAAAACAACAAGAATTGAAAATTTGGTATCTTTTTGCATATTTGTAATGTTTCAAAAATTGAAAACATGTCTATCCAAAACCAACAAAGGATGAAAAAAATTGAATGTATAACTAGCTATTTAGTAAATTGATTTTTGTTTTCATGCATATCTTTCCTTGTAAAAAAAAGAAAAAAAATCCTTTATTGGTATCCACATGTTAGGTCTAAAAATCAATAATCAAACAACACTTATAATTATCAAAGAATATTTTTTTGCTATTTTATGATTTTTGAAGGAAAATTGGAAACTCATGTTGTCTTCAATATAAATTTTGCTTCAAAGAAAACATTTATCAATTTTGTGAAACAAAAAAACTTGAGAGAAAACACACACACACACACACATTATTGATAACACAATAATGTGACAAGAATATTATCAATAATAATAGTAAAATACATTTATTGGACTCTCACCCTATTGGAAGGAAAGCTTTTGAGTGCTAGAGGAAGGAAACATTCCTACATGTCTAACCACAAATAATGGCTCTCAACACTCCAACCAAAACCCTTTATATTCTCACAATCTCCATTGTTGTTGTCGTTGATGATGATGGTGTTGTTTTTGTTCAATTGTTGTTGTTGATGATGATGGTGTTGTTTTTGTTCAATTGTTGTTGTTGGATGACCAAAACATCACAACCCAAAAACACTCAAGAACACAAAGATTACATAGCACAAATATTTTATATAACTACTCAATGATGACTAGTTGTTGCAAGGTGAGTGAAAGAAAGGCAACTAAAAGCATATGCATTTGGACGGTGGGATGGGTGGTGTGAAAACCTCCAATTCACTACCTACCTATTGAAGACATAACTTTGTTATACATAAAAGCACTCCCCAATATTTCCTAAGTAGATTTGGAAGGCACCCTATTATACATTTGATACTATTAAGGGCAATTATGTGTAGGGTAAAAGCTTGAGGGGTTGGTCTTTTAATGAAATAATTTATCCTTGTAAAGCTTGTCCCCGTGCAAGGGCTTTACATGGCATACGAATTGGGTGCATTTTTTTTATGAAAAAAATTCTCATGATAGTCAATGGGCATTTGACAAATACCCATTGGGTATCACATGGCAAAAAGGGCTAGCATTATACTAATCAAGAAGGGCTATATGGAAATTCCTTGATTAGTATAATACTATTAAAGAATTAGCCCCCTTTCAACTAACCAAATTTTGGGGGAAATTAGCAATGCAAGTTGGGTGAAAGAGAGTTGCTAAGTAGATGATTCAAAGTAACTACAAGATGGGAGAAGCATTCAAAGAGTTTAGCCACAAATAAGATCATCTCTCACCTACCAGCTCCTTTTTCCCTACCTAATTTGAATTAGGCTAAAATCCAACCATTCCCCCAATGCCCAACAACTAAACCCTAAAATGCCTACCATACCATATACAAAAAAAGCTGAAGCTTTTTGTCCTCTTTCTCACTTGGTCCCACTAGTAAAGCCACATCCAGTCTGTGCAAGAAATTATTATATTGTTTTTCATATGTAAGTAAACAAAGAACCTTTAGGAAAAAACAAAAGCTTTACTTCATTTTCGTTTAAAACTCTATCCAATGACTAAATGTTTGTTTCAAGAACTCATTTTCCAATGAGCAATGTTTCATTTGAGATTTCATATTTTACATTCGCATTTTTATAATCTTATGGAAAGTTTTTAAGTTATAGTTTCAAGTTAGGATGGATGATGAATTCACATGCACAATACTTACTTACTATGGAAACAATGATGTGTGTTTTATATCACAAATGAAATAATTATGAATATTTTTAACATTTATAAATAATGCAAAAAAAATAAATTAAAAAAATCATCACCAATTTACCTACCCACTCACTCACCTTCATGCAAAAAATATAATAAAAATTAACACCCATTTGAGAGAGAAAAGCAAACCTTTCTTATACTCACATACAATCCAACCATACACAATATTGCACTACCTTTGTGGCTTTGATAGAAATTATATTATTTTAAAAAAATGCTGAAGAAAAAAATCAGAAATTTTATAAAATGAAAAACCTTTGGAAATATTTTCTTCTTTTCAAATGGGATCTTCAAATTTAAGTAATTTTGAATATAACATTTAAAAATTCAATTGGTGGGGGGCTCATTCTCACAATGCCAAGGTTGGAATTAGTTAACCCCCCTTTCTCACGGGGGCCTTATAGCTCGGGGTTGCCTCCACCGCAAGGCTTTTGCCCTACACTTATATACGGCTTTTTTCAAGTCCTTTCTTTGCAAAGCACAAAAGTACCCAAAAAGCCCCACACCCCACCCCACCCAAGTAGCCTAATTTTGAAAACTAGGGTTGCTTTTGTGTTGCTCATAGTATAGTTTCATCACATATTATACATTCTCATTCTCTCTAGATTTGCATTTTGGCCCACTTCCTTTTGTCTATGAAAACACCAATGTTTGAACTCTAATCGTTAAACCCTAAATCTAATCTTAAGCCTTTAAGGTTTTGGGTTTGGGCCCCTTGTTGATGCATATATCCCCATATGTTTGTAAGTAGGCTTGCTCCTCTCAAGTCTTCACCTCGTCTTCTTCTTTTTTATTTGATTTGATTTAATTTAATTTAATTTAATTAGTTAATTAATTTTTTGGTTGACGACTTCTTTAATGTTTTGGATTGTAAATGTACACTATAAATTTTTTTGATGGGGTTATTGAACAAGGCTAGAGTGTTATCTTATTCGTTGGAGAAAATTTAGACAAGATTGAATGTTAAGTGGTGGTGCTTTTGCTCAACAATAGGGGAGACCACATACACCCAACACAATGTACATGGGGGGCGGGGGTCCCCACCGGGCTTAGGGTGTCACTTGCACATATAACCAACCATCAAACTTTGATTCACGGAAATCCAGCCAAATTTTACAAAAGACGCTCATTTGTTGGGATTGGCTCTTTCATCAAATTTGCTTTGGGGGACTTGTACCACTAGTTTAAATTCTAATATATATGTATGTATATAATAACTAGATTATATGCTCTTCACATCGTATATGCATTTCATATACGTTAACCCAATATCTAGGCTACTTGGAAAGAACATTATTTAAACTTTTTTTTATGATTGAGTATGAGCCATCCTTGTTTCATCCATTTGAAAGGCACAATTTGTACGAAAATCAAATAATCACCTTTAGAGGCAAGCCATAAATATGGGCTTGATAAATCCACATTTCGCAATAGTCTTCAATATAAAATGCAAAACCTTCTACTACCTTCATGAAAAAACTCGTTGAATATCCTTGTGGAAAAATAAATATATTGCAACTTGTTTAAATATGATACCTTATACATTTTCCATAATTTTGGCCTACATGATATTTCTTTCAAACATACGTAGATTAGCTCAAACAACAAGCCAAACAATCCAAATGGTTGAGATTCGTAGTTGTTTTTACAAATAGTTATGGGTTCCCTTCACCACTAAACATTATTAGTGGTTACTTACCAAACATTAAACATTATTAGCGGTTGCCTACATATTATGATAAACGTCATTGCATCAATCAATTGTAATTTGTGAAGACACCTAGTGTACAAGTGGAGTGGGCCTAAAACATGTAAACCATGTAAACGTGATGAGCCATTCAATCACACTAATCGACAAATTAAAAAGTTTAGCCTTTTTTTAAAAGATCAAACATACACACGAATAGAGAGTTACATATGGGACCTTTGTGAATCCCATGCTTGTTTGAATAAGTGTATCGTTGTTGAATAGCAACAAGTTCATGGGGATCTCTATTGAATAACAATTATTTAATTTTGAAGATTTCATTTCAACAAATAAAATAATCTTGAATATTCCCAAAGATGTTACATTTTTGTTGATAATAATTTTCTTCGAGAAATTTATTTTTTTGAAATTTTCAACATATCTAAAACTTGTTTTTTTGGGGGTCAAACTTGCTTATCATCAATTGTAGGGTATTCAATCAACCATTCTCGGAGAGGGTAGAACTTTCTCTTGATATGTGTTATTTTTATTTTTTTTGGCATTCCTATTTGTCAATGAGATCGATTATGTGTGAAACAAACTTGTGGATGTTTTGGTGTAAAATGGGAAGTTGGGATTAGCCACTCTTAATTAACACATAAGTTGCAAAATTAATGAAATCTTTTAGTCTTCATTATTATGACATCTCACACACACACACACAAAAGGGTGAGAAAAATAAAAATGGAAAAATAAAAAGATATCATGATCTAAACTATGGTTCCATGAAATGTTGATTTGGGAAAAAAATATTAATTAATTAATTAAAATTTAAAAATAAAACAAATAATTTTTAGAAAATGAAGAACTGAAACCTATGTAAAACCAATTTTGGGGCTAATTCTAGTTCCAGGTTTAGTTCTAACTACATGCCAAATTTTTTTGTTCTGGTTACAGTTCCAATTTTTGGCCAGTTTTAATTCTAGTTCTGGTTTTTGAATTCCCCCCACCAAATTATAGAGAAATTTGGGGGATTGAAAAATAATAATAATAAAAAATAATAATTTATTAATTTATTAAAAAAATCCTTGAAAATTTTGGATTTGGCAATCTAGGTTTCCAATAATTGGCCCGAGAACCAGAATTGGCTAAAAACCAAAACCAGACCACACTGGCATCAACTATCAACCCGGGCAAATATGGCTACCCATTTTCCCACCATCAATAGCCCTAAGTTTTTAAACTAGGCAAAAGGTCACTCACATTCCTGAATACCATAGTTACTTTGGTGGCTTATGCACAAATTATATTATTTTAAGAAATGCTAAAATTCTCCCCCAAAAAAAAAACACTTGTTTTTCAAAGAGAGACTTTTTGTTATGGAAACTGAAGAGTCTTTTCAAATATTCTTATTTTAAACTAAATGGATATTTCAAAATTAATTTCTAAAACTTTCAATCCAAAGTTAGCTACTAAGTTATTGTAATACCTTGGCAACTTCAACACATGCTTGTGAATTAATTAATTAAGTAATTTTAGAATTTTTCATTTCAACAAATAAAATATTCTTGAAGATTCAATATTTTCCTTCCCAAAATTTTTTTTGGAACTTACTTTTGGGTGAATTTATTTTATAAAATTTCTGAAGTTTATATAATTAGTGTTGAAGTTGATAAGGTAGAGTAGGGTATTAGGTATCTTAAATAGGTGTGCTTGAAGATCACCCATTTCTATCTTGTTTTCTAAAGTTGGTTTCAAATACAAAACCTTTAGATACCAATGCACTAAGATTTAAAGGCTTTTTCAAATATTCCACCAAAACCTCATTTTTTGAAACTCCAAAAACATAAACATTTTAAAACCCAAGCTATTGAATTTGAATTGTTTGTTTATAGTATTAAAGACATGGGAAAGTAGGCACTAGAAACCTCCAATTTTTTTAAAAAATATTTAATGAAAATAAAAATAAGAGGATGTTTATTGCCATGCATATAAAACTAGTATTTGAAAGGTTTAAATAAGCTAATTCCCTAATCCCTTGGAAAGAAGCTAATTAAAAAGTTCCCTCAATTTGATCAAATCCACTTCCATACTTATTAACCCTACTTTCATTGTTGGAGTTTCCATTACCAAAATGACACATATTCTCATGGAACCATTTCTATTGATGAGTGCCCGGAAAGCTCTTTTAACATCTAGAAATGCACCAATTTTGAACCCATGTTCACTTGCAAGGTGGTGATGAAACTTAACCTAATTAGGTTTCCCAATACATGAATGTTACACCTACAATAATTTCTCAATATGTGTCGGTAGCATACACTTGTTTATAAACATATGTCCTTTTGTATCCGTTGATGAATTGATTTTTATGGTTGCTTGTTATTGATGTTGCTCGACTCTTTTTAACTCTTGAACTTCAATATGTACATGATAGTGTTACAAAGTACAAAATCCAAAATTTACATTCCGAAGTGTACAAACTTGTTGGACAAGGCCCTCTTCCAAACACCTCTAACATTCAAGGTTAAATTGCATGTATCATAACTTGATGTTCTTCACCCCTTTGGTTAATTTGGTTTAAGGTTTAGGGTTGAAGAAAATGAGTTGCATATTTACACACAAAATATTCCAGGATGACACTACGATAGAATGCGGTTCTTCATACATTTGTAAGCCATGACTCATCTCGACACATGTGAGTTAAACCTTCTTGTGGTATTTCATTCATCACAATGTAAAAAATGTGGTGTTTATACCGTGAAACATATTACACTAATTATTCTATATTGACATTTGTGTAATATATGGCACAACTTAATATCAAACTACAATATTAATGTAACATGTGTCACAAAATAAACACCACATATTCCACATCATGATCAATGAAACTTCAAAGTTTATTTCACACATGTCATGAGTAGAAAAAATCATAGTTTATTGTAATGTGATAATTTAAATTAGAGAAAATGGGTTTTTGCATGTCAATATGGGTGAAAAATAGTCATCAAAAGCTTGTTTCTTTTTCAATTGGACATGGTGATGAGGCTTTATAAGAGTTTGAAAAGGTTTTTGAAACAATTAATGTCTTTAGAAGCTTAAACTTGAAACTTAAGATATGGATGAATGCCATCAAACAAATTCACTTTTAAACATATCTTGTATTCACACACCTATTGAGATTTGAACACTTGATTGAACATGTTGGTAGCTTGTTGGGGGAGAAAAAAAAAAAGGGGGAGAGCTTTTGGACTTACAAAACCTTTATTTCAAGAAATGTACAATTTCTAAGCTTTCCAACAACAAAACAAACATGCACAATAATGGATGTACTTTGAGCACAAATGACACGGGTCAACTTCGTGCTTGCTTTCAAACTAATATTCATAGCTTGTTTACACTAGTGTTGGTCTCGTATATAAGCATGTGCATGGTATCAACTATCAACAATGGTACCAAGTACCTACCAAGCTGGTATGACTTCATCCAATACCAACTTACCACATGCTCGGTCCCATTTTAGTGGGTTTGTTGCAATAGCATTAATGTCCATTGCCATTGTTGTATAACAACAATGAAGGTGCTCAACCAAATAGGTTAAGTGTTTCTTGTGTCATTTTGTGATGATTATAAAATCAATCCCGGGAAGTGTTTACATTTTAGTGGCAATAACATGTTGCAAACCCTTACTCTCTTTTTTTTCCCGAGCAAAGGGGAAGAATGCCCATTGCAAGACAAACCGTTCTTCCTTTTGAGATGATACCACCATCATCTCACCTTGATTCTCTTGTAAATTCTTAGATATTCATGTTGTTCATGTTTCAACTTTTGCCCAATGACATCATCATCATGTATGGGCCTTTTCATTGACTAGATCACGTACATAACAAAGAAGATCAAATTTATTCACAAAATTTCACATGTATTTCTTTTGTTTCAGATATGTTTAGACCCAAATAGTGTTTTTTGTTCCCAAGCCTTCTTATTGTATTCAAGATTGTCAATCAAATTTCTTCATGGTGGCAATTTGGCTATTTGTGGGGGGGAGATAATACCAATCAATGTGGTTCAAAATTTAATTCATTTGGATGTTTTGAACTATTGTAAAATTTTTGGTCCAAATCTCCACATTTAATACGTATATAAGTTCATCGAATAAAAATATCACACATGGTACGTGAAATTTACACAAATATATAAATAGCTTTAAAAACTTGCCAATTTATAATGCATAGAATTTCTTCTTTTTTTAAAAAAAGTGCATAAGACACCTTAAACTCCCGCACCAAAAACCGAACATTTTTTGTGTGTGTTCAATACGATTTGTCCAGTTTGAGTTTTTTATTTATTTGATGTGCCCTAAAAAAAAAGAACTAATAGGCACCGGGTGTGTCGTACTTGCCGGTGCCGTTTCTTTGATATCGAATGATGATATGCCGATGCTTGCAAGCAAAGTTTCGTTAGTTTATTCCGAATGCAATCCTTTGTTGCTTCTTAGACTTTCGTTGCAAAATAGTTGCCCTCGTGTAATGATGTGCTTTGGGATCGGTCATTGCCAAACTTTGACGGTGCCTTGTATGACCCCCCCGCCCGCCCCCTTCCGCCCCCCCCCTCTAAGAAGGTGGTACAATCCCGAGTGTCATATATTGATGCTTGAGTGTTTTTTTCTTGCATTAAGCTTTTTGTGCTCTTGTGTGCCAGCAGCTCCATGTCCGGCCGGGGAATAATTTCCTCACAAGCAAGTAAGTAAAAAGGGGGGCTTTCCCAACCCAAAAGGAGAATAAAAAGAAATTAAAAAAACAACCAAAGGGGCCCCCATTCATTCTCTGGCAACACAAGAAATGCAAAACATGTTTGTTATGATTCTTTCTCCTCACTGCTGCTGCTGCTGCTGCTTTTTGCAGTTACAAGAAGAAGCACAGCTTAGTAAGGATTTCTTCCCATTCTACACTATTGTGATCAGAGCTCAGGTTCTCTTTTCATCAGGCAATTGTGATTATCGTTACACACAAACAAAAGCATTTTTCATCAGGCAATTGTGAATATCGTTACATACAAACAAAAGCATTTTTTTCATCAGGCAATTGTGATTATCAGGTTCTCTTTTCATCAGGCAATTGTGATTATCGTTACACACAAACAAAAGCATTTTTTCATCAGGCAATTGTGATTATCAGGTTCTCTTTTCATCAGGCAATTGTGATTATCGTTACACACAAACAAAAGCATTTTTTTCATCAGGCAATTGTGATTATCAGGTTCTCTTTTCATTAGGCAATTGTGATTATCGTTACACACAAACAGAAGCATTTTTTCATCAGGCAATTGTGATTATCGTTACACACAAACAGAAGCATTTTTTCATCAGGCAATTGTGATTATCGTTACACACAAACAAAAGAAGAATGCTGCAGTGAAGGGGTCGTATTGTACCCTTCATTGCTAATTCAGGCTGATGATAAAGACAAGTCCCCCAATTACCAAGCTGATTCTGTTTTTTTGCCAATTCCCATGAAATCATCCATCCACGTAGTTGTCCTTATGCCACAGTTCTTCTTCCCTAATTCCAACATTTCAGTTTGGGAAGAAAGCGAGGAATTAATTGTCACTAATCTTGATTTGTTGTACAATACTTTAGATGGGGTTGATTGAGTGATTAATGGATTAATTGATTGATTGATTGATTGATTGCTAATCTGTTATCCAATCTGACTGACTAATAATTCCCCCTTGTTTTGGCCAAAGTTGTTAAAATGAGTAGAAAACAACAAGTGAAGGGGGCCACCAAAACAAACCCCAAAAAAAAAAAAACACTTGTAGGAAAACAACACTTGCAAGTCAAAACAATATTAGCTTCATAATTTGCACTTTAACACAATTGATTCCAACAACCCAAATTCCACAAGTGGCATATTGAACTCAACAAGTAACTTTTATTAGGGTTGTAAGCAAATTGTCAATCTTACAATAGAATTTGATGTGTGTAGGAGGATATTTTTGTTTGGGAACAAAGAAATTTCATTGACACCCAAAATTGGCATCTCTTTGAGCTTCTTCATGCACTTCAAAAGCTCAACCTCAAAAAACATCCACATGAAGCTCAAAGTGATGATGGAGTCAATTGAAGTGAAAAAGAGGACATGTCAAGATCGAGAAATGTTTTGAGAACGAGTTTGTGTGCCAAGAACAAATTTGCAACTCTCAAAAGAGCCGCCTTTTAAGACCATGAACCATCTCATGGGATTGACAAAATTTTAGTCAAAAATTCTCTACCTAATGTATGCAAGACAATCAAGGTTTTTCCCAGTTTCTACTATTTTAGATCAAATTTTTAAAAATTTCCACATAGAGGGCTGATAATTTTTCAAAAAATAAATAAAATACAAAATGATAATTTAATTTATGCAAAAACCACCCATGTCCTAGAATAATACTCCACTCTATATATGTGTCAAAAACTAATGTCAAATAATAATAATAATATTGTACAATGTTTTTTTGTTTTTGGAACACTACATACATATTCTACATTGTAATGGAAGAAACCACAAAATTTACCTCACAAAAGTGGTAAGCCAAAAGCTGACTATTGCTATAAAAAAAAACCCTATTCTGTTATACCTAATAATGAATGTCAACAATAATAATGCACTTATGCCACCACACCAATTTTCTACACCAGCTTTTTTTTCACAATGGAAAGAAAGCACTTGAGTGAGCACCTAGTAGCCTACCTTAAGGTTTTGTAATCACAACAATGCCTCCTCCTTCTCTTCCTCCTCCTCCTCTTCCCATTGACTAAATCCAATAATGCCTACCTTTTGCTATCATGTAAAAGCTCCACAAACAAAATTGTAAGTTAAATTTTTGTTTTTGAAAGTACATTTTAAGTCACACACACACATACACATTCACCCCATTAGACAATTAGGTGGATATGATGATGCTATTGTGTTCGTCATACACTTGATTGTCTATACATTTAGGTAGCTTTATTCTATTATTTTTGTACATGGTGTTGTTGATGTTGTTTGTTATTGTCGTCTTCTTCTCTCGAGCAAAAAGTTTGTCCTTATTATGACCATCCTCATTCAAATTCTTATGTAGTGTTGAATTATGGGGTTTCAAAAAATTTACTATGGTTAATAAAGTATTCCCCGTTGCTCCTAATTTTAAACTTCAAACAAGTCATAATTTTTTTCAACGATTTTTATCTTTTGGGGAGGGTGGGGAGCTAAGGGAGACTTCTTGAGAATGGGTTTTTTCTTTTTTTCTTTTTTTTTCCCCCAATTTTGTGATGTAACCATTCATCATCATTCACAAGAGGAATTAACCCAAGTTTGACATGCCTCCATTTCCTTAGTCCTTTAGGTCTTCAAGCTTTGTGTAAATTAAATCCATAATATCTTAACAATCCTTTTCCTCTAATTGCAGATTTTTTATTTTAATGGTCATGAGTTTTTTGGTTTTAATGTAAAGGGGGTGGGGGGGGGGGCTTAACAAGGCTAAGTTTTTAAACCCATTTAAGAACTAACCCAAGAGTTTTAATTGTGAGATCGGTTTGAATTTGATAATTGTTTTCAAGGGTCCTCATCATATTCACATTTTCATTTCAAAACTTGCAAGACTTCATCCTTACTTGAAAAATCGCTTTTTGGCTTCAACTTTTTGTTTGGCAAATAGCTAACTTAGTCGTTGTTGTGAGTGCTATATTAAAATGCATGTATTAATCCATGTCGAACTTTTATATGGCCAATAAAGCTTCAAATCCATCCTTGGGCAAGATCTGCCCAATCCTTTATAAGCTTAATTTAACTTTGTTATCTCATCATCCTTTGCTTGATTTTGGTTGAAATTTTAATAAAAATACTGTGAGTTTATGAATTTTGAATTGACTAGTTGATTTTGTAATTTGATTCATGGATGAGTAGATTGGACCAAATTTATAACTAACATTCAAATAAAGATAAAATGGTTGTAAACTAGGCTTAGGTTCTTAGGATTAAATTTTTTCATATACCTAGTTGATACCTAAGTCCATGATTGATTTTTGGTTGGTATAAGGCAAGTATATTCCAATGTTTGTGAAGGGATGTATGTGGTTTGGAGAGTTAAAAATCAAGTGTTCATGTCTTAGGTCTTGTGACTTCGACTCAAGTTGACACTCTTTTGTTGAAATCAACATAAGAATTAGACGATGGAATTAGTCTTTTGCTAGATCTAGAATAGTGAAAAATTATTCTTGAACATATGGTTAGGTTCTTTAGGTGAGAATTTTTTTTATAAAAAAAGTTGATAAGTAGGTTAAATTTTATAAATAAATATTAGTTTTAATTTGTTGTTTAACTCCATACCCATATAAACCCATGTTCTAATTTGTAGTAAAATTTTATATCTATACATATTCTTCTTACTGAAATTCTTTTAAGCCAAGTGGAAGGTTAATCTCAAGTCCCTAGTTCCTCAGGTTGGTAATAATCTAGGGTTGGGCCTAATCTAGGGTTGGTATTATCTCCGGTAATACCAACTTGGTAAGGTCCATGATACCAATGTTGATACCAATATTGGCTAGTTAGGTTATTTGAATTTTATTATTTTTCCATAACCCTCATATAGGTTTTTTTTTTTTTTTCCTCAAAAACATTTGGGTGCTAGTTAGGTTATCAATATGATCTAAGTAATAACCATTGAATCAGGTCAGGTTTAGGTCTATTGTTGTGATTCAAACCCAAAAAAAACCTTGTGTTTTGTTTTAGGGCAATGACATCATCATCATGTGCTTCATGGGGTTTTTAGGGTTTAAGGTTTAGGGTTTAGGGTTTATCTATCAATGCTTTTGTGATGAGACAATTATAGTCCTTCCAGAAGGACCCTCTCCAGTTCCCAAATTTCACAAGGACCTTTTTTTTCAGCTGTATATTTTATATTTTATTTATATTTTATTAAAAAAATTGGGTGTCATTTTTCAATGATGGAATTATTAATTTTTGGGTCATAATGATGATTTTAATTTTTATTTAATTTTTTTGGGTCATTTTTCAATGATGAAAGTACTCTGTGAGCTTCATCACCTTAAGCTGGCCCTGGCACCAAAGGGGGCTGGACTTACTCTGTCACATACCTCCCCTTCTTCCACTTTGAGATGACACACAAGACCAACAACATATGAGCTCTTTTACTTGGCCTGAAAAACACAACTTATTTCCTTTCGTGAGTTTCTTAAATTTTCCATAAAAATATAAATAAATAAATAAATATTTTTAAAAACAAAATCCTCAAATTCCAGTTTTTTTGAAACTGATCATCAAAATTTCTTTAGTAATTGTTTTTTTGGACCCTAATAATTTACAAAATTGATTGCTTTTGATACAACTCTTGTTCAATTTCAAAAATCCTTTACTAAAATCAAACCTAAAATTAAGTTTAATGAATTTTATTTTTTTGAATTCCTCAACACTTCTACTAGCCATTTAACACAACTTACATTGGTTAACATAATTTTAAATTGTCAAAACAAAACATATGTAAAAAAGTTTATAATTTTCATCACTATTTGACATGGTTTTTTACTCCTTTGAACATGTTTGCATGTGTGATCCCCTTTGTCATATGGCCTACAATGTTGTCTTTCTCCTTGGAACTACATTTGAACTTGTGATCATGACCATTCTATGCACCTCCTTAATTTATATTGTTTTCATTTTGTTTATATTTAGTTATTGATGTTGTTTTGTCTTTTGTTGGGTGAAAACATCGTTAGGTTGACACTTTGAACTATCACAATCATTTTTTTTTAATCTAAATGAATTAAAAATGTAAAGCCATATTCAACATTAAAATTGTCATTTAAAAAAATATTCATGTGGCAATAAACTTTAGTGAAAATCGTATTAAATATTATGGATGAGTTTTAAGAAAATAATGAACTCATAATGAACTTTTGAAATGATGACAATTTTTTGTCACATAGAAAAAATGAAAAATATGGACTTAAAAAGTATGTCACAATAGTATTTATTTTGATTTACATTTAAACCACCATCAAATGAAGAATTTAAGAGTGAGATGCATTGTAACTTTTATAATATAACATTTTTTATTCTTTTTTTAAATTGTGATTTTTGTTATTTTTATCACATTGAAATCTTCAAGCTTTTACATAGATTTTGTGACCAAAACCATAAGGGATAATTGTCTGAGAATTTATTATTATTGCAAGAATTTTAATCAATGTGTGATGTGAACTTTTCAAAATATCAAAAGTAATTCACCTTTTCACACTATTATTTTGCAATTGGTGATGTTTTGATTGTATAAATGCCAATCTTCTGTTGTTTTGTTGATTTTTTGTTTAACTTTTGTGTATTTTGTTTCATTTGCCCATTTGCATATAACTACTTTCCATTGCATTCTTTTGCAATTGCATGTATTTTGATGATTTTTTGTTTAAACTTTTTCCTTTTTTCATTTGCTCATTTATATAGTATTTACATCCCATCACCTACTTTTACAACTACAAGTTGGTACATTGATAATCAAACATGTAACCATTGCTTAAGATTTTATGATTTATTGATGTTATTTCATCACATGTGGAGATGTGTGTTGTAATTATACAATAATTTTTTTTATATATCAATGTAGCCCATGTATAAATTTGACAACAATATGATATACTGAAAAAACCTCTTGGAAGGATTAAAACTAATGATTATTTTTTTTTTGCATCATTTCATCATAAGTTAAGCACATTGTAATAGATTGTGAATTGCTAAATTAGGGTATTAAAACTATATTCATAAATCTTCAAGGTGTGGTTGGCTCATTTTATATTAAATTTACCCAAGTGTTTTATGTTGTTTTGTTGGATTTTTATTTAGTTCTTGTGTTTTTTTTTTTTCATTTGCTCACCTTTTGTATATAAGTTGATTTCTACTTTCTTTTGATTTTCTTGTCTTTTTACACATCATGAATGACACAAAAGAAAAAATAATTTATTATTATTGGGGAAGGGGGGAAGGGGGAAGTGGGTGGGGGACGCATTTGCAAGTTATAATGGTTCATTTTTGCATTTGAAAGATTGTGATGTGGATTTAAGGCTAAAGTGTTTTATGCAAACCATCCATTTCAACTACATTGTTTGAGCTTGTCAAATTTTGGCGTTCATCATTCATGGTTAACAAACTAGGTCATTGTGTGTGACAACTATTGGTGATGATGATCATGGGTTCTTTTGTTTTTTTTTTTTTTTGTGTGTTTAGTTTTGTTTATTGTTATTTATGTATAACAGTTGGATCTTTTATTTTCGTTGGAACTTGGAGGTGCATTCTTCCTTGATATGTGAAAATGGGTGTGGTTTCATTGGATTTATGTGTGCAACTCAAGGGAAGCAACATTATATGGGTGAGTGGTTAACATGTGTGACACAACTAAGTACCACACTTTTAAATTTTTGGGTAGAATGATTTTGAGAACCTTAGAAAGCCTTTTAGTGTTTGGTTTTTTTTAGAGGTGGAAGTGGAGGAAGAATGCTTCATTTGTGTGCCTATCTTTCTTTATAGAAACATTTGATCTTTGCTACACATGTGTTTCAACAAAGGAAGTGTGGGTTGAGTAGTAGAATGTAGGGATTGAGGCAAGGATATGATGATTGGCTCTAAGGGTTAGGGTTTTGAAAGCAATCCCTATGGCAAAGTGTGGGGTTGTTAATGTTATTGCTATCCATTTTTGTGCGTATGTGTGTTTGTATTTCTAAAAGAAACAATACCCATGTAATTGGGAGCTCTGAGGTTGAAACTGTTGTTTTGGAAAAAGTCCAATCCTAGGAAATAACTAATGGGAATACAAGACATTGTTCCATCTTTGTAACACTCCTAGCAAATTGTAAGAAAATGGAATTTGCATGAGTATGTGGGGATAACAATGTCCAAACAAGGGGAGAAAATTATTTCATGTTTAAGTTCTCATGTTGTGTATTGTTATGTGGATGTTTGAGTCATGTGTAATGGGTCCTTGTCTAGAATCTATTATGGGATTGTGTTCACCAAGGATGGGAATACTTGTTTCGTTTTTGTGTGTGTTTGCCTTCAAAGGAACCAATTGAGCTTGAGAGAATGATACCAGAATGTTCTAATCCTTGATCACCCAGAATCTTGATTGAATAAGATTTTTGTAGTTTAGTCAATTTATTCACCTTTGTTTGAGCATATCATAATGCAATAATTTCATGGAAGATGTAATTTGAGTGGTTCACTTGTATAACTGGGGTGTGATTTCTTTTCCCTATTTCTTTTTATACAAGGAGTTCATTTTCACCAAATTTTAATACCAATTTTATTTTTTTGTTGACAAGATCTTTCTCCCATGATAGTTAAGTCACATAATTATTAATTTTTCAAGAAAAAATACATCCTTACACAATATAAAACCTAATGAAATGCTAAGGAACAACAAAAATAATAAAGATGTTCCCCAAAAGGACTTTTTAAGATCTTGCAACTCTAGGGCTTTACATTGCTATTTTCTTTATTGAGATGAAATTTCAAATCATTGTTTTAGCTACCCAATCACCCATAGCAATTTGGAAGACAAAAATATATCCAAATGATTCTCAACAATAAATGTTATAAAGTCCATTTACAAGTTTCATAAATATTATGACAAATGAATGTTGTGATTTTATGAAATACTTCTTTTTTCAAAAAAATGAGTACCATTTAGAAATATTGCAAAACAAATTTTATTGGGGACTACTTAAATCATTAGTAATCTTGAAAAAATGACCTTACAACATACATTTAAGCATATTGTAACTTACAATTACCTAGGGTGTACGTTATTATTTCAAATTGTCAACCATGGTTTGTTCATAAAGAGGTATGAATCTATTTTGTTTCTAGAGAACGTATTGCTTGCATACTTGTAAATGGTTTTTCAAGTTTTGTTTCCAATTTCTATCAGTGATACAATAATCAAGAAATGAAATGCATGTTTCATCATTGTCTTAATCTATATGATTCAACTTGGATTCCATTGAATTGAATTTTGCATGTTAGTTTCAAGTTGCTAATCTTTGTTATTGATTCGTTGACTTGTTTTTATTTACATGTCAAGAAATCAAAGGATATAAGTGTGATGTTCATACAAGAGTGCTTCATTTTGGTATAGTTGGAGATTGTTGCAATTGAAGATTTCCATGGAGCCATTCATTCACGACACTTCGACATGGACATGCAATAGACACACTCTTGCACCTACATTAGAAGTTCTAGAAAATTGAAGATCATTGGTGATGTTGGAGAAGGTTTCAAGACTTTTGGTGAAGGAAAGGGCAAAGGAGTAGAGGGAATCCTAAGGAAAAAAGAAACTTTAGTAAGTGAACAAATATCAAGTATTGGAACAAGGAACTTGAATATAGATGCTAGGAAAACATTGAGTTAAGGCACCTCTTTGGGGTACATACCCTTGGAATTTCAAATGTAGATCTAGATTTTTTTGAAGATTTTGTGCTACTTTATTGCTTCGCCACCATCCTCCTAACATCATGCTAGGACCTCACATAAGTAGCCACATCATATTGTTTCATATTTACAGCAACACACTCACAAGTTCACATACAAGCTTGCTTTCATCTTTCTCACATAATATAAATTCATTTCCAAACTCATACAAGCAACTATGAAATATTATGTTTCAATAGGACTGATCACAACCAGCAAATAAGGTTGGTGCAAGCACAATCATGATTTAACATCGCAAGCTCTCAACCTAGGCAATCAACATCTCAACTTGACAAAAGATGAATAGGAACAACATTGGGATGATTTTTTGTACTCCCGTCTTGGCCTCAAAATGTTGTTTGTAAAATTCAAAAGGGGTTCAATCTGAACTACCATCGGGTATTGTATGCTAAATCCTAAACCCTAAACCCAAGCTAGCATGACAAAAGTCACACACAATTCAATCCCACCTCTCAACAACCTTTTTCTTGCTTCACACATCAAAATACAATTCTATCTCACTTTTGATAGATCCATGGGAAACAAGAAGCCCCAACATGTTTTGCTAGATTCCTTACTCCATAACTCCAACTGCAACTGATCACTTACTGAGAGCATGCAAGTGATGCACAAGTTTTCAGGGATACTACATAACATAGGTTGGAGCACTCCTCTGATGCTCCTTCCATATCTTGGGTCATTCTCCAGCTGCATCCATGGGAAGTCATGTCTCACATCCACCTTCTGAAACTTTTCAACAAGGTTAGACTTTTAAACAATTGCAGTAGAAGGACTAAAAAATTACATGTACAAAACACGAGAGAGGTCAATCTATACCCACAGTCATGTCAATTCAAACAAAAATTTCAACTAAATACATCTTCAAGGAGAGCTCAGGTACCTCAGCAAAATAAGACATGTTGATTGTGAGAAAAGCTGATTAAAGTCTCCCTTTCTCAAACCCAGAAGGCAAATATCCAAGTCCTAAACCCCTATTTTCTAAATTTACAATGCTAAATTTAGGCAGCCTCCTGGAGTGTTTTTCTCTCGTGTGTGTTGAATCTTTGCCTCTTTCTTGCGAGCTTTTTTCTCAGCCTTCTCTTCCTCTTTTCAATGACATATCCTGGGATCTTGATTGCATGAATTCTCCACCAACCACCTGATTTGAGCCAAAGGGACATGCATACTTGTAGAACCCTTGAGTGGGTCAACTTGAAAAAGACTCAGCTCCCAAAAAGCTGGGCAACCAGGAAAGGCAGCGCTTTCTATGAAGCATAATCCTAATACAACATCAATTCTGAGTTAGATGCCAGAGAAAGTGGAAAGGATCCTGCAAAATACTGGAACCTCATCAATGAAATCATTCAAGCATATGTTTCAGACGCAGGTGCAACTGGAAGCAATTGTCAGACATAGAGCAAGTCTTTTTCTTTTTGTTCTTGAAACAAAATCCAGACCTCAGAATTGAAACATTCAGTGTTGTTCTTGAAACAGGATCCAGCACAAGGAGAGGGTCAAGCCTTGGGAGTTGAGGATTGGACTTGAATTCTCAGAACTGCCCTACTATGGTTCTTTTTTTTTTGAAATAGTCACATAACTGTTCACAAAATCACCAATTCTTTACCAGTTCTTTCATGAAAACCCATCAATCCTTTTGAGGTTTTTGAAAAAAAAACCATATCCAGCAATCTTTGATCCTGATTTGTTTTTCAAAAACCCAGAACTGGGCATTCTCCAGTTCTGAAATATACAAAAAACATATACATGGAAATTATGAACAAAATCACATACCCATCGAATATTGCTTCAAACCAATGACAGTTAAAATGCGACCAAATGAAAACAAACTTAATTCCATAGTCTCTCCATTAGTGTCAAAGCCATCAAAGGTGTAAAATACACAAGATCCCATGCCATGACGTTTACATTCATCTTACTTCATTTTTCAACATAATTGCACTTCAGATTGACTCATTCTCTTCATGCGTATAATACCCATTTGTCCTCCGCTAAATATTTGAAAGAAAAAAATTAGAAGAAAATTAGAAGTAAATTGCACATGATATAAAATAAAATGAGGTGTACAACAATGGACTAAATCTCTGAAATAGGTGAAATAATAAATAAATCATTCACTACTGACTACTATGCTTCTCCAACATGTAGTTTACTGGCCATTTCACTGCTGTCAGTGAAGATGCCCTAAGCTTTTTATATTACATAAATATCAGTTTTTTTTGTCCATAAGATGCAATCTACTTCTAGCATTAAGGTGCTATAGACTCAAGTGAAACGGCCATGAGTAGTACACCACATTTGACACATGTCAGACTTCTGACCAAAAGCAAGGAAAATGGAAGAAGGTTTGCAATTCAATAGCTTAATGCGATGCTTACAAACTGCCATCCACTGGGCACTCCTAAAGGAATTCAGTCATGTCAGCAGTTGCACACTCTTCAAATTGTTGATTCTCCCACTTCCAATCTACTTGCAAATGTCATCAAAAGCTTCCAGCACTTCAAAAATAGACTAGAGGACTCATACATGCAAAAGAAGGTAAGTATCACTCTCATTATTTTATTTGTGCAGGTAAGAACATGAATGCAGGACAAAAGCAATTTATAAAATAGAGCTACTAGAAAACAAAAAAATGGAGATGAATTCATACCATGTGATCACTATCAGTCACAAAGCACTACTAACCATTGCACTGAACATCTGGAGACAAGATCTGTACCCCATCATACTGCAACCAATTTGGTTTGGGAGATCATGATGTTGTTGCTTGTGGTCTGCCCTTTACTCCACACACCTACCCACCCACTCACTGACTGCTGTGCCAGAACACTGTGAACAGAGTGAAGCTCAAATGCAATATTGATGCAATGGTTAAAAGCTGCAACTCTCCAGTTCTTCAAAAGCAGAGAAAAACAGAGTGGAGTGAACTACAAAAGCTTCATCAACTCCACAACTTGTTTGCTGTTTGTACATAAAGTTCATGAAGAAACAAATACCTAGCAAAGACACTACAAGATCTTACAAAATTCTGAGCTGACAAACAACAACAACAATCTGACAAGAGCAAGTGTATTTGAAATCATTTTCTTGTTGAAACTGCTGCACCTCCTGTTTTTTTAATTCTGAATTGTCTAACAAGCTGCAATCCACAAAAAAAATTCAAATCATCTATCAGTCATGAGATTATCATGTGGATGTAGTACTTACATGACAAGGGCCTTCCTGTTCAAAATCTTTCCTGTTCTCTCCTGTTCTCAGATGCAAGTCTCAATTCTGCACTCTTTCACACAATTAGATAGTTCACCATCATTACCACCATAATTTCATCAAGTAATCTTCCAAAAAATTTGCTCAATGCAAGAATAACAACACTGCAGACGAAGTCACCACCACCAGTTTCACTCCCCTACCACTTGAGTTTCCTTCTGAAGCCTTCATCCTTCAGAGGATAAACAGAGGTAGCAAAATCCAGGAACTCTTTATCACTGGATCTGCATCAAGGATAGTTTCTATTAGTCAGCATGGGGGAAATAAATGTAAGGATTATTTCCTTTCACTGGAAAGCCTAGTAGTTTGTGGTGACTAGCAAGCACAGCTTACATGTAGCTTACCTCAGTGGTTGAGAGAAGCTCATGGTCCTCCACTTGTCAGGGCTTCTGGAAGAAACAAGCATATGAAAGATTCCATCCCATGTAAAACAAAAAGAGGAGTAGCACTTCATAGACCAGAAAGTAAAAGCAACAGTTTTGTCCATGACTTGCATAGAAGAAAGGTCAAGAGTAAGTTGTAAAGAACATCAGTGGAATTCCCATTACAGAAAAATGACAAAAAGATGGGAACAAGAAATTCTAAACCTCTTCAAGAACAGATCTTCCTCAACAAACATTCAATTTTCTGGTTTAAACTCACAGAAATTGGTCAATGACTTCATATTTTGTCATTCTGTTGCTGCAAGGACTTTCTTCCTATATTGAACCAGGGCTGTTTACCACCTTGCATTAAAAATTAACTGATGCCACTCAAGCTTGTGACAATTTAACAGAGCAGGATTCAAGTCAAATTTCACAACAGTTCTAGATATAGAGATGGAAGATGAGATTGAATTCTTCTTGTCTCCAACCATAGAGCACTGCTTGAGAAGAGATTCTGCCAGCATTGGTCCTTGTAACAATATTCATCAGATAAGCTGATGCATGATGGAAAGGCACCCTAGCTACCAGACAGATGTTTCCTTGCATGATACACTCGATAAAAGGTTATGGCTGCCACCACCAAGGTTGCTCCCACTGTAGACAGCAAACAACTCGGACCAGTCAGACATCTCTAGCTCTCATATCCAAGAATGGAAAGCTCTGAAGCTCATTCATAAATTACGGGTAGGGATAGGATCCTTGGCTGAGACAAATGGCATCTCAGCTTTACCAGCAGTAACTTGGCTGAGAGTAGTCAAATCATATTAATGGGAGAGTCCTTGCTCGGAAAGTAAAGAGTTCCAGATTTACCAGCAGCAGCTGTGATTGAGCGTTGAAAGAAAAGACGGTTAATCTTGTTCTGTCGTCCCAGCGCGGTCTCAGGAATACTCATATGTGGTCGTTGGGCAGCATTGACAATCCGACGAAACAGGTTGCCAAGATCCCCAAGTTTCATACTCACTGGGACAGGGGCTTCCACTCCCATTTCAGCACAAACCTGCCCAAAGAATCAAACAAACATTGGATGGGTAGAGATATAAAAAATAACGAAGATATACACAATATCAAACTCCAGGGGTCTTGGACATAACAACATGGCATGGTTCTAACCAAGAATATCCTCAGAGTGTCCTCAAGTCAAGTAACTTCTTTGCATAGCTCAAGGGAAAACCCATAAATATCCAAACCCATGCCAGCAAAGAAACCCAATTGCAATGCCAACTATTGGAACCTTCGGATGGAAAGCAAATAATGATAGTCACAATTTATCCAAACCCATGACAGCAAGACAGCAAAGAAACCCAATTGCAATGCCAACTATTGGGACCTTTGGATGGAAAGTGAACCATGATAGTCACACAGAAGTGTTGGCTTAAACAATCTACAGGTGAATGGCATGTCAGAGAACAGAAGTGTACAGCTCCAGGGGGCATAGTGCTTTACAGGTTGGTGCAGGGACTTCTTGTGACTAGCCTTCTTTGTACATAGATAGTGACACAAGACAAGTGAAAATTTCAAGGCACCAGTATATAGTGTTCTTCTTACAGCCAATACAGCCAACTACAGACCAATGAAGAGCCACTGGATGAAAGGAATAGGTACCTGAGCAGAACTTTGGATGATGGCAGAATCAGGCTCAAGGTCATCTTTGGCAGCTATGAGCAAACAAGGCACCTCAAACCCATTGGTTTCACCATGAGCTGCCACCTGCACCAATAATTCTACAGCACGCTTCCATGATACAGCATCTGAACTGCCATGCCATGCACCCCACCACACCTATTATTGGAACAGGTTATGAAAATTTCAAGTGCATAACAACTGATCTCATAACATGGATCTTCTGACCTTTGTAAACAATTCTGCTCTAGCTGAGCAGGCTTCAGATGCAACTTACATATCATACACAAAGGCTGCAACATCACATGCAGCTAAAGCATTCCCCTTCTCCAGAAGGTTTGACACAGATTCCTCATCAATTTCCCGCATGATCAAAGCTTTCTTCACACCCTACAAATTCCAAACCAAAAGCCGAGACACATGTATGAACAAGAGAACTCTAAGGAGCAGATAAAAGTCTATGCAACAGAAGTCAGTAACCAGAAACTTCCATGGGATAACAGCATACATTCCTCAAATATACTTTCCCCCCAAAAAGATGCAATTCCAGTTAAAGAGAATCTAGCATTACTCAAACACTGTTTAACATGTAGCAAACCCACTAACTGAGATCTTTCTACATGTGTTGCTTCCACTTTTATGACACGGAGCCTCAGCATTATTCATCATCAACATCAATAAGGCCCTAAATGCAGACCCTGACCACCATCTTCGTGATCTATTATATCCCAAACAAGTCATGATTTTCACAACTGCTGACCACATGTACACATACCCCATCTAGTTCCACCATGTTTGTGGAATAGGTATCACCCTCTGTGTGCTCATATGCTTCGTTAAAAGGCCTGTGATCATGATCATGTTCAGAAATGAGCAGGGCAATGATCAACTTGAAATAGCCAGCCACAGTTGGTTAGTGAAATTTAGTGTGGAATACACTGATAATTTCATACACAAAACCTGAAGGAATCTCTGTCAACTACCAAATATTATAGTTGGGTCATGCAGGCCATCTGAATATTTTTGAGAACTCCACCCAAGCATGGTTTCTGTGTGCTGTGTAGCAGCCAAGGTAAAACTTTGAGAGCAGCCCAAGACAGTAACATATCTATGAGATTGCAGAGAAAAACTCCACAGTAACACTTTGATGGTAACACTTTAATTGTCATGGGCTCGGTTCTAGGAAAATCAAAACTAACATGCCAACAATGAATGTGGTGCCACTCACAAAGTATCAGACCATCCCATTCAGCATGAATAACAGCGACTAGCTGCTGGAACTACACACTGACTTCATCAGCTGCTGACGGTGTGCATAGATTAGTACATAATAATCAACCAAAAACTTAGAGAGAATAATTATGAAAATTTTGTGTGCTAACTGTCTATTGCATTTCTGGAAGCAATGGAAAGACTCAGTTTTGATGTTTACTAGCACTCAAGAGACAAAACTAATTAAAAAGTCAATACCACCCTCATTCAAGCTGCAAAAAGCTTGTGAGGGCAAGCTCCATTTCATATTAGCTTGCCACTGTACAAGCAAGTATCCAAGCCTAATGCACAGCCCAAGACAGCGATAAGATAATCAGCTCAAACAAAATCCGGATAGAGTATACTCCTGATGAGGAGAATTTGTCATAAAATAACTGGAGAAATTGAAACTGCTAGGACTAAAGGCTGTTCATTGAAAGTTAGCATACCTGCCAATTAGAGCATTCAACAGGGCAGATTTGCCAGTGCCAGTTGGGCCAAAGACAAAGCACTGAAATGCAGCACGCTGTGAATGTTGCCTTTTTTGATCCTGCCGTCTTTGCTTTGTGATCTGAAAAGCTGATGATGGGTCTTCTGGATATGCAAGATATACAAGGTATGACAAGCTCTTCTGTGGCTCCAGCAAAGTCATAAATGCCCACTGACAGCCACCCCACACACTAATCAGGTTAGACCAGGCCAGCAAGAACAGCCCTCATGCCCACAGCAAACCACATTAGCTGATTAGTTCTTCTAGTCAAAAAATCAACCACCACTCTATATGCATCAGAATGGACACAAGAACAGCTTCACTGGCAGCATAATTCCTTGATAACTAGGCACAGTTTCTCCTAAAGGCATGCCAGCATAGGGCCTGCAATTATAGCCAATAAAATGACTTACCAGAGACAAGAACCCATTGAAAGTGATTCCACCAGCTGCATTTGTCTCAACAGCATTTCCATAGACTGGATCCTCCAAGGGGCTGCCATCACACCACAACTAATCATCTTTCTGCCTGTTCCACTCCAGACTGTGTTGAAGTTTATTGCATGAACAAATGTTTCTCCAATCTGTTTGGGAGCAGGACTTCCAGAAGTAACCTGACATAATGTGATTGTTTGTCCACAGTCAAACTTGCATCTTTGATCCAACCACTTTCATCAGCCTAACGAATCTACTGCACAACTATGAATACTTCACAACATACTAAGAGGTTGATCCAGCTAGCATATCCTGAGACTGCAACCACACCTAGGCTAAAACACCTACAACCTACACAATGATCCAAATACTACCCCTTTACAGGCACACATAGTAGATGGGAAAGTGGGCATGCAACTCAGCAGGAGAGTAAAATTGCAGGACCTTCCTAGATGTGCCAAATCAGCTTGACCATCAACCACCTAGAAGACAGATCAGTTCATTATTATGCCGTAGGGGGTTCACTGCACCAAATGGATCCCTTCCATACAAGACAAGTCTTCTCCAACCATGTATGCATGTATATGCAGAATGAATGGTACAAGGACAAGGAAGCTCAGCAGGGGAAAAAAAGAAAAAAAGAAAAACCTCAGGTACATTCAGTGGCATTTACCTGGATGGAGCTGTTGAGAAAATCTCATCCAAGTCTTGACTACGAAGTACACCATCCTAAAATCACAGATCTCATAATTCAGACAAGCCACCTCTAATTAAACTGCAAGATTCTCAAGCCACATCTCCATGACAGCACAGATTCACTTAGCTACCCTGAACACTGCTCATGCTACTTTAGCTACTGTAAAAATGTTGACTAGTGGAGAGAAAAATGATTAGGTTTAGCATTCAGCAAGTTGGTTCATCTTTACCCCATCTAAATCAGTGGTCGTAATAATCCCTGTCAAGAAACGAATGGCCTTCTCTGTCAGCTCAACACTCTGCACAAAAAGAGCCTGTATCAGGCAGGAAATGGAGGACTTGAGGGCCAGGGCATGCATTGGGGTAATGAAAGAAATAACACCAACAAAGGTACTTCACACAAAAAAGTTGCTTCAGAGTCATCCACAACTCAACTTGTGTATTCCAAATATTCTCTCAGTCATTTAGTTGTCCTGTCTAAGAAATGGGTCAACACATCATTCTTGCAAAGTACAGCCTCAAGCATGATCTGTCGAGCTTCTTCCTAACATTTCTTGTCAAGAAAATGCTTGTTATCCTCAGGTACACCTTCTCAGTAAAAACACATCAAAATTGAATCTAATTCAAAATAAGCCCTACATATGTATTTGTTATGAGACATCTTTCATCAATTGCTATAGATTCACCTGATCAGGAGCTCGCTTGAAAGAAGGATTCAACAATAACTCATCACGCAGCTTAATTTCATCATCATACCCAAACTTTCGAAGGACTGTCCATGTGGTTTCTAAGCGACCTCGCTCTATAAATAAAGCATGGAGGAAAAGAAAGCCAGTCAATGTGAGCCCATTGCCATTCACTCCCTCTGGAATTTTCTCAGATACCACCTTCTTTACCCCCACCACTTCAGCTGGCTGCAAAGGGGCATTGAAGCATTTGACCTGCTCCACCAACATAAGGCCACTGGAAATGTATTTAACAAGCATCTAGTTCTCAACTCACATTAGCTCTAGAAGCAAAGCTCAAACCCTAACCCTAAAACCACACCTGAAAGTCAGTTCCTGTACTCACAAATACCATTCTTGGGTAGAAAGGCAACATGCCTGGCAGATTTTGATACCTGAAAGTCGTTGAGCTCTGTGTCACTGAGAGCTCCATCTTTATCTTGGTCACAAAGTATAAAGATCCGCTTGAGAGCCCGAACACAGCGTGGCTTTAATGTTTGAGTTTCTTGATCAAAGAGGGGAGCTGTGGGGTGTAATACGGCTTTTTGTGCATAGTAAAACACCTCAGCAATCTGCAGCAGCAGGTTATTGTTGCTTAACTTTCTGAGTTCTGAACCACAAACCAATGCAGACCTACATTAAAAGAGAGCATTCACAGAACATTTCCTGTTGAAAAGGGTCCACCTTTTCAGAACTCCAAAACAATACTTACAGAAGCAAAAAAACAAACTGAAAAAGACAAAGTAATAGTGCACATTTGGATACTGAAGAATACCTGAATTTGCTTAAGAGCTGAGCACTCTATGCATGTCTCAATTTCACGAAATTCATGCATCAGTGGCGCCATCACTTGCTCTAAGCTTGGTTGCTGATCATCACGGAGATCTAACTTGCATCCAACAACAATGACTGGCACTTTGATCTACAAGGGGTACATAGAGCATTAGCAAAACACAACAAAAGAAAAAAATTACCAGCAACTTGGACTGTCTTCCCCTAAGATATGCCAGAGGCAATGGCATTGAGCAGCTCAGAAAAGAGAGGCAGCTCACTTCTAAGCGTCGAAGCTCGGGCAACCAATAGGTGGAAAGCCGATCAAGTGTTTGTGCCCGATCACACGAATAAGTCAGCACTATAGCATCAGCCTTCTTGACCTCCATCTCCAACTTCATTTTGTCCTCTTGCCTGGGCAACAACGACCACTTCAAATCATCAATAAACTCTCCTGCCCCAAATGCCCTTGCAAAAATTCCTGCATGGAGGAAAAATCCCAAAATGATACAATAGATGGAATTGAGCTGCTGCCTGTGGGACATATGTTGGAGCGGCCTCTAGTTGGACACTCGTGCATATGTTGTCAAACCTCGGGGGAAAGAAAGAATCTCTGTTTTTATTTTTTCTCCAGATCTGTCAAAACCCCTCCCTAGAGAAGTTCCTCCCAGAAACAACATACGAGCTGCAGGAAGAAGGAGAAGGATACAACCGGCTAACCTGGAAGAAGTGTCGACGATTGTAAGCGGTACACGATCCGGATAGAAATCATGGGGTAGACGAGTGGGCGGCAACACAGGAGGTGCTTTGTCAGGGAAAGAGTCGGTGGCAACAGCGATAATCAAACTAGACTTGCCCGTTCCACGATCGCCTATCACCACCACCTGACAGCGTGCACCGCGCGGTACTACCTCCTCCCTCGCCATGGCCTCCTGCTTCTTCCCACTTCCCCCACCACCACCACGACCAATTCTCGCACACCACTCCACCAATTCTGTCGATTTTTGTTCCAAATCCTAAACCAAAACCCCCAGCATCTTCACAACCTCTCTCTCGAACACCTACTTACCAATTCCGTATCTCACACTCCGCCGAAACCGACAAACAAACTGCTGACAAACACACATCACAAAAACAATCTCTTCCTTTCCCCCTCACCCCCCCCGACTCTGTCTCTCTCTCTCTTCAGTGCGCCCTGCCTCCTCGTTGCGCATACGTTGCTGCAAACCCTAATCTGTCTCCGGGTGGATCTGCACCCGAGCAGAGATCTAGCGGTTCCGATTGCCCAAGGTCGAGATCTGCTGAGATCTGGAATGTTGGAAGAATGGTTCAATCCAAGCGAACCCGGTGGTTGGTCGGGTTTCGAGGGTGCAAAGCACGCTCGTAGCGTGCACGGCTGAGGGCGGTTTCTGACGTCGTTTGCTGCCGTCTCTCTCTCTCTCGCTCTCTCTCTCGCTCTGTGGCGTCGTGGGCCGTCGTTGCTTGTCGGAGTTGATCGAAAATGTGCGATGCTCTGTAACCGATTCGCGAATGCGAACCTTGTTAGCTTAGATTCCTCCTTTTGTATCTCTATTCTCGCTGGATATCTGAGAACACAATAACGCATAGTGTTGACATGACCTTTGGTCATTGCTCTCCTAAGAGAATCTCTTGAAAAGCTCACATTGGATTTTCATGCAAGGAGTCTCTGCACAGTGCTTCTTCTTTCATGCTTTCCTATTTACACAAATTTGACAGGCATCAACTACTGGACACTAACTTTTCCTGTGGGATGTCATTCACTAGATTGAGTTTGAAGAATCAGAATTTGTCGATGCAACAGAAGCTCCTGATGACTTTCCAGTGGTGTGGGCAAGCTGTTGGGAGGAAGAGGAATACGAACCCCAGCATTCCATTTCAAATTGATTGGAGATATCTCAAGAATAAGGTGGAATACTCAAACCCTACACAGTAATGTCTTTGTTCCTCCCTTGTGTATGGCTTCATATGCATCTTGTGTCATAAACAAAGTTTTCATACAATCTGAACACTAATCAAGCTTTGTGTATAAGGTGCTACTCCTTTACATATTATACAACAATGACCCTCTACTATTGTGAAAGGCACAACTCCCTTGTAGAGTAGGCTCTTGAGTTCCTTAATTCCAGTGACTAGAGGATCGAGGATGGACTCTTGAGTTTCTTAATTTCTATTGATGAGATGATCAAGGAGCTTTGTTTATGGGCTGTTTTTTTCCAGAATTTATCATATGGTTGTCCGTGTTTAGATTTCAGATGACATATTTGTTGTGAACATTTCAGAATTCTGAAATGTTGTTGAATTCCAAGTGGTTGAAGTAGGTGAGAATCATTGTCAACAATAGACTTTGAATGAGAATTTCCATTTCACAAAGGATTTGCGGAATTCAAAGTGGTTGAAGTAGGTGAGAATCATTGTTGATAATAGACTTTGACTGAGAATTTCCATTTCACAAAGGATTTGCGGAATTCAAAGTGGTTGAAGTAGGTGAGAATCATTGTTGATAATAGACTTTGAATGAGTAATTCCATTTCCCAAAGGATTTGTGGAATTCAAAGTGGTTGAAGTAGGTGAGAATCATTGTTGATAATAGATTTTGAATGAGAATTCCCATTACACAAAGGATTGAAATAGTGTGAGAGAAAACAGATACAATAGCCTCGGGCACATGTGTTGCTTCAAAGGTCAAGAGGGAGCTTCAACAACAACCTTCCACCTTACCCTCTCCTCGAGCCCCAAGGTGTGGCTATATGAAGCTCCACAACTGAAGCTAATGGCTTAAGGTACGACATGCAACTATGCCCCAATAAAATAATGTACAAGAAAAACGATAAAACATTGTTTTTTATTATAAAATTTACCCACATTGCAACATCAATACTACAAAGTTTTCAAAGTTCAAAATCATTAACTTTGGAACATTTGGAGCTTTACCAAACAATTTTTCACAAAGGTATGTATTATTATTATTATTATTTTAAAAATATTATTATTACTATTATTATTATTTTGTCTTCCTGAGTGCGTATAAAGGATGTTTGTAAAATGATTTTTTGTGTATTATTGTTCTCATCTTGTATTTGCATGGTGTACATAGTTTTTTTGATTTACTCAAAAGTATATGTATTAAGCTTAAGTATTTTAAAGAAGAAAATCATTTTTTATTTTTACTTATGTTTTGTTAATTTTTGTGCATGTGTACACTTGTCAAGCATGTTTTTCAAATGAATTATGTTATTTTGGCTTTGTATGGTGTATTTTTATTGATATCAAAATATGTATTAGGGCTAGGTTTTAACCAAATTTTTAATTTTTTTTCTTTTGTGTTTTAACATTTAGTGCATGTGTTACATGTTATGCATCTATACAATGGTAAATTTTGGAAGAATGACTATTGGTGGTTCATTCAAATTAAGTAGTTTTTTGTAAGGAACTAAAGTTTCAAGAAATTTTGATGGAGCTTGTAATTGATGTTGGTGGAGTGCAAATGTATCCTTAATTGTTAGGTGATACAACTTACCCATTACAAACATATCTGATGAAAATTTTCAAGAATAGATGTGACCTTGATAAATTTTGTTGATTTCCAGGTGCTTGCAAGACGCTATTATTGTTTTGTAAGCATGCATGGGGGTTGTTGGTATAAGGAATGAACGAGACTTGCGATGAGGAAGTAGTAATTGTACAGGAATAGTAGTAGGGTATGGAGTTGCAAGCCACAACTGTTCCATTTCCATTTAGTTCTTCTTCATTTCCAAGTTCTCCCGGTCATCATCATGAAAACAAGAAGCCGTTGTTGTCAACTCATGAGGAGGTGCAAGACTCTTTCCTAAAGTTGCAGAAGTCGAATAGTCCCCGCGAAGGTTGTTGCAATGGACCTGGTGTAGGTCCACAAAACTCTTCACCATCGTGGCTGACAGCAACAACAATGAGGGATGTGCATTCTCTTGCAGCAACCTCCACAAGCACTTTCACTAATGCTTCATATAACAGTGATGATCAACGACCTCTATCCTCGACTTGCATGGGAAGTGGTGTTTCACTAAACAGATTTGCATATGACAAAGGGAATTCTTTCGGTTCCAGGGTTTTGCAACCGAATATGCATTGTGTGGCTAGCTCAGGAACAACAACAATCCCACAGATCACCCCTTGCTTCACCACTCTTCAAGAACTCATTCAAAAATGTGGCATCAAACCTGCTACTGCTCCTCTCTTAATGAAGCCTGGTGGTGGCAAAGACGTTGGTGCAACAACCATTGATCCTTCTACTGTTAGGCTTTTAGGCAAGCTTCAAAACCTAAATGAGATTTTGCAAAACCTTGATGAGTCTTTCACCATGACAAGGAACCACCTACAAGCGTCTAGCAATTCATCAAGTGAGACTAATAAGACTTCTCAAGTTGTTGCAACAACAATTCCTCCAACAACTATGGTGGAAGATCCGAGCTCTTGCTCAACTTATGTTGCAAAATGGCTAGAAAGGTGTTCTCCAACAACAACATCATGCATTGATGTTGTTACTGCAATAGATCCTCAAAAGGGGTTTGGAAAGCTTAGTTTTACAGATCATCATAACATCACGCCGGATCCATTTTTGTCGACATCAAGTTCATGTGCAGTTGCACCTAGGGTTAATCCCAAGCCAATTTCAAGACAAGACTTCAAAGCCCAAGTGGAGAAGCTCACTGGAACCCTAAAAAAACAGCAAAAGTGGCAACCAGAAACAGGAACAACAGCAGCAGCAACAAATCAGTTGGAAGTTATAGAAAGCAAAACAAATGTGCAGGCTACTGGAGGTGCTCAATCTTTCTCTTCTTCTCTACCATGCATGTTGATGACACCAATGGCACCACCACTACCACCACCACAAAAAGCAAAGTTGGTCCAACAAGAGGAGACCATAGTAGTTGAGGATCCGAATTTGTCATTGTCCTCAGTTGCCTCTTCATCACAACAATGTGCAAACATTGACTACATAATGAATCAATTAGTAGAGACTTCTGAATCAAAATCAGCAAGCCTTTTGCAGCAAATTGTGGACAAGATTGCATTATTAGAACAACAGATGACAAGACTTCCTCGTTCAATGGTGAACCTCAAAAGATTGAAACAGAGGGTAAGCTTATGCTGAATATTCTCCTTCCATGATATCTTGGGCTGATGATGATGATGATGATGTTTTCGTTATTTTCTAAAGCTTGTGTTCTTGTTCTTCATGTAGTGTAAAAGATTTCAATGGTCTTCATCATGCATTCCATAATCTTTTTTTCTTTTTTTTTGGTTTCTTGTCCTTCATATTCATCATCAAGCTTGTGAGCTTCTAGAATGAAATCCAACGCTTGGAGCTACAGTAATGTGGTGAAGAAAAATCATGTCACTTGAAATATGATGTTGTGTGTTGCATGACCAAAAAAAGAAATGCAGGGTCATGAGGAGAAGAACTCTAAGGATGCAAGAGACCATGCAACAAGATGTTGCATGGCAAAAGCAAGTCATCTCTTCCATTCAACAACACTTGGCAAGGTCAATATATTAATAGCAACTCAAGAGTTTAAGCAATCCAAATGGGTGTCTTCCCTTCTTGGAAGCTTTGTGAGATGTTGCCAAAGTAGGAAGGATTCATTTGGAGCCTTTTTGGACTATGTAAAGAAACCTGAAAAAAAACAATTCCTGTTTTTTTCTTCAAAACTTGGGTAAATCTTACAATATGCAAAAAATCAATGTCAAAATGTTGGAGATTTTATAAAATTGTAAGAAACCAATAGTGAATTTCATGGGACTCATGGGAACAACCTCATAATGGAAAGCAAAACAAATATTTACTTCCTTGTGTGTGTAGAAGAATATAAGGAAGAAAAAAAACTAAAATCTATCTTTAGAACATATCTTTTTTAAAAACATCCATTTAATCTTTAAAAGTTTCACTCACATCATAAAATCGTGAATTCAACACACATCATTTCTAACTACATTCAAACCTTTCTATATGATCTAGAAATGACATTTCACTCCAGAATATAAAACGACGGCTGCGAGGCTCCATCATTGCAAACAAACTAAAAAACCCGTCATCAATTTTGACTTGTAACAATGGCACCAACCAGTTATCAACTACACAACACAGGTGTGTCATATTTTGTCCTTTTGTTGAATTGATTTGTAACACTTCCAACTAACTTCATGTGATAAGGGGGGTTGGAACCTATGAACCTCATGCAATTTGAATTTCAAGGAAATAAAAAAGTTGTGAATGGTGGGAAGTTCAAGGGTTTTGAACTTGCCTTTATGTCAAGATATCATAATTCTTTTTCTTTTTCATCATTCTGAGTCTTATGTTTTTGCCCAACCTTAAACGAAACAATAAAAGTTGATGGCATTTTTAAGAGATGATTGACATGAAATGAATGATTACAAGCACATCCTGTCATGGGAGGTAGCAAACGAATGCGGGAAAATAATTGTCACATCTTTATATGTATATTCAAATTAGGTAAGATAATTAATGTAGAGGATCAAGTTCAAATGCCTATGGGTGTCCAAGCTTGACAATGAAAACATTCATGGGAAATTTTTAGGGAAGGAGATCCCTTGCAAGAGAGCTTGCCAAGCCGGAGCTACAATGTTGAATCACCAATAAATCAAATTGAAACTCATAGCTTACGGAGGCATGTGAAGTCATTGGAAAAACAATATTCGTCTTTGTCATCAGAAAACCAACAAATCATTGTAGAATAACATGATCCTTTCTATTTCTTTAATGTTCATGACTTGAACCTTAGACTATTTCCGCAATCCTTTTGATCATCACCATGTTTTTCAATAGAAATCTTGCATTGAAAATACAACTTGCTTATGTTGTTGTATTGTTTGTTATTGTTGTTATGGATATTGTGCATTTTTTATTACAGCAAGCGACAAAGACTATGGAAAGGCAATGCCATGAACACAATTTGGAAATTCAGGTATTTGTTGTACATGTACCCATCTTTTATTCAAAAACCTTGAAAGCCTAGAGAATCAATTGCCTTGTGAGAAAAAAAAAATACACCCTCTTTGTATGTACATCTTTTCCATCATTTTTTTGTTTTGATTCATCAATATTTGGATGGTTGGAATAGCTTTGTTGGTCTGCCATAAACCAGTTATGCATTGACAATGAATTATTTCGAACCGAACTCCAACACCAACGAGCTTTGTGTCATGTGATGCCATGCTCAATCCCAGTTGATCATGTTATCCAAACATCAAGCACCTGTCCAGATCAAGCTTGCCAACATGGAGATACCTTCCAAACAACAATTTCTGATGAAAGCATGAAATGAATTGTTGGTTCCTCCTTGAGCTTTGAAACCTTTTTTATTTTTTATTTTTTGTGAACAATTTGGGTCACTAGGCCATTTATACAAAGCCAAGCTTTTGTTTGATTAGAAGTGTTGTTGCACTTGAAAGCCAAATGTAATTCTTGACCATAATGTCCAAGTTGCATGGGGGTGCTAACCACATTATCATGCATTAATTTGTGGACATTGGTATGGGAAATACAAGGTAGTTGATACAACAAATTGAAGTTCCATGTAAGAATCAAACACGTATGCAAAATTGCGATTATTTTTTTAGATTTTCAAAGGTTGATGGATCTCTCATAAACCATCTTAAGTGCAATTGCTAATTGTTGGTTTACTCCCATGATGTTGGCACAAAAGCATCCAAGGGTGCTTGGTTGTTGAAGATTATCAAAGAATGGAAATCACCTTCATGTAAATATATTGTTGCTTAGAACTTTCAAGAAGAAGATGGACCATCATCCTCGTATAAGTTGTCAAGTATTTCACCAAATTCAACTACATACTACTTCATACAATTATCTTTTGGCGTGTTGCTTTTAATCTTCACCAAAAAAAGGGGGATCTCTACTATTATCCAAATTGAAGAACTCTAATATTTATTCAATTGAATTGTTAAAGATTCTTGATGTCTCACTACTAGGAAATAGGGTCCCAACTATTAGACCAATTCCACTATAGTGACATAATAGTGACATCTTGTCCAACTTGATGGAATTGGCTAGTGAATAGGGTCATGTGGCAACGATTGGTGAAAGTTTAATGGATTAGTCTATTGTAATGGCATGTACTATACCCAAGACAATGGTGAATGGATTATCCCTTATGATCTTTAAGTGAAATACATATTGATGTTTTGGTGATTACATAATAATTTTCTTGTCACTACTTAACTTATTGTTCTAGTGGTTATATATTAATCTTTAGTGAATGCATCAAATGATATTTTAGAATGGTTGTGCATTAATCTTCGTGTCATGGGTCCATTGTGATTTTCTAGTGACTAGCCATGTTAGTGATTTTAAAAAGTTTCAATGTGTAGCACACCATATTACATGCATGACTAATCACAACTTTTATTAATGATTTTTTTCAATTTGTTAAATTAGCATATTACTTTCACACTTTAATTCTAAATTTTAATTTGCATTAACATTCATCATTGTAGGGTGCAATACTAGTGGCTAGGCTCACTATAATTGGGTGGTGGGATTGATCATTGTATTCCATGTCATTACATCTATTAATGACTTGGAGGTCATTTATATAAAAGTTCACCATAATCCAAATCTTCCAATTACCATTTTTCTTATGTCTAATCATAATCACGCATCACATTATAATTCATAAAGCTTGAATCCTTAAAAGTTGTGTCATTTTGGCACATGTCATTTTATTTTTCCCATGAATAGTTTTCATCGTTCACATAGTTAGGTGATCCATGCATTATCTTTGGTAAAGGTGTGATCATCTACCCTAATCATCAAAGATTATAATGTCACTCATATCATGTTAAAACTTACATGTCATTAAGTCATAAAGCTTATTCCTTAAAATTAAAGTCACTGCCCCCATACATGCATGTCTACATTTGATTCACAAGCAAGATTGGTCATTATGGCACATGTCACTTTATTCTTTTTCATTCAAACATGGTCATTCACATAGCAAGGCGGTCCATACACCACCCTCACTAAACTAACAATTTGCCCTAGCTAGTCACCAAACACTATGTCATTGATTTCATATCACTATTTGGCCTTTGTAGATCACTAAGTCATAATTAAAGCTTAATAACTTGAATTAATTTGATGTTATGTGTCACTTACATGCATTTTTGGAATAAGGTGCAATGGTTTTAATTTTTCTTGGCCCCTTTGCTTTGAACCACCTCCTCCTCCCCCTCCTTCTCCTCATTCAATCATGGTTTATATCACCCTTGTAAAATACAACACCTTTTGCCCAAAGACCTATGTCATTACAACTAATTAAATCATTAAAATCTATGCCATTAAAGTTGGTTTTAATAACATCTATGTCATTGGTGGCCTATGTCACTTACTAGGACTTGGGTTTGTCACTATGACCTATGTCACTAAAGAGTCATATGTCATTAATCACTATGCCATGAAGGCTTATGTCATTTAGGTTTGTTTCAATTGAACTTGGTGTACTATGTCACTAGGGCATATGCCACTAAAGCTCATGTCACTCAAGTTTATAATATCACCGAGGTTATTGCCATTTCAATTTGATTTAAATGTCATTAGGGCTTCTACATGTCACTAGGGTGTATACGAGTTGGGCTTATTTCATTTAATTTTATGTCATGTAGAACATGTTTGTTGTCACTAAGGCTTGCATCACTTAAACTTGGTGTTAGTTTATGCTTAAGTCATCTACCATAATGACTATATTTTAAAGTTTGCTGAACCATAAAACATGCACATGAAAGTTTGATAGATGGTAATGTTGTTGGCTTTTGCACATCCCTATCCTATTCTTCCACCTCATGTACAACTCTTTCGAGCTCCCATCAATCACTTATATAATGATGTTTCATGATTGCCCATAACAAAATAGGGCATATTCGGTTACTTGGGATGGAGATTCACCTTTTGTCGTGACAACTTTGTATTATTTATGGGATTGCAACAATAAAAGAATAATTTGCCACATACAACACCCAAATTGGATGATACTTGTAACTCCATGGAATAGGTTAATGGTTTGCATCCCAAAGCTATCGGTTCCCATAATTGGGCATGAACAACTTGCATACAAGTTCACTTTCTCTATTGGCATTTGGAATCCTCCAACAATGAACGTTTGCATATAGGTCAACCACATTACTTGAAACAAAAACACATGAATCCTATCCATAATTATCAATGGTTTATTCACAAGCATACCTACCTTGATCTTGAACTAATGCATTTATGCGGGGACATACATTTAACACCATCCCCCATAATTGCAACAATGTTGGGTTGCATACATTTGTACATGGTGAGAAATCAAACCTAAAAATTACATCAAAACTTAAAGGAGCAAAACTTGGCACCTCAAGAAATGTGGGAAGAAAACAATGTATAATCATTTGTAGTAACTTGCAAAAGGTTGAAAATTTTGCAAGATTTTTGTTTCATATATCTTTGAAGCACATTCTCTCTCATGTACACATAATGGAACTAAATAGTTCATTTTGCCTTCAAAATCAGAGTTGAAAACAATGACAACAATGTTGTATATCCTCATCCAAAGATAAGATTTTGAACCAAAAACAATAGGTAATCATTTTACCATGTTTTCTTGTAACCACATTTTGCATAAAAATCAAACAAATTACATCTAACAAAGAAATTTGAATCCCGTCCATTTTTAAAGGTTTGGAGAGTTGTTCAAACATGCATGTCTTGATCTTTAAGTGCATTTAAGTTATCACACACATTCAAAACCTCCATGGTAGCAAAAAAGTTTGATTTCACACATTTGTATGTGGTGAAAAATTGGACCTGAAAAATACATCACAATTCAAAACACCAAGCTTTGAGTACTCAAAAACATCTACAACATTGAAAAGATACAATTGAAAAGGCAAGTTCCATAACACTAAAACATGTAATATTCAACCTCTGTCATCAGGACCTAGGTTTATATCAATAGGTCCTTTTTCACTCATCTTTCATCATTAGGATATAAGTCTATATCATTACGACATGTGTCATTCAATCTTTATCACTAGGACCTAGGTCTATATCATTAGGTATTTTTTGATTCATCCTTTATCACTAGCACATAGGTCTATATCACTACAACACGTGTCACTCAACCTATGTCATTAAGGTGTAATACATCATTGGTGCCTATGCCACATGGGTTTCCTATTCCACTTGGGTTTACTATAATATGTCATTATGGCCTATGCCAATAAGGCCCATTTCATTCCACCTATGTCACTCAATTTTATATTTTCACTTGGATTTGATTAATGTTATATGTCATTAGGGCATATGTTAATAAAGCCTCACATGTGTCACTTAACATATGTCATTCATGTCTGTGTCATTAAAGCTTGTGCTAATCAGACACATTTCATTAAGTTTATTTGAGGTCCTAATGTGGTTTGTGTTGGATTAATTTAAATTAAACTAAGTTAAAATACAATAAATAAATAATTTTAAAATTAGATTAAATTAAAGTAAATTAATTTAAGTTGGGCTTCCAATACAAATTTGACCATGTTGATATGTATTTTAGGTTTTTTCAAAAGTGGCTGAAATAAGGTAAAGTAATCATTTTATTATGGTTACATTAATTTTGCAGTCATATTTGTAGTTGTAGATTCACAAGTATGACTATAGTCATCAAAATAAGTATGACTAAAATCCACTTACAACTACATGACTATTTTGGGCAATAGTCGTAACATGTCCTAGTCATAGAAACCACATTTTGGCATAGTAGTCAAGGCTCACCATTCAAGCATCTTGATTTTAAAATCTTTATATGGCCAATAGGTTTGGAATCATTACTTTTATTGTTATTCAAGACTTATGTTCATTTTCAAAATTGGAGTTTCAATGTCGTGTGTGCATTGTGTAGTGCCCATTATTGATTCATATGTTTCCTCAATGTTGTTGTGTGTGAACTATGAAATGTTGATTAATGAATTTTGTTGACATTGTTGTATGTGCATTGTGCATTTTGTAGTGCTGATTCATGAACATTGAGTTTCATCGACGTTATTTTGTGGGTGTTTTGCAGGGTTGATTCATGAGTTTCATTGTTCAAGTTTGCTACATCAAACATATGTCAGTGTTTGTCCTTTGTGTGTGTAGAATTATCAAAACCCAAATCCCTTTGTGCACATAGAGTCGTCGAAACCCAAATCTATTTTTTTTTTGTTAAACCTCATGAATTTTCACTTGTGAATCAATTTTATTGTTTGAAATTTGAATTAGTTTAGATTTTGGTTTTATTCATGCCTTCACAATTACAAGTTCCAAAGAATTTCAAGTTTTAGTTTTTTTTGGTGGTCAAGTCCAAGGAGAAGCATTTGCACCCAATGAATTTGTTTCTTTTGATCTACTTGAATTTTGTTACATTGGCAAGTAACAACACCAACAATCAAACCTTAAATTGACATTTTTTTTAGATTAGAATTTTCTTAATTTGTTTGAACCTTTTGAGAACCCTTACCATATTGTTGTTAAAGACATGTGCATGCTCTTAATCTTAAAAGATGAAAAAAGATTGATGATATTGATGTGAACCATAAGTTTTAAGGTGTTTGGGCTTTGAAAATGCCATGGCAAAGCCCATTTTCGATGAAGTTGGGTTGGTTAATTTTGTTAAATCATTATGAAAATTATGTTCACAAAAACTTCACTACCTTACAACTAAAGCTTTGAAATAATTAATTTGTAACTACATTGCAATTATTTTATAAAAATATGAAGAATTCAAAAATAAATTCCATATAAAAAATTTGTGAAGTTTTATTGTAGTTGCATATTAACCTCAAGATGAACCCCTATACATATTAATGTACACACCATATGAACAATTTTGGTCAACCATGTTTGACATTGTTAGCAAGTTGATTAAAAATCACATATAACAACTATAATAAAACTATAATAAATGAAGCATTCATTAACGACTTCTTTGCAACTATTTTACAACTATTAGTTATAATAATAATAACAAGTATTAATATCACTAATAATAATAATTATTATTATAAGCTAGGCTACCATAATTTAACCTAGCATAACTAAAAGTTAATAATTAATAGCTAGCCTAACATACTATTATACATTAATATCTAAATTCCAGATTAATAGTTTGATTAACTTTTATGAATAATAAGATAATTAATAAATTGAAAATGTTTTTGAGAGTTTGAAAAATTAGTGGCACATTTTGAAAAAAGTTAATCGTAAAGTTGATAAAGGTCATAAGATCATTATGGCATGTTGTGTTATTCACAACTTTTGCCAATTAATGAGCATGCTTGATTTTTTTGGTCGATGATGCCATCATGTCAACATTGAAAAATTAATTGTAGATATTTTGATGGTTATGTGTACAAACAACAAAAACAAATAATCCTTCAAGTTGGTGGGCAACACATGCAGTGCAATTTTCACATGTGTCATTTTTGGCTAGTCAAATATTCAACATAATAGGTTCACAAATTAAGATTAAAAGAATTTAGTGTCATTGATGTTATCATAAATCTTCTTGATTCAATTTTGACTTAGAATTGACAACTTGAATTGCCTCATCCTTATTATCAAAATCTTGTTTAATGATGTTCATTTTGGCTATGAAGGAACCAAGGAAAACACTTTGGATAATTTTCTCACATGTGAAAACACTATGATTAAGGAGCACATGAAGCTTGTTGAGGAACAAGGTATTTTTGAAAAAGATTTAAACTTTGATTGATTTTGGTCATGTATTTAAGGTATCCCCATGACTAAGCCATACTTTAGGAGCTCTTTTGGCCTTCTTTATGATTTGTAATATTTGCAAATCAAATTCTTTTGTTGTAGAAATGTCCATTGTAATCTTCCAATGATAAAGGTGGACAAGAAAATAGTTAAAAGGGTTAGATGACCCTAAACATTTTTGTGATTTTGTTGATAGGTGGGGGCAACAATTAAAAAAAGTTTTTGTTTTTTTGTGGGTTCTATTGTTCCATTGGTGCATAACGGGAACAACTTTGAAATTGTGTGTTCCCTTTTGTTTTGATTTTGTTGATGTTTGGGGATTTGATGCATAATTTTTTTTGGGTGGTTTCGTTAATGCATGGGGGCAACAATTTATAAGTCTTTTCTTTGGTTTTGTTTATGTGTTGGGATTTGACATTTGACTTCCAACAATTATTTATTTATTTTGTATGGTTTTGCTTATGTGTGGAAAAACAACTTGAAAGTATTGCCAGTCTTGTTGTGTCATTGATGCATGACGGTTTGATTTCTAGAAGGCTTTGTGTTTTTTTTGTGGTTTTGTTAAAGCATGGGGATTTGAGTTGTTAAAAGTTGTTTTAAATATTTTGTGGTTATGTGGATGCGTGGGAGCAAGAAATTAGAAGTTACTTGGGTTTTTTTCGATTCTATTGATGCATGAAGGCAACAATTCACAAGCTTCATGACCTTTGTGGTTGTGTTGATATGTGGAGGTTTTCAACGTTGGCCAGTTTCTTGCAATTATGTCAATTTTTACAACTTTTTATTTTGTGCAATTGTGTTGATATGAAGAAAAACCAACAAAGATGTATTGGTTGTTATTTGCAAGAATGATATGACTCCCCAAAAAGAGCCCACTATGAGGAAATTCAAAAAGAAAAGTGTAATTAATAATGAAAAAACCATAGCCTATTGATGTTGGGGTCATTTGATTAGGACCTATTGTTTTCTATGATCCATATCACATTGGAAACCAGAAATTGTATATTCATGTAATATAGAAAAAAAAAAAATAATAAAATTTCATCATTTTAACTAGAAACCTTTAACCCTAATTGTACTTAAAAACCACCTCCTCTTTAAAAAGCAAAAGGGAATCACCATGTTCTAGAATGCCAACCAAAACATGAAATTTTCTTAAGCCAATTTGAGTTTTTTGGGGCAAAAGATTCAGCATACTCAATTTTTTTAAAGGCGTTGGGCAACTCAATTTTTAAAAAAAGTTTTGGGCAGCTTGAAGCTTCATATAGGCAGTCCATAGCTTGAAATGTACATGACAATTGGGCAATGTTTTGGCTATGTGGAGTTGGTGACTTGGGAATGTAAATTTGGTGGCAATGTGGGCTTGGCAATGTGATAAAAATCATCTATAGACAACATAGCCAAAAAAGAAAAGAAAATAGCAAAGTGGACTTGGCAATTTGGCAAAATGGACTTGAGAAACAAGTGAAGTCAATTCGACAAAATACCCAAGAAAATATACTCTATCAAACCCAGGCAAATATATCATTTTTGTGGAGGCATCATCATCAATGGGGACACATTTTAGAATCCAAACAATTGTTTGATAAAAGAGCTTATTTTCATCTCATGTGTGAATTTATGACGATAATCATGGGTAGTTGAAGAATAAATGTTTAAGCAATGAAAGTTTTCAGATTTATCCATGTTGATAATTAGCGGAATGATTCATTATAAATATGAATTTTTGTTTTAAAACATCACTTTTAAACGAATCAAAACTTGTCATGAAAAAAAAATCCTATTTATAGAAGTTTCATCCATAAATAGGATGAATGTATTAATGCTTTTATCCATGATGTTGATGAGTTAAACAAACATTCATCCTCGTACTTGCATTTTCAGTTTATTCCTATAATCATTCATTTTGTGTTTATTTGCACAAGTTATAATAAGGGAAATGTTATGTTTGAGCTCCAAGTTCCAGCTTTAGGCACAATGGCACAATGCTTGTGCTTGAAAGCTCATGCGACCGCTTCTTTCTTGTTTTAATGACAAATTCATCAATATGGGCATTTAAACAATTACACGATAGTTTGTTGAATGATAGTTAGAGTTATTTACCAAAGAAGCCAGTCTTCAAGCTGTCTTGCAATTGGGCAGTGTTGGAAATTGCAGGTTTCCCTCTGCAACATATCCTGCAGAACATTTGCAACGGCATACACCACACAAAAACAGGTTGAGAGTATATTTGATATACCAGACATAAAAATGTCCTATGGCACATCTAATGAATAATAGCACTAGGATATTTGACGTCTTGAACTGCAGTGAAAATACTCCCATTCCAAGTGGAAATATACATATATAAACACTTGACTCACGAGAACTCCATTTCAGATGACAGTGTTGTCTCCCAGAACAAAGAAGACAAACCACATCAAATTATTCTCCTGAGCTCAACAAGCTCTGCTGAAAAAGGCGTGCTCCTTCCATAGAATTTGCTAATGAATGTTCCCAATATACATGAAAGAATTCTTCCATTTAACATGAAGAAGAGCCAGCCAGAAGAAACTGGAAGTGCAGAGCAACAAGGTACACACTCCATTGTAACTGAACACTCTGTGTAGTGTAACCTCTTGAACCTGAGCAATGTGCACTTTACTACGACAGCAAAATGCAGGTATGCTGGTAACACCTTCACAATCTTTGCTTTTAAGCCCACCTGGAAAACACCCAACATCCTGTTTTAACCATCTTCTGTAGAAAGCCTGGTGTTCTAGTGATCAACCTTGAACAGGTAGTGACTGAATCTCCATATCCTGGGCAATGAGAACAGAAATAAATAGAATGATTTGCAGAAGCATTGCATAGCTGACCAAGAACCAATGGCAAAGAGTAGAATAACATTAAGGGAAGACGAGTGACACACCTGTGTACTCGAGCACAAAATCCAGCTATGGACATTCTGATTGTCATTAGAATTTTGCTTTCCTGCTCACCACCTTGAGTGAGATAATAAGTGGCTTGGGCCAGGCACAGCTGCATCTTCCAATAACAGATGGGTTCCCAATCGCTCTCTTGCCAGCCAGTCACAGACCTGACTGACAGGTGCAACTAAACGTCCAGCATTTTCACGGGGAATTTTGAATGGAGAGCCCATGGCAGTGAGCCTAGCAATTACTGCTGTCTTGAGGGGTGAATCTCCCTCAACCCGGCTTCGCCTTCCCCACCCTGTTACCACTGTAACCTGCATAGGAGTAGTTGTTTAAGCCCACCAGTTCTCAACATAAGAAACAAGCAAAAGAGATGACATTGCATCCATGTTTTTCTTTAACAAAAGACAAAGAAATGGCTTGCCCGATGATGGGCATTATCTGACTGGGAATTTGAATGCCGGGGTGCCTAGAACATACCACATAGTCAAGTATATACCTGTTCATATGGGGTGTCTTCTTTGATGCATGTGGATTCCATCTCACAGAGCCACATGAGCAGCATCACTTGGGCAACATTTACTGATAGCATATGCAAGTCGAGTAAAAGTTCTTCCCCAGAGAAAGCTCTGGCCTGTGGAAAAACACCTCTTTCGCGCCCAGCCATGAGCACTCTACATGCTCGTGCCCTCCATCCAAAGCACCACAATGCTTCAACTAGAGAATCATAGAGTACCAAGCGAGCTGCAGTACCCTCCAACTGTAAGCGATCAAAGAGAGCCACAGCATCCTTCCATAAAGATTCTTTATCTTTCCCTTCTGATCTCTCATCCAACAAGTCTGCTATCACCTTAAAATTCTTGCAGCTGTGGATACAGCTCATGAGTGCTGAGACCTCCGTGACTGATTGGCAAGCACAAAGAGCTGACAGTAGCACACCCACAGTCTCACAGCTTGGCTCAATTCCAGCCAATTTGAAGCCTTTGAACCTCACTGCCATATCCTGCAACCATATATTTCCAGAATTCAGGGGTTTAGCAGATGTCAAAATTGATTACAATAACAAGGAAAGGAACAAGGCAAGGAACAAAACAGGGAAATTTGATGTCAGCAGATAAACAAGGGCTGGGTATCTTAGGTCAGTCAGCCTGACCTCAAACCTCTGGGCAGTTCCATAAGCATCAATGATAGATGTGAATGCTACTAAATTCATTGCAATTCCCGCCTTGAGCATGTCATGAAGAACTCTTTCTGCCTTATCCACCATTCCATGCTTTCCATACCCATCAATGAGTGCACTGTAAGTGTGCTCATTAGGGGGGACACCTGTGACCCTCATCAGCATGAATGTGGAGTCCATCTTTTGCAGCAGCCCCGCCTTTCCATAAGCATCAATCAGCTCACTGTAAAATGTAGACACTGCAATTAGAGACACTGACATTTTCCATTATGGCAAGACAGTAAAGTGCCCTACTGCATACATGTCACTAATGCTGAAAAGGAGGCACTTACCCAACAACAGAAACAAACATTCACACCTCTACAACCTGTGTGCAATCTGTTACTTTATCTTCCTGCTTCTTTGTTTGGTGTTGGGAAAATAGGGCTGGGGCTAAGTGCTTGCAGGGACTGTGGTGCTTTCTTTTTATTTTCTGTTCTTTGCTATCTTGAGCTAAACATTGATCACTCCTTCAGTTTGTGTTTTAGGGAAGGAACTTGCACCAGTATGTGATTACATCTGGTTGGTGCCCAGCTTCCTGCATGGCCTCGAATGCAGATTCCATGCGATCAATGAGCTTGCCTTTACCATAAGCATCAATAATCACATTATATGCAGCTGTCCCAGGTTTTGGTACAGCCGAACGCATCTCCTTTGCAGCTTCCTTGAGAAACAGGAAGAAATTGTTAGATTGGGTTTGTGGAAACAAACAGAATGTGGTTCACAATTATAGAAACATCTCAAATTGCCAACAAAATTGTTCAAGAAAAGAGACAGCCAGCCAGCCCACCTGAAGATCATGAAACCTAGCCTCCATCCTCTTGTAAAGGCCACCACGACCATATGCACCAATTATTGCAATGAAGGCAGAAAGATCTGGTTTCACACCCTGAGCCTTCATATTGGTCCACACACGCTCCATTTCCTCATACCTTCTTGCTTTTCCAAATGCATCAATGATGCCAGTATATGTCACCACATTTGCTTGACATCCTGCTGCATGCATCTCCTGCAGAAATCCCATTATCCAATTGGGAGAAAAAGAATGTCAGTCAGACAAGAGTAGCAAGTGAAAGTGTTAATCATTCACAAGCTCACTTGTGAAAGTTCATGATGGTTCTCAGGTTCACAGCTTTCCTACCTGCAAGGTAGCCTCCATCTTCTCAAACATTCCTCGCTTGCCATAGATGTCAATGAGAAGACTGAATGCTTTCACATCAGGCTTACACCCAGAAGCTCTCATGAGCTCCAGGGTCTCCTCCATCTTCTCATACCAGCCAGCTTTGCGATATGCATCCATGAGTGAGCTATAGGTCAATACATCTGCAGGGCAGTTTGAAGAACGCATCCGCTTGACCATTTTCTCCATGCTTGAGTACATTGTCCCTTTCCCGTGTGCATCAATCATGGTGTTGTATGTAGAAGTGTCAGGAGTACAGCCAACTGCAACCATAGTGTCAAAGGCCTTCTCCATCTTGTCCCACAAGCCACCCTTGCCATATGCACCAATGACGACATTGTAGGTTGAACCAAGAGGCTTAAGTCCATGAGCCCTCATTTCCCAGAACAATTCATCAATTTTCGCCCACTGATTCACACGTCCATAAGCAGCCATCATGCAACCATATGCAAAAGCATTCGGTCGGCAAGCTGGAGTTGCTTTCATGCGCTTGAACACCGATAGCGCTTGCTCCAGCATACCCATCCGTCCATATGCATCTAGAAGAGCTGTGAATACATAAACATCAGGATGAAATCCCTGTGCCTCCATCTCCTGGAAGAGCTGGAGTGCCCGGTGAGCTTGCTTGCCTTTTGCCATGATGCGCACCATGACTGTGTACACACGTACACTGGCCTTGTACCCTTTTTCCTGTTTCAGAGCTGCAAACACCTGTTGAATGGATACCACAGTGCTTCTGCCATTTCAGAAACAAGTCCAAGGTGCAGCAACAACAACAAATGCAACAAGCAGATTGCCATGAAAACCTCAAACAAGGACTTGGGTGTCTGCAGATGCAAGCATTTGGCATCATCAAGAGAACATCAAGAGCAGCAGATCAGACATCAAGCACCATCGAGGGTAAGAGTATATGTACATCCAAAGCTACACGCCAGTTGCATTGCTTCAAGCAATCGTTGAGAACAGACAAAAGCTTGGTTTCCTGTTGTTGTTGTTGTTGATGTGGTAATGGTGAAGATGATGCTGATCCTGATGATGATGGTGACTCCTTTGTCCTGGCAGCAGCAGGGTGATTATGCGAGATGACAGATGCTTTCTTCTTTAGTGATGATGACAAGTTTGAGGTTTTTGTTCCACACTTATTCTTCACACAACAAGATCCTCTCCTTAAAGACGTTGTTGACAGAGTTGCACGAGGATGCTTGTTTACAGACCAATCTGGTGGCAGGGGAGAATGATTCGTCACAAGCAACAGGAGTTTCTTCTTCTTCTTTTGAGGAAATTTTTGCTGTGGCTGCCGTTGCAAATTGACTACTGTTGCAGATGCGAAAGGATTTTTCTGCGTATTACAGATTTGCGTCATCATCATCCTCCCTTGATTGATAACTAGAGAAAGTGAGTCCGGCTGCTGCTGCATCATACCTGCTGCCGCATGAAGTTTCTCATTTGTGACATTCACAACAGTTGTTGTTCTCTTCAAAGACTTGGCGTATGATGTTCTTCTGCCTCCAATGCCATTCCTTCTGCAATAAGAGCAGATGCAGATGGCTGGCAAAAATTCAGCTATCTGTTGTTGTTGTCATCGTTTCAGGCAGAAAAAAATCACACAATCCTTCAGAACAAATCCTTCTCCTCTTCTCCAATTTCTTCTCTTTGCGATCATCACAACAACGCAGCAGCATCATCCTAAACCGCTTCTTCGAAGAGAAACGAGAACCGCAAGCACTCTTCCGTAGCTTATCCCCTACCACAAAGCCTGTCGATCGTGGCTCATGCCCCTGGAACAACACGAATATGTGACGCGGCTTGAGGAGATTCTCGGACTGTATGGTGTCAGTTTTGTTTTGCTTCACCTTTTGCCTTGCACCTCACAGTTAGAGAGAGAGAGAGATAGATGCATACTTCTCGCCGGCGGTCGCTCCGGATATTTCAGGAGAGGACGAAGAATTACTGCAAATTGCAGAGAGTTTCTCTCTGTGGACCCCACAAGAAGAAGAGGATCCTGGTTTGCCTGGTGCTGCCACTCGTTTCTCGCAGACGACTGCCAGAAATGGATCTTCCAGGAATGAATCTTCACTTTTCCGTAACGAAATGAGAGACACAAAGATGGAGACAGATGTGCCGGGGGAGAGAGGGAGATGTGCCTTGCTCGGTGCAAGATGTGCCTCGCTCAGTTTTGTGGCGTCGTCTCATGGTCGCGGTTTGAATGGATTTCTCTGATTTCTGTTGCAGATTCTGAGGGATCTGGGAGACGGAGCTTCGTCTGCTGCACAAGGAAAGATCAGTGTGTCCGTCAACAGATAAGTGCAAAGCGAGCAAGCAACAATGGAGACGCAGCGAACACGACATGTGTGCGTACTTCTTCCCGCACTAGTGGAACAATAGCAGGTTTTGCATCGATCTCTCTCCTCATCAGCTTGGTCTGCACGAGCAACAATGAAGAATGAATTAGAGTTTGTTTCTTGATCTCAGCCTCGTCTTCTTTTTCTTCTTAGGGCTCCCTCGATTTCATTATGTTCTCCATTTTCTTCATGTTCTTACAAGTTCGATCGATCTGCGAGTTTGTGACTTGTGCACCAGCACAAGTGCGAGGATTTACTCCTCCTCGTCTTCCAATGCTTAGTCTAGAAACAAACCAGCGGCAATAGTTCTCGTACCAGAACTCAACAAACGCACGGTACAAAGGAGAATGTACCAAGGACGAAATCTTGTCTGCACGATTGATTTCTTCATGAACGATGATGACGACGACTATAACACGCTTCATGGTGCAAGTTTTGTTGCCACAAGACTCTATTTCGGTCACAGAACATTGTTTCTGGCAATCCTAAGCTTTTAGATACTTGTACATCTTCTATTTATGGCCACGACTAGGAAGAAAACCAGAGCTTCGACGAGACTACTTGCTCCCTATTTCGAGCACAAAACATTTGTTTCTGGGCACTCTGAACTTGGATCCTTGTTTTATTTATGGCCACAACCGGGAGTAAGAAAACCAAAGCTTCAGTGAGTTTGCATTAGTGATCCTGCTGCTATTAAGATCCTCATGAACACCAATAGTTGCAGTTATTCTGGGAACATCACACCATGACAAATAGTATTCTTCCTTCAGCTTTGGGCCATCTCAAAGCTCAAGATTGGCATCATGCTCCGCTTTTTGTCAATCCAGGAGATATACTTCTTTGAGGCTCTCAATAAGACCCTTCAGTAAGTACCAGCTCTCATAGATCCTCTTCAACTTGCAATATAGTATATCCACAATTTCTTCAAGAGCTCACTCTCTCTCTCTCTCTCTCCAAACTTCTGCACTAAACCCAGAATCTCTTGGGGCTCTCCTCTCTCACCAGACTTCTGCATCAGATCCACAATCTCTTGGAGCTCTCTCCCACTCTCACCACAAACGGATCCAGAATCTCTTGGAGAGCTCTCTCTCTCTCTCTCTCACACACACTTTGACCACAAGCTTCTGCAATAAACTGCTTGCACATAAAATCTCAAGGCCGTTGAAGAGCAAACACAGAAGAAACCCAATCTTGATAGAAATGACTCCAAACAACAGAGGAGAAAGAAAGAAAAACAAACTCAAGAAGGATTGAAACACAGAAACCTTGAATGATTGAAACATGGAAACCTTAGGATTGAAACCTGGAAACCTTGAAGGACTGAAACCTGGAAACCTCAGCGAACCATTCTGCCAACACATTTGCTTACAACTCTGCAATGAAGACTGCATTGAACTGTTGTGGAAGAAGAGAGTAGCGTCCTCCACAGAGTAAGCAAACAAAGATCAAGTGTTCAAAATAAACGACAACAATTTCAACCCAAGCAATCAAGATCAGATGCTGGAAACATCAAAACGCAAAAAAACTCAAACCACACACAATCCAGATCAAATGTTTGAAATACCAAAACAAAAAAAATCTCAAGCCAAGCAATCAAGATCAGATGTTTGAAGTCCAAACACAAACAATCTCAAGCCAAGAACCTACAACCTTACAACCTTCATGTTCTTGAAAAAGCAAACACTGAAGTTCTGTTTTTGTTTGCAAATGTATGCAGAGGATCAAAGGTGGTCGTGTCTCAAAACAAGCTATCTGGTTTGTTTTCTTCTCCAAACTCAAAATGTGGAACTTGAAAACTAGAGATTGCACAGTTGTTGAAGTTTGAACATCCTGAATTTGGTTTCACTTCTGAACAACAACAACACTCATCATCTCGCATGGGGTTCCATCAAGTGAGTTCACTTGCTGTCTGAAGAAGCAGAGAATAAAAAATTCTCAGCTTTCCTGGAAAACACAACTTCCAGTTCATTAGTGTGAAAGAACTCCTGTACTTGATGAAAGAGTTCTGAAAAGGGTACCAGTTTTAGAGGGCATTCTTCAGCATGAGCTAGTAGTTGTCAAGCCCCTCTATTATGCACACTTCAGAATACAATGGTAAGCCTCTTGTATACAGTAGTATTATTCTCAAAATATTCAACTGCTCATACCACATGTGACTACTATTGGTCAGAAAGTTCTAGTACATTGAATTCTGGAATCACTGGATAGTGACCAGTCATTCTAACCTAATTTCCTCACCATGTAATCTCAAAACTATGTTTAGTGTGGACTGACATCTCTTAAATGTTGTCTTCTCAGGGGAAAAGTTGCTTGGCAATGGACTCAACACTTTCTCAATGTCCTGTTAGGTGGTTCAATCACAAGTAGGTCTACAATTGTAGGTAATACATACCTAGTGGCAGTTGTAACAATGCACACCTTGCAGCCTCAACCATAACAACCACAATTCCAGGGAGGAACCCAAACCTGTGATTGCATTGTAGAAAACAAGTCAAATAGTTGAAGGCAGTTTAGCAAACAAAAACTTTACGGCATGCAATATTGAATTCATATTCTCAAGCATGATGAAGAACACTGATGATTTAGCACAATGACCATATTGCACACATCCTGAAATCCAAGCTGCTTGTCTGCCTGTGATACTTTCAATGTTGTGGCAGTTTGAGTATGCCACATGATATGAGAAACGCCTAAAGTGTATTGACCCTGACTAGTCTAAGAGGGAAAAAATTCCCACAGAAAAAAAAATGCTCTAAAAGTAATCTTGATATTTCCACCTTGTTAGCTCCAGAAATGATACACAGCCAGTCCTCCAAAGAACTAGCAAGGTCTAGACTACCAGTGTTGAGGCAAACCTCCTTCAACAAAGGCCCAATGTTTCAAATATCATTGGCTACCTCATCTTGACAAAACCCTGCATCTGAAAACCTAGAGCAGTGTGACTAAAGGCCTCCAAGAAACCTTCAAAGTATGGACTAGCCATAAGCCCTATGGTCAGAGAGGCCCTCTGACTCATCCTTTCCATCAAAATCTCCTGATCTGGAGTGATGGAAGAGACTGGCAGACCATGCAATACAGAATCCTCATCCTTGAGTATAGGTACACCAGCAGAGCTGACATCAGGCTCCACGGGTACAGCTCCAGCTTCAGAGCTTGGCTCTAATTCTGCCTCCACCTCTAATACCTCATCTCAATGGGCACCTCTTAGGGGTTTTCCTCCTTTATATTCTTTTTTGTCTTCTTCTGCAACATAGGGATCTCTGCTGGTATCACTCCATCGTGAAGCTTAAGCAGCTCCTTGTACTCCCTTATTTCTTTCAGGTATCTCTCCTTGTCTTTCACACCCTGCTCTTGATATGGCTGCAACAGAAAGAACAATCTCACTTGTCTAAAATCCTATCAGTGCACCTCTAGCTTACATATCACTAATGGTACATGTTCACCAACAAATGCACACTGGGAACGAAGCATTTAGCTCACTCCTTCATGATGGTGAGGACAATAAAGACAGCAAGAAGTAAGGGCAAAAAAGAAAACTGGACTCAATGGACATTAAAACTCACCATTTTTTCCTCCTCAGTGAGTTTATTCCATGCATCCCCTATCATACAGCTCAACTCTTTGTCTTTGTCTGGATAGAGAGTCTTTAGCCTCATACGCTGCTCCCCAAAGAAGAAGTTATAACCTGACCGATTAGCACGTGGAGCATTTGGGTCCTTCCCTTTACGTTTGCGTTTGCGTTTTCGGATAGAGACCCAATCACTTGCTTCCTCTCCATTAGGATTTTTTGGCTCTGCACCAAGTGTTCCTGAATAATTCAGCACACTGGCATGCTGCAAACCTCTATGCGCTGGTGCCACATGGTATAGCACACCTCTTAGCTTCTCTGTACCCATTGTGATGCTGACGAGGTACCCAAGTTCAAATTTGCCTTCAATTGCACCAGGAACCACATTCCCAATTGACAATGCTGGATCTACAACTGTACCAAGGAAAGCAATGAGTCAATCGCAGAATGCTTTCACCTTCCTAGACAGATGGTGCATCAGACACATTTAACAGCTCCATGGAAGAATAAGTTTCAAAGCTCACAACAAAAGCTCTCTCTGTGGATCACATGCACAATATCAGCAATGAAATAAAAAAAAGTAGACAGCATATCAATTTCAACTTGAGCAATGTTAACTAACAAACCATTAGCAATGTGCAAAAGAAAAAATAAAATTAGAAACTGCCAGATCAATCAAGCAGCTAACAGTAGAGGGATGTCAAAAGACCTGGCAGAACTTGGATTGGTAAAAATTTTCTTTTCTTTATACTCCTCCTATCAGGCACAGCTTCTGATACTGAATAGCCAGTTGGACCCCTCTCAACACTCGTAGGGCGTGGCCCTGGCAAGGAAACTGGCAACCCAACCACTACAATGGTCATTGCTAGATGCATGGGTACGACACTTTCTTACAAACATCTAAAAACTGTTAGGACATTGCACTGTCAAAATGGCTCTTGAAGAACTATTGATAATGTGCGGTCACCTACTTGGAGGAGGAACCAATGGGCCCTCAGCTCGAAAATAGTAGACTTGTTCATAGTGATGAAGGAGCCCAATATAATACTTGCGCAATATATAGGCAGCACTGGTTGCTGTATTTGGAAAATTGAAGGCAAATGTGAGCTCCTTCCATTTTCTGTCCTTAATTACCTGCTTTCACAAGCACAGCATGCTTCGTGTTTAACCAGCTGCAAGTCCAAAAGTGCATACTTAACCCTACAATAGGACAACATCAATGTCAGATGGGTTTGACATGGGTATGTGGAATGTCAAACCCATCTGACATTCCACATATCATTCAAAAATGTTATTACAAAGCAGAGAAGTTGCTTCTTTCACATGGAATCACAACATACACATTAATACTGATGTGCATGTGGAGAAAAAAGCACCTGTTGCAAGCCACCCCGTGATGTGACTTCAATGTAGAGAAGGTGCAAGTCGAGGTCTTTGCCTGCTATCTTTGGAATCCTGAACAACACTAATTTATTTATCCTGAACTGTTCACATGCAATAGCTGAAGCCAACAACCCAATACAAGGAAAAAAGCAGCAGAGAACTCAACTTCCAAATGTCAGACTCCTAGAAACCAAAACGGTTCTTGGATCAATCAATCACCCTTACCCTGCAAGACTCTCTTGGAAGCTTTGAACCTCTGTAGCCTTTCCTTTTTTCTTCTTCTTTCTGCTTGGCATTCCAGGAGCTTGGTATCAATGGTGGCTCAACAAGATCAAATGCAACAAGAGGTCATATAAAAAACTATTCTCTCCATTGAGAATTCCAAATGGGATTGTTCTCAATTCCTTTCGAGAACTTTGTTTTGTTCTTTTGAGAATTTCTTCCCCTCCCCTCCCCCCCCTCTCTAATTCTCAAAAGAGAACAAAAAACACCAAAAAAATCTCTTACGCAAGTCTGGTGCCAAGAGCGGTGTGAAATTTGTTGAGCGTGTCCAAGAATAGCTCCTTACTGGCCACTACTTCCTCATGCTTGGCTAACGCTAGAGGGTAAACAGACCGTGTCACCGTCGCCACAACACCCGGCGTCAGGTCACCGATTACTGTTGCATGAGGCTCAGCATTAGCAATAGCAGCAACAGTAGGCATGCCATTTTGGTCCGCCTGCTGCGACGTTTCTTGGACAAATCCTTCTCCTAAAACAGGAGCTACCGGAGCCACCGTCGCCTGCATTGCCACGACGCTCATCGTAACCAAAAGAAAAAAGAAAAAGAAAAAGAAGGAAAACAACAACAACAACAACTAAGAAGACGCCGCTATTGCAATTTACGACCACGACAAAAAACTATTGTGATTTTCTGATCCGTCCCGTCCTTGCGTCGCGCGCGCATGCACATGCATGGGCACGCGGTTCTTCTCTCTGGCTGCCTGCGTTGCGTGCAAGGGAGTTGTAGCGCGGGAAACGGGATGGAGCAAACCCTAATAAGGAAAGGGAGCGGTGCAATTGCAGCAGAGCGTAATAAATGATATGTTTTTTTTGCCGCCGTGTTTCTTCAGATCTCGATTATCAACCGTCCGATTCACAATAAGTAAATAAATAAATAAATAGGTAATAATCTTGGAGCGACAATCTCATCCAATACACCAACGCACCCCAAGCGACGATTTTTTCAATTCCTCATCCAAAATTCTGACCCCCTGAAGAAGCAGCAAGCAGCGGCGATATTACATTTGTAAATATTCTCATTCAAAAAAGCCGCCAATAGACGATTTCTAACGTTAAGAAAATCTTTGGAACGATATTTCTCATCCAAAAGCCCTCTCTCGCACATCCCTGCCCTCCCCCCCACCAATGATGACGATTTCCCTAAATTCAAGAAAATCTTGGAATGAGATTTATCATCCAAAAGACCCCCCCGCCAACTGACTTTTTCTGACAAACCAAATGAATGATGGATGGTTGAATGGATGGATGTATGGATGGATGGATGTATGGATGGATGGATGGATGGATTCACTGCTCGACAAGGTACCTACCACGTACCAGTCAGTTTCCCTAATCTCGACTATTAATTTTTATTAATAAAAAAATTTATTTTATTCTATTTAAAAGTCCTTTGAAGTTTGTACCTACCTACCTACCTACCTACCTAGCGGGTTTACCAGGTCTGGTTATTGATTTTTTGATAGCTGGTTAAATTGATAACCGTCTGATATTTAATTTTCAAAACTGAATAACCTGCACAGATGACGCAATTATCATCCAGGTAGGGTTATCAATCTTTAAACATTAATAATTCAAAAATTAAAAATTATTAAATAAAAATACAAAACACTCATACGCAGTGTATAATCCAGAGGTTAACCGGTTATTTGAAAACCTACCCTTATTATGCATAACCGACAGTCATTACTCGGGTTTATATATATTTATTGATAACCCCCCTGTGTGATCCTCAACTTTTTTGGGCAAAGCCTACCCGACGGTTATTAAAAGGAAATAAATAACCGGCCAATACTGGTCATGTGAGGTGAAGTGATGTGAGGTAAATGTGAGGTAAAAGGAGAGGGAGGGGGGGTAAAGGTAAAGGTAATGTAAGGTAAGATTTGTGTGCATGGTAAAAAAAAGTAAAAAAAGGTTCATTAACGGCCACTGAGAGGTTTGATACGTTCCTAGGGTTTGGCGCTCACTCCGTTTTCCCCGCTCAAACCAAAGAGCTCCCTATATATGCGGACGCCAGAGACAGACTCACTGGGCGGAAGGAACGAAGGAACGAAGGGAGAGAAGTCCTTCTTCGTCTTCTTCTTTTGTTGCAATCAGAAGAACAATCTGAACTAGTCCTCTTCACAAAATTAATTTGAAGTCTTTTTTAAGAAATCCAGAGGGAAATTCATCTGTAGTTTTTGGTTTAATTTAGTTTGCTGAATAAGGAAGGAAAAGAAAGGAAAGGAAGTAGAGCAGTGGCAATGCAGAAGGCACCAGTGAAGGTAGTGGCCTCTGCAGCAGCAGTAGGAGGAGGAGGAGGACCAGGAAGAGGAGCTCCTTTGCAGCAGAATGGTAATAGTAATTGTAGTGATGTCATCACCACCACGCCTTCTTCTTCTTCTTCTCCTGGTGGTGGTGGTGATGGTGAGCTCATGATGGCTCTAGTAGATGTTGTGGAGAACAACACTACTACTACTACTACTACTACTGTGTCAGTACTGTCGTCTTCTGTTTATCCTCCGCCTTTGGCCACGCACCAGGACGTGGTGGCTAGTAAGGAGCTCTTCTTGGACACGCTCGATAAGTTTCACAACGCTCTTGGCACTAGACTGCATGTGTGAGTTCCAATTTTCCTTTGAGAAACCGATTGTTCCTGTGTTTGTTGGTTTGATTGTTATTTGGTTATGAAGCTTCAGTAATTGGATCGTCTCTTGTTGTGATTTTCTTCCGCTTCTGATTTTTTTTTGCTAACGCTCCGACGTGTGACTTTTGTGTTCGGAAACGTTTTCTGTTTTCCATTCTGTTATCGTTTTTTTCAAAGTCTATTGTCGCACTTAAAGCTTTTTCGAGTTCTTCACGCCATGACTCTGTGTGTGTGTCTGTGCGGGAAAAAAATTCCGGGGCAATGTGGGAATTGGAGAAGGAAAAAATCTTCATTATTTTGCACAGCTTTCGTTACACTCTATCTCCGTTCCTGAGCTTTCAGCAGCAAAACTCTTGTCGTTGGCCAAAGTTTCCTCTTGATATGACAATGAAGCTGCTGTAACAAAAGCCATGGTAACAACAAGGCCCCCTCTAGTGACCATCGTAACGCCATGCAAGTAAGGGAAAAGTTGAGAATCCAAGAAATTCATTCTCCTGAAAGAAGAAATTTCAAAGCGTTATTGTCTTCTTTCTGTACGTATTTCAGGGGTTTTTCTCGTCCTGAGGTCAAGGAGGACGAGCTTGAGAAACGTTCTGCTCCTCAACCTAAGCTGTGCCAGTTGCAGGACCTTGCATGCATTACTTGACTCCAAGGGTTTATCCTGTCTGATGATGATAGCCATGGTTTATCAACAGTTGGTTCAGGGGTTTTTCTGTGTTCCATATATCCACATTGCAAATGTGCAAAATGCTCATGCAAAAACTGTGTTTGTGCTTGGAATTTCCGTTTTTCCCCCCTTTTGAGGACTGTGATGCATTTCTAGGTGCATTTTCCAACAACTGGGTCGAACCCAAGTTGTCCCACTTGCTTCCTTTCTCATGTACCTATGTGTTGGTGAAAGAACTAGAAAATGCTCTAGCAGAAGTCTCTTGATTATTTCCAGTGTAGGTGTCCCAAATTACCTTCCAGTTGCAAACTGAGTCCCTGTAGGCGCAATTGTTTTCTGAGTGTAGTATTGCAGAATATTCATACTATTCTTATTGAGAAGTTGAACATGTTGTCCTTGACAAGTAGACTCAGTTGCAGCAGGTGTAACATTGTGTATTTTGACCATTGCCTGTTTACACTGTTGATTGTGAATTCTGAAAATGGTGCAGAAAGAAGGGAAGAAAAGGGAAGACTCAAGATGTCCAAAGCTTCCGAGAAAGTCTTGAAGGGTGAGGTGGTTACAAAAACTTAATTTTTTCCCAATTTCAGAAAACCTTAAAGAATTTCCAATTTTGGAAATTTGTGTCATTTCCTTGTCCTTGTAGAGATCAGTTTTGTTGCAAATGGGTCTTGGTCAGAGGCTCATGCAAAGTGTGTACTCTGACAAGAGAGGATGAATTAGCCTAGTGCTCTAGTTTTGGATTCCATGGGTTCAAGATGCGATTGATTTTGTATTTCCAAGCATTATTGTATATCATTCAACTACCTAGTAATCCTGAAGATCAGCTTTATGTTGAATGACAAAATGTTCATGTGTAAATATGCAGACATTCAACAGATGAAGCATTCATGGCATTTGGCAATATCCTTTCCTTGCTTTCCTCTTGTGACTACAGCTTTGTGTATGTTTTTGGGGTGTTGCAGGATCCCAAAGATAGGAGGCAAGGTCCTTGACTTACACTTGCTCTATGTGGAAGTCACATCAAGAGGTGGCTCCCAACAGGTCTGTTTTCTCACCTTTTCCTAATGAGCTGCACTAATGTCCAGTTGTGCACTTGTGGTACTTTTTTGGAGTGTTGAACATGATGCTCAAACCACTGTCTCATCCACTGTTGGTGTGGCTTTTAGACTAAACAATGAACATGCTGCTCTTGTTGAAGCAGGTAATCAAGGACAGAAAATGGAAGGAGCTGACAGTTGCCTTCAATTTTCCTCATACAACCAGCAGTGCTGCATATGTGTTGCGCAAGTACTACATTGGAATCCTTCACCACTATGAACAAGTCTACTTTTTCCGTATACAGGGTCCCTTGGTTCCCCCTCCAAGTAAGTTACAATAAATAATGAGCAGATTTGCAAACAGTACATCTATCATATAAGACACATGCAATCACATGGTTGAAAGTTACAACCATCAGTAAGGACACCATGTTGGAATGGATGGGTGTAGTCTGTTGCATGAGCTAAGCTGACTAGATGTTGGATTAAATGTTCTAATAATGCTTGTGGTTCGGTTTTTTGGTTTGGAAGTTGCCTTGCCAGGGCCTAGTCCTATGAGTGTAACAAGGGACCAGATGGCGCATCCCCTGTCAGATGCAGGGCCTGAGGCTGGAAAAATTGAGCAGGAAAATATCCTTCCAGCTTTAGCACTATCTGGGTCCTTGGAACCCCCTCACCAGATGGCCCATCCCCTATCAGATGCAGGGCCTGAGGCTGGGAAAATTGGGCAGGAAAATATTCTCCCAGCTCTGATACTATCTGAGTCCTTGGTACCCCCTCCAAGTAGGTAACCATAGCAATATGTAGCTATTCTTTATCTTTGCAAACCACTATGATCAAACAGGGCAATTGAAGTCGGCAGCAAATTGTGCTGAAAGTTGTAAGGCTCTATAGGATTCTCTTTTGGGAATGCATGGATCTAGTTAGTATAGGAGTTGAGCTGTGTCCACAAGCCATGATTAAACCAATGCTGCTTGTGTTACTGGTATGTTGGTTTTGGAAGTTGCCTTGCCAGGGCCAAGCCCTTTGAGTGCAACAAGGGCAGTGACTGTACAGCCACTGTCAGAGGTGGGGTCCGACACAGTGAAGACCAGGAAGAGGAAACTTTTGCCAATTCAAGCGCTCCCAGGTATTTTGATGTCCTGAAGTATTTGGTTCCTGCTAGAGTCTATAATCTCTTTGCTCCAGTGCTGTCTTGTCTTATGCTTGAATTCCCATAGACAGAGGTGTACCCAACATGAAATGGACTGTCCCCCCCTCCTTCCCAGGGAAACAATGTGAAGTTTCTTTGGAAAAGCTCATGAAACTACAGGGTGATTGGTTGTTTTGATGTCCTAATGTGCAGTGGTAGACCCTTCAGTTTCCATCGGGCATGTGGTGACTGGTGCAATTGAAGGGAAGTTTGAGCATGGCTATCTTATTAGCATCATGATGGGGACAGAGAAGCTGAGAGGTGTGCTATATCACTTGCCACCAGGCCAAAGAGGCTTGCAACATGCCGATATGCCCAACTGTGCTGGAGCATTTGGTGCAGAGCCACAAGTTCCTAGCAGAGAGATACCAATTGTTAAGAGCTCTGGGCGTAAACACAGGAAGAGAAAGAAGGACCCGAATGCTCCACGTGCTAATCGGTCTGGCTACAATTTTTACTTTGGGGAGCAGCACTTGAAATTGAAAGCTTTGCATCCTAATAAAGAGAGAGAGTTGAGTCGCATGATAGGAGAAGCCTGGAATAGGCTCACAGATGAGGAGAAACTTGTGAGTAATGTGCTTTCTTTTGTTCCAGATTTCATGTTCCTTTCTTCTCCTCTCTATTTCTATGTAATGTTCTTGTCAATGATCTTTTATGCCAATAGGCTACATAGAGAATTATTTTTCTATCAGTGTGCCTGCATGATGCAGCACTAGCTTTCAATGAAAGCTATTTTGAGCATGGTGTCAGGAGTGACATGGTCATTGACAGTGAGTTAAAAAGTCTCCATTAGGTTCTTACAGTGGATCAAGAAGGTTTTTTGTTCTGAGCTGATTTTCTTCAGCAGCTTGACACTGACTCTGAACAAGTGAAGTTGTTGATCTGTGCAGCCATATCAAGAACAAGCAGTGAAAGACAAGGAAAGGTTCCAGAAAGAGATGCAGGAATATCAGGAATCACTGAAAATTTATGATGAAGTTACACCTGCAGACTCTTTACCAGTACATAAGCTGAATGGTGGTAAGGAAGAGAGTCAATTAGAGGAGAGTTTAGACGATATCCGTGACCAGCAACTTGAGATCATGGTGGCAAAGTTAGAAGAAGCCTTTGGGGATCTACCTCATGATCCAAATTCTAGCTCTGCTGCTGTCTCGGACCATGAGGATTCTCCCTTGCATGACCTGCCAGAGTCAACACACGTCACCCCCTCAACATGCAAGATTTGATGGAAATGAGGATCCAGAGGGGATTATTGATTGTGCATTGAATAAGCGAGGGCAAGTTTTTAGTTTCTTGGAGGCATTCTTCACATACTCACAACTTTCCCATGCAAGACTATTGCTGATGAAAGCATTGTTCACCCGTGCATGCCTGGCCCAGATGAGTCTGAGAAGAAGGCTTCCCGCCCTCAGGGGGTGTACCATATAGACCCTACCAGTCGTTTTTTGGAGCGGCTCTCATTGAACATTGCAGGACCTTAAACACGTGGAGGAGGCACCACTATAGATCATTTTTTAAAATTTGGGAAATAGGTTCCCTTTTTACAATGTCTGGGCCTCCCAAACATATTGAAGGATGTTAAATTTTGCAGATTCTGCTGAAGAGGGGCCGCTGCAGGTTTTTCAAATTGGTGCCTGCATAGAGATCACTGAAAATAGACAGATGTTTTGATCATCTGTTGACATGTTGATTGGATATCAGGTATTGTCAAATAGCTAGCTTGGAGACTATTATCATTGTGAGACAGGTGCAGAGAGTTGAGTTGATATCATTTTGTCCACTTATGTACAGTGACCTAGATGCAACATTTTTGCAGTATTCCCTCCGCCACATTTGGAGCTTCAAATTTACTACATGCAATCTAAATCCCCAGACAGTGTATAGCATATTAGTTCAATTGCCTATAGAAGCGCCAAATATGCAAACTATTGCTTGGGCTGCCATGATGCGTGTCCAGATTTATCTAAGGTATGTGTTTGTAAGTTTCATTTCCCAAAATTATGAGTTATAGTTTGTTCCTGGTGCTGGGGTACAGTTCATGTCCAGAATTATCTTGGGTTGCAGTGCGGTGCTTTTCCAGAACCATCTGAGTTAGGGTGCACAACAGAGTGCAGAACAATAGAGAGAGATTAAATCAGTCTTCTGAAATGCTGAAACTCAGCATTTAATGTACAAGGTACGAGAGTAATTATAGTAGTTGTATATGTCAGGTGCAGTGAAAATGTATGTAGCAGCAGTGGAGGCGCTCAGGAAAAAGGAAAGATGGGATGAAACGCAGTTTACCACCAAATTGATGGGGTTTTGAGTTTCAGCCCCCCTTGAATGGTAATATACTTTTTTGGAGGTTCTTTTTGAAATCTCACACCGTGTATGACCAATCTCAGGGTTCTGCTGCTGTGTTTGTCTTTACATAAAACTCTAGTGTAGTTTGTTTGCATGGGTCAATTGTCCTGGGCAGCCTTGCATGGAAGGAAGAAGAATGTGCTATTAGAGAAGAGGTTGTGGGGGTGTAGTAGTTTGAGGTTTGCTTATTCTCCATCTGTGTATGTTGGGTACAGTAGGATCTTAAGTATTAAAGCTTTGTTTGTTTATTTGTTTCAAATTCTGAGCTCAAACTTGGTAAAAAAAGTTAGGTACTCAAAGAAACATAATCTCTACAAAGAATTGTTACATAAGAAACAGTCGTTGCTGCAGCAGCAAAGTTTCAAACACTAGTATACATTAGTGCAAGCATATAAGGTCATAGAGTCTATGACTAATGAACACAGTAACAGATGAAAAATAGACATCTTAATTATGTCAAACAAACATTACAACACCACCATCACTACAATACCTCTCTGTTGTATTTGTAGGAAGACAGCTATATAGCTAATATGCTGTACACTGCTGCAGTCCAGATGATTCTGGACATGCATCATGCTCTAAGTGTACAAAATAGTGTTCCGAGCAGTCTTGATATCTCCTTCTGATCCAATTCGCCTATATTACATTGCAACTTCATTCCAATGAAAGTGAGCAATGAAAGGGCGCTTTATATATGCACTTGGGTCCCATCTAGTAATACCTCGACATAAAACTGTAAATCCTGATTTCACCAGAATTTTATCTATGCTATCTACTGAGCTTGAAGGGGACTCAGATGGGGTGGTTGTGTACAACTTCCAAAACAATTGCAAAAAGTTGCCAATTTGAGTTAGCATTGGGTTTCAAACAATCACCCTTTGATTTTAATCCCTTGGAATGATGGGCGGATTGCAATCAATGGGTCTCCGTAACCCACTGGCTCTGCATGATTTCCATCAAACAAAAGTGAGTCCAGAGTAAAATTTCTAAAGATGAGCATGTGCTTGTAACTTCCAACCACTATGCTTCCATTCAGACATTTTTTGACATTACATGCATATGATCTAACTCATTGTACCCTTCACGGCAACAAGATGAAAGTGTAATGAGCAGCACAAGGTCATTATTCTCAGGAAGGAACTCTAAATACAGACAACAACAAGATTCCCAACAGAAAAGCAGGGTCTAGGGTTTAGCAGTCTCCTTCTCAGGTACGGTTTCTAGTATCAGAAAGGATGCAGTTTGCTATCACAATAAATATATACTAGATCTGGACCTGGGAAAATAATGGGAACACAAAATGCAACATGAGAATTTGCAGGAAATGATTTTACCTCCATCATCCCATAGGACCTTCTCAACCTCCCCAGTTATCTCAGACTGCACAATATTTGAGAAAGAAGTCAGTACAAGACTTGCCATGTGTCCGTCCACCTGCAACTTGCTTTGATGACCTTCATTCAATCTAACCTGAACTTGTCTATTGATACAAATGATGGGTTCAAATGAGCCAGTGGGTTCCTTCCTCAATAACCATTGTTGAAGTCTTATACTAGATCCAAGTTGAGAACAATTGCTTCTGAAAGGAGCTGACTTAAACCCAACATGAAAATATCTGGTAAGATGAAAAAAGGAGGGTGGTCTCTTATTCATCAGGAAAAGAATGGGCAGGTTTTTGTACCTCAACGGGTTGCTGGGTACCAAGCTGCTCCAAGTAGCATACTACTTGTCCCTTATTGATTACTTGACCCTGTCAAACCCATCCATGAATATCAAGGAATTTCTCCCTCGGACAGGGAGAATCCAGGTGATACATATCTCTTATCAAGCTTTCCATCATTGACTTTATAGATATGCTATCACACAACAGACATCATACTACACAACAGCAAGGTCTCTAGAAACAGGTCTTATACTGGCTGTCTCTAAATTGAGAACCCCAGGATTGCCTTCAATGTTTAGCTGCTGTCAGAACTTTGCAGACATGGAGGGGACTTAGGATGGTGAGTACAAGCTCATGTTGACATCCCACTTTGCAATGAATTTTGTCTCCCACAACACAGCATCCTGTAGACTTTCAAGACTTTCTATTTGTTTCTCTTGTTCTCTCATAGCAAAGATCAATGTAAATTCGCAGGGTTGCTGCTGCTCACCTCTTGACACAAGGGAGGACCCCTTTTCCCTTTCATTACACGCCCTTTTCTGAAGTAGCCAACCTGCCTTCCAACATGCTCATAACACACCAACTTGAGAGTCTACTTGTGTTGGGAACCATAGTGAAAAGATTAACTGATTTGCCAAAAGAACAGGGGACACCTACAAATATAGCATGGCTTGTATGTTTATATTTACAGTGTCATATGTAGTGCGTGCAATGTCCAGTGTGAGGGACTCGCACACTCAATAAGTGATTCTCATATTGATGATGAAGGAAGGATTCAGTGCTGCACTATGTTAAAGCCCTCAAAGCAACCCCTCTAGGATAAGTCCTTAAACCCAAAAATGCCCTCTTACAAGGCTTTTGATTTCATAGATTCATGGCTTTTTGCCACCCTGCAACTGGCCCCTCCCCAGAAAATAAGGAACCACCATTTGTCCCTTCGAACACTAGTAAATATGCAATCATAACATTATAATAGTGAACTAATCCAATACCCAGTACATATAGAAGTCTATGAAGATAAAAAAGATCAAGAGTGGTGCGAATGACCTTGGGAGAGGTTACAAACAGCAGTCCTGCATCTGCAGCAGCTTCCAAGATCCCAAAGTTAGACACAGGCTTTACAATGGCTGCTGAAAGTGCAGTGGGTTTGGGTGTGCTAGGGATTGATGATGTTGGAATGGACTCCAGCATGGGCTTGCTGGGCACAGGAGGTACCGGCTGTGCAATAGGAGATGCTACTGCTGCAGTTTTACCTACTGCCCTCTTCATGTGCAGACTAAAATGTCCTACCTGTCCACCACCCATGTTCAACACAAAAAAGATGCACCCAGAAGACTTCCAATTGTACTTCAGAGAGCCCAGATAGGCTCCAGTGTAAGCATCAGGTTCAAGCCCAAATTTCCTGATGCTCTCAAATGCCGAGAGTCAACAATCCTAAGGGCATTCAACAGTATGATGTTCAAACATAAACACAGAAGTTGATTCAGCTTTAGGAATATCTTCAAAAGTATTGAGGACTTCTCTCCATACTTACAATTTACGTTAACTTGAGAGAAGTGAGAGATGAACCAATCCAAAAAGGTTATAGAGATTTCAGATCCAACACCATATCAGCAAGCAGAGAAAAAGAGGAGACCTAACCCATATCAAAAAAAAGAAGGTGAGCAGTCAAGGGCACCTTGAGTTGCAGCTCTGCAATGCTAGTCTCATCACACACTTCCATAATCAAGGATTGAATCTGCAAACACATACATATCAGTTTATCAGTGAACTCTTGCAGCCTGGGTGGTGGTGGTCATCTCCAAGGATTGCACCAAAGGAGAAACAGAATAGGGCAATGCTTTCCTCACCTCAAAAGCATTAGGTATCAAGGGGCTTGGATCCGTCTCAGTTTTGACCTCGTCTGGTGCTTCCTTGTCGAGAGTCACCTCTGGACACACAGACAATACAAAAACCCAAATTTTAGAGCCTGCTACAACCTCAACTATTTCCTCTAAAGTCAACACAGTGAACAAAGCTAAACATTTATCTGACCTTCTTCAGCTGCAACACAGGCAACATAGTGAAGGTGCAAGCAGTGTTGTTGTCGCACCATAGGGCCTGGCATGCTCACATGCACCTTCTTGAGTGGAGCTTCACCGAGCCTCTTGGTAAAGATGGAAACACTGGCTGCTCTCACAGTCCCTCCTCCTTTGCATGCCTGAAATCTCCATCCTGTGGAATCCGGCATCCCCGGCAATACAGCTGGAGCATTAAGGCAGAGGAAGCTGTTCTCTCAAGTTCCCTCCTTGCACTGCTTCTTACTTTGTATCCTTTTTTCTTTTTTGGTTTCTACAATGGCTCCACCCAAAAAGCCCCTCCATTCTATAGACTAGCTCATCAAGCCCCATCCGTTTGAGAGCAAAATCCACAGACAAGGAGGGGGGAAACAAAAAAAGAAGAAAAAGAAGAAAAGAGCAAAAAACACAGAAATATGTACAACCCATGTGACATTTCTTGCTTCCCTTGCAGGTGGCCTGGGTGAATCACAGAGATATGAGTAGTTCCCGAAAAACCCATCCTCACAAACACGGGAAGCAAAACAGAAAGGCGTAAATCATGAAGACGGAGGAGAAGGAGGAGAAGTTCATGAGGAGGTCAGAGCACAACAGGTTTTAGGTTTTAGGATTTCAGAAATGAGAATCAGCAAAACAAAAATGGGTAAAAGAGTGCAGTACCACAAGAAGTGGGTGGTCGACACAACAACGCCATTGCAAGCTCCAGGCTCCTTGCAAGCTCCCAGCTCCTGGTTGCTGTTGCTGCTAGTGATTGCGTTTTGTGTATTGTCCCCACATGATGTGTTCTCTCTCTCTCTCTTCTCCTTAAACCCTAAACCTTTTTCACCAAATTTCTCTCTTCTTGCTAAACTTGAATCTTGAACCCTTTTCACCAAAAATCAAATCCCCAAACATTTTTTACCAAAATTCTCTCTTCTTGCCAAACTTTAATCTTGAACCCTTTTCACCAAACAATCATCAAATCCTAAACCTTTTTCACCAAATTTCTCTCTTCTTGCTAAACTTGAATCTTAAACCCTTTTCAACAAACAATCAAATCCTAAAACCTTCTGCACAAAAAATTCCTTTTTTGCTAAACTTTTAATCTTGATGCATCTTTTTGGATGAGACATCTTCTAAAATTTGTCATAATAAAATGTCAAATTAGTAAAAAATGATGTGACAAAGGGTTAATAAAGAACACACCACACCCATGAAGATTTGCAAAATACCAAGAAACTTGTTCATTGCAAGAGATTGAAATCACCAATAATTACTAACATGGTTGCTTAACATATTCCCAACAATGTGAGGGCGATAAATCATTGTTGAATCACCAAGTTGTGACACTCACTATATTCATGCCTTGGATTTTTGAACTACAAACATTCCATCAAAATGAACTCTACATGTGTCTAATAAATATTAATATGTGAATTTTTCATTTACTTGGGATATTTTCAAATCTTTACCAAGTTTTTATACTTTTAATTTTGGAACAATTTCGATGTAATTCCTTCAAGTAAATCAATGAATTTGTAACTTGATTATGAACATGTATCTCAATCACACATATATAAATATTTTAAAAAAACATTTAGAAAAGAATCTTCACATAGTTGTGTGCAATTTTGTTATGTTTTAAAACATATTTGAAATATTTCAACAAGACATGCATTATTGATTCATAATTTCTCATCATCGTAAAATATTGTGCTTAAATCCAAAAGAATTATTTAAAAAATGTAATAATCCTTACAAATTGTCTCCAAGTCTCCAGTTGGATTCTTTCACATGAGAACAACCACTTGCAGAAAAGAAAAGAAAAGAAAAATATAAAATAAAATAAAGTAAAATAAAATCCACACCCTTTATAGAATTCCTGTGTGATCACTGGAATAGTCCCTTTTTTAAGACTTAGCTCAATCAAATTGCTTTCTTGTTTTGTAACTATCTGTTTTGGAGTATGCCTTTGAGCTTGCTCTCACTACAGGGACAGACTAGACCTACAGCCGTGTTTTAAGATCATCATGAGGTACTGTTGTTATGGAAATGTGTGTTATCTAATTCTGCAAATTTTTAAGCATGTCTGGGGGAGAATTGACATCAGAGATGATTATCTTGGATTCAACATCAGCAACACCAGGAGCATTGAACAAAGGAGATGAGGGACTTCCACGTGAAGCAGCAAGGAACTGCCAGATTTTGGCCCAGCTGCCATTTGGGTGCTGCACACAGATAGATACACACCCACAGATGATTGAAGCGTCAGCCAAAACAAACACATTGAGGAAAATACCACCACAAAGCTCATAAATCATGAACTCCCAATATAACAGTAACAAGGAGAAGCTTAAATACCTGGATGGATATGTACAATTTCCATAACCTGCACATAGCATCACCGCCACCACCACCACCAGACCCATCTTTTAGCCCAGCTGCTACACATCCAGGTTTTGGCAAAAGAAAACAAAAGTTTTGTTTGTATGGCTTTTTACATGAAGAGCAAAAGCACATTTGCACATCAACGAGGTTTTTGTTTGGGTGTTTTTTCACTTGAAGAACAAATGTGCATTGGCAATGCTAACAGAGAAAAACTTCTGTTGTGTTGGGGACATGATGTTTGCTTACTTGGATCTGTTGTAGTGATTGTTGCAGTGCCTTCGAAGTCACAGGCTTCGGGTGCATTGGTATTCTTCTGATAGTAGCTGTTTATGGCGTATGAGGCATGTGAGAACCGTGTGTTGGGCAAGTAGCACAGCATGCCTGGTTGTATAGGCAAACAGTTAGCTCCCCCAAGACCACATGCGTAATCAATGTCTGCTTGCAAACTGCTCTCGTTTACTCCCTTTTTCCCCCCCCAAGAATCACAAGCCCACATCAAAGCACTACATCTGTCAGTTGATTCACTCTCCAGAAAAAAGATTTGATCACAACAATTGGTGGCTCACTCCACCACTCCCACCCATCTGTTGATTCTCTCCTAGGGAACTCTCCTCCCCATGCTTTCATAACTGAAGAGTTGATCCAGATATACTCCTTAAAATGGTTAGCTCCTCAAGATCAAAACCATCATGCACCCTAAACTCTAATTCTTGCTCACCATGAAAGTTCAATGGAAGCTCCTCAAGATCAAAACAATCACGCAGCCTAAACTCTAATTCTTGCTCACCACAAAAGTTCAATAGAAGCTCCTCAAGATCAAAACAATCACACACCCAAAACCCTAAATTTTACTCACCAAAAAAGTTCAATGGAAGCTCACGATCAAAACATCAGATATGCTGACCATGACAATCCAAGAAATTCAAGGCACCAAAACACCATTGAATTCACCTCTCTTCTTCTTTTTTTCTTTCCCAATTGGACTCAAAACCCTAAACCCTGAGTCCCAGACACAACATGGGTTTCAAGAGATTCAGGGAAAACTGAATTCAGTAGAGAAAACACTCCTCAACTGACCCGATTATTTGTTTTTATGTTCTCCAGTTTGACTCAAAAACCTTAAACCTGGGGGTGACAGACACAACACAGGTGATTTCAAGAGATTTCAGAGACAACTGAATTCAGTAGAGAAATAGGTACACTCCTCAACTGACTCCATTTTTTTCCTTTTGCCAATGCGACTCCAAATCCTAAACCCTGGGTGCAAAACAGAACAGACACACACACACACCAAAGGGTAGGTAGGTTTCAAGAGATTGAAGGGCACACACTGACTGAATTCAGTGTGTGTTTTCAAGAGAAAACACACACACTCTCTGAGCTCTCTCATTTACAACAACAAGAAACTGATGATACTCTACTTCAAGACAACCCCGTTGAACCAATGAACAAAGAACAAAACTCAGGACCATAAACCCTTTGAGTTCGAGAACTCTGGATTTGTTTTTGGCTCACCTGTTTTGCAATACACCAAGAGTGATTCAACAAAGCTTGATTCAAGGGAGATGCAAGAGTGGTCTTGCTTGTTCCAGAGAGATAGATCAATGGAACCCTAAACTCTAAACCCCTTGAGTTTAGAAACTTGGGTTTTGGTTCTCACCTATTTTGCACTACACCAATGTTTCAACAAAGCTTGATTCAAGGGAGATGCAAGTGTGGTGTTGCTTGTTCCAGAGAGATAGATCAATGGAACCCTAAACCCCTTGAATTTTGGAAAAACCCTTGGGTTTTGTTTTGGTTCTCACCTGTTTTGCAATACACCAAGAGTGATTCATCAAAGCTGGATTCAAGGGAGGTGCAAGAGCGGTCTCACTTGCTCCAGAGAGATCAATGGGATAGACAGGAGACATATCAGCATGGAAGAGACCAAAATTGCGAGCTGAAGAAGCTCCAAGCTCCTTGTCCTCATTGAAAAGCTCATACAGATATGTGACAATCTCGACTCCAGGCCGCACAGGGGTACCAGTTTTGTTCAACACGTGCTTGAGCACATTGCTGTTGTAAGTCTGGGCATTGGAGCTCGACAATCCGAGCTGATTGGGATCCCCAAGAGATGGCCATCCAGTCTCACTCACAACAATGACCAAGTCCGTGTGGTTGAGTGCAGCCATGGCGATGTAAGCCGCGTCGAGAAGCGCATCGAAAGCATTGCTGTACAAGAACCCATTGCCGGAATCCAGGACTCCAGAATTAGGGAGAAAGAGAGCAAAGTCCAGAGTGATGGTCTGTGGGTTTTGCTCATAAGCTTTGTAGGGATACACATTGAGCATGAGAAAGGAGCTTGTCTCCGACAAGAAGTTCAAGAGAGGCTCCACTATGGTCGTCGAGAAACTGCTGTTGAATTCCCCAGTCGACGGCGGAAACGTACTCGTCAGAAGATCAGTCGAGAATGGCGTCGAGACTTTGATCGCATTCTCCAAGTTGAGAAACACGAGCGCCGCTTGAATGAAGGTGATGGCAGGTAGAAGAGCAAGAGAAAGATCAGTCGCAGAAAGATTAGTCGCAGGATCACCATCTCCCATCATCGCCGCCGTCGTCATTGTCGTCGTCGTTGTGGTCAGAACTTCGTTGCCCACTGCGATGCAAGTGATGTTGCAGGTAGCTGCGAAAGGAAGCACTTTCTCTTTCACCCATGTCGTGGCACTGTCGTTGCTCTGCGCTATCGTGATAAGCTCCGAGTTCAAGACTCCCACGATGAGCTGAATGCTGGATCCTTGGAATGCTTGCAGCACTGCGGGATTAGTGTCGAAGATGCGTACCTGCGTGATTCCTTGCTCCTTCAACAACTCCACTGCCTGTGTTGGCGTTGGTAGATTGTCTCCCAGTGTTCCATAGTTCACCCCTACTGAAGCACCTGCAAGATCACCACCGCCACCACCACACCCTCTAGCTTTTCTTAGTCCCACTCTCTCTCTCTCTCCCTCCCTCCCTTATAGTACCAGAAAGTGAGCAGAAACCAACCGCTACCTGCATTGTATAGCAAGGCACAAATGCAGAGAATCCGGACCAAGAGGTGAACTTCAGGAACCGCTTTTGCTGCTGCTCCTCTTCTTGCAGCTGGTATCCGACCCATATCAGCTCTGAGAACAATGAGAAAGGACGTTGCTCCTGAATCCTTCTTCTGCTTCCCCAACTTCAGGCTTTGGAGTTCACCCCAGCTGCTTTCGGACTTCAACACTTGTGCATGCATTCTTCCCTCCCTCCCTCCCTTCTTCTTCACAGATCATGAAATTATGTAAGGCGAGCTGCTGCAGCTATGGATTGCCGGACTCTCTTCTGTTCTTGAAACTGCAATCTGAAGACGACTTCTGCAACACGAGTACAAAAAACAGAAGAGTTGCCAATCTTCTTCCCCCAGCTCGCTCGTCGGAAATAGCGATGGGTATTTTTTTTTTAAATTCCGGTCTTTGTATGTTCAGGTTCTTCGGGTACGAAACTAGAGAGAAGACCCCGCAGCTACTCATCAGTTCACATTTCTTCAACTCCAACACATGACTGCAAAACCGCTGCAACCTAATCTGATGTTCTTCTCTCTCTCTCTCTCTCTCTCTCTCTCTCTCTGTGTCTGGAGCTCACTAAATTTCCGGAATTCTCACCCTGTCCCTGTCCCCGTCCCGTCTCTCTCGCGGAGCTGAAGAAACCTTGACGACCGGAAACAGTTCTGAAGATGCAAACTGAAGTCAGCTCAGCTCACAACTGGACAGCATTATTGAATGCAGCAAGCAAAAATGTCGAAGACTTGCTTGGAAATTTATGGCTTTCCGGAAACTGAAGCAAAGGCACTACCAACTTCACGAGTTGTAAGAAACTGCCGCAGATGAAGCAGACAGCAAGCAAACGAAGCGCGAGAGGGCGCCCACGACGACAACGACAACGACTTCTTCGCGGCGAGCAGCCGAGAGAGAGGGGGAAGAGAGAGAGCAGGGCGCCGCGGTTTGGTAGGTAGGAAATACAGTAGGTACAAAACCAGTAGGTAGGAAACCCAGTAGGTAGGAAATTTTGTGGGTAGGAAAAACCAGTAGGTATGAAATCCAGTAGGCAGGAAATCTAGTAGGTAGGTACACAAAGTGCACACTGACTGCACTCTGAAAATGAATACTTGTATTTTTAAAATTAATTTTGTGAATTTCTTTTCTTTCATTATATTAATTAATTATTTGGAATTTCTTTCTAGCAATATTTTAATATGATTCAATTTGGGACTTTGTTTTGATCCATTAATGTTACACCAGGGTTTTTTTTTTTTTTAATTTAATTTTTAATTTTTTAATAATAATAATAATATTATTATTATTATTATTATTATCTTGCAGCAATTATTTTTATGCAGCTGAAGTGGTGATCAATCTATAAGACTGATTTAGCCAAATTTGGCTATAAATAGGATATGAAAGTAAAAACAAAGTTCTCGAGTTTCATCATTTTTGGCTACATGCTAGAACCCAAATAGAGAAATCAGGCGAATTTTATTTTATTTTAAACTCGAAATTTGGCAACTAGGAAAACCCTAAATTTTATAAATAAATAAATAAATAAATAAATAAATAAATAAAAACCCCACATATTTTTGGTCTCATTTATTTTATCACATCTTTCAGAAATTATATCTCTCTTTTTAATAGACTATCGATTCATTCATTTATTTTATTTTATTTTATTTTATTTTTCTCTCTTTTTTGGGGGGGTATCTTTGTGTCTTAACTTTTGATTAATTATAATTATCACAAAATGTTTGTTATTGTTTACTTACAAATTCATTTCATTGTAATTGTATACAATGTCCATGGTCTTCAAACTAAGTTTTTAAATAGTTAGCATTCCTAAAAACCCCCCAATTGAGATTGATTTTGCATCATGAAATTAAGATTTGTTGATTTAGTTCTTTTTAAAAATTATTTAATAAAGTTGCATGAGATTTCATGTGAAGGTGAATGCAAGTTATATTGGACCAATTTGGGGGAATTATCATCAAAATTTGCAATGTGGGTGTAATTGTAATGTAATTTCATAATGGATTTATAATATTACACATTTTCTCAATAAGGACTCCGTTTGAGGTTATTAATGTGAGTATGTACATGATGTAAATACTTTTAATGTCAATATAATTCACTAAATTTCGTGTAAACTTTATGGATTTTGCACAATCGAAAATCAAGGATTGAAACTTTCACAATAATTTGGTATATGAATCTCAAAATGGTCCAAGGATGCATATTGTGCTTCTTAAGGGCTTGATTTTAGTTTGACAACATATTAATGAAGACATTTTTGAAAGGTTTTGCATCACATCAATTGTAACAATTTAATTATTAACTTTTTTAAAAGTAAAAAAAAAATTTCTAAAGCCCATAGCATATTGAAAATAAGGTATTTATGCTATCAATTTGCACACATATACTCGGAAAAAAAACATTTAGGGTTGTGCTTCAATTAATATGGAAATTTTTTGTATGAAATCAATAATGGGTCATCACCTATGTCATGCCAATCAAGTCAATAAAAAAAGAAACATCATGATATGAACTCGTAGGGATGATACTTTTGCCCATTTTTGGTCCACTTTAACTTGTATGCATTGTTATTGTGCTTTTCACTTGCCAATATGCTACTAACTTAACTATGTTCTTTGTTTTCATAGGCCCAACTCTTGTTACAATATGCAAATGTCGGTCAAATTTCAATATCACAATGACATAGTACCTATAAAAAAGCTCTAAAATTTAGTAAGAGGAGGAAAAAAATAATTTTGAGATGTCATTTATTTTAAATATTTTTAAAAATTGATTTGTTACATATCTCACTTGATCATCCCATCCATCATCACCTTACGATGTACAAATGCTTTAATTCATGATTTGTGTTGTGCTTTAGGCTTGGTTAGATTAGGTTAACCCTTCCAAGTGGGGGCATTCCTCATATGCAAGGTTAGGCTTGGTTACATCTCATCGAAGCCCCTTATTTTTTTGGTGTTGCCACCTTGGAATGTGAGAGACCCTATGTAGGTAGTATTAACTCTTTTGTAGGAATGATTGTTTTGCACTCGGTTCACTCGATGTAATGCCTTCCTTTGATGGACATTATTACACTAAACAAATTTTGCAACAAGATTGCATAGTACTATTCTTCGGAGATTTTGTAAGCTCCAAGATGACATAAGGTCTCAAAGTCTCAACCAGGCTTTCATGGAAAAAAGTTGAAGAGTTTTTTGGGTATAGGAAAAAAAAGATCTTCTAGAGCCTTCCGGAACATCCAGTACCTGGCTCCAATTGGCCACACACATAATGCCAATTCCTCATAATGTGAAATCAACGGTGAGGAATGCTACTCCGTGTTGAAACAACGGTGGAGGAACACCGGTTAGGCCTCCGTAGAACCCATTATCACCTGACACAATGGCACTCACACAATGTGGGGGTTCAAATGTTTAAATCGGGGTTAAAATGATTGAAATTTTAAGGAATAATGCGAACCCTAGAGTAGTTCACACAAGCGAATAGAGAAAAAATAATATAATGAGATTCGTTGAATTGAATTTCACATCAATTGATTTGAACCTAGAATGGAAATTTTCGATGATACCCTAAAACATGAAGGAATATTTTGAAATCAAGGGTTCAAAATTACCTCCTTATTCCACCTTACCTTGAAATCAAATCTTTAAAAAATGAAATATTTTTTACCTAAGGATAAATCAAGTATTTAAAACAATTTTACCTCCTTTGTAATCCCAATAATACATACATCACTTGCCAATTCATTTTTTGGGTTCTTTTCTTTTTCTATTTTTTTCCTTTGGGCGGGGGGGGGGGGGGGTGTTTAATGGAATAGAGTTAATGCAAGTTTAATCTCTTACTTTGGTTCCAGTTTTTCTAATATTTTCAGGATCACAAATTGAAGGGTTCTCGTTGTTTCACTATTTTTTTAGATCAAAAGAACCTCCACTTTTGAAAGAATCCCTAGTTTTAGGGTTTAGGGTTGAGGTCCGAGGTCGTAACCAAAGAATCACCAATTCAAGGGTAAAGGGTATATGCATCTACATATACCCTACCCTACCCTACCCTTACCTGCCAGTTAAGTTTCCAGGTTCCAAAGAAGAGATTACTGCCTGACAATGGTTTTTAACCATGGTTAGATTGTAGGTGGTTTGTGCCCCCAAGGCAGTGAGGCTATCATCCTATACTAACACCTCTCATTACTCATTACCCAAAAATTACCTGACATTACAGTACCTTAAAAAATCTTCATCCAGAAAATTTTCATCCAGTTCAACATGTTTCACTTGCCTAGGTTTCAAAATTGAGGCCTCAACTGAATTTATTTGTTTCCTTCCAAACCCAATTTTTTGCAATTTGTTTGAAATTTTAATAGAGTTTATTTCACAATTTTCACCTTTAGCTCTGAAAATTGTGAAATTTTAAACTCTATTAAATCTGACTTGATTCCAACACCTTTCCAACAAGGGTTGTGTGTTGCCATCTATCTATGAAGAAAGGTAGTTTGTTTTGTTTTGTTTTGTTTTGTAGTTATGAGATCCACCAAACAAACCGGGATGATGCTTCAGATCATGTTCTTGGTGTCTTTGGAAAGCTCTTGACAAGGAGGGATGCATGGGCTTGGTTCCATGAGGTTTGGACTTGCGGTGCAAAAGTTCTTGAATATTGAATTGATTTTTTCACTCAGAAATGAAATTAAATCATAGCTAAATTTTTTGGAGGAATTGGAATGTGCCTTTGGTGTTGTTGGAAAGATCTTGATGAGTAGGATTTAATGAAATTTATGTGGTAAGATTTGGATTCAGAATGTGGGAGATATTGATTTTTGAAGTGATTTCTGCCCTTGAAAATTCAAATAAATTCCAAGAAACCAAGTTTTGGAAGGAAAAATCAGTTGAGGACATGGTAACACTTGGGGCTACACTAGTTTACAATAAAAAAGTAAAATTATGGAAATTCAAATATTTCACCATGCAAAAATAAAATCTTCAAAAAATCCTCTAAAAAAATCCTCATATAAAAATAGAGCTATTAAAAATAAGCCTGGGCCAAAATCCCTTAAGCTACTATACCCTAAAATGAATCTAAACACAATATCAACAGGAATTTATTTTTTTCAATTTTGTGATAATAATAATGATAATAATAATAAATTTAAATAGTAAGAAATTTTAGTTGAATTTATGCTCATTAAAAAAAAATTAAAAATCTCAAAATTTCTTCCCAAATAACAACCAAATTCATTGGAAAAAAAATTTTAAATGCCTATAATTAATCACCTCTTTTCCTACCTTCCTACCATCTACTTACATAAGGCACTTAGTTCTTATGAAATGTGGTTTTGCCATCTTGGTGATTAAAAAAAATCCAATGTGGCTCAAACAAAGGCTTTTTGTGGATTTTGTTTTTGGCTAAAGTTGTTAGATTTTGAGGGATTTTTTTTATATATTCTGAAATTGCAGGAGGTTGCCAAAATATAGCAAAATTAGAAAAAATAAATATATTTTGCTAATTTTCTTTCTCTAACCTTTAGCCAAATTTTGCTAATTCTTCTTGTGGATGATTGTGAGTGTGATCAAATGGCGAAATTGGAAGAAATAGAATAAAATAAATAAAAATAAAAATAATACCCTATTTGAGACCATGATTATGTCCAAGGATGGAGAAATCTATAAAATTTAGTATTAAAAATCCAAATAATTAAATAAATCGGGTCTCTAGTTTCTACCATGGTACCAATACCAAGTGTTGGTGTTTTGCCATAATAAAATGTTGTTAATTAAAAACCTTGATAACTTCAGCTCTAGCCAAAAAGAAAACCTAAAAGGAATTAATATTATTTGATTAACAATCTTATTAATAATTTGAAACTAATAGGATCAATATATTGTGAGGGAAAGAATGAGGGTTTGGAAATTGTCAATTTTTTTTTAAATATTTATTTTAATTATAATTATCCCCACCCCAACAAATTCCTCCTGAAGAATTTTTCGTTTTCCAAAAATTAGCTTGAGAGTGCCAGTGGTTTTGCCAGATTTTTCTGTAGACCATATATGAGAATACAAAATTTTAAGAATCCTTTAATATTTTGGCTATCTGCTGGAAGCTCGGAACCTGCTGTAAAAAATTGGCGATTATATTATATATATATTTATATAATGGCGGATTAGGGTCATTTTCCCACAAAAATCCTTTGTATGTGACAAAAAAATATTTATTTATTTATTTATTTATTTATTTTTTCAGGTCGAAAAAGGCGAAAATTCGCAAAAAATCAAACTCAAAAGGGATTCATATTATTTCATGTTTAAAATAAATTAATCTCGCAAACTATTATGATAGATATAATAAACTCAGCGAAAGAATTAGGGTTTAGGAAATTAGGGTTTGGCGCTCCTCTTGTTCCACTGCCTGACGCTTTGGTGGTTTGTTCGCTCGCGGCGTTCGCGATCGTTTCTCTTGGCGGCAACAACAACAACAACTCTCTGGTTGTTTTGTGGCAGAAATGGCAGCGACTGTCTACAATCTGTTTGTGATCAACAAATCTGGCGGCCTCATATTCTACAAGGTAATTAAAAAAAACCAAATAAAAAAATTCTACTTCTGTCTCTCATCTTCTCTTTTGTTTTTCTTCCATCTTCTTCGTTGTTTGTTGTAGAAGTCTTTCAGATGCAAAATCGATAGCACCGGCAGCAGCATCTTTCGATGCAAGTGGTTTCGTAAGGTCCGCTCGAGGTAAATACAAGTCTTATTAGCCCTAATGTTCAATCTAGTTGAAAGATTCCCTGATCTGAGGGTTTGATCCGTTGTTACGATGCCGCGGAAACTAGAGTTCATGGTGTCATCGCGATTGCGCTGGATTCATTCGTTAGGCAATCTTGTTTTGTCGAGCTTCTCTCTTGAGTTAAAGAGTGCTAGTTCTCTCTCTATCTGCAGGATTATGGGACACACGGTCGGCTGGACACTAACGATAGCTTGAGGTTGGCAAGTCTCTGGCATTCTATGCATGCCATCTCCTCACAGCTCTCACCGGTCGGTGGATGCACAGGCATTGAGCTCTTGGAGGCAGACACATTTGACCTGCACTGCTTCCAGTCACTTACAGGTAGGTTTCTCTCAAACGGTAACCCATCTGGAGGCCTCTCATTCATTCTTGCAGTATTTCTTATAGGAAACCACAGGACTTCTCTCAAACAAAAATGCTTCTTCTGGTTTCCAGACTTTTGGGATGCACTGCTTACTACCCCCACCATTTTGGGTTTAGGGTTTCCCAATGATGTTAACAAGGACCTCCTGGTATGTGTTTGTTTGTGTGCAACAGGCACAAAAATCTTTGTGACAACTGAGTCAGGGACTCCAGGGATGGAGAATATGCTGAGGCTGATATATGAGCTCTATACTGACTATGTGCTGAAGAATCCATTCTATGAAGTGGAAATGCCAATTCGATGTGAATTGTGGGATTTGAACCTAGCCCAATTGGTTCGCAAGGATGGGAAGGCAGGTCTGACAGGCCGATGAACAAAGCTTGGACAGGAAAACCTTGAGGGTTTTGGTGACTGGAAGGTACTGGATTTGACTTCTGTACCATCAGAGTTCTCCAGTACATGTCTGCATTCAACCAATCACTTGTTTCCTAATAATCTCTCTAGCTGTCTAGTGCAGTTCTTGACATTGGATGCACTAACATGCTACACTGATAATGCAATACTGGCACCAGAGCAGTGGGGTACACAGGCCAATTACCATGCAGCTAGACCTTAAGGAAAAATCTGGATGCCTGCGGCAGCAACATATCATCAACATAGGCAGCAAAAAAATGTTCACCACCCAGGTGCCACCAAGTAGAACAGGTTTGTGATGTGGAAGGTGACATGGCTTTTATACTGCACTGCTAAGCATGTCAAATAATCTGAGTATCACATGTATAGAGAAAATCTTGTATGTTTGATGCACATTGCATGAGTAGTGAGGGCTGGGGTAGGTTAGCATCAGCTTCATTTGGATGATGGGGGGACACCGTGCTTCTGGAAGAATGTATGGATCAAGCTTGAGGAGGACAAGAAGACTCCTCAGTCTGCATTGATTGTGGGTTGAACCAAGTTGCACTGGTTATGGCCTTGTACGTTGGACTTGAACAGGAAACAGAGCAGCTTGAATCACATTCTTGCATTGCAAGCATGATCATCAGTCAGAAACATAGCATGGGACTCCCTGTCTCATCATTTGTACTGTTTAGTAAAGCAGGATCCCAAAGTTGGGTCCAAACAGTACAGTCTTGCCTATAATTCTTTCCTGTCAATCTGTCACTCCTGATGATGGAAGTTCACAAACTTTGTTCTTTGAGAGCCAACCCTCTAACTTCTCTTTCTATGCAGCCCATACCTGTAGATAAGATGTATCCCCACTCCTGGTGGAAGAAAGAGATGAGGGGTTTATTACAAATGCTTAAGTCACACATAGTGTGGTGCCATCAGAGGTTTGCTGTTTGCTTCCAAGTTATCTTTAAAACTGGTCTTGGACATCCCTCACTTGATCAACTTTCATTGATGCATTTTGAACCAAAGATTAGTAGCTGACGGTCTCTATATCTGTAACTGATATCTTTTTATGTCCATCTCCCTAAACAATTGGAGAGAGGAACTCAGACTCTGTAGCCTATTTAGTGAGCTGTGCCTTTATTATGGCACTGAAATGTGACTACACTTTTGTGAGCCCAAGTAATTGTTCAAGCAAGCAAGCACCTTGCAGTTGCAACAATCTGAACTTGGTATTTAGTAATGACTTTAATTGTATGCACAATCTGTTGTCAGAATGCACAAATTTGTTTGTGCTGAAGACAAGATATGGTGTTGTGTGGTGGGTTTTCTGGTACAGATACTAGTGTTGAAAGCACAGGAACATTGCAAGATGTTGTCTCCGAAGACTGTGATCACTTCTTGGTCATTACTTAAAGTGGTGGACAGTTACCAGCAATCATGAAGCTGACCTCAAATCTATTATTCTCAGATTTGAATTCTTCACCCTTCTTGACTGTACAAAAGAAAATCCTAAACCCAAACCTGGAAATCTGACCCATGATCTCTCCTGTTTTAAACCCTGCAGTTTCTGCACAGATTTTGTGGCTGTTGCCAAGTTCATGGAAACCCACAACTTAACCCAAGTCATGCTCAAACAGACTTGGAGGTTTTGAGTCCAATTGTCAGGGAAACCTCCTGAGTGCAATCTGCATGTTTTTGGCTTGAGATAGTTGAAGCTTTCATGAGGTCTTGAGTTCAACTTTCAGGATTTTGGTTTGGAATGACTAAATTTTTTTCTGGTTGCCTCTTCTGGGGATTATCAAATGGCAAGTACCATATCCTGAATTCTAAATGTGTATCACACGCAACATTAGTAAGGGATGTTCAGATGATCATAAACTCATGACTTGCAACTGTTCTTCAATGTTTTTATTCTTCTTCATTCATTTATGCGTGCTATCTATAAGTCCAACAGGTTTCTTGCACGCTTCCAGAAATTACAACACTTTTTTTTTGCTGCAACGTAAAAGTACCTTGTGTGGAGTATATATCTTATATATTAATTCACTTCGTCCGTGCGTTTGTCTGACGCGACGGTTCCACGTTTTAATCCGCTGGTGGAACCGTGCCCGGACAGTCGGATTCCGAAAATGAGATTCGGCTCGAACAGTCGGATTCCGAGAACGAGATTTCAAAAACGGGATTCGGCCCGGACAGATTCTCCTCTCCGACTCTTCTTCTTCTTTAAACATGAAACAAAAAAAGGAAATACAAAAAATGAAATTAAATGAAATATATATATAATAAATATATTTAAACATGAAACAGAAAAAGGAAATACAATAAAATAATCTTAAAAGAAAATTAAAAAATAGATGACAAAAAAATGAAACAAAATAATAATAAAAACAGAAAATGCATTAAAATAGAAAATAAAAAAATAAAAGTTTCAAAAAAATCTTCTTTGTCTGCCATCACTTTAACAATTAGAAACTTTTTTTAAACACTTAAAAAATGAAATAAAATGAAATAAATATAAAATAAATATATTTAAACATGAAACAGAAAAGGAAATACAATAAAATAATCTTAAAATAAAATTAAAAAATAGATGACAAAAATTAAGAAACAAAATAATGATAAAAACAAAAAACGCATAAAAATAAAAATAAAATAAAATAAAAGTCTCCCAAAAAAAACTAAAAGATGAACAGGGTTTAAAGAAAAGGGGGGACTTCACAGTGTCCGAAGGTCACAGGTACCCACTAGTCTTGTACGAGTACTAACAAAAGCAACTCCACCTGTGCATTGCACAACAAATTTTGGATGAAGGAAAGTCAAAGCATGTTAGTTTGCATCAGCAAAATGGACTTGGCCCCCAACGAGTTTTGCACATGATGCTGCTGAGGCTGCCAAAAGGCACAACAACTCCTAACACTTGCAGGGTTGCCTCTCAAATCCCTACCCTATGTGAGGTTGGAAGGAAAGAAGAAAGAGAAACTTTTGATGGCAAAGTGGGTGGAGAACCTCTTCCCCTATGTTGTTGTTTCACTTTCTTTTCATTTTTCATTTTGGGAAGGTAGACTCCAAGTGGTGGTGTCACTAGGCTTCTTATTTGGTCAACCATCCCCTACTTTTTCACATCTTATGTCTCTTTTAACTTCAAAGGGACAAAGGAAGCTTTACATACATGTGACAACCTTGGCGGAAAAGCATATAGTGTCAATTAGAGGTATCCTCCCAAGCGCAATTTCCTATTGCCTTGCTAGCACAAGAGATTTCATAGTGCAATTTCCTATTGCCTTGCTAGCCTAAGAGATTTCATAGCACAATTTCCTTAGAGTAGGGGCATTTTGTTGCAAGGCAACCTTAATCATTCATTTCAATACAATGACTGCATCTCAATCATTGATCTTTGGTTGTTACATTGAGGAAGGTCTTGTTTTCAAGGCATTACACATTGGGTCCACCCTTGGTTATTAGGACATTATGCATTGACACTAAGACCTTCCCATATACATAATGATTTTCATATGGTCGTTTTTGCCTCTTTGGTCACATTACTAGGCACAATGGATAAGGCTCATGGAATTACATGACCTAACCTAAACATTGTTCAAACTCCACATGCCCATTATGCAAATCGTGAAAATCATTATGTTATGGAACATGTCAAACACATGTCATTGTGCCCAATGAAATGTTGCAAGGAATTTGGGTGAGCTTGTAAATGGGAGCCAAAATTTCCAAATGAGCAACAAAATGGGCACAATGACTTATACTCAACATGTTCCATAATATGTAAATGTACAATAGAACAATCATGTAAAATTGCAAGTTGAGGTCAAATGCCTTGTCCTATTGTTGAACTAGATGTTGTCAATGGGCTTGAAGCCAACAATGTGCATTTTGTTTTTGAATACAAATGATTACCATTTAACTCAATCAACATTAACATGATAAAAATATTTTTTTATTAAAAGAAATTCTTCAAATATGTTTCATCCAACTTTGTTCATTATTTTTATCTAGATTTTCATTTCCTCTTATAGTTTGCAAATGGTTTTTATGTGAGACATGCATTTTTCACTTGTGTTCCCATTAGTTTTAAACAAGCTTTGTAATTATTTTAATTGAAAATCACAATGTCATTTTGAAGATTTTTCAAACACAATATCTTATTCCATGTTGGCATAAGAGGTTGGTTTTATATGATTTCCTTGGAATAAGGGTGTTTTGTTGAAGTGCAAACTAAACCATTTGTTTGAAAGCTTCTCAACCATAGAAATGATTTTCTCCTTGCTTGTTATGTCAAGGAAGGCCCCATTGTTAGGGCCTTGCACATTGGACCTTAGCTCCACTTTCAAATTCCAAGACTTATCTAAGAAGAAGGCCTTCCCTACAAAGGGTTCTCTTATTTCATGTAATGATTTTGCAACTTTTTTCTTCCCTTTTTGCTTTGTTTTGTTGAATTATCTAAAGAATTGCATTTACATATATTGTGCATGTTCTACCATTCTATGATCAATCAACAATAATGATGCAAATTCTTCTAGCTATAATTTTTAAGTCCATGCATATTAATTTGGAATGTGACCCATTCAAGATTCAAAATGTTATAGACACTAAGGAAAAATAAAAAGATGTTATAACTAATGTGGAGATTTTGTTACTAGAGGATTTTTGTCAATTCATTCAAAAGAGGAATGCATTCTCAATTTTGGAGGCCACATGAAAGCCATAAAAGTTGATTGATGGTTTAGGTGCCACATTAATGATTGGAGGAAACACATGAATATTTATTGTGTGGAATCCATAAAGGACATGCACAAACATGATGTGAAGGAACTTATGAAATTGTCAAGGGTGTATTTCATGATAATGGAAAAGAAAAATGCACATTGTATCCTTTAGATAAATGAGCATCATGCCTTTTTTGTTTACGTAATAGCTTATTACAACTCTATTTCATTGATAGTTTGGTTTTATTTGATGTTTGTATGTGATAAATAAGTTGGGTAAGCTTGGAGATTTTTTTTTTTAAATCAATTAACTACTTCAAATGCAAATTGAAGTGTGAGTAACAAAAATTAAAAAGGTTGGACTTTGTTATGATTCTTGATTCAAATAAATTCAAATGTTCATTGAAACTAGAATAAAACTCCTTGGTAGTTATGGACACAAATGCAATGAATGCAAGGGCTTGACTTTTAATCAAAGGAAGGATAGTTTGAACTTATCAATTACCTTAATTTTATCATAAAGGTTATGCTTACAAGATGTGTTCTATCTTTCTAATTTTAATATTATCAATTCGATTTACGTGTCTAACATCACAAATTTTCATTTCACTTTTGGTTTCAATGCATTAGAGAAAGTCATTTTGTATGATGAACAACAAAGAAAGATCATGAAATGGACGTCATACATTCAAAACATGAAACAATGAAAAAATTTATAATCTCACAAAATTTAGAACTTGTAGTTGCATTTGAAGCCTTTTTTTACCATTTTCCAAAATGACATAAAGATCATGGGTACACAATATGATATTGACCATGGTGGTACTTGTAATAGGTAGTGTAGAACATTATTTCTTGATACCTAACATTGGTGGAAACATATTTTACGAAGTTGGATTCAATTATGAACAAGAATAAAATGAGAAAGTTAAACACATATTCAACATATTGATACTTTGTTTATAATGTTAGTGGGTGTCATGTGTTTGTTGTTGGACTCCCAATAATAAATTATTGAATAACTTATTATTGTCCTCTTTTATGTGAAACAACCACCTTAATAATAACTAGTTATTATAGTTTCCTAGAAATATAAACAAAGTTTGTTGGAATCTTAAAGGGAAGGAAGGGTAATGACATTTATTAATGTGTTAAATTGTAAGTCACATCTCAATCAAGAGAGTGAGATTACCTAATCTACCAAAACTTCCAAAAAAATTTGTATTCCCAAAAGAAAGGTACATTAATTCACTTTTAAAAGATCCATTTTGATTGTTGGTTTGCAAGTTCCAATGATCTTCACTTGAACATTTCTAATAAATAATTGGTTTGTGGCACCTATCATTATTTCTGTTGTATTTTTTTCATTAATTTTTTTTTGTGTACTACATTTTTCCACAAATATTTGTTGAATAAAGTTCAAGGGTGTACCGATTATTTTAGGTGCGTGTTTTTTTAATTCTAAGAAATGTGTTCGTGATGTTAAAATATTTATTACTAGTTTATTATAATTTTTACTATTGGACAAGGTTTATTTATAGTGGATCCATCACAAATTAATTAATCTCAAATGAAATTGCCTTATTGTCAAATATAAAACTCATACAATTAAATCAATTATCTTCATGCTTTTGCTAACAAGGATATAAAAAATTGTCATGGAAATAATAATGTTAGTGTAACACAAGACATGAAGAGGAATTATATTATTTTTTATTAAAGTTAAATTGTGTATGTTGAAAATGTTATTATGAATCATCAATTGACAAAAGCCTTGGTTTTATGTTTAACCCCAAGGTCGAACATCAATTTTAGGACATTCATAAATTGCACAATTTATTTTATAAATTTTTATCTTTAAATTGCTCCATAATTATTAAGAAAAAAAAGTTTTAATTGCAAGAATCTACCCAATGATTTTTTCCATTTTGAAGAAAATCTTCCGAAAATAATAATTTCACCATACTTTTTTTTAAAATCCAGAATGTTAAATATTGCTAAAAATCACCACAATTGCTTACAATATGTAAGGGTACTCAAGATTTTACACTTTCATATGTTTTATATTTCCAAATTTGGCTCAATGTACTTATTCACTATCACCATTTAACAAAATCATAAAATTGAAAAAAAAAAACATTAAATTATCAACCTTGGCTTAAATTATTGTTCACTGTTGTAATTCAACAATTTTATGAGCATGTACCTAGTTGTTACATTGTTCATAGATAATCCATGTCACAAGTTGTTAACCTCCACCTCATGTTGTTACTTCTCGATGTGCCTTTATAAGTAATGCACTTCCCAACCTTTGTTTTGACCATTTCTTGTTGCAAAACAAAAATGTTAACTTGGGTTAGAAAAAAAAATGAACTATTGAAAAAAAATCTAGTTTTAACCTAAAGTTACTTATTATTAGCAAGAAGAAGATTCAAGACATACACGATGATGATAATGACATTGGTGTCTATCCTCCAACGTCAAACGCAAGGTGGATTTCTTCTTCACACTTTTTCTTAATTGTTATTTTTCCCTTGAGATCTAGAAAAGACCTTAAAGGTTTCAAAATTATTGATTGTGATTTGATTACATACTAAAAAGGTTGAGGTTGTTTTGAAGAATGAAGATGGTGGTGTCTTACCATGGTCAAGAAGGCTTTTCTTAGCAAGCCTATAATTACACTACAAAGTTAAAGATCAAACTCAAAAGAAAATCACAATTTGCTCATAGAGCATGTTCAACCATAAAATTAAAATTACAAACCAACAAAATAAATGTATAAAGGCAAGTGTGTTTTCATAGAAAGAAATGACAACTATCCTTGGAAAATTGGTGAGTGGAGCCACACAAAAAGGAGGACAAACTCAAAGTTTTTTTGCACTTGGTGGTTTGTAAGTATGAGTACATAATTACAATCATCTTATAAGCCCAAACTCTCTCAAAAATCAACCTTGGATTTCCTTTTTATCAATGGGTCATCCCATTGAAAGAATTTTTCATTCGTATTTATCACCTCGCACTTAGACTTTTCATTTAAACCACTCACTTTTGCAAAACACAAAACACAATATGAAATTGGTGTGATGTCAAATTTAAGTCTAAATCTCAATTTTGACCTTTTTTTAGGTTCAATGAAAGTTTATATGGGTTTTAGGAGTCATCCATAGTTTTGTTCAAATTGAGGGTTCCCATTGGGTGTAGTCACACCAATAGAAGTCATAACAAGTGTAACTAATGTTTGTTTTTTCATGGATTAATGTCAAAAATTGTACTAATGTTACAAGTCTTTGATATTTTTACATACTAATGCTTTTAATTATAGTGATGATGATTCATCAAAACTAGATTAGGTATGATAACTTTAGGTTCCATAGTCTCCTTTTATAAGACAATTCCAAATTGGAATATGTTTAATTAATTCACTGGAAATTCAAAAGGAAAGGTGTCTTATTTAATACGTATTTTGAATTTTCTTTTACAATGCCATAGGCACAAAAAGATTTTCAATATCTTATACATCAATTTGCATCCCATTTCTTTTCAATTGAATTTGAATGGAATTTGAAATTTGAATCAACCTTAAAAATTTGCATTTGGTTCACTTCAATTCAAATCGCATTTAATGTCATTCATTTAACATTTTCACTTGAATAAAACTTAAATTTCACAAAATCAATTCATTGTTTTTTTCATTTTTTAGAGGATTTGAAATGCCTTCAAAATGACAAAACCATATACAATAATTCTTTGCACACCTTTACACAATTATATATTATGCCATGCTAAAGTTTTTTAAAAAAATTACCCCTATAAAAATCATGGATTTTAAATTCATACCCTTTTGTAACCAATTGTAATCAACCATAGTATATTGGCAAACACTCCCATTGTTTAAAAAAAAATCAAAAGGAAGTAAAATATATAAGGAATTTACCTTATCAAAGTTGAATGTAAGTAAATTGAAAATAACAACAAAACCCACGATAAGAAAAAATTATACATTTAATGTTTTGACATAAATGATTAAACATAGGATAGTTTTTCATTGTTGTGCATTAATTTTCAAATTTTGCATTGTAATCGTAGGTTTAATGGGGTTTTCAAAATACAAATATTGTTTGCAATTGACTTTGTAGTTTGAAGTTTTGCAAAATCTAATATATTAATTTAGTAAATCTATTAGTATGTGACGGGGGTTTTGGGGGGTGGGGGAGGGAGACGCCGGTGAAGCAGCGGGCGACCGGTGTCAGTCTGTGACGGGGGTTGGACCACCACGGTTTCCGCACCAGCCAAGTGTACAAACCAGGACCTGATTTCCACAAAGCATCGCAGTCGTCCGAAGGGAAGGAATGACGGTTGGATCGCATCCCTTTCCCATCGCACCAGAGGCGGATATAAAAACCTTCCCCTCCCCCCCCCCCCCCCCCCCCCCCCACTACCGAAAAAACCGACGGTTATATAGAGGAGCGTGTTTTCGAAAATTTCCAAAACTTTCAGGAACCAAGGTTCAAAATGTCAGAACCGGGGTTTTGGGTTTTCTCACCCCCGTCGGGTAAGGGAGTAAATACCCGGACTGATAACCTGAGGGTACACACAGGTGTTATTTTGGGAAAATTTCCGATTATGGCAACCAAACAGAGCGTTCGGGGTGGCTAGAGTGGCGTAGCCACGGGTGTCCGAAGGTCACGGGTACCACTAGTATAAATGAAATGTCGTGGATGACATCCCCAATTATGTCCCCAAATCATTGACCTAGCTATTAACCCAGTGCAAATTGGTGTCAAACAATTTTGGAAAGAAAGATTTCATGTAGCTAATTGGAAGGCTCAACATGCACTCATTATAGGCCCAACTTTTTTCTTTTCAAGGGTGTTGGGGGGAGATTTTTTTGTTTTTCTTCCTTATTCAATCTATGGCCCTACCATTAGCCCAAGCCAAAAATGGTGACAAATAGTTTTGGGAATAGATATTTCATGCAACCAATGGGAAGGCTCAACATGCGCTCATGATGGGCCCCATGTTTTCATTTTGGGGGTGGGGAGGGGTGAATTTATTTTTTTCCTTGTTCCCAATGTGTTTCCAACATGGTTTCATCATGTTCCCTCGAGGTTCCTCAAGTTGTTCCCTAAGGCATTCCTAATAACACCTTAATTTTATCCCATATGGTTTGCTCAAAGTTCAATTGTCATGCATATAAATTAAAAAAGGTAGGCTATATTAAGGAATACATTTGTTTCTATTTTGCAAGCAAGGGTCCAAGAGAGGTGCTTCCATTGGGGAGTGTTTAATATTCCCAAAAAATTGCTAACAGGCCAATGAATATAACACTTTCAAAAAATAAATAAAGTTATGAATGCACCCATGAACAAATTAATATGAATCACATTATATCCCCAAATTTTCGCCTAACATGGTGGTCGGTATCTTCAACAACATCATGTCCAACATCATTGTTACTATCATCCCCCCACAACATCATGGATGAACTTCATCCATGAACATTCACTTTTCAACCTTTCATCCATGGTACATTCATAATGTAGTTAGAAAGTTGCCCAAGAAAATATTTTGAAATATTTTGAGGTAGTTTCAAATATTTTTGAAACATCTTGAATTATTGTGAGATATTTTGAATTTTTTTTACGTGATTTAGGTTCTTAACATGTGTAAATAAAAGTAGTTTGTTCATGTCATCTTTAGTTAATTCAACACTAGTTTAGGTACAAGCTTGCACCACAGTGTTGGTTTTTCATACTTTCATGCATTTTATCATAATATTATGTTAAATTTATGTTATGCACACTTTGTGTTTTTGTTATTGATTTTTGTGTTTCGTGGTTGGAATTATAATTAGACCTATTTTTGTCATCGTTGGTTCTTATTTTTTGAAAATATTATTTTTATTCAATTAAATAATTTAAAAATCAATTGAAAAAATTGGAATCTAAATTGGTGGAAAAAGTGTTGAAATTTTGTTTGTGAATATGATGTTCGAAAAAAGAAGAAGAGAAAGATACACAAATCTAAAAAGACACAACTTCATGCCTCTTTGCTTGAGAATGGGTTAAATAGAGTCTAATTTAAAATCCACGTGACGATTACAACTTATGAAATCTAAAGTTATTCTACGTAAATCAACTTCGATGAATCATCAGTATTGGAATATTTTATGAGAAACTTTAATACAATCTAGTGAATCTATGGAAACTTAGTTAACAATTCCCAATGAACTTAATCTACATGTATTGAACCCATAAACATCGTTCATGTTAACCTTTAAACATATAACAACTTTTTAAGCTCAATTTACAATACAATTCATGGGACTTTGAAATTTTTAAAATGTTATCACTTATGCATTAGATAGGAAATTGGTCAACGGGCGAGTACATTAGCCATAATAAGTATTGTCCACATGCCCCTTCCAAAATATAATTGCAACCCTTGTTGATGATGGCCTTTATCTAATTGGGTCGCTTTATGGAGTTGTGAAAATGCTAAATGAAAGAGTGGTTAGGTTGCATCTACTTACTTTACTACACTATGTTCTTTGTAGAAATGTTTTAAAAAATTCCCCAAAAAAAAACAATTTTCAAAGTTCAGCATCTTGTGAAGGAAAATAGCTACTATAACAAGGCATGTGTCACATTGTGGCCTAAGTTGCTATTTACATTTTAAAAAAAATGTCTTAAGGCAAAAAAGAAGAAGCATGGAAACTCAAATATTTCACCATGTAGAAATATAATCTTCCAAAAATCCTCGAAAAGAAACAAAAATCCTTCAAGATATTATTATAACTCTATTATAACTAATCTCAAGTTTTAACACAAGCCAAAAATTTCATCTTTCAAAAATCCTCATGTAAAAATAGACCTATTATTATTACCTAGGGGCCAAAATCCCTTTAAGCTACTATACTCTATAATGAACCTAAACACAATATCCTTGCCTTGGTAGACAAGGCCAACAAAAAGCATTGCTTCATACTAGTAGTGGACATACTAAGGTACCACTCTATGGGTTTAGGGTTTAGGGTGTGACCCTAGTTATGCCCATGAATAAGAAGTGCAAGTGTATGAGCAAAAAGCTTTTATCATATCCACAAGATTCATGAAAGCAAAAAAAAATTGTGAAGGCAAAGAAGGAGGCCTTCTTCCCTAGGTCCTTGTGCTTTGTTTTAAACTCCACAAGAACCTTGTGCGAGTTGAGAAAAGAGGTCTTGGATCCCCCAACATAACACCCGTTGAATTTTTCTTTCCTCCATATCATAAGAAAAAATATGAAAAAAGAAAGAAAGAGGTCACGAGTAATACTCATACTTGTTGAATTAATTTTTCTCCACATCCCAAGAAAAAAAAAGAAAAAAAAGAAAAAAAAAAGGCCCATGCATAATATTCATTGAGTATATACTCGTGTCTAGTGAACAATTAATTAATTTTGAAGAATTACATATTGAAAAAATATATATTCTTCAATATTCCAAAAGGTTATCTAGTTTCCTTCACAAAATTTTGTTCTTTCAAACCTTGTGAGATCCACTACATTCATATAGGATGAAATCTTGAATTCTCACCCTTGCACATCCACCTCCAATTGGGTGGATGAACTCCGTTGTGGTAATGGATTTTCGGACCTTGTGAGATTCACTACATTCATATAGTATTATTATTTTTTTTAAAATTTCACCCTTGCACATATTATGTATATATATATATATATATATATATATATATATCGACCACCTCCCATTTACAAAAACGTGCCCAACAATTTGTTGAAGGTATATTACAAACTTTGTGACTCTTCTTCTCACACATGTTTCACACTTGCCTTTGCAAAAATAAATAAATAAATAAATAAAATATTGTGGTCAAATTCAAGAAACTAGGGCTTGATTAAAAAATTGGGGTATGATTCCGTGTACATATTCATACTATACACACACCCACTCCCCAAGGTTGGAGATTTATATCGGTACCCAACTTTTAGAACAAGGGGGGGGGGGGGGGTGTGACACTTGCCATTTATATTTTAAAATATCTAAAGGCAAAAGAAGAAGAATTATGGAAACTCAATTATTTCACCATGCAAAAAAAAAATCTTCAAAAAAAAAATCCTCCAAAAGAAACCAAAATCTTTCAAGATATTATTATAACTCTATTATTACTAATCTCAAGTTTCAACACAAGCCCAAAATTATCATGTTTCAAAAATCCTCATATAATAATTTTAAAAAATAGACCTATTATTATTACCTACCTACCTACCTAGGGGCCAAAATCCCTTAAGCTACTAATATACTCTATAATGAATCTAAACACAATATCCTTAAGGGCCTTGGTAGTAGGCAAGGCCAACAAACCAAAACAAGGGATGTTATAGGTATGATGAAATTCTACAACATATTATTTCAAATTGATTTTTTACTCATATAAAGTTCATTCAAATTGTAAACTCTTTTTATTTTTAATTCTTTTTTAAAAAAATTTTAAGTTCAACTTTTCTATCCAAAGAATCTAAAGCCTATGTTTAAGATTTTTTTATTTTTTTTTCAATTTTGAAAATTGCTTCCAAATATGTCAAAAGCCTAGTTCCATGGTCTCATTCTTGTGTCCATTCTAGCAATTGGATCTAAGCTGGGGTAGAGGTCTAGATACCCTATTAATTGCCTTGAGAGCTTGAGGATCTCTATAAATACCATAAATAGTGGGGGGTTGCTAGTTGCTACCTACCTACCTACCTACCTACTTACTTGATAAGTGCCCTCCAAATACAATGGGACATTGATCCCATAAATAGTGGGGGTTGCTAGTTGCTACCTACCTACCTACCTACTTACTTGATAAGTGCCCTCCAAATACAATGGGACATTGATCCCATAAATAGTGGGGGGTTGCTAGTTGCTACCTACTTACCTACCTACCTACTTACTTGATAAGTGCCCTCCAAATACAATGGGACATTGATCCCATAAATAGTGGGGGGTTGCTAGTTGCTACCTACCTACCTACCTACCTACCTACCTACCTACTTGATAAGTGCCCTCCAAATACAATGGGACATTGATCCCATAAATAGTGAGGGGTTGCTAGTTGCTACCTACCTACTTACCTACCTACCTACCTACCTGGCTATACCTAAATGCCCTCCAAATACACTAGGAAACTTGGGCCAGTACTTGTTTAGGAACAGCCAAGCTACAACAAAGGGAGTAGCTGCCCTGAGTTGATGTTAAGAGCCAATAAATGAATGTCACATGTTGTGAGCAAGTTCTTTTCAAGAGCTTCTTCAGGCATCAAATAACAAGCATGAATGGGGATAGATGAATGGATGGATGGATTAATGGATGAGTGGATGGATGAATGAATGGATGGATGGATGGATGGGTGGGTGGTTGGATGGATGGATACCTTTGTACTTGGAATAACTTCTTGTTACACTAATAACTAGCTAGTACAATAATGAATGAAAAGCAAGCCCTACCTAACTACCTTTCACACATCTTTCCACACCAACACAAGTAATGAGGCAACTGGGTGAGTTCCAAGTTCAATCAAACCCAGTGGTGTGCAGTGCAGGTGAAACTGCTGCTGGCTTGGGCCCTCTGCCAATGAAGCTTGACTTGGGTGGTGTCAAGTTGTTAAAGGCCTTGTCTTGTCAGGTTGGGTCTGTTTTTTGCTTTTCCAAAAAACCCAAGAAAATAATAATAATAATAATAATAAATAAATAAATAAATAATAGTGTTTATTGATTAGGCATACATGTCCACCACAGGCATAACAATAGGCCATCTTCTTGAAGAATCTGATTTTGACCTATACAAAGGGATTTTTTAAATGAAAAAAGGTTCAAAATTCATTGCATTTCAAAGGGAAAAAAAAAGAAAGCAAGTTGCTAGATTTGTATACTAGATTCCACTAAGTAGCCAAACATATGAAGGATGCTTAAATTATTTAACTTTTGTATCTAATTTATGGCCAAATTCAGCTAAATGATGTTTTATGGATGATTGCTTGTGTTACCCACTAACGAGGAACCTAACATAATGCATTGATTAATCACATTGTTGACTATTGTAATACCTTAATGGATTTGATAGTAATTAATTTAATTTTTCAGTTTTTCAATTGTTGGAAGATTTCATTACTTGAAGTGTTGAAAATTCAAATTTTCAAGTTGCACAATTGAATTATTCGTTGAGTCCCTCAATTAAGGGGTAAACAAGATCAATTTTGCATAGTTGGGGACAAAATCATTAAAAGGTATGGACATAAGAATGAAAATAACAAGGTGCAAAAACTAGATTCATCCCTAATCTATGCTATGTGTTATTTTTGCATACGCAAACTAGTCGATGTGCGTGAAAATATTGATGTGCTAGTTTGTTTGCTTGAAGCATGCAAACAAAAAAATTATTAAATCTCCAAGCCCCAAGAGTGTAAGAAGAAAAATAGTGTTGTGAAAGTTTGGTTGAGAGCGGAGAAACCAAAGCTATAACAAAAACAATGAGCAAACACTTTTGAGCACGAAGAATGTTGGGTTTCCAAACAATTGTGAAGGGATTTTTTACTAAAGCAAAAGGATTATAGGTGTATGTGATGGGTTCGGAGTTATAGCAAAAGGACCTGTGAGTGAAAGCACATTATGGGTGATACATAATCCTATCACAACTTGATTATTGGTCATAGAAAAAAAATGAAATGAATAAAATGGAAAATGACTCAGAATAATAATGTTTTATATGAAGTGATCACATTGTATGAATTTCATGAATATAACATAATGAACTTCAAAATGTTATAAAACTACATTGACCTAGTCCACATTATATGATTACAAATTTAACATACTTATTCAAATGCATAATGGAATTATTTTTTTTTAATGGAAAGTGGTAGGTGCAAATTTTATTTTGATTTTTTTTGCTTATTGAAAAATTTACAAATTATGCAAAAAATTGTGCTTAATTCACATATAATCTGTTGTTCCAAACCATTCAAATTCATTCTCAAGTTGTATTCACACATTCAACTCACTACTCGTATTGTTTCATTATTTCCAAATTTTGGATTATTCCTAATAATCAAAATATGTGATCAAATCCAGATTATTATAGTGAGAATAGCACAACAATATAGAGTTTACACATTATTTCCTCACCAATATGCTACTACTTTTTTAAATTCAAAATTGAAAATATATCACATTTGTAATATTAAAATGCAAAAATAAAAATTCAAAACATGAATATATATGGTTCACAACCCAACAATTCTAAAACTACATATTATGTATCTATCATTATTCTCTAGCAACTCTCTATGTGTGTGTATAATAATACCCAACCTTCATCTCAATTCAAAACTAAATCCTAAATCCTTTCCTTGCAAAAGTAATTTTTAAATCAAAATTAAACAAATGTTTTAATTCTATCTTATTAAATCTCTATTGTATACTTAGTAACAAAACATATTGTGATGTCATTGATCAAATAAGGACAATTATGACAGATTTTGATGACATAATATTGAGATATATGATGAAATATGAACTTTTCATTAAATTGGTAATTGTTTAAGTTAATAATTCAACTTCTCATTTTTTTCAAATATAAAGTTTTGATACAATTACCTACCATTGATAAAAGTTGAAAAAAAAAAAAAACACGTGTTTAGTCTTGCCATATGACTTGTGTAATACAATTTTCTAACCTACAATGTATTTATTGTGTTATTTTGGTCATTTTAAACATTGGTATGCATTCCACACATGTCAAAAAATACTACACCCTAATGTGTTTTCACCCTTGTGAAGAAGGAGCAAGCATTGATGGATAGTGCCTTGTTAGTGCATGTAACCAATAAAATAGAAAATTCAACATAGAATTTATGTTCATTTAACAATTTTCCAAAGGTTCAAGGATTACGGTTGCATTTGAGCTTTCCAATTTCCAATTAACATGGTGTTTAAATGAATATTTCACGAAAGTGAAGAGATTTGGCATAACTATCAATATTCAGATTCTTGCATTTGGGAGGCTTGCCTTTTAATGTTGTGGTATACATCAAATTTCTATTCAAAACTTTTAAAGATTGTTCAAAATCTATTTGGACTTATTCAAAAGCTAAATACCACATGGTTAAGACAAGGTGATTTCCAAATTCCTCTTCATTTCAAGTATTTCCATGACAATCCTTAATTCATCAATCTTAATGTGTGACAAGATGCCAAAGGATGAAACTTGCAATTATACCCACAAGCATGTTGTTGCCTCCTTTCATTGATGGTCTAGTAATAAACAACATATTGCCAAACCTACCCATGACCTTGTCCATGCTATGGCATTTCCATCAAGTAAGCAAAGTGTGATTTAGGGTTGTAGGTGAAAGTGGGGCTAGGAACACATTGGACAATATTAGGGTTGATCATAGATCATACCTTCACACCTTAAAAGAAAATGGCAATGGAAGGCAATATTTTCAAGCCCACCTTGAGTTTGAAGTACATTGCTTGGGAACATGTTTGCTTGCAATTGATGTAAACATCATTACATATGATATTGACATTAAATCATATGAGGACTTTAGCTTGAACTTGGAAATCCTTAGGTAAAATGGAGCTCTATGGAGATAAATTTTGTATGTTGGACCTTTAGTTTTTTTTGTGTATATCTTTAGATAGAGGATCTATTGGTGGTTATGTGTAAATGTTTCCTCTTATGAACTTGATATGAAATGAATTGGCTTTGTAGAATTTGAAATACATCAATTTTTTTGAAATTTGCTTAAGTTTGTGATGAAATTCTACCGTTTTCAAACTTTATATGACAACATTCTAGAAGTCAACTTGGGGACTCTTTTTATGAATTTCAATTTGGACCCAACATTTAAGGTTTAAGTTGATTGAATTCAAGTCTAGATCTAGCATCATCAATTCAATTTCCAACATTTTAAGTCTAGTTGGGGATTGTGTCATTGAAATTCATAAAACTAGATATTGTTTCTATGAATTTCAATTAGGTTCCAACATTTCAAAGTGAGGTTGATTGAATTCAAGTTTGGATCCAACATCATCGATTTATTTCCAATGATTTCATTTTGAATCCAACATTTCAAGTCTACTTGGGGAGTGCTTCATATTGAAATTCATCAAATGGGGGACTATTTATATGAATTGAGGTTTGTTTCCATGACTTTGGGTTTAGATTGACTGAATTTTGGTGTAAATTTAACATAATCATTTCTATTTCCAATATTCAAATGGTGGATTGTTTCAATGAATTAAAGTATGCTTCCATGATTTAAATTTTAGGTTGATTCAATTCAAATATGAATCCAACAACTTTAAGACCATTTCCATCATTTCAAATATATTTTCCAACATTTGTGACCTTCTTGGAGACTGTTTCATTGGATTTCATGAAATGGGTCATTGTTTTTGTGAAATGAAGATTGTTTCCAACCTTCAAGATTTATGAATTAAGGTCTAAATCAAAGATTTCAAAAAAAAATTCCAACATTTGAATTGAACTTAAGGATTACTTCCATCAATTCCTTCTATTTGGGGTTTAATAATTATAACATTTTGAGTTTGTTTCCAAGTTTGAAGTGACCTTGTGGATTGTTTCTAGCAATTTCATCAATTTAACAACTGGATTTTGCATTTTGAAGTTTGTTATCAACATTTAGGGTTTAGGTTCACTAATTGAAATGTGTTTCCAACATCAAGAATATTATTTCCAAGATTCTAGTTGAACTTGAAATATGATTCCATCAATTTCTTCTAGTTTGTAACTATTTTCAAGAATTAAAATATGTTTCCAACATTTAAAGTGGATTTGGGAATTGTTTCATTTAAATTTATGAATTTGGAAAAAAAATTATTGAATTTGAAATTTGGTTCCAAGATTTTGAGTTGTTTCATTTTAATTGAAGTCCACTTCCAACATTTATGTCACTTTTTCCAATATTTTATGTTTGTTTCATTGGATTTGGGAACTATTTCATTAAGGGCATTGGGAGTTTGTGTGGTATGTTATTCAAGTCTATAAATCCAAGCTAAATATTATTTCAAATGTTGTAGGTGAAACTCCCATTTGGTTTAAGTTTGTACACCCAAATTGAAAACTTTTTAAAATGTTACATGTTGTTTCCACCTTGTTTAAGTCTTAAAGTTTTATTTTTTTTCCTATAAACTTGGTCACTTGTGATTATTTTAGACATTTTGATTTATGGTAATGAAAAACAAATGCATTGTAAAAAAAATTCTTCTAAAAACTTGGTCATTTGTGACTACTTGTGACATTGTCACAATGTTGAATTTTAAAATGTTATGCATTAGTGTTAAAAGAGAGTTTGTGTGAGGTTTGTTTATGTAGGCATGGCAGGTGATCATGAAAAATCCCACGTCGCTTTACATGCATCTAGGTTTCACTTGGATGAAGATGAAGAAGTGTCATCTAGTTAACCACTAGCAAAGGTCCCAATGAAGGAAAATTTGTCATGAGTTCTTACAAAATTACTCCATTTGAACATCATGGCCACAAGTTACCATTGGCATTTTGTAAAATATTTAGAAAACAACTTATACCTAACCTTGTGTGGAAACAAATATATGAAGACTACAAGACAACTTGTTTTGAAAGTATTTTTCAAGAGTACACTTTGAAGGACCAATTTCAAAACATTTTGAAATAGTGGAAAGCCATGAGATCCAATGATGATGGGATTGAGAAAGATGTTTTGTAGAATGAAAAGGTCATGGCACATTGAAGGCCATGAATGGGCATACCACCCGTAACATTTTCAAAAGATGGCAAAATGTGATTCACAAAACATTTACCCAATTTGTAATACCCCTACTCCTATGGTCTATGACTTTGTAAATGAACTACCATTTCCATCATCTAGCTTAAAGCCCCAACTTGGTATGTATTCCAAGTGGCAAGGCACAAACAAAAGCAAAAACGTCCCAATTGTAATCTAGCATCTTTGCCGCCATGGCACATGAAATGGTTCAAGACACCAACATCAAACATCATCATCACTAACATCATTGCCAACATCATTATGGATTAATTTCATTTGTTTTGATCCACCATCAACTTGTAGTTAATTTGTTGTTAATTTGTAGTTTATAGTTAACTTATAATTTATTTATAATTTACTTGTAATTCACTCTTAAAACAATTGTAACTTACTTTTAGTTCATTCATAGTTGACTTTTATTGAATTCATAGTTCATTCATAATTCACTTATGATTAGGAAGGTTTTCAAGAAGTTTATTTGAATGATGAACATATGGAAGCCTCCTTGGAAGCTCTTTTGAGTTCTAAGTCCCCAAAGGGGTTACAAATAAAAATAGGACCCCCATTACCTTTTATCTATTCAACATTGGTTAATTTAAAGTGCAATCTTGCACCATAGCCTTTTCTTTCTTTTTTTCATGTCTCATAATAAATTTCTATAAAATTTACGTCATGCATACTTTGTGTCTTATTTGATTTTGATGTTCTAATTTGGACTTAGAATTAGGCCTATTTTTGTCATGCAATCACATACTTGTTCATGGTTGTCCAATGACTAATTTTTAAGGCTTCAAAGCCTTGTTCCAACTGCTAAAAATAATAATAAATAGCCACATTTGTAACAATTGCCTTGATTGGCATTTATGTAGATGCAATCACAACAATTAACAACATAAAGGTTGTGCGTCCATTCGTATGTGTTGCAAACTTGCAAGAAAATTCCCATCCTCTTTTGTGTTGAAATAATTAGTGTTTATTCAACATCTAATAACATATTTGCATTGTTGCTTAAAGTTTTGGGGATTTTGGTGGATTAAGGCTATAAATGTTAGGAGGCAAGTTGGTTAGCATGGGGTAATGATAGTAATGTGTTTTAGGTGCATTGGTTTGGTGTTACATTGTAGTTCAAACATAAATTTATTCTTGTCTTGATTGGAATTCATTATTTTGCTCATAAAACAAATTTGGCAATGGTCACTTTGTTAGAAATTTTGAATTTGGTGAAAATGTTAGAGGCTTTATTACAAGCATTGTATGTTTTCTTTGTGCATAGTTCAAAAAAGTTTCTAGAAACTTGTTGACTTAATCAATACCAAGGGCAACAAATTATTCTAGAGCATCAAAATGTTTTGGATCTTTATCCTTTTTCCAACAAAATGCATGCATGTAGAATATCACTAGTTAATTATTAAGCAAGGTTGCTTCCAAGAACATGCATACTTTGTGTGACATTGAGTTCATTATTGGGCTCTTTGTATTCTTCTTGTGCTTGAATGTGTCCATGTAGTAATCAAAATTGCACAAAACTAATGTTTTTAGGTGTGATTTTGTGAAGTCTATCAAGTTGGCCCGACAAAATTATATTGTTTTTACTATGATCCTTTTACCAAGTATGAGGAATTGACCTTTGATGATTTTCAATTTAGTTGACACTTTAACTAATGAAAACCTTCCCTTGAGTTGGTTTTTTTATCTAAATTGTGGAGAGAATGTGTCTATCTTGCATTCACATTTATTAACCATGAGTACCCTCTCTACCAATCTCATCTTGGTTGTGTTGAAAAAAAACCTATTATTAAATATGCCTTTAACTAAACCATTAACAAAGTTGAAGAGTATGTGAAGGCATAGTTTGAGGACTTAATAAAGACATTGAACACCACTTCTTAGAACATGAAGTAATGACAACCTTGGGTGTGGTGTATCCACAATTCTAGGCTACAAATGGTTAGGATGGAAAAGAGAAATTTCAAACTCACTTGAGAGTGTTGAAGGCCACATTTTGTGTGCCTCTAAAGGTGGCTAGTGAAATTGGAAAAACTTCCCTTACCTTGCTATCAAGTAAGACATTTGATATGTAGTGTTTTTAATTTCAAAATCACCATGGTGAATAATGCAAAAATAATTATGCAAAAAGACAACCAATTCAAACTAGTTACAAAGATTTAGCAAAAAATTGTTGCATTTGCCATCCTCAACCATTGGCTTTTAGAATATATTTAAATTGGTTGAGATCATTAATATCCCAATGCTTGATTATATAATAAATGAACAAACATTCAACATTGTAAGTTTTATGAAGAATGAATTACGAAACAAGCTTAATACACACTTAAGTTTGTGCACTAGATTCAGCAATCAATGTTTTTTCACTATGCAAGTTTTCTTATATGAGCAAGCCATTATCAAATGGCTTGGCAAGGTTCAATATTGTGTGCATAGGTGGCAACATGCATGGTTTTGGAGGTTTTGCAAAGTGAAGATTTAATGGCAAATCACATATAAAGGCCATAATTTTGTTGTCTTTATTACTTATATAAAATTGGATTTTTGTTGCAATTTTCTACCATCTTTCCATTTTATTTTTCATTTTGTGGCTGTTTATTGTGTATGTTCTGCAATTTGCATGTTTATGTTTATCCAATGTGTTTTTATGTTTTTTATCATTTTTTCTACAAAGGAAAAATAATAAGTTCAATCAAGTTCATTCAAGTTCATTGCACATGCATGTGAATGAACTTACGCAATAGAAATAAGAAAAATAAAATGAGGTTAGGGATTTTTCTTCTCCTCAAAGTTCAAATGCATGTTTTTTTTTTGGGGGGGTGAGAAATTGGAAAGTTAATAGCTTGGCTTATGACTTGTAATTATTAACAATCCTTTGTGGTATTTGGTCTAGGATTTGTTGCAAATTTGGCAACAATGGTAGATTGCAACAACTTCACTTACAAGTCCCAAGAGTTTCAAATTAGCAAGTTTCCACTCTTGTGTGGGTTGGTATTTTGTTCATGACCACTAGGATTGAAAACATGTAAATTTTTCAAGAAACATAGGTGTTGCATCTTCAAGCATATATTTGAGACGAATTTGTTTGCAAATTCTTTGAGTTTGTTCTTTAGTTGGGATTTGGGTGCAAGTAGAGCTTGAGCCATAGTGGGCAACACCATTTTGGGGGCTGGGGTTCAAATCCTCTTCAAACTATGTAGGATTCAATTTGGGTGAACTAGTGGAATAATAGACTTGGATGTTAATTTTGTAGATATATCATGTTCAATTCTTGAAATTCCAAAAGATTTTGACATGAGTTGAGTTATGGTGTTGGCAATCTTTCTTGAACGGATTTATTTATTTGTTTATTCTTTGGTTGATGGAACAAAAGTTGGAATGCAGCTTGCAAGATTTTTGGCAAATTTGACAAGTGTTTCCAAATCCCTTTGCAAGTTTGCAACCCTACCTTCATTTTTTTTCATAAGTATTAGAATTCCCAAAACAAGTTTTTTTTTAATGAATGTGATTATAGGTTGTAGCTAGTTACAAATGGTGTTGATTCCAAATCACGTGACTCAACTAAAGCCAACATTTTGATTTAACAAGTGACTATAACATTACAACTTCTTAGCTTCATACAAAATGTCAAGTATCATTAGCTTCTTGTTCTTTGGTTTATATAAGCTAAATGAACCTCTTGTTTTATGTAACCATACAACCTTGGCAACACAATGCACATTTTGCCAATTGTTTTTTTATCACATTTATTCTTATGTGTAGCCATTCTATGGACATTCATCAAAAGAGATAATTCATCATTCTATCCCATTCTTTCAATTTGAATTCCATGTTGCTATGCACTACTAGTGATGATCAATTTTTATTTATTTTTCAATGTTTTCATATGGTTTTCAATAATTCATCATTATTTATGTCAATGTCAAATTTGATTTACATTAATATACATTTCATGGACATAAAAAGACACATGTTAATTTGTTTCTTCATATCCACGTTAATGGATAGGAAGAAAAAATGAGATAATTATAAATTGGAGGTAGTTGTCAAGAAAGGTGGGAAATACTTATTAAGAAAGTTAATTTTTAAAATAGTTATTAAGAAAGAAATGAAGTAATTAGGCTTTTGAAAATGAAGTAGTTATTTTTGAAAATTGTCTTTGGAATGGTCCATGAACAAACTATACATAGGATTTCAAAAAAATTCCCATATACTAGTTCCAATTATTCATCATTAGAATTATTTTTTATAAAATCACCAAACTCTTCTCCACCTCACAAAATAATTTAGCCAACTATGCTAAAAAGGGTATGGCCAATGTAGCTAGAAAAAAAAAATAAATAAATAAATTCTAGAATTAAAAAATATTTAAAATTAGTAAAATTAAAATTAAAATTATTAAAATTATTAATTTAAAACAGAATATTAAGTGATATTTTAATATTTTAATATTTTACAAAATAAATTTAAAAACCAGTCTACAACCTCACACACCTGGTACCTACCTACCTACCTATCTACCTACCACCCTGGGGGCTACAACCCTCCCTTCAGATTCGATAGTTTTTCGTTAAAAAGGCAAAAGTGCTAAACAAGACAAAATCAACCAGATTCTGATTCTTGAGCCACTTGCTGGGGTGACCTTCTATAGCCGGTATCCGAAATGTGAGGCTCCTGTCGCGTCATTAAACCCCCCCTGGGTCGTATTCCCATGGTATTTAAAAGATAGAGAATTGTACCAACCGGGGAACGTTGTAATAATACGTACATTCTAACGGGAACAGTTACGTACGTACGTACATACGTGCTTGTCACCATCGTATCGTCATCAGCTGTACCATACGTATGGAAATACGTATTCGTCTCGGAGGTGACAGCCTGAAGACATAGAGAGAAGAGAGAGAGAAGTGGGAGAGTTGTGAGAGAGTTGCGGGAGAGACGGAGAGCGTTTAGCGGTGAAAATTATATAATTGCGGAGCCGCAACGATTGGGAGTTGAAACAGCGCCGCCGTCGTCTCGTTCCTTGTCATCTCTTTTTCCGCCATTTTGGACTGGCGGAAAACTCGTGCTACGTGGAGGAGCTTTTTTTTTCGCTTCTTGTTGTTGTTGTTCTCTCTCTCTCTCTCTCTCTCTCTGTGATTTCCTTTGGACGTCAATTCCTCATCGTCCATTTCAGCTCTTCCAAGCGGGCGGGAAGAGACGAGCAGCAGCAGCAGCAGCGCATAACAGAAAACGGGAAGAGATTATTTTGTTCACGAGAAGAAAGAGAAGAGAAAGCAAAAAAAAAAAAACAAAAAGACAAAAAAAGGTCTGTGGAGAAAGAGTGCTTGAATTTGAGGTTAGAAGAAGCTTCAGTTTGCACTTTCCTTTCTGTCTCTGTAATAATAGAGATTTTGTGCGTCAAGAAAGTTTGTGTTAGCTGTTTCTGTAATAAAGATTTTGCGCGTCGAGAAGGGGGATATACAATCGTGGCATTGCTGGTTGTATTATTGATGACTTTCGAACTTGCGTTTTCTATCTGCTCTTAATTATTGCTACAATTTTGGATCGGTTTCGAGAGAAAGGGGGGAGAGAGAGAGAGAGTGTGCGTGTGTGTGTCTGTGTGTCTGTGTAAGCTGTAATAAGTATGCGCTGCCTAAGTTCTTCCTCATGTTTCATTGTTTCAGAAGGATTTCACAGAAGGTACCGGAAAGACTGCTATCAAGAGGAAATGAAGCTTTGAATTGTGAAGAAAGAATTGTTCGGCTGCAGTTGTTTTCCTCTTCCTCTTTTGCGCGTTTGCTGTAGCAGGATAGCTTGAAGCTAACTGCGATAAGAAGCTAGGTGCGGAGCGGTTTGCAGGTCAGTGAAGGGAGGAGTGAAGGAGGAGGAGCGATGGATTACTATCCGGCACCAGGGAGAAACCACCTGTTTGTACCTGGGCCGACTAATGTGCCGGAGCCAGTTCTGCGGGCTATGAACAGAAGCAACGAGGATCATCGTTCCCCTGCCTTTCCGAAGCTTTCCAAGTCTGTCATCGAGGACGTGAAGCAGCTCTTCGGGACGACTAAGGCTACTTCCTTCATAATTCCCACTACAGGTATCTGGATTTTCACCACCATCTCTTTCGCCAATTGCAGGTCACTGAGATTAAGATTCTCTTCGCAAACAAACAAGGCATCAAGTATGCTTTGCATGCGTCTTGAAAACATTTCGGCTAAGCATCGGCCAATGTTTCTCAATTGCGTTGTTGGTTTTTCTCCTGCTGGTGTTTGTGCACTCCACACCTCACTGAAGCCAGAAAGTCGTTTGTGCCTCAGTCTATTTCTTCATGACAGCGGGTTACAGTTTTCTTAACTACCAGTATGATCTGAAAAGAAATTATCTTGGAATTTTCAATCTCTGCAATAATCTGATTGCCAGATACCATCTTTCTGGCTGTGTTGACAAAGAAGAGAGACACTGGCAGTGTTCTTTTGCATCTTTGAAAATTGTGAATTTAAGTGGGAACCTTTATGTGTTTGGGATTATTGGTATCTTTAAGGTACTGGAGCATGGGAGAGCGCATTGACAAACGTGTTGTCTCCTGGAGACAATATCATCTCATTTCTGTTCGGGCAATTCAGTCTGTTATGGATTGACCAGATGAATCGTTTGAACTTCAATGTGGATGTAATTGAGAGTGAGTGGGGAGCTGGTGCTGACTTAGCAACATTGAGTAAGAAGCTGTCAGCTGATTATTCCCATTCTGTAAAGGCTGTATGCATTGTGCATAATGAGACCTCCACAGGAGTTACAAATAACCTAGCTGCAGTTCGAAGAGTTCTTGGTAAGCCTCAAAAAACAATTATATCTATCTCTCTCAATGTCCAAAATCTCATGATCTTTTGTTTCCTCATTATTGCATTTCTGTCCCAACAAGATATGTGTGCCCATTTACATGTATCTCCAACTCCTCTGTGTCACAAGGTATTGGAAGGATGGTAGCATGTTGGAGCAGACTGCCAGTTCCAAATCCTAGAAATTTCTCTCTGTGCAGGTTGGGGCCAAGGAAGCCATAAATATTTCAGAAGTGAAGACGATTTGGCTCACATAAATTCTGAAGTTGGGTTTCTTTGCCGAGTTCACTGGCATAGAGAGAATGATCCACTTTGTTGCAACACATTGAGGCTGAACCTTGGGATTCATCAGAAGAGAGGAGGGACATCAGGGTAAGGAGAATAGAGAACTGTGTATGATTGAAGATCAGCTTGATCAGTGCACCTCTTGTAAGAAATTTCCTCCTCGTCCCCAAGGTCTTCTTCATGGCTTCTGAATGTGAGCTCGAGATAAATCCATTGGAGGTTGTGATGGTGTGCAGATGAGTCAAGGCATCCAGCATTGCTGTTGGTGGATGGAGTGTCATCAATTGGTGCCCTTGATTTCCACATGGATGAGTGGAAAGTTGATGTTGCTCTGACTGGATCACAGAAAGCCCTGTCTTTGCCTACTGGCCTTGGAATTGTGTGTGCAAGCCCCAAGGCTTTGGAAGCCGCAAAGACTGCCAAGTCAATTCGTGTGTTTTTCAACTGGGCTGATTACCTTAAATTTTACAAGCTTGGATCTATCTGGCCATACACACCTTCAATCCAGATGCTGTATGGTCTGCGTGCATCTCTTGATCTCATTCTGAAGGAGGAAGGCCTTCACAATGTCACTGCAAGGCACCATCGTCTTGCTGAAGCAACTAGGTACTGTCTTCATCTGTCTTTAAAAAAAGAAACTTTGTGCATGCCACCAATTCAGGTCACCATCTCCTCCAGATAAAACATGGCAGTTGCTATGCTGAAGAATTTGCAGTATTATAAGGAGAGGATTTTACCCCTTTCAGTTTTTTTGTGCACAATCTTAGACAAATTCCCATCTCTTGAGATTCACAGGTTGGTTCAGAGCATGGCCATGACATGTTTTGATTGGTACCTGAAATTATAGGAAAGCAGTGCAGGCATGGGGCCTGAAAATATGTACACAAAAGCCAGAGTGGCATAGTGACACAGTGACAGCTGTTGTTGTGCCACCTCACATCGACAGTGGCAATGTTGTGAAGATTGCTTGGAAGAAGTACAACCTTAATCTTGGTGTTGGCCTCAACAAGGTTGCTGGGAAAGTCTTCCGAATTGGTCATATGGGAAATTTGAATGAGGTACACATCAACTCTACGCAGGTTAAAACTTGGCTAAAGTGGCTTCACATACCTCCAATGGAAGGAAAATGAGGACGTGGGGGGCACCTGTTAGTTAAAAAGTTTCTAGGTGCGTCTTGGGTGTGTTGGTATTGACATTTGTTGTGGTGCCTTGCAGCTGCAACTGCTTGGTGCTCTTGCAGGTGTGGAGCTGTCACTGCGGGATGTTGGATATCCAGTAACTCTCGGCAGTGGTGTGGCTGCAGCCCAAGCTCATCTGCAGAGAGCCACTCCCCTCATTGCCTCAAGAATCTGAACATCTTTTCTTTGAGGTTTGGACATCAGTGAACCAAGAACACCAACAATAATAAGTGAGTGGCAACAGTGATGAAGACAGTGATAAAGACGAGTCACTTGTTAATTGGATGAGTAATCCAGGCCAATTGCAACACGCTTTATGTCCACAATTTCCACTCAACATTAAAGTCCCTGTAACAAATTGCTGAGGAGCTTCTTGAATCATTCTCCCACTTGTTATACTGATTATCCTTGTACCGTGTTTTTTTGACCTGTTCACTGTATGAACAGAGAGATGTATAAAGCTTGGCTTTGTTTCTGCACTACTGCATCGACATACCTCATTGCTTAAGCCTCCACTTCCCTAAGTCTTCTCACCCACCTTCTGCTTTTCTGTCCAACAAAATGCCACATTGACATGTCACAGTGGAAATACAGGATTTGTTGCATATCTTGCCAACATCTCTTTTTCATGTTATGCATATCACTGGCAACTACATGATTGAAATCAGAGGCTCTGAGTTATCATACCTTCCAACTCTACACTTTTTTCAGTACAGACATAAATTCAATATAAGGCATGTATATGTATGTCTGTTTGCATCCCCATATATATATATATATATATATACATACATATATGTATATCGGAATGTCTGTTACATACATATGTAATCAACTGATATTTTTGCACGTACTGCTGAGTGCGTATAATGGAGCCCTACATGATGACTGGGTTTTCCTCATACACATTCAAGGCAAATACAAATGGCATGTTACTTTTGATTGGTGAACTTGACTAGAATGAGCTTTCAGAGTATCTGTGTGGGTATAAAAGCTTACTTTGCTTTTGCCATTTGTATCATGACGCTCATTCAATAAAATACACACTTAACTCATTCTGCAATCTTGTTTCTTTTGTTTTTTAAAAGATTTCTTCCTTTATGACTAGACACTGGTACCAATCACTCTTCACCAATGTGATGTGTGCATGTGGGTCTTCTGTTCCTGCTGGGTTAGACACTTCAAGTTGGATCTGCAGAGGCCAAAAAATTAGCCTGTTTTCACCCTTTTCTTATTGCTTCCAAGTGATGGATACACATTATTGGGTACATGATGTCTTCACTCACTCAAAAAGAGGCAGATGACGAAGACATGCATTCTTACCTGTGGTTGTCTTTCTGTATGACCAGGGGATCCAAGTGCTTCAGTTGACACATTTCATGAACTTGAGGAACCAGCAGAAAATGAGAGACTGCCACCTCTCTGCTGACAATCCAGATGTTAAATTACCGCCCAGTCTGGCCTGGGTCTGGTAGATGGAAATTTAAAATGCATTAATACAGAAACAAGAGTGAATTGTTTGATGAAAACTGAAATTGAGGAAGGACAGTCTCATTGTCTTCGGCCTCGTCCTTTCTTTGAAGGAGGTGGTGCTGCTTGCTCTTTTGGCAGCTCCTCTGGCACAACAGCTGCAACCAAAGCATCAACCACCAAGATCTCAAACTTCAATGTTAAGTTGAACCCTGTAAGCCCCCAACTTTCTGCATCTCTCTTGTCATTGCCATCTAGTGAGATTATAACAAAGGAAAAACGAATTAAGCAGACTTTTCCAGCAGGATGTGTTTCCATTCAGAACATTGAAAAATAAAGCGGAGTAAAAAAGAACTGGCAAATATGAGAACCACACAATGTCCATTACCATCAGGTCCTCGGGCCATCATGGTGAAAAACAAGTTGTTGAGCTTCTCCATCTTTCTCATATCTTGGGCTTGATCGGTCTTGAACTTAAGACACTGCAATCATTTTCCGGGGCAAAAATAATAGCAAGGGTATTATTAGCATTTGGACAGAAATGCAGAAACACAGAGAGTTAAACAAAGAGAAGATTAAAAAGATTGAACTCTACTTGTTGTAGGACTTGTGAAACAAACACTCTGGTTGGTGTTCAATTGCAGCAACAAGCAACAAACAAGCAACCAGCAATCATACAACAATCAGCAAACAGCAACAACCTTACAACTGGAAACTTTCTAACAACCAACCCAGCTACATCTTTCAACCCCTTCAGAGTCCAGTTGAGCACAACCTAACCCTAGCACACTTACTGTTGTATCTGTATACAAGCATGCTTCATTAGTTCATGATTGGTTTTTCCTACTTGTCAAAATTCAAGAGTGCTGATGTACCTACCGAAAAGAGCACTGTTGCAATCTTGCAACCTCTGCCAATTTCACCAGCTACTTTGTTCAACAACGTTTTTTACAACAAAGCTAGGTGTGACAAGGCTTCATTATCATGGATGATTTGTGGCAACACTCAGAATGAGAGACCTTAACCCTAAGTCTATCACTAATGCTAGGATTGTCCTTCCTGGGAGCTCTTCTTCACCTACTTGTTGTGAGTAATTCTGATGACCTGCACAAACCAACCTTCCAAAGTGCTTCATCTACTGGTTTTGCAAATTCTTTAGTAGAAACTTGAAACCCTAAAACATGAAATTGACAATCTGATTTCTGTCTGGCCTTTCCACAGTGTCTACCCTAATTTGCAAAGACTGCCAGAAGTGCTTCATCTACTGTTTTGCAAATTCATTGGTACAAAACTTCAAACCCTAAAAAATGAAATTGACAATCTGATTCAGTCTGGACGTTCCACAGTGTCTCTACCATAATTGTGAAGACTTCAAGAAGAAGAACACAAAATACAAAACAAGCCTAGTGTGACAAAGCTACAGTATCATGGATGATCATGACAACACTCCAGGTGAGAAACCCCAACCCTAAGTCTTGCACTAAGGCTAGGATTGTCCTTCTGGGAGCTCTTCTTCACCTACTTGTGATGAACTGCACAAACTAATCTTCCAAACTGCTTCATCTACCAGTTTGCAAATGCATTCGTGCAAGACAGACTTGAATCGCTCAAAAAAAGTAGTTGACAATCTGATTCTGTTTGGACTTTCCACAGTGCCTAACCTAATTGCAAAGAATGCATAACACAAATAAGCCTAGTGTGACAAGGCTACATTATCATGGACGATCATGGCAAACACTCCCTGTGGGAAACCCTAACCCTAAGTCTAGCACTAATGCTAGGATTTCCCTTCCGGAAGCTCTCCTTCGCCTACTCGTTGTGAGTAATTCTGATGAACTCCATAAATCAATCTTTCAAACTGATTCGTCTACTGGTTTGAAAATTCATTAGCACAAAACTTGAAACCCTAAAAAATGAAATATGAGAATCTGATTCTGTCTAGACTTTTGCATAGTATCTAACACAATCGCGATGACTGCAGTTATGTAGATGGACTCGACTGACCTAACAAGAAAACAGCGCACGCGAAAATATGAGCAAGGATTCTGAAAATTTACCTCACGATTGTCAGTCACTTTCAGAACTAGCTTTCCGTCACAATGCCTGTACTTCATCACATATCGCGTCTGCAGGAAGTTTGCGTTAAGTCTCTCACCAGACTAGGAAGCTTTAAGAAGTCCGGTCCAAACCCTTTGAACACATCGACTAAAACTCAATTCCTACACGCATACAACCTGAAGCTGAAGCTAATTCATATTCCTCTTTGTTGGAAAACTCTGAAAACTAAACCCAAAAATTAAAACGCATGTGCTACTGCAATCGTTCTACAAGACTATCCCATCGAACTCTTAACCCCCAAAAAGAACAAGGATTTGTACGAAGAAAAAAAACAACATACAAAATAGAAAAACCTTAAATGTCAAAAAGGTTGAAGCAGGATACAGCAACCGGATCGGCACGGAAAAGGCTGATAGAGCGCTCCACGAAGGTGTCCCAGCTGTCTACGTACACCATCGCTGTTGCTATTCTCCCTTGTGTGACTTTCTTTCTTTACTCAGAAGAAAAAAAATGCAACGCTCCTTGACGCGGCCGCAACAGAAGCTTGTTGAAGTCCTCTTTCTCGCAGCAGCTACGGAAAGGGGAGAAAGACGACCGCGCGGTTGCAACCGCGCGGTCGTGAAGTCCATGAACCGCGGCAGAGCTCGTATTAAAAAAGACATTATTATAAACACACACATAAAAACATGGAAATTTGCACATAATTTTCTTACAATTGCAATAAGTGATTTTCTCTTGTGATATCGAAAATTTGGAAATTTTCAACAAAAAATTAGCAAAAATTAGTCGAACTTTTTTACATTCCCAAAATTTTTCCCAAAATTATCACAATTTTTTTTTGGGGCAAAAAAACCAACAAATTTTTTAGGGAAAAAATAAACATTGATTATAATTTATAATGGGTGTTGCTCATCAAAAAGCCTTTTTTTTTAATGTGGGTGCAAAGCACAAAACATTGCAGAATTTGGATGAAGTGTAAAAACATATTTAGAAACCTCAAAACTTCATTATTTATCTCATCCAAAGTTTTAAGGATTTCCATAACTCTATGAGAATATATAAATAATAATTTATTTTTAAAATATTATTGATTTTTAAAATCATTTACAATAACAAGTGTAATTTTCCAAACTCACCATCATAAAAGTTGTTAAATCATTTGATTGCACATAAAACTTTTTTTTTTTTAAAGAATTTAAGAAGTATCCTTTTTGTAACATTATTGGCTATCATCCCAAAAAGGATTAGCATTAATTGGCACAAATTATGGGACATAGTGTGGTTCATATTAATTAATTAATTAATTGATGGTGCATAATTTTATTTTGTTTTCTCATTCCCCCTCTCAGCTTTTCATTGGCCCAATGCCCAAAACATTGAAATACAAGTTATGACACATCTAAAATAAAAAATTGTTTGAATGCCTTACTAACTATATAGTAAACCCCTTTTATAATCACACCCTTGGTGACCACTCTTTTTGTCACACTAACAAATTATGCTCCAATTGTGTAATAGTCACATTCCATACAAACCCTTCCAAAATTGTGACTATAGGCCAAAAAAAAACCTTGCAAAATAGTCCCTTGTATGCTAGAGTAAAGGTGCCAACAATTGTTTAGGTTTCATGTGTGGCTTATTCCAAGCTCTACTATTAAGAAGGTTGTGATTTATGCATGTTTTAATGTGATGTTTTACATTGAGTTTGAGCTCCTTGTATATCTTGTCAACTAAGTTTTTTTCTTTTCTTGGCAAGGTCACATATCTTTTGCTCGTCTACTATAGGAAGTTGTCTCTTTTCTTTTCTTTTCAATTGGATTCATTGTTGTTAGTTTGCACAATTTGAACACATAGCAACATTAACATTGCCAAAGAGAATTACAATTTGTAAAACCCTAATATTTGTCCTAGATTTCTCCCCATTATAATCACATTTACTAAGAAAGCTTTATGAATGTTTTATGCTACTAATAAATGTGATAGTGATTCTAAAGAATGGTGTTTCTTAAGAAAATGGATGGTTACCCAAAAAAAGGTGTGACACAACCAAGAATGTGACTAAAATGGATGTGATTATGAAAGGGGTTTACTATGCAAAGTAGGAACTTAAGCATGCAAGTTCATGTAAAACACAACTTTTATTTACACAAGTCAAATTTTCACAAATGAAATTTTTTTATTGAAAACTTGGAGTTTTTATAAAATTCAAAAAACATGATTTGCAAACAAGTCTATAAACATAATTCTATGAGAATGCCAAAACATCCCCACATTAATTGTGGTGTTAACCTCCAAAAACAATTCAAATTTTTTTTGCTTTTCTTTCTTGCGGAAGCTTCCAAAAAACACAGAGTCCTTGACCAAGACCTGAACCAAAAGCAAATAAAAAAAAGGGAAATGCCAATACCGAAGCAATAAAAAATTCACCCATGGCCCTAAAAAATATGTAGGGTTTAATTAATGTACTCTAGGAAAATTAATTTAACATTGACGACCATTTTTCCCAAAATAACACACATAGGATTTATTATTTCCAAATGGCTTGTTGATTGCAAAATAAAAATTCATCATGCAAGCTCATGTAGAACAAACTTTTTTTTTTTGAAAATAGAAATCAAAGTTCACACATGAAAAAATCTATTGAAAACTTGAAGTTTTTTCAATGGATGAAAGAAAAAAAAACACTCACAAACCCTTACCCAAAATAAAAAGAAAAAAACTCATATCCCCCATCCCCCCTTTCAAAAGAAAAAAAACCTTGGCTTGTGGGTTGTATTATACATCCTCATTAGTTGCATATAATTTTTAAATTTCAAAATTATTAATCACCTATTTTGGCCTAGGCTAATGGGTGGATCAATGATTGGGGTACGTAGGGTGACAATTATCCAAACTATTTTTTTATTATCAAACATCCTTCTTTTTATTTTTTGTGATTTTTTCAAATTCCTTCCCAAAATGGCAATTTAAAAAAAGAAACATCATATTTCATTTATTGTCGTTGTTTTCAAAAATGATTACCCACAATGTCAAAGTTTACCAATAGAAGAAACATTAATATGAATGGAATTTTCAACATTTACATCATTTGTGAAAAAACATATAAAGGACTATTGCCAAATCCAAGTATTTGAAGTCATGATTTTATTACAAGGTTACATAGTATCACAATTTCATTGGATGCAAATTGTTGGAACAAAAGAGATTATATTTAGTATAAAAAGAAATATTCATCAATAATCTTAAAATTGATTTAAGATTTCATGTTTGTTTTTCTCAATTCATTAATGTAGTTTTTATTCTTTTTATCATGTCAAGAACATCAAGTTTCAATATCTTCCAATTTGAAGCAATAATAAATTTGTTAATTCAAGATTTTTTTTTGTGTGGGGACAATGTGTATGGTAGCTTTAACTTCTAAACTTAGAATCCCAAGATAATCGAAGGAGAATTACAATAAAATAATGTGACATCATATGGTGTAAAACTTTTGATTTTTTGTTTATTATTTGGTCATGAATTGCCTTGAATTTCCTATGTGCACATATTTTTATTACAATTATTGATTAACAAATTTTGATTTTTCTACTTGGCAACATGAATATATTTTGATTACAAAAAATTAATTAACAACATTTGATCTTTTTATTTGGCAACATGCATTTACTTTAACTTAGATGCTTGTGAAGGAAGCTTGGTGTAGAAGCTTCTAAAAATGATGATGCTTGGCAAAGGAAATTTAAGAAGTTGAAAGGTATAAATGAAAGTAGTTTGAAGTTGATAGATGGGGCTTGATGTAACAATTGTTGTAAATTATTAATGCAAAGATTGGAAAATTGTTTTGTGAATAAGGTAAGGAAGTAGGCATATCAATATTTTTGAATTGGCAATGAGGTATTCATTTTTATAAAACAATAAATCAAAGAAAAATAAATTAGGGATGTGTGAACTTTAGGATACTGTGATTATTTTACCTTTTTCTATAGGAAGTTTATGAAGTATGGGATTTGGCATGGATACAATGAACAAAGAAAGAATGCTTGGATAGTAAAATGGACAAGGTTTAAATTGTGTGTTTTTTTAATTGTAAAATAATTATTTTACATACAAATTGTTAATTTTGAACATTACATTTAAAGCTTAGATGTTAATCAATAGTTGCAATCTAAGACTCAATGCATGTTTTCACTTTTAATTCCACTATGCACCACTTTGATGTTTTTGGTATGTTGTGGTTGTTATGATGGTTTACCATGTTGGGGAATCAAATATAAAAGGTAGGAAAATTATCAAGGTTAATTATGAGATTTAAGGTGGAGAGAATAAATAACAAGTTTGTCTACAAAAGAGGTTCATACATTTTTTTTGTTGAAGGTATTTAAGGCAAGGTAGTGCAAAAGATGAAAGATTTGGGAGTTATTGTGTAGGTAGGGCATCTATAAGAATTCTCCTCCTCCTTCCTTTTAAAATTTATTATTCATTAATAAGCACATGAACACAAATGAAATTTGCATCACATTGATTCAAATTTGGATGTCCTGAAAAGGAAATTATGATATATTACAATGTAAATGGATGGATTCGTGCTTGTTATAAACCAACATTGTCCCTTTTAACTACTCCCATAAACATCATTGCTTGCACCAAATTACATTACAACTATGTTGAAATTGAATTTTTTTGGGGTTGGGGGAGGGGGGGAGGGAAGGTTGCTCCATTTCATCAACAAAAATTACATTTCATTCACATTGCCAAAGTTGTTGCATTACCATTCCCTTTGACTAGTTATATGATGAAACCTACCAAAAAAATTAAATTAAATTAAATTTATCCAGGAAAAAACAATAAGAAAAGATCAAAATACAACCAACATATGGCACCCAGGAATGCAAATGCACAAAAAAGAGCAACGACACCCACCAAAGAGAGGCAATATAACAACCTATGTCTTACACCCTTCACTCGTTGTGTAAAATAAATCAAACAAAAAGATGGGCGAGAAAATTAAAACAACACCAAGTCTAGAAAAGGCCTTCCCAACAAGTTGATTTTTTTTCACGATGAAGGTGGCTTGAACTCTTTGTAGACCCACCAATGCCTTTTGCTTATAAAATCACCATTCCTTTTGTCTAACTATATAGTTTACAAAAATAAAAACTTTGGGTGAAATATAAAATAACATATGATGTTATTAAGAACAATTCAACAACATTGGAAACAAAAATATCAAAAAGTTATTCTCCCTATAAGGATTCTCTACATGTGCACTAAACTAACACCCATGTAAAAAAAAAAAAATGGTATTGGCATGAACCTCTTTGCAAAAATGAACATGACATGTTTTTGCAAGAATTAAAACTTGAGACAAATACAAACACACATGGATGAAGTTCATCATTTCACATATTCAAAATGACATGAAGTTACATCCTTCCTTGCTATTTCAAATTTATAATTATCATGTAATGAAATGTTGTAATCATGTGAAATAGTTGGTTAATTGTTGATCATGTAGTCTAGACCTTTTCTGGGTGAAAAAATAAGGTCATGATATCACAATCTTAAGCAATTTTTTTATTTTAAGGTTAGTTTCAAGTCATTAAATAAATTTTAAATAGTGAAATGAATTTTCATGAGAATATGAAGCCAAAATGTTTTAAAACATCATGATTATCATAGGCTACAATTTGAATAATTACATTCCTCATATGACAAAATTGTAGTAGATTATGAAAAACAATTCAAACACACAAAGTCACCAAATTTTGAATTTTTAAAAAAAAAATGCCCTATTTAGATACTGAGTTCCAGGAAGTTGTGAAAATATAACACTAGTAGGATTCTTAAACTTTTCTACTTTTGTTTCTGACTTGTAGCCAAATGTGGCTAATTTCTTTTGTGGATGACATGATTACATCACAAAATTGAAAAACAAAACCCTAGTAGTCGGTAATACCCTTATAAAAATTGTTGATGTGTTGAATTATCATTAGAATAAACCAATTGTCACCAACACACCATCCATTAAAAGCTTGTCATGACTAAGTTGTGGAAGAAGAGCCCCAACATGAGTCAAGATGGGGTTTCACCTTGGGTTACCAACCATGTAAATAATAATAGTTCATTCAAGGGTGGTAAATAGGTCATAAGGTAGGTAATTGGGTACGACAATTACATTTTGTGCCATTATCTAATAATGGAATTGTCATACTGATGTAATATGTACCATAAACATCACATCTTTCACATTATAATGGATGAAACCACAATATTTATCTTTCACATGTGTTGAAAGTGATAAAACCCACATTCTACGATAATGGATGTCAAGAGTTTTAGGATAGCTATGTGTTTTTATACTAATTAACATAAATAACTTAAGGAAAATAGGGTTGAAACAAATTCCATTGTGAACATGGTTCCAAACTTTTCATGTTTAGTGACGCACTCCCAAGTCCCGAGGTGAACCCACTTGAGGGTTCACCAAAGTGTAGTTGGCACTCGGAAGGCGCTCCCGGCTTCCAACTCTATAAAGGGGTAGGGTCGAGTTGGGAGCACATGGATTAGACTAGGAAGAGGGTTTAGTAGATCAAGCTTGAATCTGCATAAAAACAAACCACAAAGTGGTTAGTTCACATTTCTGGGACACCCTTGGGTGTTGGGACAAGCCACGGGCACTTTGGACCACAAGACACACCATGGCCCGGACTCAGGGGAAGCCACCACCTTCCCCCATATAGTATTATCTGTGATGCCCCGCTGAGACTACATCCAAATGGCTCTTTTTCCCGGGACTCCCAAGTTGGAGTCCCGAAATTGTCCCGAAATGGTCCCGATTGGAGTCCCAAGACTTTGGGAGCTTATAACTCCCGACTGCAAAGTCTGATTGCAACGAGGTCTAAACCAAACTTGTAGCCCTCGTTGAGATCTTTTCAACGACATCTTGCACACTCAATTCAAAGGTCGGGATGAGGTTGACTCTTGACTTTTAGTGATCAGGAGTCAAACTGCCATTTTGACTCCCGACCCTTCTTTTACCCATAACTTAGGTGACAAATGTCCAAATGGTCAATGCGAGGCCATTTTTGATATCTGCGCTTCACGACCTTTCCAATGACACCAAGATCACCTCAATGCAAGGTGTTTTGGGCCTTGCTGTTGAGCTTTGAGCATTCGAGAGTCCCGAAGGACTCCAAATCCTCACTTTTTCCAAGTGTTGGGCTTCACCCCCACACTTGGCCAAAGTAGGGTTGCGACATTTAGGATAAGTAAAGATTTGTGTGATCAAAATTAAGTTTTTTGAATTTTGAAACCACTACACTTCTTGTTGTGTTTTTTTTTTTTTTGCAAAGAAAATTTTTGGTTTTATTTTGTCAATACAAGTTTGGTATTTGTCTTATTTAGATTTGCAAATTAACAATGCTTTTGCAAGTGAATAGTTTGTGAAATCTAAAAACCATGGTCTAGTTTTGGTTAGTGCAAAACAATAATTCAATTTGTTTTTGCATAAATTTTTGGTGTTGACAAATGCTAGGAGGTTTTTTTAAATTGTTAACTTGATTTTTTTTGGGATTAATGACATGTTGTAGGAGATTTGTGTGTTGTTTTGTGTTTGGTTACATTCCCTAGGGCTTTGAACCCCACTGGGGCCTAGTTTATACCCAAAGTGTGGAGCTTAAGAGGAACAAAAATATTAACAACAATAGGTGACAATAGTAACAATTGGCGTGTTTCTTTTTCTTTCTCTATGTACATATACAATGCCATACACATACATGCATGTGTATGTATATTTTTCCTCACACATATACATGTGCACCATAGTTGCACCTATGTACATACATTTATAATATTTGTGTAAACATAACATTTTTTTACAAAAATATTTGTCACCGTGTAAAGGTTAAATGGACCAAGTGAAAATTATGGGAACCATTGCTCATAAGAAGGCCTCTAAGTTGGAATTAATGGTACTTCTAAAATAATGAAGGTAAGGTTGTAATTTATATGATATTGGTCATTGTTGTTGGGTGAAATCGAGGTAATGACCAACAAAGCCTTGTGGTGGTGAGATTAGGTTAATGAATGGTAAATCGCATTTGTTTCCACAATTATGAAGCCACAAATAGGTTTGGCCTTATGGAATGTGTTAGTGATTGTAAGTGCCCTAACCAAATAAATGTTGACATCTTTGGGTTCAAAAATAAAGAATTGTGGTTTATGGGTTAAGTCGCAACAAGTTCAACATGTCATTAGGTTTAATAACATCCCACAAGTGTAGCAACCTTTTATTGGGCCCCAATTAGCTTAACCCAATTTTGGTCAAGCTTCAAAAGTTAGTTAATGGAGTTTTGGGGTAATCAAGGGTTCATGGGATAAGATAGTAGGTTGGATCTTGTTTTGGGTGGACTACCACGGGGTGGGTGCCCTAGATAGGATAAAGTGGGGAGTAGGTTAGTTATATTAAGTTAAAGTATGATTATCTTGTCTTACTTGGATTGGTTAAGTTTGCGAGATAGAAGGGTACATGTAAGGTGGAGGTGGCTTCTAAAAAGGTGTTAGGAATTAGGTTTAGGTAAGGACAACAACAATACAACCTTCTTCTTGAATTTGGGAAGGGGTGGGGGAAAGTATTGTCAACTATTCTTCCACCTCTCAAAGAAATGAGTAATGTGTGATGGAGTGAAAAAGAGTGAAGATTGATGATGTGGTTGTGAAATTTAGATTGTTAGGGGGCTGGGCATATGATGAGAATGCAAGGTGGTGCAAGGGGGCATCTGCTACATATGGGGAAGGTGAGTTTCTAAAGGGGAGGCCCCCAAGTAGCATGGTGGAAGTAGAGGCAGACGGCAACATTTGTTGATGATCGTAGTTGCTTAAGGAAGGACTATAGGTGATGTTTTACTCAAGGGCGACTAAGGATGGAGATACTAATAGTGCTTGGTCTTGCAAGATATAAATAGAAAAGGGGGAGGAGAGGAAATGAAGAGGGGCTAATTTAAAGAGGAATATAAGTCTTTCCTTTTGGAAGCAAAAGTAAAAAAAGTAGGGGGAAGATAATAGGTTTCAAGGAACTTGAGCAAGCAATGATTGTTAGTGTGGTTGAAATAGGAAGTGGAATAATTAAAGAATGAAGGAAAAAGAAAAGGTAGCATTGTTTCTTAGTAGGAAGATGTTTTGCTACTTGTATGAGTAAGAGCTTGGTTAAAGTAAGAGAACACCAACTAAGGAGTAAAAAATCCAATGTAATTTTCTTTTCTTTTGAAGCTTGAAGTTTTGGTTTGAGAAATCTTGTTCCAATTAATGCATTTGGTGTGTGTATGTGGTTGTGTTCTTGGTTGTAATTCCTTGGTTTATGGTTTTGAGTAATCATAATATGAATAAGGGGTATAGGGTGGTGAATAGGAAAAATAATTGTTTTCTGGTTCAAATAAAAGTATAATAAAATAAGGTACCTACAAAGAGACATAAGTTTATTCCCTAATTGTGACACCTTTTGGATGTCCTCCAAGGGGCACAGGAGGGAGTCGTTTAGAGCAAGGTGTTAAGGGTGGTTAATTTTGTGCCTAACACCTTTGGTTTTAGTGGTTTTAAGGTTTGGATACCCATGATAATATTTAAACACCCAATTAGGGTTAGGGTTCACCACAAAGGTGACATAGGGTTTAGATATAAAAAATAGGTTCATTAGTGGACATACTAAATGGGGGGTGAAGTTTAGATCACCCGTGCCACTTGCATTTTCATCTCAAGAAAATTTTGTAGATTCAGAAGTAGATTTATTTTCACACCCAATTTTTGTTCCATTATTGTGGGACATGGAGGACATATATGGATTTTCCAAAATACCTTCTTAATATTCGAGGTGGTCAACACCATTGAACTAAATGATTTTATTTGAAAATTTGATACATGGTGTGATATGTAACAATTAAAGAATCCCCAGCTATTTATTCATTCCTGGCTTGGAAAAATTTAATTCGACATTTTGAAAAGCCACCCATGGATGATTACCATGAATTTTGCCAAGTCCACAAAGTTAAGATTGAATATTGATGTCATTATTGATCACCCAACTATTTTTCTATCACCTAAAGATGATTTTTATTCATCTATTGATATAATTCCATCAAACATTCATTTATCAACTGGAAGCACAACTCTTTCCACACCAATTGCCATTAATAGCACTCCCACAAATGAACAACTAGTTTTACTTGTTTTCAACCGTATCACACAAAAATTCAAAGAGTTACAAGCCAACTATTAAGGAGTTAGGATTGAAAAATTCTGCACTTTGTAAGAGTTTCAATGTAGATTTCATGAAACTTTGTAAGAGGCATATGTTCAATTGCGATGATTGATGTCACAATCCTAGCCTTGGGTTTGCGACCAAGGCAAGGGCTTGCAAGAGTGTGGGACAAGAGGGAAACCTGGGAGGCACATTTAATACTCCTAGGAATGAAGGAGAGTGTGAGAGGATGAACCCTCACACTCCCAAGTGAGCTCCCACTTTTGGGAATTGGAGTCCTAATGGACTCCCGAATCTTCAAGGAAGAATTGTAGGGGACAAAACCTATTGGATTGGAGAATTGTTTATATCATTGGAAAGTTATTGAAATTTAAATGTCTGAAATGGGCTCGTATGACCCATTTGGACACTTTAAACACAAGTTATGGCCAAAATAAAGGTCGGGAGTCAAATTGGCAGTTTGACTCCCCACCATTAAAAGTCAAGAATTGACCCAATTTTGTTGCGTGCAGGTGACATGCGACATATTGTTGAAAAATTCTTGACGAGGACTACAACTCTGCTTTAGACCTCATTTCAATTGAAGGTTTGCACACAAAGTTATGTGGCCCCAAAATTGCAGGAGTCTTAACTTTGAGAATTTTGGGACTTCCATTTGGAAGTTTCGAGACAAAATGTCATTTTGATGTGGGCCTCGTGGAGAGGCATAAAGTATACTATAAAAAGGAAGGTGGTGGCTTCTCCCAAGTCTAAGTCATGGTGGGTCTTATGAGTCCGTGTTTGGCCGTGGCTTGTCCTAACACCAAAAGTGTTCCAACTATGCACTAACCAACTTGTTGTTTGGTTTTGTGCAAGTCCATGTGAGTGATTAAGTGCTTAAACTACAAGCCTTCATTCAACATGATGCTATGGCAATAATGAGTTTAGATGGTTTTATAGTGTGGCATGTGAGCATAAAATAAGTTTATTTAGACATGTCATGCCTATGGTTATGGATAATATAATAATTGTTTAACATTTGGACACTCTTCAATATGCCATAATCTATGAATGTGGTTATTGGCTTTAGATTTGTAAGTTCAAGCGTGAAGATTTTGTGTATTTGTAGTAGATAACATTAATTATTTGGATGTGATTGCATGACAAGTTATTCTACATGTGTGAAAGGTCTTACCTTTTGTAATTTTATTGGTGAAAGGTTGAGATGGTCAAACGTGGAAGGATCATGTGCGTAATCGTTTGTTATCTCTTCTTATTCATGTGCATAGTCATGTGGACCTTTCTTTGGCAGTTGTTTTTGTTAGACTCCATTTTATGTTGTGTGGGCAAATTATAAGGGCTACCACCATGTTGATTTGTGATCAATGTTCACATGGTTGGCATATGGGGTGTTTGACACCACCTATTGCAAGAAATACCGGTTAACAAATGGTTTTGTCCTCAATTGCATACAAACCTAGGTTTTTATTCATGTAATTAGATGGTAGGAAATGTTTTAAGTTTTCTTCTAATGGGACATTGTTGGTTAAGGACTTGGGGGGATTATAGCTAGGTGACTGATAATGGGGCTTTCATTTGCACCCAACCTATTGATCTTCTCACCTTAAAACCAATGTGTTTACTTCTAAAAAATGTTCTACAAGGTTTTTCATGTGGCTATTTGTCTTTAGAAGACTTTAACCCTAGTTAGACATGAGGGTGATTTGGATAGGATGCACTATATTTATGAGGTTTTATGTTGTTTAGTTTATGTGTGTTGATAGTGATAGTTCTAGGTGCCAACATTGGAATGTAGAACTATTGTCAAAAAAATTATAATAATTATGTGTTTTTATCTTAGTTACCATAAGTAATTTAGGGTAAATAAGGTTGGAACAAATTATAGTGTGAACATGATTTCAAACTTTTCATGTGTGGGATAGGTAGGGATTTGTGTGATCAAAATCAAGTTTTTTGGATTTTGAAACCACCATACTTGTTGTTTGTGTTTTGCTTTGCAAAGAAATATTTTTGATTTTGTTTTGCTGATGCAAGTTTGGGATTTGGCCTCTTGCTTGGTTTTACAAGTTAATGAAATTTTTGAATATGAATGGTTTGTGAGTTTGGATATGATACACTACATTTATGAGATTTTATGTTGTTTGGTTGATGTGTGTTGATAGCAATGGTTGTAGGGGCTGAAATTGAAATGCATGACATGGACATGTGAATGTATAAACGCATGAAGATGGTTAGTTAAGTAGTAGGTTAAACCCCATAATAAGTTAGGACTATGGTGTGATAGGTAGGTAGGTAGGTAGGTAGGCAGGTAGGTAGTAAACCCAACAATTAAACTAACAACTAATGGTTGGCTAGGGAACTGGAATCCAAATGGAAAAGAAGTTTCCTGTCCACTCTCCATCCATCCCTCATGGTTTCCATACAAATGAATTAATACTATCATGCTATGGTTGTCTGAAGGATGGATGAAATGTTGTTTCCATTCCATTCTCTATCCATCCACCCATCTATCCATTTATTCATTCATTCGTCCGTTCCTCTATTGGATTGGTACTATGTTATATATAAATTCAGGTAGTCCGTCCGTCCATGACAGATGGACGACCGGGCCGCCTTGTGAAGAGGGAATTGGATCGCGTCAGGTTTTTTTTGTAGGGAAAATTAGGGTTTCGTAGAGTTCTGACCGGGCTCGGCCCGGCACTCCCGGAAGAACCAGGCAGCGAGCGCATGAGAGAGAGAGAGAGAGAGAGAGAGAGAGAGAGAGAGAGAGAGAGATTGGGTGTGGGATCGGAGACGGCGAGTCCAAAGATCAAGGCGAGGAAGGAATCTGATGCAAAACTAGAAATTGGAAACAGCCTTAACCAGGCAGCGAGTCCATTGGAGGGTGTAGAATTCACATATGAGGAGTTTGCAGATGCACTATCAAAGTATGACTTCAGCTTTGAAATAGGTGACACGGTAAGCACCCCTAACATGCTCTCCTACATGTCTTTCCGCTAGAGGACAATGCTTGATTCTGGCGTGGGGTTCCTCATTGAATTATAGATTTAATTTTTTTAAATATATAAAATTTATGTACATATGTAAAATTCCTTTTGATAGTGTACATTGTATGCTTTTGTTTGTTGTTATTTGGCTACAGTTCGGAGTAAAAAAAAATAAGAATTTTATATTTTAGCAACTGCTGGAACCTTTTTTTCCTTCTTCATTCAAGCTTGGAATGGGCATACAAATCCCAAGAAGAGAGAAGCTTATGTACATATGTAGAATTGAAATAATATGAATTCACGTAATTCGTGCGTGCGTGCGTGACAGAGCTCGGGTGTGCAAGTCTGGCCAACCGGGCCCAGACCGGGACTCCCGGGATTCGAAAAACGGGATTCAGATAACGGGATTCGGAAAAACAAGATTCGGGAAAAAAAACATGATTCGAAAAACGGGATTCGGAAAACGGGATTCGAAAATAGGATTAGGAAAACGGGATTCGGAAAAAAAAAGCGTGCACATGGGCACAGGTGCAGCAGCCTCAGCTCAATATAGTATATTCCTCATGTGCACTCAAGTCCTAGATCACTAAGTTTTTGTTCACACATCGGAACAGCATGCACTAGTAGTGTATCGGATTATAGATTTTCACCGGAGAAAGAGAAGGATGAATCTGGGAATATGCAAGCAGAATGCCAGTATCCTCGAATTCGAAGTTCCTGTTGTTGGATCCTGACACCGCCTGCAGAGTTTGATACGTCCAGAAGGAATCATTGATGCTACTTGCGCAGATGAAGCTCCACCCATTTCTGTTGGAGGTGCTTTGGAGTCGATTGTCGTTGGAACATTTTGTTTCTCTCTACAGGTTTGCAACAGCAGTCAGTAGTCCAGTGTAGGATTTGACACTTGTTGTTGATCTTCTCTGTCACTACGTCATGTTGGTAGTTGTTGCTGATCTTCTTCACCATCACTGCATGTTACTGTTGATCTTCTTCCCCATCACTCCATCTTTTTATTGATAATGTTCACCATCATTGGTTGTTGTTGATCTTTTTCATCGTCATCACCAATTGTTGTCGGTGTTGGGAATTTGTTGGCAGAGTGTGTGGTCTTAAGCATTGAGACTGTACTCAAGGAACAGAAACTGCATGCAACGGAAGTGGTCATTAGACCAGCCTGTTGGCCCAAATGAAGGACCCATCTTTGTGCATCACTCTGAACTCACATTAGATCTCCTCTTTCAGCAACTGATCAGTTGAGTAAATCCACTAGGTTCCCAGGCCATATGAAGACCATGTAAGCTGGAGGAACGGACTTCAATTTTGTCCTGGGAACCTGCTAGATTTACTAAGCTGATCGGTTGCATCAGAACTGTCGCAACCCTAACTTGGCCAAGTATGGGGGTGAAGCCCAACACTTGGAAAAGTTGGGGATTTGGAGTCCTCCGGGACTCCCGAAAGTTCAGAGCTCAACAGCAAGGGGCAAAACACCTCGCATTGGGGTGTTCTTAGTGTCGTTGAAAAGGTCTTGAAACTTAAATATCGAAAATGCCCTGGCATTCTCAATTTGGACATTTGCAGCCCAAGTTATGGGCAAAAGAAGGGCCGGGAGCCAAACTGGCAGTTTGACTCCCGACCACTAAAAGTCAGGAATTGACCAGCTCCCGATGTCCGATTCGGGAGTGCAATACGTTGTTAGAAAGATCTCAGCGAGGGCTATAACTTCGGTTAAAACCTTGTTGCAATCAGAGGTCAGGGCGAGGAGCTATGACCTCTTAAAGTCCCGGGAATCCGAAACCACGACACTTGGGTGGATTTCGGGACTCCAACTTGGGAGTCCCGGGAAAAAAAACCATTTCAATGTAGCCTCGGCGAGGCGTCGCAGAGTATACTATATGGGGGATGGTGGTGGCATCCCCGGAGTCCGGGCCGTGGTGAGTCTTGTGGTCTGAAATGCCCGTGGCTTGTCCCAACACCAAAGGGTGTCCCGGAAAGTGAACTAACCACTTCGGTGGTTTGTTTTGATGCAGATTCAAGTTTGACCAGATAATACCTTTTCCTAGTCTAGTCCCTGGGCTCTTAACTCAACCCTCTACCCCTTTCTAGAGTTGGAAGCCGGGAGCGTGCCTCCAAGTCTCGACTTCCGCAACTTGACTTTGTGAAACCCTCAAATTGGTTTCACCCCGTGACTTGGGAGCGCGTCAAGAACGCTGAAGGCTGTCTGGTCACTTATTATTCTACGCTACTACTCTTGGCCTGATTACGGACGCACTTGGATTGGTAGCCGCCAGATTTGTGAGGTAGAAGGGTGTGAAGTAAATGAAAGTACCTACCTACTGTATCGTCCTTGGTTCTTGAACGTTCTAACTTCTCGTGGCCTTTGTCTTTGTTGACCCCAACTAGTCGGTGATATCCAAAGTTATTTACAGCTTCTTTATGGATGTTGGTGGTAGTTTTTGACACCCCAGAATTTGATCCATTCTTTCTCACTGGTTTGGCAATCTCTGGTTGGAAGGTGAAAACAAGATGGGTAAACTACCTCTTTTGGTGTACACACTTTGAAAACGTGATCCTAGCCTCTTCCTCTACAAGCTTTTGGATAAGGAGTTCGGTCAGTTCATGCAGATTTGGTGAAGGCACACCCCATTGTATATATATCACAAAGCTGTTTTCTCAGATTCTCTGTAATTATTTACATCAATCCATCAAGTAGAAATATAATTCAGACTAGCCCCAGATGATCATGAAGGCCTCGATCTCTATCCGTGAGGAGGGGGATTGCGTCATTGTAGAAGTTGCTGGAACTCACGTGCCTTGTAGCTAGCTAGCTGCATATTCTGGTTAACGATGAGCAGCAGCAGCTAGCTCAGCAATTCGCACAAGTTGCTGTTGATCATCACTATAATTTCTCTAAAATTAACTACAGGTCTACAACACATGATGATGATCTGAATCAGAAAAATCTAAGGCTATGTATTTGCTTCTTTTTTATCTTTTTTTTTTGGACTTCACAGTGGCCTTCGGCCACGGGCACCCACTAGTCATAGTATGATTGGCTGAAGGATGGATGAAAAAAGTTTCTTGTCCATTCTTTGTCCATCCACCCATCTATCCATTTATTCATTCATTCATCCATTCCTCTAGTGGATTGGTACTATCATACTATGGTTGTCTGAAGGATGGATGAAAAAGTATTTCCTGTCCACTCTTTATCCATCCATCCATTCCGCTGGTGTCTGTTGGATAAGAGAGGAGCATTGGTTGGTCGCTCGCTTCGTGTGGGTGGCGCTCACTCCCTCGCTGCGCCACCCACACAACAACAACGCACTCAAGCTTCAAGGTTTGTCCTCCGTGTCGCCTATGTTGGAGACCAAAATGGCATCAGAGAGACAGAAAGAGAAGGAAAAAAAAAATTGGGCAACAACATAGAGGCTTAGGATGCAACAGTGTGGGATTTAAGAGGTGGAGCGAAAAGGATGGAAGAGCTGATGAGTTCGACACAACTGCAGCGAAGAAGTGAGGTGGCGGCTTTTCTCACAGGGAAGGGAGTGGAGACTGGAGTGGTGGACCGAATGCTGAGCAGGTAGGTACCTATTGATACCTCCTTTCTTTCAATTTCCTATTTCTAAGCATTCTGCTTTCCTAGAGTTCTGGGGTTGTCGATGGATATGTATGTATTAGGGTTTCAGTACCTATCCAGTGTGTCATGGAATTTCTGGATCTCGGTTTCTGCATTGTGAAATTAACTAGGGTTTCTAAGGCTTCCAGGAAAGAGCAGCAGAACTCCTGCCACTTCTTCATGATTGGTGATGGGAGAGGTACTTGGCCTTTGTGTTGCTGGAATTTAGCTGATTCCCTTAACAAAGCCTAGATACATTCTCTGTCTCACTAGGAGCTTTTGGTCCAGCTCCTCAATATGAGTCTGTTTGTGAACTTCTCAATTCTTTTCTTCAAATTGCAAGGTTTTGCATTGAGTACAAATCCAATTCTTCTCTATTTCACCAGAAAATTCAAAATAGAAATTGCCAGCTCTTGGATCCCAAAGGCATCAGCAGCAATTCCTGTACCCTTTTTGTGTATGCAAACTACACAATTCATATTTGCAAACAGGAATAAAAAAAGGCTTTGCAGATATTGGAAATATGCTGTTGGATGGAATGTCCAAAATGATTTGTTGACGAACCCACCCTCTGTGGAAGCATAAGCTTAGTAGTGTTGGGATTTGTTGGTTTTCCATTCTTTGGTGTTCAGTTGTTCCATTTCCATGGTTACTGTGGATAGGTGTATGCATCTGCAAGTTGCCAGTGTTGATGAAAGACTGTGGCCTAACTGGGAATTCTTGGAAGAGAGAGTAGGGTTTCCAATGCAGAAGCTTCCAATGGTGGTTGCTCACTGCCCACAGCTGCTAGTTTTCAGCATCTTTAGAAAGTTGGAGCCCACAGCTGCATGCTTAGAGGCACTTGGAGCACAAGGCAAAGAGTTGGCCACAGTGGTCACCCGCTTTCCACAGATACTGTGCTCTGTACTTGCATTCCTTGAGAGTCTTCGCGTGAAGCCAGAGAACCTCTCCAAGGTAAAGTTCCTTCAAAATAACTCCAAGGTTCAAGCCCCTCATACTGACAGTCTCTAGATCAGAAAGACTAGGTCTTTGTTCACAACAGGAGAGGACAGACATTGACTACTGGTTGATCTAACATCCTTTGCTTCAGTGGATAGGTTTTACTGCATTGCCCACATCTCCTCAGCTACAGCATTGAGCACGAGCTGAGGCCACAGTGCCCACTGTGGAGTTCTTGCAAAGCGCAGGACTGGCAGTTAAGGATATTGGAAGGCTGCTCACTCATTGCCCCAACATGCTTGGCTACAGCATTGAGAATAGACTGCATCCATCTGTCAAGTTCCTCCAAGCTCTTGGAATCCAGATATAAACCCTTCAAAAACTAGTGACTCTCTTCCCACATGTCTCATGCCGCAACGTGCCACAACGCAGACAAAGTTTTCAGACCTGTTGTTGAGCATTTGCATAACATAGGTTTCAGTTCTCAGCAAGTGGCCACCATAGCTGCAGGCTATCCACCTGTTCTCATAATAAGCATTCATCACTCACTGCAGCCAAAACTGGACTTTTTGGTGAAGATGATGAGTTGTCCAAGCGATGATGTAGTAGACTACCCTGCCTTTTCTGGTTCCAGTTTGCATCGAACAATTAAGCCACATTATAGGAAGCTCCAACTGCATGCTGATAGCTGCAGCCTTTCAGATATGTTGGATTATAACTACACAGAATTTTCTTGTTGATTCCCACTAGCTACCTCATGATGATTAGCATCATGCTATAGAGACTAATAATGGGTGTCATAGTTTTGAACACTAAAGGCCCTAACAGAAGATAGCACATTGAGTTAGTGGCCAACACGAGTAGTAGTTGGGAACACATTGTTGAGCTTTAGAAAGAATTTCAAGAGTTGGGGCTTGTTACCCAGGGGAAACCAAAATGAAGATGGTGGAAAATTAGCTTTGCTAGTCAAAAACTTCAATCCAAAACCTATCATCAACAAAGTGAGAAGACCAAATTACCATCATTTGGAAAAGTATAAGAGATCGATAGTAAAGGTTTTGAATAGAGCAGCATAAATGCATTAGGTTATAATAAGGGTGATGCGGTTTGTATGTGCCTTCTGATCCATGATATCAAATCTCATTGCATGCTGACTCTATAGAGAATGTTTTATGGGAAATATATCGTCCATTGTCAACAAGTTTTACGGACATATTGATAGGAATTTTAGCTCATGAAGGAGTTTGGTCAACAAGTGTGAAGGAAGGATGGTTAGGAGAATTTGGCCAAGGGACATGTAATGAATACATTGTTGTGATTGAGAGAGGTCATGGATCAATATGTTGATTTCATGTGGTAAATGGCGACAACCGCGTAACCAATAAGCATGTATTTTGTGCATCTTTTATGCCTAAAGGATAATCTAAGCTTTGCACTAATGACAATTGATGCTCCTCTCTCACATGAACTTTTTCATTTTCCATTGTCTTCCAAATATAGATAGATTTTTCTTTTTCTTTTTCTTTTTTTTTCCCCCCAATTTGGTGATGTAGTAGGAGTGGCAATCCATCCATAAGATGACTTAGCCAAATTTGGCTATAGAAAAAAACAGGAAAGTAGAAAACATTTAAGCATCCTTGTATATTGGTGGCTACCTTATTGGAACCTGATGTAGAATTTGGCAATTTTTTTATTAGTAGATCTAAATATTTTATGATCAGAAACCCCCCCCCCCCAAATTATATATATATATATATATATATATATTCTCATTTATGGCAAGAGTTATTTTGCCAAAAATACACAGGATAGGACTTTTGGCCCAAAAGCACATGAATTCAACACCAAAATAATGGACCATGTAATTGGGCCACCTCGCCTTTGGGTTTCTGGGCTTTGGCCCTAGTGTGAACCGGAGACTAGCCCACCTATGACCTCTCAGCCAAAAGGCAGTGTGTAAAGATCCTTTTCTCCTCATACGGTTGGAGAATATACGGTATCCGTATAATTGTAAAAGGAAAAAAAGCGTGCATGCTGTAAACCCTTTTCAGATCTGAGGAAACATTTGGATAAGAAAGACTCTTTGGCCTGAAGCCCATGAAGCCCCATATAATTGGCCCCCTCGTTTTCGGGTTTCTGGGCTTGGGCCCTAGTGTGAAACGGAGTAGCCTACCCTGTATGACCTCTCGGCCAATAGGAATGTAGCCATTCTTGTGATTCTCATACAGTCTGAAAATATACGGTATGCGTATACCTAATTTGGAACACCGTAGCATACGATAAACCCTAAAATGGGCTTTCGGATTTCAGTTGGTGGTGGCTGAGGGTTTTGCAAAACCCTAGAAACTTTTCCTCCCGAGCGCTTGGTCGTTGCTTGCGGATCGATCGGTCGCGGGATCGGTTGTTTTTTTCCACGCGTAGAGTTTGCATTGCTTGTGGATCTGCCAGGAAAAGCTCACAGATCAGCAGAAGTGGAGGAAAGAGAGAGAGAGAGAGAGAGAGAGAGAGACGACGGCGTTCTAGAATTAGATCGAACACGAAGTGGATTTTTGAGTGTTTTTCTTTTAGTTGGCGAGGGGTCTGTCTGTGTCTTTCTGTGTCTCTCTATGGGCACGACGGAGCCGCTAGTGTCGGAAGTGGAAGGGATGTCGCTGGTTGCGAGAGAGGTCGTGGCCAAGGCCAAGTACAGTGGAAGAGTCATCATCAATGCCATTCTGGGGAGACAGGATGGAGGAATAGCTTTGATAGGACAGAAGGTGATAGTGGGAGGATGGGTGAAGACTGGCCGCGTCGTCGGGAGGAGTACTTCAGCGTTTCTGGAGCTCAATGATGGCTCTTGCAGTGCCAATCTCCAGGTAATATATGCTTATTTTTCCTCCGTTTATTTTGGTCTCCTCCTTGATCCCTTTGGCGTTGCTGATGGCATTTTTTTTCTTTTGGGTCGTTTTGTTCCTAGTGGAAGACATGATTTAGGGTTTTGATTTTCCACAGTTGATTGAATGATTTGCACATTGGATTTGCTTGCAGGTTCTTGTAGATGCAAATGTGGCGGCTGAGAAGCAGCTTGCACAAACTGGGACTTGTGTGTTGGTGGAGGGGACACTGAAGGAGCCTCCCGAAGACAAGAAACAGAAAGTTGAACTTCTTGTGGAAGATATACTGCATGTTGGGCCGGTGGATTCGTCAACATATCCAATTGCAAAAACCAAGCTTCCACTCGAGTTTCTCCGGAACCACATGAACTTGCGGGCCCGGACCAACACAGTATGTGAAATCTCTCTTTCTGCTCTTTGATTTGTTGCCAATTTCCTTCCCTTCCCTATTCATACGTTTTGCAGTTTCTCTTGAAAAAAATCAGAATATTGATGAACCTGGTATGTATGTATGCATTCAGATTTCGGCTGTTGCACGGATCCGGCATGCACTGGCATTGGCAACACACACATTTTTTGACAAAAATGGATTCATATGGGTGCACACACCAATCATCACTACAAGTGATTGTGAGGGTGCTGGTGAGATGTTCCAAGTGACTACACTTTTTAGTGAGGCAGAGCGAAGAGACCAAGAATATGCTGCTAATCCACCCCCCACTGAGGCTGAGGTTGAAGCATCAAGGGAAGCAGTACTGCAGAAGGGGGAGATTTTGAAAGATCTCAAGTCACAGAAAAAGAACAAGAAAGAGATTGAGCCTGCTGTGCAAGTAAATGTTCTTTCACCTTCATGAAGTCCATAAGTTTTTCCATGCAGCACTGAAATTGGGAAGCTTGTGAGTTTGTTCCGTGCACTTGAGATGCTGTTGTACAGCAGCATTTTAATTTTGGATATGCCTGATTCTGGAAAGATCTTTGTGGTTTGCAGGAACTGATGAAGGCAAAAGACATAGTTAGTCGTCTAGAGGAGCGCTTGAAAAGAAAGCCCGGGATGCCTCGAAAGGATGGGGGAGAGATCGATTACTCAGCTGATTATTTTGCCAGACAAGCTTTCTTGACTGTGTCTGGACAGCTGCAAGTAGAGACTTATGCTTGTGCACTTAGCAGTGTGTACACATTTGGTCCCACATTTAGGGCTGAGAATTCACACACAACTCGACACTTAGCTGAATTTTGGATGATTGAGCCTGAGATTGCCTTTGCAGACCTCCAGGTATGGGACCAATAAACACTTGTGCAGGAATGGTCTATCTCTCCAGCCACTGGCTGTTTGATGAGTCTCAAGTAGTTCAGAGCTTTTCTAATTCATTTTTTGGCATTGTTTTCCTGGTCACCTTTGCCATGGGATTTTGTGGTTCACAAAAAAAAATCAAGCTGAGTGTTTGATGTGGTGGCACAGGATGACATGAACTGTGCAGAGGACTATGTGCGGTTTCTGTGTCAGTGGTTACTTGACCACTGCCTGAGTGACATGGAGTTCATGAATGCCATGTTTGATAAGACAGCCCTCAGTCGTCTCCGGATGGTGGCTTCAACTCCCTTCATTCGAATCACATACACAGAAGCCATTGACATTCTCTTAAAGGTGAGAAATGCTGTGCACACCTAATTTACAGAGTGTAGGGACAAAGGTCTGCATTACAAAACTATACTTTCTGGAGTGAAGAAGCTTGTGGATGGGTATCCTTGTGTTTGTTGCATTCCAGTGGAGATACTGCATCTCTGAGTAGTCACCAGTGGTGTGGCTCGCACAAGGATAATGTTGACTTTGTTGATTATTTATGTCTCTTACTAGCCAGCTTCATGACCTAGTCTTTCAGTACTTGTGGAAATGTGACTAGTGCTGAACACAGAGGTTATATTTCTATCTGCTTGAAATTGTTGGCAAATTATTGTATGCTTATCCATACCCACTGTTGGGAGCTGATTGATTCAGGGGAGTCATTGCTGCTAGTGAATGCTATTCATAGTGAAAGTGATGATCTGATACCTTGTGATTGACACTCAAAATGTCATGACCACACTTATTCTTGTTATGTTAGTTTTGGTTTAATAGAGCTGACACAATTGTTAACTTCAAAGTATTATTTTAGATTTTTCTCTGCAATGTCATAGATATTCTGCTTATTCTGCTGTTCTCCATGTTGATTGCAGGTTACTGACAAGCAGTTTGAAAACAAGGTTGAGTGGGGAATTGACTTGGCTTCTGAGCATGAAAGGTGGGTACATAAGCTTTTTCTAGAATGTTCCTTGTCTTTTCATTTGAGATGCTTAGAGAAGTATGAAGACATCGGTATGAGGATAGAAATCTGAAGACAGTTGCTATATAAACACAGTAAGCAAGGTTTGGATTGCTGATTGTAGTTGATTTTGAGTGTCATGCTGCAGTATTTAGCTATTAGCCTTACATTTAAAAATGTATTTGTGCAGATATTTGACAGAGAATGTGTACAAGAAGCCTGTAATTGTGTATAACTACCCTAAAGACTTCAAAGCATTTTATATGCGTCTTAATGATGATGGCAAGACTGTAGCTGCTATGGATGTACTGGTTCCTAAGGTGTGCCCCCCTACCTTTGTCTCTCCTGTTGGGAGAGTACTGTAGTGATGTACTTGTTTGGTTCCTTTTCTTCACTTTCTGAGACTCATGGTCTTCTACTGAAAGCCTACAAGTGCAGTAATTTGTAAAATTATGTTTCTTGTTGTAATACAATAAACCTGAGAATCTCTGATTTGTGTAGGTTGGGGAGCTGATTGGTGGAAGCCAGAGAGAAGAGCGGTTCGATGTCCTTATCAGCAGGTATGGTTTGATGTTTTCAGCCCTGCACATTCTGTGACCCCTCTGTATTTAGCTGAGTTTTTCCTGTGGTTAGCTGAGTTTAAAAAAACTCTTACCCTGCCAAGCTTGTTGCAGCAGATGCTGTCTGACATTTTTATTAGCCTTGTACTCTTGAGTGCTACCTGGCATTATGACTAGGTCTTCCTGTTGCTTCCATAAAGGTGACTGAATCTCACAGTGCAGATTTTTGTACAATTTTGTGTCTTAAAAACTTTGATCAGATTACTATATACTTATCTACAGCACTCACTGTTTGGGAGCTGATGAAGTCAGTTGGGAGTAATGGCAGCTAGTCACTGCCATTCATGACAAAGGTGATGATGTGATACTTTGTGAATGACACTCACAAGGATACAAGCACACATCTTCATGTCGTTTTCAGTTTGGTTGGAACTGACATGATGTGGTTACACTGCATGTTATTGTGGAGTTCCCTCTGTAATCATAGTGATGTTGTCAGCAAGTTATGATCTCTTGGGTTATGGTTTAAGATGTAGGGAAGTAATTTACATGTGAGAACTAACTTCTCTTCATTTGTTGCTATTTTTTCTTTTGGGGTTTGAAGGGAAATTCTTGGTTTTGTGCTGAGAGTTTTTGTTGTATTCTGTGTTTGCAGGCTGGAGGAGAAGAATCTACCACAGGAGCCCTATGAGTGGTATCTTGACTTGCGGCGCCATGGGACAGTGAAGCATGCTGGATTTGGGCTAGGCTTTGAGCGCATGGTGCTATTTGCAACGGGTTTAGAGAATATCCGAGACACAATACCCTTCCCTAGATATCCTGGCAAAGCTGATCTTTGAATTGCCAGTCTGGATTTTCTGGACAAGAGAAAGGATGTAGGTATGTAAGAGTCCAGGTTCATTTGAAGTCTTACCTCAAACTAGTTCAAAGCTGTCACAGTTTACATACTTTTATGATCGGGCCTGCCTATGTTTCCATTATTGGACATTACCCCTTATATTCCATTTGCCCATATTGGGTCTTACTATTAGTATTTCATGATTTCTTGATATCCCTTCTCAGTGCTTTTCTTATTGTGCAAACTCTGACAATGAGTGTGACCTGAGTCTCTAAGAGAGTGGTCATGTAAGTGATTATGTTGTCTCCTTCAGAAGGCTTTGTTAGAAGATGAGAGCCGTTGATAGGAGTATTATAAGACAAGAACAGAATTGACCAGAAATTATCACAAGATTGTTGTGCAAAACCATAGCAATGCATATTAATTAGCTAGGTAAGAAAATGCATAATTTGTAATGTATCCACTTTGGTCATGGGATAATTTGTACATAAAAAAATGAGCTCCTGCAGTAGAAAATAAAGAGTCATAATCGAACTACTGGAGTAAGAAGTTTTCTTCTGTGATTGCCATTGTTTTGTAAATGGCAGTGTGATTTCTGTTTCTCTTTCCTGGTTTGCTCCTTTTTTTATGACTTCTGTTTTCATTGAGTTTAACCTGCATAGTAGGTCCATCATCTTCACAATTCTCATGTAGTAATACTCCACCTGGTTTGCAGCAGGTTGGATTAATACTCCACCGAGATGCGCCCAGGACCAGGATGCTCCAAATTGGATTCAGATTTTTTACCCATACACCTGAATTTGAGACTTATGGCATGGTGATGTCTTGTTCAGGGACATCCCACCAAGATGTAGGGTTGGCGACCTTCCTCATGGAACCTGAGGTCGAAACTAAACTTCACCGATCTTTTGATTTAAGAAAACCTAAGTCACCACAACAAGGTCCAAACAAAATACCAACATTATTTTGATTTAGAACAGCCTAATCACTGCAAGATGTTGAGCTTTGATAGCTTATGGAAATACTTGTATGTAGGGTGGGCTTGAACAGGGGGAAATTTATGAAACACAATTTCCTGTCAGTGGACTATACAGGAATGCTGAACACAGTGAGTGCACAGGGGTGTTTTGCAAAACAAAACACTCACCCATGAGGTCATTAAAAGGAAGGAAGGAAGGAGGTTCTGTCATAGCCTCTACCATCCTCAGCAATTCAACATACACCCTAGCTATCCACTACAACGTTCATAGAAATCTACACAAAAGAGATTTTTTGCTTACATTCTACATCCAATACCCACACCATCTATCTTGGTATTCTTGGTCAATCTTCATCACCTAGGTTAAAGGTGTAGTAGTGCTAATAAATCCTTTAATAAATCACCAATAATAGTTACGTAAGCTTAGATAGGCTTGTAACTAATTAACATCTGATGGCTACGGGACTTGTGAGATGGTTTCAACTTTGGCCTTTTGAATGTTCAATCCACAAGAATAGATTGTATGACCCTAAGTATTCCACCTAAGTTTGAAAGAATCAACATTTGCTTGGATGCAATTTAAGGTTAAGTTGAATGGTTCCTTGAAATTAGGTTAAAGATGATGATAGTTGATGTAGTAGTTGACAAAATTAAAGCCCGCTAGCACTTGACCCATAATGCTTTGAAATTTTATAAAGGGCATTTTTAAACAAAAGGGAAAAAAATTTCATTCCTCAAAATAGTCCTTCCCATGAACATCTATTCCTAAAAACACCAGCTTGACCTTGTCACCTTCCTTCAATGGCAATTGATAATAACTAGAAAGTAAGTCCAAAGTTTGGACATTAGCTTGTCCAAAGGCATCAAATATCTCTTTTGGTAGGGGCATGGCACATTTGTTAAAGTGCATTCACTTGTTCATCGACCAATAATCTCCATGCGTGACATTTTGTCCAATTGCCAAAAATATCCTTTTGGCTAACATAAATATTATTGAAACATAAACAACAATTCTACCAATCTATCAATCAATATTGTGTTGTTTGAGTGGAACCCAAGGTTCTCTCCACTCCATTAAGCTTATAAGATCACCTAAAATTTGGATTATCATCTTCTAGTATGATACAAATCTTGTCCTTTCAATTGGCCTAATTTTTTCAAATTGAATGCAAAACATTTAATATAATCCTACAATAGTCGTTATGTTTTACACGTCTCACCTCTTATTATTATTGGATAGATCTTTAGTTTCAATGTTTCTACAAGCATTTGTACCTTGGGTTGGGACAACGAATTATCCCCATTGTTTGAAATTGAGAGTGTGGCCTATATTGCTATGCAAAGTGTGGGGAGGTGTTGAATTATCCCCAACTTCCTTCCCCACACCCACACCCAAAAATCTCTCCCTTGGCATTTATGATTACACAACTACCAAGGATTTACAACTCAAATTGTTATAACATCCCCTCCCTTTGCACTAACATAGTTGTTCTCATTGTGGGTACAACATGTTTTAAACTAGGTTTGGTGGGTGCTTGTGATCACCAAAAGAAAAATTGAATTTTGTGATCAATGCTTACAATTAGATTTTAATTGCAAGCAACATATAGCATTAAAATCCCTCTAGTCACAAAAGTCAAGTTGCATGTGACCATAGTTGCAAACGACATGGATTGTAAATGAAAGAAACAAAATTCAACAAAATACGGTCCCCTCCTTTGACTAACCATATGTGTATTATCATTTGCGACTACCATTTGACTTTTTTAATCAACAATAAAAATCAGTAATATGTTGCCATGTGTCAAAAGGATTATTTTAATTTTGAATGAAATCTTGGAAAAAAATTAAAGCATCCAATTTGTGTGTTCATGATTGTGACATGTGGCAAATCCACAAATATTCAAAATTATATATATATATATATATAATTTGGTAGGTATATAAGTAGGTAGATAGGCTAGATAGATAGGTAATAGGTACCAATTTACCTAAGGTAGTAAGTAGGTAAGTAAATATGTAGGTTGGTTGGTAGGTTAAATAGGTAATTGGTTTTGCAATTTTGTTTTTGGTTTAACTTTTACAGTCAAACCGTTATGATTGGTGTATCCAAAATGGCATTTGTGTTTAAATTTCATCATGTTATTTTATTTATTCTAGTGCACCTTCTTACATAGTTTACAAATTTGAAAAGGAGGATAAAAGATATGGGATACATTTTATAATTACAACCTAGTTGCAAACTAATTCCAATAATTTACAATTAGTTTATGACTAGGTTGTGAATATAAAATATATCCCATATTTTTGTCCCCCCTTTCAGTTCTTTAAACTATATAAGTACATGTGTACTAAAAATAGCTTAATTTGGCTAAAATTTAACAAAACCTTGGCTAAACAATGGCTAAATTAAAATTTTGTTAATCTTGGCTACATTAAAAAGTGGTTAATTTTTAGTAGAACTCAAAAAATTGACTAATATTGATTACACTAAAAAGTGATTAAACTTTGGTTCAACTAAAAAAATTGACCAACCTTGGCTACGCTAAAAAGTGGTTAAACTTTGGTTAAAACTTTAAAAAATGACTAGCCTTGGTTAGATTAAAAAGTGGCTACATTTTGGTTAAACTAAAAAACAAAAGGCTAAAAATTGGCTAAACTAAAACTTGGTTAAACTTTGGTTAACCTTGGTTAAACTTCAAAATTGCTACACTTTGGCTAAATTAAGCAAATTGGTAAACCTTGGCTAAACAAAAAAAAATGCTTCAATTTTGGCTAAATTTAAAAAATTGACAAACATTGGCTAAACCAAAAAGTGCCTAAACTTTGGCTAAGTTAAAAAGATTGGCAAACTTTAGCTAAACTAAAAAGTGCCTAAACTTTAGCAAAATTACAAAAACTTAACAAATATTGGTTAAACTAAAAACTTGTTAGACTTTGGTAAAATTTTAAAAATTGATGAAACTTGGTTTAATTTTAGTTAAACTAAAAAGTGCCTACACTTTAGTTAAATTAAAAAAAATTGATGAACCGTGAACCTTGATCAAATTTGGTTAAACTAAAAAATTAGTTTAAAACCTTGGCTAGAATTTTTAAATGATTAAACTTTGGTTAAATAAAAACTTGCTTAAACCTTGGCTAAACCAATAAAGGCAAAAATTGGTTAAATTAGAAAAATTGGATGAACCTTAATTAAACTAAAAAGTGGCTAAATTTTGGTTAAATTTGAACAAATTAGTTAAACATTCGTTCAAGTAAACATTTACTAAATTTTGGTTAAATTGAAAAAGTGAATAAATTTTGGCTAAACTAAATTTTAAAAATTGCTTGAATCTAGGGTTGTCACAACATCCAAGTGTCCACCATCCATCAAAACACAACATGTGCATTTGGACGCTAATCCTACTTAACATCACTTCAAAATAAGGTCAACATAGGTCAACCTATGTCAAAGGGAAATAAGGCCACTAGGGGGAAAATTATGCACAACTTAAAATCATGTCATTTAGTCACCCATATTCTTGCAATGAATAAAAAAGATTCAAACGATGACCAAACATTTTTCAAATAGTGACCATTTTGTTTTGGCAATATATATTTTTTCTATTGCTAGATCAATGATGGAGATTGAACCATCATCTGTTGGAAGATTAAAAAATTCCAAACGGTGATCAAAAGAAACTTCCAAATGGCAACTAAAAAAATATTGTCGCCCAATTTGGTGACTGAATTTTTCAAGTAATGACCAATTTTTTTTCAGGGAATGATTGAAAAATGAAAATTCATTCTAATTTAGTTGCAAAAATATTGGGTGACCCAAGAAAATTCCATTGCAAAAAATAATTTGACCAAAAAAATTCAGTTGTTAAAAAAATTATCCACATCAACGATGCAAGTGTGACAACGAATGCAAATTGGGCATGTCACATCATTTTTGACAACCTTGGTTGAACCTTGGCTAAACATAAACCACATAGCACCTAAACCACCCCATGCAACATTTAATTAAACTAATTGTAGACCTAAGCCAAAACATGTGGCATATAAATTATGTAAATAGATAATATAAATATACATAAAGTATACATATATGTCTTTAATGTATGCATAATATACACCTAGTATGCCATAAGTACAAACTAAATATGATTATAATACACTTATAAAAACCTACCCCCGTTATACCTTTAATAAAATTTAGTATAATCCTTGAGGCTAGGTCCACCGCATTGTGGTGCAATTAATTGTGGTCACTATTACAACTAATGGGAGACATATGCCCCTAATTGAATGAAAACCATATTATAAATTGTCCATATGGAAGGTTGAAAAGAAATAATTTGAACTTAGTTGCAACATAGCCACAAAAATGACTAAAAAAACTCCAAGTGATTAATAGTCACATGTAATTGTAAATAAAATGATTGCATATGACAAGATTTCTTCTAGTGGATTGGCAAAACGTTCATGTTTTGCAAATTATAAATTGAAAATCATATAAAACAATTAAGTTCCATAACTTGCCCCAATATGCCCCTTTGAACACCTTCTAAAAAATTGAACATTGTAATAATGTTAATGCAAAACCCCATTGCTCATTCCCTTTCATCTACATTTGGTTCCTCCATGCATCTTGAAATACAAGAAATTGGGGAAAATACAAAAAGGTTATTAGGATTGCTTGTGGAAGTACAACCCCATTGACCATAGCCAATTGTGGTTTGTCATCATGGTGTAGCACATGTATGATTGTCACCCTGAATCCAATATGAGGTCCACTAAACATGTAGATGACCTCAAGATGAGTTAATGTGTTTAATGGATCACCTTTAGTGGTGTTAAATTAGTCCACATTTGTCTGAATTGATGGTGAACTAACTACTATAACATCCACCTACATTGATTCACCAATACAAATCTTGAACTATTGCCATCCAATTTATACAAATAACTAAGAATCTCCTAGTGATGGAACATTCTCCAATAAATATGTACATGGGTACATATATGTGGTTTGCAACTACTACAAAATCCAAACCAACTTTCAAAAAGTTCAAATTTAGGGTTTGAATGGCCTTGGCCAATGCCAACTTGTGAAAGACCATGGCAATAGGGAAATCTTTAGCAATTCATAGAAATACCTTTAAGAAATATGTTTCAAAGTTTTTAGAGTTTTAAAAAAAGACCTTTGAAAAATATGTTTATAAGCTTTTAATAATTTTTATGAAAAATCCATGAGGAATATGTTTGGAAGTTTTTAGAACTTTTAAAATATATCCTTGGAAAATATATTTAGAAGTTTCTGAAAGAATAGATTGATAGAAGTTTTTGGAAAATGTAATTGAAATAATTTATTTTCTCAAAATAAATGGAGGTTCCTAGAAATTTGGCTAGAAGAAATCTTTAAAAGGTTATCTAGTAGAAACTTATTGAAGGCTTGGTTGGCATAACTATCTAAAATGTTGATATGATCTTTTATAATGTTCCATTAGATAGTAAGAAAAAAGGATTTGAAGGTGCTCTTTTTAATGTCACCAATGCAAGTGACCTTGTACTTTTAATTCATCTCAAGCCTAACTTACATCACACCTTATTCAAACAACAAATTCATTTACTTGTTCATTATTGAGTTCATTGCTTGTTAAATTCAAACTTTATTCCAATTTGTGTCTTTGTTTTATACTTGACAACATTTAAATCTAATAAAATTCTCCAAGGTCACTACTATTGTGCCAACACCCTTTTCAACTAGAAAAAATATTCTTCATTATGGCACTACAACTAAACCAAGGACAACACCTATCCTATCAATGGTTGGACGTGTCGAGAGTTCTTAAAGCCTAGCTATAGCCACATGCTAAAATTGAATCTCAAGAAGTTCTTTTTAGGCGGCCTTGAAAACATTTTGAGGAATTTTCGTCAATAGTGAATTTTCCATCAACATAATCACCAAACCCCCTAATAAATTACTTGACGCCCTTGTTCCAAAAGTGGAACAAGAATCTTCTTCAACATCACTAATACTACTTGATAGAGTTAAAAATTATGTCTACAATCACAAATGATTGTGGCAAGCGAACAACCATTAGGATTTACAACATTGAAAGTTTAACCATGGTTTTGATGCTTGAACATTCACTCTTGTCATGGTTGCAAACATCAAAAACATTTCAATTAGGCTTTAAACCTTAACCTAATTTGCATTTCTTGCTATTCATGATTGTTGATTTCTTGGAACATCAGACATAATTTTCTTTGAAGCTAGTGGACTTGAAAATCTAGCTCCACAAAAATACATTAGGTTAACATCCGGGCTAGAAAACAATGTGTCTTCTTGTTCTTTTGTTTTGCCTTAAAAAAATGTAAATTATATTTCACCCGTACCACCATATTTGTTACTAGAATTTCCAAGCATGCAAATCATATACCCATGGTGTTGCGTTGGCTTGGAATGGGCTTGGTGGTGAACCCTTTATTTGTCACACCTTTCCTTTTCTATCCTTTCCCCTATAGCCTTAACCTTTCCAAATAATAATAGTTTATGGTAATTTTGCTATAGTTTTGGATGTAAGGAAAAACAATGATACACATCACCATGCCCGTATTACAATGGGAGCATGGTTGACTAGGATTAACAAGTGGTGGTTTGAAGTGGATTAAAACAATCCCTCTTTGGATGTGGCCACCCTACACCTTCAACATCCCCCCCACTTAACAAAATATGATGGAAAATCATCACCTTACTACAATTTGGCCTTTTGTAGCTTCCCACTTCAATTATTATCTGATTCCTTGTTCTTGGAATCTTTCTAAGTGCTCATGGTGATGGCCAAGTTTTTGACCTCCACCATGCAAAACATTTGATTAGTTTGTTTCACAATATGGAACAAATTTTCCAACATAGTTCAATCCCTATGAGCCATGATCCATTTTAATTCCATTGTATATTGGATCTTTTTATCCTATTTGGACATGTATAGTTGCATCAATTATTTCTTGGTGAAAACATCATTATTTTCCTTGGTGAAATGTGTTAATTGTGAATACATCACTATGCCAAAACATGACTCTTATGACTACATTCATATGATTACATAGTTGAATAGGACTTGTCATTTATGCCATTTTGACATAAGTGTCTAAACAAATTGCATAAACAATGGGCCTAATTTGACTATAATCGTATTTTTGTAGTCATGAAAGTCACATCTTGACCTAATGTATGTTGCAAAGAATGTCGTTTTTCTCCCTTTCAAAATCTTGAATCTTCTCCATCCAATCCCATTGGGTGCACCCATACTCAACCTCCAACATTTAGAAAAATTGATCCAGTGGGTCAAAAGCTAACAAATCAAACAATAGCCTTTAATGTTGTCTAAGAAACCTATGACACAAATGACATGGGATCAATTGGATCCACACATGCCAATTTCCCTACACCTTTATAATAAAATTCCTCTAAATCTTGATAATTGGTTTTAGGTTGGGCTAGGTTTGATGTAGTGGCACCTAGAATTGTAATTCCTTCTATTAAAGTTGTCATCAACTTTATGTGATGAGTCCAAAACTACTCCACCACTAGGAGCTTTACTTGCAAAACAACTTGATTAGACCAATTTTCATATGTTTCCAAACTTCATGTTCTAAATGTTGGGGCAAGAACTCAAATGCCTGCCACATATTAGACATAAGGTTCCTATGTTTCTTTGCTTGCATCCAATCCTAAATTGTAACCTCAACTCTTTGAAAGAAATAATTCTCACCCATCCAAAGAATCAACAGCTTTTCATTTTGTCATCCATATTGATGAAAGAACTCACAAAGAAATTGAAACCTACAATGACTTTCCCCTTGGCAATACCAATAGTTTCACTCTCCCCAACTTGTGAGTCATCACTAAAAGTCAATGAAACTAAACAAAATGCATTCCATTCCAAGTAACCCTTTGATTTGCTAAATCTTTCTTTGACAGTGTTGGCTTGTTGTTGATGTCAAAAGCACTTGGTATTCATGATACCAAATGTGCCTTATCCTTAAACCCTAAATTTGATGTGCCAAACCCTAACCTTGAAAAATAATGTCAAACATATATGACAATAAATTTATATTAGATCTAAAAGGGCGTTTTTATCCATCAAAATGTTTCACAAGGTCAACAAAACTTGGGCTCAATATGAACACAACAAATGTGGTCTCTCATCCATCAACCCAATCTCACCACCACAACAATCAATGGGAATTTTTTGTGGTAAGATTGAAGAATGCATCCAAGAACGCCAAAACTATATTAAATTAACCTATCCCTTTCTCTTTAACTTCCAACCTTGTTTAGTGGAAAAATGCATAGATTGGGTTTGATTAAAAAATCCCAATGCAATAACTTGTGTCTTGCAAGTTTGTCAAAAAATGACAAACCCAAAATAATGTTAAAAAATTAGCATTATGTTGTTATAACACAAGTGGAGATGACATAATTCACATGTAACACAAATCTCCACTTCTATAAGTTCTAGCTTAAAACTTATGACAAACACAAAATAGAAAAAAATAAAATATCAAGAGCACAACATTCTAAAATGCTGATGGCATGACATTCCACCGCCCATGAGTTACATTTATTTGTGCTTATTAATATAAAAGTCAAGCTGTCGAAAATTTGGCAAAAAGTAATTCCACACACACCACCTTCTCACACCCATGAAAACCTTTTTCAAGTTTTTGTCTCCAAATGGGCTGAAACTTCCCACATATGTGAACTTAACAATGCAAAAATCACAAAAATCTAACTTTGTATGCCTCTATATAAATTTTTGAAGCAAATGACCAATTAATTGGAATTCGAAAAAAAGAAGAAAAAGTTTAATGTGTCCAATCATAAGACCCAAAATGTCAACAAATCCATGTTCAATCACTAGCGCTTGCTTGGCTACTAGTTGGATGAAAGTTAAACAAATTTTTAATATCCAAATTATGGATGAAGAAGGTTCCACATGGATGATTTTTTAAAGAAATAAATTAAATATAAGAGGAAGACCATGTAGGTTCAAGGAAGAGATCAAATTTCTAATAATGGTGATGGAGCTCCAAGTTCCACCCACTACCTTTACTCCCCTTCTTTCATTTGACTTCAATTCTTGTTGGTGGTGCATGTGACAACTTTGACAAAGGCAATGAATATTTTTATATTGAAAAACAAATGACTTGGAAAGGGTTGTTTCTAAATTCAAAATTTGTGTGAAAGTTCAAGCTTTTGGCAATAATGATGGTAGCACAACTTCAAACTACTATTGTTGCTACCACGTTGATGCACTTTAATGATCAACAACCACCAACAACAAGGGGAAAGGGCCCCCCATTGGCCTTGTTGTTGCTAACATAAACAAATTGGTTGAACTTGGAGTTCAATTGGCAATGGTGATGGTAGTGTTATTGTTGTCAACATTAGGTTACTTTAATTCTTTTGAGCATGCATTACATACAGAAAGAGAAACACATTGAAAGAGGAGGGGCCTCTATGGTAGCAAGGTATTTTTCCTTGTTTTTTTTTTCACAACTCCCAACTTCGCCACACTTTGAGGTACACAAAACCCTATGTTGAATTCAACTCCCTAGGGAATGATTAATGGAAAAATCCAAAATGGAACAAGCAACATACCATGCAACCTTTAAGCAACGCTCTCCAAAAACAAACTAGTATCTTATGCAAAACATGAACATGAAAGAATGTTTAACAAAACAAATATGGATGTAACACAACCAAATTAAATCGACTTTTGATAGTTAAAAAATGTTATTCACTTGCAACAACTAGTAATCCAAGCCTCAAAAAACACCCAAACACACACAAACACTTCTGTCAAAATTTTCAACAAGCTTGTATAAACACAAAAAATTGCAAACATATCCAAGGGTTTGCTCTATAATTTCAAATCACCAAAAGTGATTTGAGAACACACACCAAGGGATTATATCACAAACACCAAATAGTTCAAACCTTATTCACACATGAACTATTTCTAAATTAACACACATAATTACACTAGCCCAACTTAAGACTAACCTAATTATGATTTAACTAGGCAATTAACATTACACACCTAACATACATGGTGTTCATATGTTGGTCTATTATGCATTTTTCATGCAATTTTTCAAATTGAATATCAAGTAAAAAACCAAATATGACCCATAATATATATATATTTTAAAAATTGCATGAAATTGTACATTATAGTCAAATGTACAACTTTGCTTTGAACAATTATCATAAGTTGTAAATTATTTTAATCATTAAGGACTTTTGAAAATCAAAATCCAATAAGGTGCATGTAAAAAGAATTTTGAATGGTTCACACATGTTGCCTTTAATGTGAAGAATGTTAGAGCTCACAAACTTTTTGAAAATATTTGGTGTGCATTTAATAATGAAAATTGACTTTTGAATTAAAAAAAGTCTTATCCACGTCTTTATTTTGAATGCTTTAAATATATAAAAAAGATTGTTGAAACGTCATAAAATTAGTATGAAATTTTGTGGTTGCAAGTTTGCAAGTATAAAATACTATTCCAAAAACAAACTAATTTTTCAAATTATGATGTTTGCATAGTGATTTTTCAAAGTTATAAACCTACAATTTTAAGCATTGCACACTCCTCAAATGGTTCCTTTTTTCTTGCTTTCACCCATAGGTGACAGTTTAGGGGGTCAATGAAGACAATGAAAGGTCCTATGTTTGGTGCAATAAATGACAATTTATCATTAGCCAACTACAATAATTCGCCCACTTGGTGAAAGTTAAATAGTCTTTCATGGGCTTTTTATAATACATTCTTCTAGATTATGGGTGAGGATGGGGGAGAAATTAAATAATGTGCACTAGATGTGCTAAATATTGAAAGAGGGCTTTTGTTGGGCAACTTATTAAAGGGGGAACCAATCGTCCTTTGAAATGCAATTATTAAATATGATTCATGGCAAGAAATAAAGATGACAAATTTATTTCATGAAAAAATGAAAATTATTTCATTAAAATTTCATTTTCATCATGAAAAACAAGTTGGAAGTCTTATATTGAAGGCCATAATTAGCCACCCGAAAAAAATCATAAACTCCAAATGCACTTAAATATTAAAAAACTGCTTAATAGTTTGAAGACATGTAATATTGACCGATTTAGCCAATTGCAAAATAAAAAAAAAAGATCAAAAGATAGTTCAACACATTACAAAATACAAACTTCCATTTACAAACTTTCATTATATATATATAGTTGTGACTAATAATAAATGGCATTGTATACATAATGAAATGTCTTCACATAGTGAAAATTATAGAATAATAAAAATTAGCTAAATTATGAAATTCAAGATATGTACGATTAATGTCATAAAATTTTCAATTAATTTTTTAAATTAGAATACTATATCTACATTTATGCCCCAAGTATTGAAAGTAATTTTAGTATAATAATGACATGAAATCTGCCATATTATATAATGGCATTATGTCACAATTAAATTCATTATAGAATGACAGAATGAAATTACATAATTGCATAATTTAATAAGAATGTGTGAAATTAAAATATACATGTTCATATTTATATGACAAAATGACATTATTTGTCATTATAAGTTGAATGCGGTGGTCGATTGATGGAATCAAAGTGTGATCAAAGGAATTGAACAATTCAAATCCCTTCCATAACACAACGTCCGTGACTATGTAGTCCAAAAATGAAACTTATGATTTATTTTGAAAAATCCAACAAATTGAACAACAAATTCAAACTGCGGTTGATCTAGAGAAAACTCAACAAATAAAACTTTGAAGCCTATGAAAAGATTGGTAAATTTTATTTCCTCATTTGTTCACCTTATCTTACTCCACAACCACCACCATCTCTTCTTTACCTTTGTATCATCTTGTTTGTTTGATCTTCATGTGTATAGAATTATCAATTTTGTTGTCACAAGTTTCCATTTATGCCAAAAATAATAATCATATTGTGGAAAAAAAGTGGCAATTTAATAATCACACTTTTTTTTTCTTTGTTTGGTTTGTGTATATTTGATTTCAATGGCCAAAATAATTTGCAATTTCTCCTGATTGTCATCAGCAAAAAGCAAATCCTTTACTTGCACAAGACACAGCAGATCTGTTGTTTGATTCCCAGCTTAAATCTCTCCTCATCTTTTGTCAACAGCAAGAAGCAAATTCCCTTTTACATACCTGATCTCACAACATATCTGGTGTTTGATTCCCGTGACCCCAAGGTCTCTTATGTAGCACATTTTACATAAAAGAAGCACGAGCTGTTCTTCCCATCATGAACTTGGTTTCCATAGGCTCACTGTGTGCACCACAACGGACGTACCAGTTCCCTTTTCCTATTACTACTAGCAACAGAACTGTCAGCTTACATATATGCTCAGATGTCTTGATAAATTGTAGAACTCATCTCAAATCAGAGGTGAATCAGGCTTGAGGGCCTTTTCAGTACATTTAAAGAATGCTGTACTGCTTTGAGGTGGGAGAGACCAAAGAGCAGAGAGACTGGGTGGGCTTCAAAGGAGAAAGAGTAATCTATAGCTTACATGAGTTGTAGATTACACATTTGCTGAAGAAGGCAACAATACCTCCTACAAGTCCATGTTGAAAGAGCTGACATAATTTGGAGTTGCAACCACCAAAGGAGCTTCGTCTGAAGACTGAACATACTTCTCATGCATAAACTTACTGTGCACAACCGATGAGTCCTTTTCCAGCACCTTGTAGCAGTAACAGGTTTTGAGGCCTATTTGCTGTCTGTGGCCACAGTTGCACAACAGAGAAGAAATTAAATGTATTAGAAAGGGAACTGAACAGTTAAAGACACACACTTGATGGGAAGACATTAAATCAGCATTGCATCCTTATTGCAGACATTACAAAAGTATTGGCTGCTTCTTTTTCCTTGATTGCCCATTTGCCCATCTGAGATGTGTCTGTAGGTGCCCAGGCACATTTCAGTGCTGGCCAATCACACATTTTGGTCCTGTTATGCATGTCTTGGGCCTGTAATGGACACCTAGTATGTATTACAGGCCAAAAATATGCCTAACATGTACCCAAAGTATGCATGGGAATCATCCATCTTTTAAAAAATAAAGGTGGATTGAGTCAAGGGCAGACAAGGAGAAAATGAAGCAGACAGTACTTTTGTACTGCCTACTGTAAGGACCCAATGCTGATTTAATGTCTTCCCACTTGTTGCATAAGGGCACTTGCAGATTCCAAAGAAATTACATTCTGATGTTCTAATATCCAAGCGTCTGCAAAAGATAACAGCCAGATTAATTGGTGCAAAAACCAAAATTTCCCCACAGTTCCCACTTCCCATTCATGGTATATGAGTTTCCAGCTGCATACTTATAGCAATCATGGTTGCTGTCTTTAACACGCATGAAGTTCCAGATCACAGTGTAATTTCCTGCTGATACTACAAGATTGCGCTCTTGTTTGCCTTCCTCTGTAACCTGCAAATCAAACACAGGGTTCAGCACTCTTCTTCTGCTCAAGAAGACTGCTAATTCTCTTACATTTGTGAAGGTGAGTAATTTGACATATGTCTTGTGCTGAAATTGTTGCTGTACCAGAGATTCCACATCAAAAGAACAGAGCTCACCCAAGAGAACTGCCCCTCATGGAACTTTTGTTGTTTCCCAGCTCCATAAAAATCCACTGGGTTGACTTTCAAGAGCCGTGGGGCCACAATGCGGCCTCCCATGCGCCCAGAAAAGCCTGTCTTTGTTTTGCCATCCTTGTCTTTGAAGACAGTGCCTATAAGAATCATGTATGAATCTGTGGTTGCTAGTACCCATTTTCCATCATATGTAACATCAACATGTGTGATGGGAGAGCCTAGTCCTGGAAACACAGTCTTAGCCTGCAATGTGATGGACTGTCAGTCAACAATAAAAGACATTGCTCCTGCTTCAACACCAACATAATCAGAAGACATAAAAGAACCAGAAAATTACATATAAATATAGATCACATTGCATTTGTGCATGAGAAAACCATATGCACCTGGCGCATGGATGTTATCCCATATAGCCGCACTTTGCCATCTCGAGAGCCAACAACTATACTCCCATCTCCAGCTGTTGCAAAGCACTGGAAATTTGTTCCTCGGGAGAACTGCAATACATGACATGATCACTATTTCAGTTCTTGAGACATTACAATATTAGGTGTATACCACATCTGACTTTCCAATGTAAAAAAAGCAGATTTCTTGTATGACGGAAACCAAGCACAGTTCAGGGCTGCAATTGTGGTACCTGGTGGCCTTCAGCCCAGCTCAGTGACACAGGACTAGCAAGCTGCTGTACAACACCATGCCGGTCCCGCATATCCCATCTGCAGAGGCGGTTATCATCCAAGCCAAGGAAGGTGGATCCTCCACTCTGGAGTTGAGATCCCTTACTGTCATTGGTCACATCACGCATTGTGATTGGGGTGCCATCCTTTTCAAACTTCCACTCAGCAACCATCTTACCTGTTCCAATATCAAGCTGGCTGACACCACCAGCATTCGACTTCCCATCCTTCAATGGACTGAGCAACATCATGTTGCTCTCCCCTCTGATGAGCATGCCTTTCTTTGGAGTTGAGAAAGGCGTTGCACCTCGGACCCCACTTCCTCCTCCCCCATCTTCGAACCGTATCGTCACATCCTTGCTTTGTAGGCCTGTGGCACGGTTTGACAGGACATCCAATCCTGAATCTGTCAGCAGAAAGCTGTGGTCCAGTGCACCCATAGTCAAGCTCTGTATGTTGTTGAGCTTCGACTGCTCACGATACGTCTCCCTCAGCTCTTTGGCTTTGCGTGGAGTTGGCTCCTGCACATCCTCTGCATCCTGCCAAATGGACTCCTCTTCCCCTTCCACCTTTGACCACACCATGAAGTCCTTGCCAAACACTTTCAGCTTGTTCGCCTCCGTGGCTTCCAGGAAGTAAGTATTCTCAAACCTGTTGAAGATCACATCACAAACGGAGTTCTGAAAAAAGAACAGACGCTGCTCTGGTTCTTACTCTGTCTGTCTCTTTCTCTCTCCTGCAGGCTTTGCATAGAGACTGCCTCAGTCCGTCATTCATGGCAGTGAAGCTGTGAGGTTCTGAAGAGAACATCTTACCTGCAATTCTGGAAGTCGATCACAAAGTTGCGGTAGTCGTCCTGGCTTGGGAACCTCATGGCCCAGACTCCTCTGGCCACAAAATCTACCCTGAGTTGCCCATCAAAGAAGTGCATCCCCGAGCCATCGTCAACTCTACACTTCACTTTGCTCCCAACACGCAGAAGCCAATCCTTGTAATCTTTGTTCTTCCCGAGTGTAGCACTTCGCCACTTCACCTCACTGTCGTCGCCGTCGTCCTCCTCCTCCTCATCATCATGGCCTTCTCTCAAGAACTCCCAAGGCGCTTGCTTCTCGGCCAAGACCCACTTACCTCCTGAACAACCGCTCACTCCAAGATGTTGGTACAGTTTCACGACAGGAAGAAGCTTACTGCCATTGCTTGGTGTAAACGCTGGTGTAGTGCTGCGAAGAGAAAGAGATTCCATCTGCAAGTCCAGGGAATTCTCGAGCTTGCTGCTGACAGATGATGGTGGAGTTGTTCTCGTCCGCCGTGTCGGCTCTGGAGTTCCATCATCTAGTGTCGACTGGAAACTGTTCTCCGATCCTACGGACGACTCGGAGCTTCCTTCGTCTTCATCGCTGTCGGACTCGAGCTTCCCTTCGCGACTCTCTGCCGCTCCCATTCTTCTCCCTCTTCTTCTCGGAACGGAAAACACTCGCAGAACACAAGCAAACACGCAGATGTGACCAAAAGACGGAAGGCAAAAACGGGACAATAGATTTCAAACAAATGAGGAAATTATTTTTTTGGAAAAATCAAAACTAAGAAAACGCAATCAATGAAAGCACAGAACGACGTGCCAAAATCGAAGCTTACAAGAGAGGAAAAAAAGACAATCGAAATCCAAAAGGAGAGAAGCAAGCGCGAATGGAAAGGAAGGAAGAAAGACAGACGCCCCCGCGCGCGCGCGCGCGCGCGAAGAGCGGGAAACGCACACAAGGACGGCTTCTGAGAGGTTTTTGAACGGGGAGACGAAGGGTCATTCTGCGCGCGTAATCGTCCCGAAAGTGCGGAATAATCATCTACAACAAATGAAATTCTGGAACCTATTACAGGTATTGCATAATCGTCATCTGTATTGATCCCAAAATGGCAGAATGGTCGCGTAATAACCACTACACCACCACAGGAAATTCTGGAATATATTACAGGTTCTACGTAATCATCATACGTAATGATCCCTAAAAGGTGGAATGGATGTATAATGGAAAATTTTGCAATGTTTTATAGGTTCTACATAATTGTCGTACGTAATAATCCCTAAAAGGTGGAATGGTTATCTAACCATTCTACGTAATTGTCATATGTAATGGTCGCTAAAATGTAGAATGGTCATTCTAATCGCTACACCAAAGGAAGTTCCGGAACAAATTATGGTTTCTACATAATTGTCATATGCAATTGATCACTCAAAGGGGAAACCGGAGGCAACAAAAATTGTGGAATGTATTATTATTATGGGTTTCTACATGATTGTCGTATCTAATGATCCCTTTAAACGGCGGAATGGTTGTCTAACCACCACACCAAAGGAAATTCTAGAATTTATTAGGGTTTCTAGTTTCTAAATAATGGTCACATGTCCCAAAATAGGGCCTTTTTTTTTCCTTTTCTTATTTTCCCCCCTTTTTTGAGGAAATATTTTGGAAAATGGAAATGTTTCATAATGTTGTGTTTTGAACATTAATATATGAAAATGAATTTAAATGTGAAATTGTATGTAAATAAATCATAAGTATATATATATATATATTGATGACTTCTTAAATAAGAAGTTGATAAAATTATAAGTATATCATTTTAACAATGTTGACCCATAATGAGGACACTCTACTCTCTAGTACTTTGAATGGGGTTTTTCTTAATTCAATTTTTTCATTTACAATATTCAACCTTTTTTGTAGGCTCCAAAATTCTTCATTTGATTAATTAATTAAATCATTCAATAAAAATTTCAACATTTGTATGACATACATACATGGGTCATTTTGTAGAGGTAGTATTAGCCATATTATCGTCTTTGTAAAAAAACTTGAAAAATATTCAAGTATTTATGAAAAGGAGAATAAAAGACATTTTTTAATCAACTAAAATTCAAAAAAACAACCCAAAAATATTGCAAGTGTCTTTCCCTAAGTTCAAACTTTGGAATTTCTTGACACCCTTCAACCAAATGTTCAAGTTGGTAGCAAAACCTAAACATCTTTTCCTCAATGTTTGTCAATTACATAAATTATCATATGAAGTATTTTATTAAAAATATATAGTTAATTTTTTGTTTCAAATGTCATATTTGACAATGATGTTGATTTTTAAATCAATATTGTACTTGTGACTAATGTTCAACATTAAATAATCTTCAAGGTGTTTGGTTGAAATTGTTTTTTTGGGGTGATATTTGCTAAAATCTTGAGAATTGAACTTGCAACTTATGGGACAAAGTCCATTGTCCTAATCACTAAATTATTGCCATAGAAAATAAACTAGAAGGCATGGTGGGTTTAAAGATAGTATCTAGGAAGCGATGGAACTTAGGAAGAGGTGGAGCTTTAAATTTTGTGCCCAACTTGTAATTCCAAAGTGTGACAAAAATGTTTTCTATCATCTTTAAATTAAGTGTTGTGCAATCTTTCCAACTTGATATTGTTAGGGTGTATTATTAGGTTTGCTCTAAGCAATTGTCATTACAAAGGGTGGGTGTGGCTAGTTTAAGGTTGAATTGTTGAAAGTTCAAAGGTGGAAACAATGCTTGTGAAGAGTGTGATGGTTATGCAACTTGAAGGGAGAAGGTTGTGCAAAGAATTGAGACAAGGTTCGATTGTGAGTTTGGACACTGGATGGCACTAATGCTTAATGGTGGTAAATATTTTGCCAATTATGTGCAACAAAACAAATGTAATCTTGGAATCAATTTAATGCTAGTTGAAATGGGGCAATTAGTGGAGGAGGGGATGTGGGAGATTTTCATTTTTCAACTCTGCAAAAGTTATACCAAGAAAAATCTTCCCTTTGAAATTCTCTCATAATTATGCAATCTTCCTTTTCAAAGACAATACAACTTTTATCTAGATAAATTAGGATGTGATCAAAACATAGTGACATTCTTATATGAACATTCTATAAATTTTCACAATTTTTTTGTGAATTAAACTTTTAATGAATTTTATTTTTCTTATGTTGGTTAAACACCATGGGTGTTAGGAGATGGTGGTACCATCACTAGATGGTGATTACATGAAAATAATATGATGAAAGTGGTTTTTAATAATAGTAATAGTAATATGATGAACTACCTCATCAGACAAGATAATCAAAAGTTAATTATGGGAGGAATTTTGATTAAATAATATTAATTATTATTATAAATAATATCTTAATTTAATTTATTTAGAAGGCCATCGTAATGATTATTTAATTACTAATGGTAACTATCATATTTATCATTTTCTATTCATTAGAAGGTGAAACCGTCTAAGTTAATTAATCCAAATGGATAATGAATGGATGGATTTTTTAAAACTAAGTTGTGTGGAAGAATTAGAATAAAAAGATTTAGTTTTAAGATAAGTTTTCAACCCTTGTGTGATGAATATCTTTCTTGGGTTTCTTTGTTTTTTTTGGGGAGGAGTGAAGAATTTCATTAGATGATTAGATTCATTAATTTTCATTGTCATTAATATTAAGAGGATGTTTGGGTGTGATAGTCTTGTGTGAGAAAGAATAGAAAAACATGGGAGAAAGTTGTATTTGTCTTTATGTAATGGAAAATGGTTGAAGGTTGTATGGATTCTAGTGTATTTTCTTCTTGATGTTTATATAGAACTTTGTTATTTATATGTATTAATTTTCTTTTATTTTATAAAGTTAGAATATTATCTACTTTTTGTTCTATTTCTAGAATGGGAAATGCACTTTAAGATGCCACTTGGGATGGTAGTTGCCATTAGAAGATAACAACAAGGAACTAACTACTTGATTTAAATTTGCAGAGGGTAACAAGTTACTACAAAAGGTAGGTAGTAGCTACAAATGGTTTATAGATGTTGTAAATAGTACACAACATTTATAGAAGGTTTGTAGATAGTAGCAAATATTTACATGAGGTTTGCAAGTGTTATGGCTTTTATTTCAAGTCTACAAAAGATGGTAGTTGCACCATGATGGTAGTTATTGCAAAATGGTAGGCAAACATAAAACATGCCTTACCCTCACGTGTAGGTTTTTTATTATTTTATTTACTCAACAACCTTTTCCTTAATAGTTTTCAAATTGTTGGACCTACGATTTTACACAAACTTGCTCCTTTGCATTTAACTTTTGGCTTGTTAACTTAAGTCACATGGTTGGAAAGGAAATATGTTATTTGATGTCATATCCTTGGATACAAAATTCCTTATATTTAAATTGATATTGTGAAGAAGATCTTAATGTTGACCCCTTCATAGATAAGTTAAGGGATGTGCATTTTCCAAAGGCGGGTGCTAGGTTTTAATTATGAAAATCCAAAGGGCATGAAGATCTTGACTTGAATCACCTTGTGGATATTGTTAGTTGAATTTTGTGGTGTGCGATGGGACATTGCATCTAGCTTGGGTTTCTTGCTAAGGTGTGACAAGGAAATTATTCACACAATATAACAAATATTTTGCATGCCATTAGAAGGTAGGGTGGGCTAGGAGACTTCATTGTAAATGTTAAATGGAATTATAGGAGAAAGCATTACATTGTTTGTTGATTATGACAACTTGCCCATTTGCCACAAGGTTTTTTTGTTTTAAATTTACATATTGTGTCAAAAATTATCTTAATTTTACAAGGTTAAAAGGAAAGCTAAGGTATTTACCTCCTTTTAAAGGTGATAGAAGTTATGTTGCCCAAGGAAGGGGGTCCATGCATACGCATAAAGATGCGTATCTTGTAATTGTAAATAAAAAGGACTTAATACCCACATTGTTGAATTAGGCAAAACATTGACCCCTTATTTAGGATGTTAATAATTTTAAAGAGGCATGAAAAAACGTTTTATATAACCATTAACAACAAACAAGATGAATAAGAATAGGCCTCCATCAATTTGGATCCTAGTTTCCAACCTTTTAGTTCTTTAAAAGGAAGTTTTTAAAATTGACAATAGTAAGGTTGGTAAGGAGTTGAAAGGATTAGGGGTGGTGAATCAAGCCCCTGAATAAAGGGCATGAATCCAAGATTTATTAGGAGGAATAGAGACAAATGATAAGAAAGGGGTAGATGCACAATCAAGTGGCTCACTTTTGTGACAAAACATTTTTTTTATGGGTACCTTTTATTAAAATGCATATAGTGATTACTATATTATTTATTCTATTAATTGGGATTTAAATCTAGATTAAAAGTTTCATTATGAAGAGAATTGTGTGGTTATTTATTGATAAAAAGACTAATTGGCTAGTATCAATGGACTTTTGAAATTGAAAAAATGGAGTAGTCATCTAACTAGAACATCACAAAATGAAAAAAAAAAAAAAATCACATTTCAAATTTGTTGTTACGACTCAATATATGAATGAAATACAAAATGATAAACTCATATCAAGAATCTTATTTTAAAAACCTTAACCATTTAGTAATTAGGGACTTTTGAATAGTTCAAATTTGACCACATTTTCATAAGTCCATGTGAGTTGCAATTTTTGTTTGTTTTTCAATTTTTTTGTCCCAAAAAAATTTCTATAAAACATTTCACATGGATCATTATTCATATGGACTTTGTGGGTTTTCCTTTTATGATTTCCAAGTTAATAAATAATGTCAACTACATTAAATATAAAATTTCACATAAATTTGGGAAGGTTTGTAGGTGATTGAGCATGTATTATTCAAATATTAGAATAATAACATTTTACAGCGTAACAATTGTGTCCATTTCATTTTAGAAAATCTTGTTTGGATTCATAGGGATTATAATTTTTGCCATTATTGAGCCATTTGATTGTGTGTTCACCCAAAAGACAAACAATCCACAAAACCTTTGAAATACTTGAGAAATATGTAAAGAGCAAGGAAATAAGGTAAGAGGATGGTGATAGTTCATAAGTAGAAGGAAATGTGCCATTTGAAAGTGGGGCCGTGGTTTGGTCACCTTGGAAATTTATTGGCAAGAAAAGGTCAACTAAACAAGAGTTGTTTTTTTGAAGAGGTTTCCCAATGGCTTGTTCTTGGATCATCCAATCCCATGTTTATTTTTAATGCTATAAGAAATATGGCTACAAGCTACATTCAATGTGGGTAGGTGATGGGAGAAAAAATTGGTGGTGGTGGAGGTCTCTAATTCCAATTGGTTGGGAACAACTTTGCAAAGACACGGGCATCCTTGAAAGCATGAAAGTAGGGAATCCCAAAGTGTAAGGTAATGTTGCAATGAACCTTATTGATATAAAGGATTGTAAATTTATGGGGGTTGGGGATGAGGAACAAGGTAGAAGAACTAGTTATCTACTAAGGTTTTTTATACAAGTAGGTGAAACGATGCCCCTAGAAGACTTGTGCATAACAAAGTTAGTAAGGGCACTATAAGGGAAGATAACATGGAAGGTTGTAGGGATCGAATGGAATTGTTATCTCGCCCAAAAAACACAATGGAAAAAGCATATTATATTCATAGGTGTCATTTATTATCCCACTAAGCCAAGGCAAATGCACATCTAGGAACAATAAAGATAATGTTTGAGTTCTAAAAATGCATACCCCATAACCTATGGGTGTGAAAATTTGAAGACAAAGGTAATGGTTATAATGAATAAAATCTTTCACTCATCAAATGATGATGTAGTTACAAATAATGTCTTAAAATGTTAGGGGTTTAAACACGATAATTGTTGTACAAAAGTTGTGGTTTTATTATAAGGAATAAACACCCACATTAATCATTTTACTTTTGTAAGAACATAGATTTTATGGGGAGAAAGCAAAATGTTTAGGTTTTAGAATATGAAAGGTCATAAGTTAATGGTTCAAAAAAGTTGCCTTAAATTAATATTATCAAAAAGAGAAGGTGGGCAAAGGAGGAGTGTATACATTAATATTAAGAAGACTTGTGATGACAATTGTGGCAATTAGGTCCCTAATGGCAAGTAAAATGTAGTGGATAATCTTATGAAGGTTACCAAGGGGTGACCTAGGGGTAGCAAATGTCTACACTCGCCACACTCCTAAGGAACATTGTTTCCTTTGGGTTGAAATGGTTCAAAAGTTAAAAAACATTCATAAATGGATATTTGTCAATGACTAAAATATGGTGGAATTGTGTAAGGAGAAGTTCAACATATGTCATTTGATTTCTGAATCAAAATTAGTAATTTGGGAGCAATTCAAAGTTCACTTTGAGGTCGAAGATTTTATTGACTCTAAAACTAGATTGAAATACACATGGGACAACAAGTGGAAATAAGGAATTAGAGGTATGACCATATTATATAGGTTTTATTTGCCTAAGGAGGGGGGATGCCAACAAGTGGTTGTACCTAACAATAGAATTCATATTTATTGTTGAAATTTTTAGAATTAAAAACCTAAATGCTGAACTAAGAAACTTAAATTATATTAATTATTCAACATTCATACAATGTATCTCATTTGGCAAGTATGATATGGACCTATTTAGTTACACAATAGGCCTTCAAATTAATCATTGCAAGTTTGTGGCTTTTGGATTGGGGGGGAAAAAGGAAAATAAACCGATTTGGACACATGATTTTAATTGGACTTGGGCCTTTCTTAAGGCCATCTTTAAGTTGTTAAGGACATCATTTGGGTTATTTGTAGTTCAATAGGTGCATACATCTTTATATTAGGAAAAATCCAATGCAAATTGAAACATTGGTCGGGAGGAAGGTTGTAATAATTTTATTTTTCTCATCCCTATGGTACTTTGTTAGTGTGTGGGGGGCACCATGAAGGGAATTCATAAGGTCAATCATTTCATGAAGAATTACCTATGGGTTGGGTTTGCCTGTAACCGTTAATGTCAAGTGGCATGGGATTAGTGTCATAAGAAAATAAGGAAGGAGACCTAAGTCTAGTGGATCCAATTGAAACTATGGAGGTGCTTTTATTTAATTATGTAATCCATGCCTTGGAATTAAGGGATTCCAACTTATAAAAATTTATTAAGTTTTGGTTAAGGAACTACCAACCCCATGACAAGGGGCAAGTGGGCCCTTGACTTAAAATAATGCCTTGCAACCAAGACACAAAAAAATTCTTGGGTCAATTTTATGTAGTTAGATAGGCAAGACCTAGGGAAGGATAATGAAATAATTAAAGTGCAATCGTCCTCAAAAGCCAAATGATATTTTGATGTTAAACTTCTAGTGGAACAAAGTAATTTAGCCTTAGGAGATGGGTTTCTTTAATAGTAAAGTAACAAAGTTGCTATTTGGGGTGGGTAGCAATTCAGGATGTGTGGATGGTAGCTGAAAACATGTTTGCAACTAAAAAGGAAATGTGTGATAAATATATTTTATCCTTTGAGGAAAAACTTGGTTATGAGATAATAATAGCCAAACTATAATTGCTTTGGGGAATTCATTGATATCAAGTGACATTTGTTGTTCCAAAGGGGATTAATTTGTGTTGTTTAAAGAAAATAGGACCTTCCCTATGGTGGTTTAATTTGCTTCTACTAAGTTTAAACCAATGTATGGGGATGAAAGGCAACAATTTTCCCATAAGGTGAAAAGTATTCATGGTGGGTCCATATTTTAAGATATTGATTCCCATAGATGCACTAGAGATAGAAAGGGGGACAATTGTAGCTAGGTTAGAATGGTGGCATTGACTAGAATTATAGAAATGGTAGGAGGTCAGAAAAAATGCATTACATGACATTATTTGGCAAGATAATTAAGAATTTAAGATCTTTAGAACCTAACTCTAATGCTTACTTATGGAAAGGAGGGTCCAACCTTTCTTGTATTTCACAATTCCATTACAAAGGAAAATTTGAAATTGTTGTGAAAGAAAGTTGGTCCAAGTTGCTAATTCCTTCCACATTCAAGCTTAGGTGGACCAACAACTAATGCAAATTGTGGAGTACGAAGGAAGTGGGATTCTCATGGGTAATTTGAAACAAGGCAATGGTGGTGAATTCATGGAAAGTTGCAACAAATGGTTTGATCAATCAAAGTTACTTGTCGTGCAGTATTGGAAAATAGTCCATCATGCATAAATTTTGTGAATGTAAGATTTTGGGAATGTAGGATACATAATGGACATGAGACTATACACAAGAGATGTGTGTGAATTCATCAACAATGTTAAATTATTTCAACCAACTTTTATAATATAATGGAAGCACAAAATTTTTGTTGCTTAGACATGAGGCATTTATAGGTTGTTGAAAACATGTGGTTTTTATTGAAAGGTCAAACTTTTTAGATGATTTAGTTCAAACAAAGTGATTCAATGTTCAACAATGTTAAATGGGATATTCACATGATTCATAAAACCATTTGAGAAATTTTACTTGATTATGGTAAGGTTACCTAGAAAAGGTGTGTTAGAGGGATTCAACAATCTTTTGCCTTGGAGTATAAATATTTTTTGAGGGCTTCAATATGGGATGGGGAAGGAATTAGGTTATTTATGTGTGAAAATGTATTAGGTATATTAGATGGTGATATGATGGGCCTTACTAAGGCTTCATTACTTAGATTTTTGTGAATGCATGTTGGTGTCCCCCCGTAGCAAAGGTTTATTGTGGTAAATTTATTTGTGCGATGGATTTTTTTCATTTGTGCCTCCCCCCCCCCCCAAAGGATTTTTTTAATTATATGCACCTCTTATTAATTTTTGAAAATTTGAAATATTTAATATGAGACTACCTTAGAGAGATTATTTTCTACATATTTTATGAAGCATGTGAAATAAATGGGTTTTTTGTATGCTATGAAATAATAAAATATTACAAGCATGTTTTTATTAAGATTGGAAATATTTTAGAATTTTCATAATTTGATTTTTGGTTATACCTTATTTACAATGAAATGATAATTAATTTTCATTTTTCCTTAAGTTGCACCCTCTATGTTTTGCACATCATTTGGAAAAAATAAGAAGTAAAGTGCCGTGGGAAAGAAACAAAATTTCTTTTGGAAATAAATAATTTTTTTGATGTAAAACTATTAATTGTTAGGTAATAAATTATGGTAATGGATGTTTTATCTCCATGGGAAGAAGAAATTGGCCAATATTGCAACTAGGTTTGACCAATTGTTTTTTGGACTCTTTGATATTTGATTTTGCAAAAGTGGTGATTTTTTGTTGATTTAAAAAAAATAAATCACAAAATAGAGAGGCCTCACAAACCAAAAAATATTGTTCACAATGTCTTTGTGTGTGTGTGTTTGTTATTTTTTCCAATTTCTTGATTTCACAAAATGGTGATTTTTTTTTGCTAAAAATGCATTTTACTTTGAGAAAACACATTTTTCAACTTCCCCCCCCCCCCTCAAAGTTGAAAAGTAGAATTTTTTTGCCCTAGGCCAAAATTGATGTTTTACTTTTCCAATTCTTAGATTTCACACAAAAGATTTTTATTTTTATTTTCAATTTTAATCTTTTTACAAAATGGCAAAAGAATTCACGTAAATCTTTGGCTTAAATATTTTAGTTATAAAGTAAGGTACATTATATTTGATAATAATGCCTCGTCAAAACAAGGAAGCACACTTCATTTTTCATATGAACATTTCATTTTATGTTGTCATTCTTACATAATCCAAATATGATTCAATTTCATTCAAACTTAATATAGGATTTTACATCAAGTAAGCCCCATGGGTGGAGGGCGTTTCCAAAATGGGTGGTAGGACTTGGTTATTACCTTGTCCTAGGGCTTTCCTTTATTCACAAGATTGAATTACACAAGTTTTCAATATATGTAAGAAAAAATTTAATGCCTCTTTGTGTGAGTCCTTTAGACTTACCTATGAACCTACCTATGAGTTTTATTCTACCCCTTGCTTATACCAACATGTTCCATATGGACCAACCTTAATCCTATTATTTCATATTCCTTACTAGTATCTTAAAGCAACTATTGTAAAAAACCTTGGCTTTATCTAGGAATAATAATAATAGCTCCCAAAATCCAAATTTTGCTTATGAAATCTTTTGATGTTAAACAATGTCAGAATGATTGAAAGCCTTTTCCCCAAGTGGGGAGGCATTCATTTCTTCTAAAAGGTTTTCACTTTTGCCAAGGTTGCAAAGGCCTTACCAATAATAGGTCACAATTTTAATCTCCAAGGTTTTCAAAGTTTTTAAAACTAACAAGTTGTCAAGAGTTTTGGTGAACTGCAATGTGAATGAGTTCAAGATTTTTTTAGTTTTGGGTTATTACCCTCACGGAGGAACAAAAATATTCATTTTGGTGATATTATGTGTGTTTGTGCATGTTTAATAAGAATATTGTGATATGTTTTATGTTGGATGCACACACTTAGATCTATTAATGCATAACAAAATGATTTGCATGAACCTCCCCCTAAAGGTCCTCAATAATGTCTAAGGTCATGACTTGCTATGGTATGGATTCCTTTGCATAACGATAAAAGTACCCAACAAAAGATGAAGGATCCCAAGATACATGTGTTTTTAGCCTTAGTTACTAGGCCCTACACCATTGTTGAATAAAATAAAATCATAGCAACTAATATTGAATCTTTTTTTTTTAAAATTAGTAGCCAAATACTAGTATTAAGGTCTAATGACAATTATTGGTTCGTATGAAGCATGTATATACTTGGTATTGATATTTTTTGGCCTTGGTATAAACCAACAATGAATATATGTTTAAAGGAATCTTATAAGCAAGTATCATTTCTTTGGTAGGTTTGGGGTGTTTATAAAATACACAAAAAAATAGTCCACCCAAAATCCAATAAAAAAACAAAATATCTTGAAGTATAAATATGAAACGATAGGTCACTGCATTTACTTTATAGGAAGTTAGATACAAACTTTGAAGAACTTTAGTATTATGAGAGTAGGTCGAAAATATGTTTGAAACTAACTGGGTCAAAATGGTGTTCAAACCTACTTACTATTAAAATTTTGATGTATTATGATTATAACATGCATAATTTGACAATACATAAGTATATTTTAGAGCCCCATTAACTTGAAAATTTGAAAAATCAAAATTTCATCTACATGTAGCCCATTTTGTAAGATCGAAAATCTTGTGCAAATAAAAGCATTTAAAAAAAATCTACTTAATTCTACTTTTAAAATGGGGGTTTTCAACATTTCAAATATAAAATGAAGGATTATCATCATGTTAATTATTGAACAAAATAAGTTTCTTAGTTTCAATACATTAAAACTTTTTCATAGCTACTTGTAATTGTTTTTGGCACAAAGCAGTGAAAGATTTATTATGTTCATGCTTATGTGTTAGCATTTAAATTTTAGATTCTAATAATTTTGGCATATAAACTATTATTAGTATGTGATGTACTTGTTTCATATATATGTAATTAGTTTATTTTACTTATTGCATGGGCATAATTATGCATTTCCACTTATATGCCTAAGTTTAATTATGGGTAATGATCATTTCAAACTACCATATATTGTGGTTACATGATTTTATTTTTATTTTTTTTTAGGGAAGTTTTTTGCATATTTATACTTTTCCAAAATCTTGGAAAATATAAAAATAATTTATTTATTTCCAAACTTGCACATGTATTATGGTATTGGCATAAAATATTTAAATTTTTTTTGTACCAAATAGGTATTAGTATGAAGCCTCATGTTCTTAGCAAGCAAGTTAGTTTTCTAACATTAGGACCAATATCCATGATCACTACCTTCAACTATGGCAAATGTTCTCCATGTTTTACGAATATTTAATTACCATGGAAATCATCACAACTGCATTAAATTGAATAATAGAGAGCTCTTGACAATGTTTCAACCTTAGTTACGGCCTTTATGTCCACTTCCATTTACTCCAAAACTTTAGTCTAAACTAATGTTGCCTAATTTTAGTGTTTTAATTTGAATAAAACCTTTGATATCAATTATAATCTTTTAAAATTTTGATAGAACCCCCACTTTTGGTCATAATTATAAAAAAAAATTGTTAGCATGACTTGTAGGACTTGGTTGTTCACATTCTTAAACTTTCATTTTCCAATTCTTCCCCCAAAAAAAACCTTTGACTAATCCACTTTGAAGACCAAATCCTTTTCAACCTACCTACACAAAGCCTAGAGTTGAAAATCTTGGTGAATACTAATGTTGTAAAACCAATGAAAAGTGGTCACGTAGATAAAAAATACACTTACTTTCAACCTTTTTAGAAAACATGTATATTTGCATGCCTAGAGAAGTAAAACAAACATTTGAATGTGCAAATAAACAAAACCCACGTTAAATGTTTTGCACAAGTTAGTGCTATATCTAGATTTGGTTTTTAACATTGGTTCAATTGAGAGCTTTATAAACACCGTTGTGTTTTTTTTAGGTATCATCTTTGGTTTTCGCTTTAAGTATTAACATTTGAAAATAGGTAACAATTTCAATTAGCAATTACTTAAAATCCGTTCCAACTTCCTTTTTGACTACCTTGCTTTGTGGCTTTTTATCACATGTCCTCTTTTCCTCCTAGTTTTTTCTCCTCTTGTGACTTTAATTCTAAATTGAGAGATTTTCTAACCTTCTTGACAATGAATATTCAATCTTCGATGTGATGTGCACAAGAGTGTTTATGAACACATTATTATTCTTTTTTATGATGAAAAATATTGAATTTTGAATTTTAAAGATTTTTTTTTGACATACCTTTGTTTTAATGTCATATCTTTCTCATAATTAAGTTTATATATTTTTATTTTAAGGTGGTGACGTGCATTGTTGTAAACTTTCCGAAAAAATTAAATTTGTTTGATGTTAAGCTCTTATGAAAAATTTATGGCATTTCAAATGATAAAAGGTCCATTGCCAAACATTTTGGAAACCCACCCACTCAAATCCCATTAATTCAATGGACTTACATTTCCACAATGTTTTTACAACATACACCACAATTAGTCTTTGAAGAGGTGGTGCAAATGTGTACCATCAAGCATGATAATACCTAAGCCCAATAAGGCTACACTTGTTCGAGCCCACATATCAAGCCAAGAAATCTTTTTAATTTGAACTTCATGGTCATAAAACACATTCCAATGCAAAGTTTTCCAACATTTAGCCTTCCACAAAAGGAAGGAAATTGAATTTGATTGTGAAGGGTGTAAGCAAGATATTTTGTATGTCTTTGTTACCTTGTTTTCTATTTGAAAACATGAAAAAAATAGTTTTTCAAACTTTTAACCTTCCTTTAACATTTCAAAACAAATGATTTTAAATGTTTTTTCATAGGCATTTCTAGCCTCCCTTTAGCTTTATACAAAAAATTGTGTCATATCATTTAGACATAAAGTACCCCAAAAATATCCTTGATTTTTAAGGGGTTGAGGATGATTTTTGTTATGAAAACAAACTTGATTAACCAAAATATATATATCAGAATGTTCACCACATCAATATTGACACGCTTGAAAAAAAACCAAATACTTGCAAAAACAATTCACCTGCTTTCAAGTACTTTAACTTTATTTTTCAAAATGCCTCAAATTTTAGGTCCAATTCAAGTACTTGCAAATAGCTTAAAAAAACATGATTATAACAATTCAGCTTTTGAAGTCCATGCAAACAAGAGTTAAAAAATAATGTACCAATTTTATTTTTTATTATCCCCATAAAATCATCTACTTGTTAGTCTTACTCTTTAAGGACCCCAATATTTTGTCGCTTACATTACTTTTTTTGTATATTTTACCATGCTTTCACCCTAAACAAAGAGGCTTATGCAAATTGATGATAAGGAAGGAGAGAAGACAATGAAAGGTGGAAACTAATAACTATAAAGGGAGAATATTGAACCAATAATTGGAATAAGAAAGATAATTAATTTGCTTGCATTGTTTGTGTGTGTGTGAGATATTGGTAAGTTTGTTTGATTGAATTTGGAGCATAAATAAACATGTGATGGTGGTTTGAATGATTCAAGGTCTATTACCTTTAAATATGAAAAATACATAAAGGTTTTTTTCTTCATTATGGGTTGTTCATATATCTTTTGATTCAATATTAATAATTTTTGTCTTTTGTAACCCAACCAATTATTGGACTACAATACACATTATAATCTTAATGAACTTTTAAAATTCCATTTCAAACATTAAAACCCTAGAACTACAAGTAGCACACATGTAAATATATGTTCACCTATTATAACAAAGAATTGAGGAATGAAAAAATACCTCACATTAATTCCAAGGTCTAATTTTGGTTCTACTATGAAGTCAATTTCAAATTTATTTTTATTCCAAGTTTTCCTCATTTAAAATCTTATAATGTAAGGGACCTAAAACTAACCAACTCCAGTTCAAACCACAACCAAACATGATGATTACAACACCCTTCCTACTTCTTTCATGAACTCCTACAACTATGAATTACATTATTTAATCTAGTAATATTTCTTGAACACTTTGAATAAGTTGACAAATTTGAAAATATTGATCAAGGTGGGTTTTGTGAAATTGCTTGTCACTTAACATCACAAAGACTTGGAGTTCCATTCCACACAATCCATTTGTCCTTATAACCTTTTGCACACCATCATCACCATGTCATATTTTGAACTTGTGGATTCCAATAATGCAAACTACATGCATTAGCCAAACTAGGAGGTGATGGAGGCCATATTTTTTCATTAAAGCAAAATGAAATGTCAAATCATTTTTTTGAATATATCACATAGATCTAATAAAACATATTGAAATGAGTTTTTTTCTTCTTATAATTGGTGATGCTTAATGGTAATGTACCACAAATGTGCTATAGGCAACATGTGGGGAACATTTTATGATGTTCTTAACAACATTTGGCATGAATAACCTTTTGATACATCAAACATGTATGTTTGAATTTGACATGTTTACAATACAATAATGATGAAAAAATTTGCTTGTCTCACAAAACTAAATTGTTGAAGCTACCAAACTTGGAACAAAAATGTTGCACCATAGTTTGAATATAATTTAAACTACACAACTATGTATAGAATAAATGTGATAAAAGAACATAGAAAAACATTAAATTTTTTTCAAGGAAAATGATATCAAGTTGAATAAAATGCAATGAAACATGGTTGATGTTAGCTTTAATGTGATGGTGAATGTGATGGCTATTATATTTATCAAATTTATCCTTCCACTTTCAAATGAATACATTGAATTATGCAAGTTGATAAGACAACATCATAAACTTTAAATATCATGAAATTTCAATAGAATCCATGTAAAAATTATAAAACAATATGTATGTACAAAATCCATGGGTTTCAAAGTGTAAAAGTGGCATGAAAATAAATAAATAAATAAATAATATATATATATGATATATGTTTTCTACTTATGATGTTTTGATGTGAAATATGTACAACTTACATTTTAACTAAATTTGTGCAATTATTGTGATGTAATTTTGCATAAAACTATGTGACTTTGGTATATTAAACATAAACATTCATGTATATCATTAAAAAAAATGTCTAATCCATTTGAATATTTAAGATATTGAATAACACAAAAATATTGTTCATATAAATTATAACATGGAATTTGTGCAATTTTTGTACAAACCTATGAAAACCACATTTCACACAAAATTTGTACAAACCTATGAAACTTAATAAGTCTGCGATGAAATAAAATATCATTAATATAGACAAATTCAAAGTCTAAACAATTTGATTCCAAAGATTGTAATATCTCAACAACTTCATGCTTGTCTATCAAATTATCAACCATTTTTAAATTTTGATTTAAAAAAAAAATCATGAATATTTAATATTTTCCTTGACAACTTCTTGTAATTTGAAATATATAAAATCTGAAAATTTCAACATTTCAAAATATATATATTTAGTGTTGAAAATACCATGTTCATATAGATGCCACAACATCCAAACATGTGTAATATCTAGATGTAACATTCAATTGACAAATTATTGTATCGAATCATACTTTGTAAATCTTATATCACATTGCATAATTTATGCTTGAAATGATTTTGCATTAAAATATTCCTCGTGTCATCATTTTTTTGTAGTTGTGTGTTTCTTTTTATTGAATGATTAGTGTGTATAATGTGTATTCAAATTTTAGGGCTTCTTTTAGCCATAAAGTTCCTTGATAACAACCTATTATCCTAAAATGTAACATGGATGTTTTCCATGTCATAAAGTCAATGACAGTCTAGGATCAAATTATGAAGATGACAATAACATTTTGACATATTTGAGACAAGAATCAAGTGCATCGTGGTCTTTAATGTTGGTCACAAAACACTTTCTTCAATGTATCAAACTTATTTTCTATTATGTTTTCATCTCATTTGTGTGACCTACAATTGATTGAAAAGTTATTTTAACATGAATGCTCACCCTAGTGATAGGGTGTAATGCAATTCATGGCCATAAAACATATCCCTTGTTGTGAAAGATGCATGGATGGATATTTTGTTTCCTTTCATCCTCACAATCGTGGGGTGTCATGTAATTCATGAAAATAAAGGATATCCCTTGTTGCAAAAGAGGTATGGATGGATGTTTTGTTTACCTTTCAAGATCAAAGAGGCCATGATGATGCCCTCAAAAGCTTGTCAAACAATATTAGTAGTGAACTCCCTAATTTTAATGACAACCAAAATCATGAAAATTTAAGGCACATTCCCTAACTCTTTTCAATTAAGGTGAAAGTTTTGTGTAAGAGTTTTAAAATGCAAGATGTTAAAGACCCCGTATGCATTAATTTGTGGGTGTCTTGGAATGCAAACATGTATGGTGTTTGCATGGTTTTTATTATAGGGTGGGATTGATGGTAATTTGTGTTAAATTATAATGTTTAACATCACTCTTTTAGAATGATTAGTATGAAGTCACTTTAATTACACAAATAAACAAAGAGGGAAGTAATGCATTTTGATGCATTAATGAAAGTTCAATGCCATGTTTTTGTTCTTTAATATCCTTAATGTATGGAAATCATCTAAAAAGTTGGGGAAGACAAAAAGATCTCCAAGACTATTTGTTTGGTTTGACAATTGCATACAAAGGATGTAATGACCACCACTTTTGTCATGATAGTGTAATCTTTGGCAAAAGGTGTGATAGTTTTGTTATTATGAGGTGTGACATGTTAATTGCACCATGGCAACTAAGTTGCCAAAATATATAATCACAAACAACATATATTATTTCCAATATTCCATTGCATCAACTTTTTTGGACATAATAATTAGAATTCATGCAAAACAACTTTCATGATATAGTTGCTTATTGCAAAAAGTTTGATGCACTCCAACATGTTGGCATTTTAAGTCAACTTATACACAACATAGGCAACTTGATGTCTACACATGTTCTACAAGTTTATGTTTGTATATTTTTCTTATTTTACAAGTCAAACTTACTCAATATTGTGGAACAACGTATACTTTGAAATCTTGAAGTTACGAATCCAACATATATTGATATAAATTTACAACGAAGAAATAAAAAACCAAGTTGTGGATGTGAGTTTTGCCCCATACATAGGTCATTTCTAGCACATGCACAACTACATATCATATGTGAGCTATAAAACATTATTGTGACATAGTAAACAAACAAATCAAGATTCAATATACTGAAATCTCTTATTCCAAATAGAACATTCATGTTTGTTACTTAGTTTGTTAAAGGTATTTTGTAACCACGTCACAAGATTCACAAATGTTACACAGCCAAGTGTGACATTATGTTCCATGGTGCCAAGGAAATGCATAAACCAACAAATTGATGCTACAATATTTCAATGGACATACATGCTTATTTAAAGCACAATAAACAACATACAAACCTATATACAACAATATTTGGTGAGTATATTGATGGAACCCTAATATATAGGCTAATATTTGTCTCGGTATTTAGTATAATCTAAGGGCAATAGCCCATACCTTATTGGTTTGAAAACTTAAAAAAAAAAGTTTTGGTACAAGTATTTGCCTAATTTGAAATTTAAAAAAAAAATTGATGCCAACTTCATACCAAGGCCATATTTTAAATGTAACTTGATATAATAACTTGTGAGATGTATTAAGACACCAATTGCCATTGACAATGTGGTGTGATTTTTCATATTCCTAGTTACAAACACTAGGTATGTTGGACCCCTAGGAAGGTTTAAGAGCTAATGGGTAGGTGGGGCCAATTGGTTAACAAAATAACATATGTGAATTATTTGCCCATATCTAGTTCAATTGTGAACAACCCAATTGAGGATTCTTTGTACATTTTTGGCTTACACCTTACAACCCAAGTGATTCTTGGTTTTTCCTACATTTTTGGCCTATAAGCAAAAGGCAATTTGGACTATAATGGGCCTATTATCAAGTTTTGAACGTTTCCTTAATTTGAGGCAATATTAAGTTTTGTAATACATGACCTCAAAAAAATTGAGTATGAGGTGTCTTCAAGTATTGCACACAAGCCATGGTGCTTAGTTTGCAAATAACTATGCCCTTTTTGAAAGAAACAATTTCATATGGCTAGGGAAAATATTAACAAATTAGATTTATCTAATGTTTAATTTCATGCTTAACACATCAATGATCAATGGTTGCAAAATGATATTTAAAAAAAATATATAGAATTTGGAATATGTGGGAAATCTAAAAAAATTGAACAATGATAATAGACTTATCCGTAAAGTGACCCTGTCTTTGGGCATGTTTTCACCCCCTATACCCTTTTTCAGTGGTATCCGGAAAGTAAGGAAATTTTATTAAATCTCAGTATGAAATGCTGAAACTTGGCATTTAATGCACAAGGTTCGAGAGTAAGTATAGTTTATTGACCAAAACTTGGATTTTCTTTGGATAGAAATCAAACTGTTTTCTTCATTAGTTAGCAAGAATCAAAGCATTTCTAAAATCATTATAGATGATCATCATTTTTTTGGGCTCCATATCAATAGTAGGTAGCCAAATTGAATGAATACTCACCAATAAGATGCTATCCATTAGATGCTTATTATGGCCACGGTATCAAATTTGGAGTGTTAAATTTAGGGTGAATGTTTAGGTTCTTGTGATTTGGAGTTGAGATGACACCACCCTTTTGTTGAAATTGGGACAACAAATGGAACATGGAACTAGTCTTTTAGTAGATCCAAAATCAAAACCATGAATTTTTTTTTTGGAACATAAGATTTATAGTTGAGTACCCATTCATTTTAATTACTTGTTGAAGTCTATACTTATATAGAGACCCTTGTTTTAATTTGTTGTAGAATTTTATACTCAACTTTGCATTGGGGGGGAGTGTGTAGTCTATGTATGAGACTACTTAGTTTTTGAATTGGGCTCCGAGGTTCTTGAATTTGGAAAAATGTGCGAATATCCCTCCCAACCCTTGAGGAGTAGGCATAATATCCCTCCCAATTTTAGGAGTGAAAGTCATGGATATAAGATGCCCTTCACATACATCAAAAGTTTCTCCAAGTGCTTTCACCTTCCCTTTTAAAACTTATAGAAGGAAAAACTGAACAAAACTGGTTATGACACAATTGTAGATGAACTTCAATTGAGTTAATATATGGTTTCACCTTTGTAACCCATTGTGGAAGAAATAAGTCCTCTATATTGGCAGATAGGTAGGAAAATAGGTGAGCAATAAGAATGTTTCTAGTTCAATACCTGAAATTAGGCATTGTGGTGGAAAATTAAGTTTGTTTACATATTGATATGTTATGTTCTTCTTGACAATGAACTCCTTTCTTTTGTGCCCTCCCACCCCCAAAGAAAAGAAAAAAAGAAGACATATATAAATAACCCAAACCTAAGGTTATCTATATAAATTGCAGATAATTAACTATATTGATTACAATTATTGTGTGCATTGGTAAACCAATTTTTGATATGGCTAAATTATATGCCTCTTATTTTCTTTTTGGAGATCAAAGTATGGGTATTGGTTCATGATTCCTTTATATCTTGGGTGCTTTATATTGATTTGATTTGATGTTCATTGGGTTAAACTTTTAACTTTAAAAAAAATCTACTTTGGATTAAAGAATCATGGGAAGAAAATGAGTTGGATTTGTCTCATTTGTAATTGATGCATAGTGCCAAATACACAAAAATGTTTTTCTATTCATATTTTTGGTTCTTAAAATTATTGCTTGGTTCAACTTCTTTTAGCACATGTGGTGGAGATCTAGAGTCCATCTTTTTGATTTATTTTTAAAAAGACAAACCTTCAAATCCCACAATCATATGTAAATAACAAGAGTGCAAAGAGTCACAAATTAAAACACAAAGGAGCTTTTTGATGCCACCGTCGTATGAGCAAGAAACCCAATAAAGGTGTAAACTGCATGAAGGTCATGCCATGATTTTTATTTTATTTGTTTTATTGAAATTTTAACTACAATTACATTTCAGATTACATTATTTAAAAAATGTATGAGATCTTATATTACTCAACAAAACATCAAAATTGCAATGAACCAAAACTTGAACAAGAAAAAAAAAGATAAAAATAGCTAACTTTATTATTTATAATGACTACTTGAAAATAAATAAAGTACCAAATCTTTGTTCCAAATAGTAAAGGAGGTGTGTAAGAGAAGGCAAATACCTAATGAGGAGGTATTTGTGCCTCCCCCCTCTCCCCATTATACGCTTTTAGAGTATTAAGTTATAGCCTTTTAAGCTAGTTCTCAATTATTAAGTACTTTTCATAGGGTGTGCTTGAAGATCACCTATTTCTCACCACAAGGTCCAAGCTACTTCTAGCATTGAGGTGTGTAGTAGACCCAAATGAGCACTTAGTCCTTTTTTGTAAAGAAATTGCCCAACAACAAACCAACTGACCTCCATTTGTAGTTGAGCTTGCAAGGTCATGATATAGAACCTTTTGTGCTAAATTTTGTTTGTGGTGGTGTTCTTCACACCATTTCACATTGCTTTTCACTTGAAAAAAAAACTCCCTCCGAATGGATTAGGCTTATTTTTCCAGTGGGAAGCCCCAAAAAAAGAAAAAAAAAGGGGAGTTGATGGTCATGATAGAGAGGTTGAAAGGGTTTAGGATTCCATGATTTGCTTACAAAATCAACCATGCATGGCTTGATTGAACTCCTTTCAAGCTGTTCTTCCTGGACTATGCAATCAATCAAACAACTGAGCTTTACTGTAGTAATGTGAGGTGGGTGAGTGAGCCTAGTGTTATCAAAGACCAATTACACTAGGCAATCATCAGACTAGGCAATCATCAATTAAAAGGGAGGAGGGATGGGTTGGATTGGGGGGTTTGTTACTTGAACCTTTAGGTGAGAGAGGGCCAGAGGCCATTTATTTTATTTTCCAAGATGCCGCAATGATATCCATTTTTCAACATGCCCCAAGTTGATGAGCAAATTTCTAAAATGGGTTGCAAAATTTGCATTATCAGGAGGTGCACTTCATACACAGATTCTCAAGAGAGTGTTTATCTAATTGCCAAAAATAAAAAATAAAAATCCATAAAGTTTACTAACAATTGTATTGTTGGAATTTTGTTAAATCTCTTCATTTGTTTTTATTATTGTCATTACTATTATTAATTTTCCAGTTCTTCCAAGTGGCAAGCTGACCATGTTTCTGAAAACAATCCAATATTGGTTTGTGCACACAATAGTAAGCCAAAGTGCCATGCAACATGAAAAAAAGGTTCCCAAAATTCAAAACCTTGATTTTAGCAAAAAAAGAAAAAAAAGAAAAAAAGAAACTGTAAAAAAAGCAGCTCAACACAAAAGTTGAAAATCAACATTATATAGACATTCTACATAATATATTTTAGATTATATGTATAGATTATTATTATTATGTTATGGTAAATATTATAGCTTTCAGTTGGATTCCCCATGGGATCAATCTTCTACCTTTGGTTCCAAGAAGGAGGATTTGGTGTTTGAATAGAATCTTATGAGTAATCTCGAAAGTCCACCCAATAATGTAAAAGTTGATGTTGGGGAAAGTTGTGTACTTCAACATTTCTGGACTACATAACAAAAGGTAGATTTTGGTGGCCAAAAATGTTGAACCTTAGAGGATCTTCATGTCCTTCCCTTATTGTTGATGGGGGCAGAGATGGGTATTTTAGTTTTGAAAGGTTTCACCATTTGCACATGATGTTGTTTCAGGGAGAGATGGGTAATTTAGTTTTGAAAGGTTTTGCCATTCATGCTTGATGTTGTTAGTGTGAGGATTGTCTTGTGGGGTTTTTGTGATCTTCTCTCAAGGTTATGATCCATTTTTCATTACATCAAAACTTGACTGCAAATTGCATACAAGGAAGTTCTTTGAACTACTTTCAGTTTCTTTTAGGTATTTTGAAATGGGAACTGATTGTTGAAGAGTGGACATTCTTGTGCTCAATGAAATTTTAAGCTTTGTTTTCAACATATGCAGCAGAAGTTGCAATCCAGTAGCTAATTGTCTGCATGAATAAAGTAGATTGAATTAACTAATTAAGCAATGTCGTTGGTGTTTACTGAATGAATGGACAATGGTTTTTGAACACAAAAAACTATCTTGTTAAGTCATTTGCATTTGGTGTGAGATTGTCATCAAACAAATCTCAAAAAGGAATACGTTTTGATTTGGTGTATTGCATGTTGTTGCTGTACTAGAGAGAGAAGTGAATGAAAATTGAGGAACCCATTCAATGCATTTCAAATACAGTTGATCAAATTGAGAGATTAGAGAATACAACACTTGTTGCTAATTATGAGAACCAGGTCTTTTGTTTCATTGCACTGGCAATAAAATCGATAATCACATTTTCTTCTGCCTGTCTAACCAGAATTTACAACCACAAAGCTATGCATAGAAGGACAGCTGAACCGATCATATAATTCCTTGATGTGTGTAGTAGTGTTTTCTCTAGAAATCCATCAACTTTTTTGTGGTGTGTTGGAGGCAATTAAGTGTTGCGGAGTTGGTCTACACACACACACACACAAACACAAAAGAGAAAAAAAACTTTACTTTTGGTGCTCAAAAACAAGTCCTCACAATCACCCAAAAAAGTTGTGAGTTCTTCTTAAAATTTCAACCTCCATAATGAAAGTTCTGCATGATATTCGGTGGCCTGAAATGCTGTATGAAACAGAAGAAGATGCAGGTGCAAGTGTGAAGGCTGTAGATGATGAGATGAAACCATCGATACAACCACTACGTATTCTTCACAAGTCTGTTTTTCACCAACAGCAACAGGGGGCAAATAATCAAGGTGCAAATGTGCACGACTCGGAGTCTCCACCGCAGCTGCTGTTTCCTCCTCAAAGATTGCCTTCAGCTCATGCCACAAAGAGTCCCCTGAGTCACAACTGGTCAAGTCCCAATACATTTATAGATAATTCTGGGTCATGGAGTGCTCATGGCTTCTTTGATACCAGGAGCAGTACCAATCTATACACCAGGGTTCCAGCTTGGTGTCCTCCCAACACTGGTTCTGACCGATACTCAAATGTGGAAATGCACAATCTTGCACCAGAGGAATCTAATAATCCTCATAGCTGGAGCATGCAAGGCCAAAATGACAACATTGAGTTATCCAATGATCAGGTGAATTACCACTCTTCACTTTGGGTTTCATCACCCATCATGATTTCTTGCTCTTTTATGGTGGTTTGCAACTTCTTTCTTTCTTTCTTTCAATTGTTGAGTTACCTGTTTTTGAACTCATATTTAGTTTGTAAGTTTTTTTTTGCTTTCACAAACCAAAGAGAAGCCAAAGATATACCAAAAAAAAAACAGAGACCCAATTTGAAGTTCTCCTGTGGTAGCTAGTAGACCAGCACCCAAGATTGTCAAAACTAAGAACGACTCCACTGGTGCTCAGTATGAGCACTCATCCAACAAAGTCACACATACAAAAACATGTTCGCGATATATTCAATTACAAAATATTAGTTTTCAAGAATTCTTTAGTTTTCTATAATTCTTTTTTTTGTTGTTGGCACCACTTCAAATTTTGTGCGTTGAGACATTTCTTAAGAGAAAAATCCCTCTTGAAGAATCGCACAAATCTAATATCTTGTTCACAGTCAATTGGGTTTCAACAACAAATGACTAGAGACATTCCTTGAGGCATGAAAACCTCTCAAGACACAAAAGACTTGAAATCTCATTCATAGTGAACTGGGTTCTAAGTTCTAAGAACAATACTATGAAAAACTAATATTCTGCAATAAATACTTGACAGTGCATGACAAAGTGAAAATGTGACTGCTTGGAATGGTAGAGCTTCAATGCTCTAGAGAAATAGAGAAAACAACCTCGCAATTTTTGTTGCAGTCTACATATATCTTCCTTCCTATTTCCATGTCTGAATCTGATATCAATGTGATTTTCCCTTGAACAGCAGCAGCGAGTGATGAAGCCCAGCCGATTTGTACAGCATTTACATTCAAAAAAGACAGCAGCAGCACAAAACAAGAAACATAATGCAATTCATGGGCAAAATCAAACTCAAAGTATGTCAGCAAACCCAAGCTACAACTCCGTCCAAGCCACTACTAGCAGAGGTGCTCACATGACTGCACTATTCCTTAGATGCAGTGGTTCTCATGACGAGAAGGCCATTGGAGGCATTGGGGTTTTCCTCCCACACTACTACATTGGAAATGGCTCAAAACACAAACAAAAACCTGGTACCAAATTTCTACAACGCTTTTCTAGTGTATTTTCTGAACTGCAAGTCTATATACTCCAATCAGAAAGAATTCATCCAACTTTTCCAGTGGTGCTTAAAATCCTTTGTGTTTCTATTAGTGATAACAACGAATCACATCGAACAACAAACAACAAACCCTGAAGTGTTTGTTGTTGTTGTGTTGTGGGTGGTTATTGCAGTGTGTTTAACAGTGCTACTGCCATACTGGATAGTGGAAATGTTGAATTTTGAGGAGAGGCAAAAGCAGCATTCTTACCAGCACTTTGGTTGTTGTGCACCCATTCTCATCTCCCAGAACTACCGTACGGTACTGACCTCCACAAATCCACACATCCAAATTCTCCTGCACACATGACAACAAGGAGTGGACATTTGCAGAGAAGATAAATTGCAACAGTAATGTCAGCAAAATCAGCTCTCCTATTACATGTTTAAACTTGTTCAGAGCTTTAAAGTGACCCTAATCATAAGCTGGAAGAAGCTACAGCAATTGATTAGGTTTTATTCAATCATAGTAACACTTTGTTAGGCAAAGGTGATACCACAAAAATATATCCTATTATATTACTGTCTTATCTAGGTTACCACCTTTGTCAAGACACTTGAGGATATGACACACAAGTTAAAAGCCCAAGCTCTACCAACTTCTCCATCACAAAATCCTCATATTCCTTTATAAAAATGCACTGCAGCACGTCTTGTTCACATGCATAAGCCACAACACATGAAATCAGAGTAGATGCTTCCTCTTCTTCTTGTAAACATCACAAGGCTGACTGACTGACTGACTAACTGACTGCAGACCAATGGAAACCCTGTCCAACACCTCTCTAGCAGACAGATGGAAACTCTGGATTTCATTATAATTTGCACATACTGCTGTATCATGTAACACAGTTTTCCTAATCCAACATGCACAAATGGATGCACACCCAACTACCTGGACATCCTGGATACCATCCCTATATCTCAGATTCAACCTCTCCTATGTACAGAAAGTGCCAGTACCTCTGTCTAGATTCTTTGATCCAAGACTACAGACCGGTTAATTTGAACCTAAGGGTTTGTAAACTATGCCTACACAGTACCAATGAAAGACATTTGCAGTAAGTACTGTACTAACTGCAGTCATCATTACCCTAAGGGCATAAAGCACAACTATATAAATGCTAATGACATAAAGTGGATATATCAGTACTTGAATTGTGCTTGCCCGAAATGTCATTCCCCCTTTCCCATTCTGCTGTACCACTATTGGTATTTGCACTCAAACTTAATGATCTTTCCCAAAGAATTCATCAGCAGTGGCGTGATGCGGTGATCAACCCCAACTGTTTATTGCTTTCACTGAGATGCAATCTGCTTAGATGTGGTACTTAATGGAACCCCATTGCTGTTGGAGGTGCCTGATTTGCGTCCCATCTGCTGCCGTAATGCAGGCCAGTTCATGTGTGCTGGTGTGCGCTTCATTAACGCCACGCCTGTCTTCTCATCACCCCCCTGATAGGCAGACAGATGTGAGCAGATATCTTAATGTATTTTCCAGATCTCTCTCTGGGAACTCTCCAAACACAATCAGCAAAATTAATACATGTGAGATTAAGCCTGCATGCAGGCCGAGTTGGCACCTTGTTCATGACCATTATCCATAGACGTCCTTTCAAACATGCAGGAGGTGGTTAGAACACAACGCTGACCTTGAGGCACATGCCAGCTTCCATGTTGCAGACAGGATACTCATGAGGGCAGCAATGATAGTGGTCATCACAGCAGGTGGCTGAGTCAAGGGAACAGCAACCCCATCCCAGGCACATGTTTCCCAAGGGAAATGTGCAGCAGCACGTGCTCTCCGCAGGGCATGTACGCCAGTTGTCACAAACCTGCCAAAAGATTACAACTATCAGTAAGATCATGAAGCAAACCACTTCCTGTTGTCAAAAATTGATCCTGCAAAAAGCACTACACTTGGCCTGGCAGGAGCCAATGGAATGAAGACCAACAGGACTTGCAAACTCGTTTGACAGATAACAAAGAAGAGGAGTACCCACCACTTCAGGGGGTGTTGGGGATGGTGGAGTGAGACCAGGATTTGGGGGATTGGGACTGTCCTTTGTTGCATAAGAAGGCTCAATGTTAATGCCACATAAACCAAAGTCATTAGCACCAATATTCCGCTGCATGCGTAGATAACCACGCTCACCCCAAAAGTCACCCCATGAGTTCTTCACAATCCAGTAGTCTAGTCCATTTTCATTGCCATAGCCGACTGCCAGCACTCCATGGTCAAGGTCAGTGCCACAGTCGCCAGTGAATACACCCTAATCCAACAGTCCCACCCCAACCCAAGGTCAAACACACACACACAAAACTAATTAAATAAAAACCCACAAAAGCAAGGGAAACAAACAAACCCAGATCTCAGTTCAAAACAAAGGGAGACAGAAGTATTGACACTCCAACAAAACAAATCCCTACTACTTACCCCTGAATACAACTGGAAATCCCGACCTCCAGCCTCAATAGCAATACTGACGGGCTGGTTAGCAACTGCCTTCTTCAAAGACTCCTCATCATTTTCTGGCACATCCTCATAATCATCAATAGTAACCACATGTGCATTTTTCTGGAACACAAAAGTCACAACAATACATTGTCAGCACGTGCTTCATAATTGTAAGAAGCAACTGTGTGTCTTCATTCTTTCCTCATTTCATGAAGACACCTAGTTGCTTCTTAATTATAAGACAAACTTGGAGAAAGGAATGAAAGACCTGCTGCAGTTACTTCTCAATTGTAAGAACTCAGAGAAAAGACTGAAGACACACAATTGCTTCTTAATTGTAATAACTCAGAGAAAGGAATCAAGACACACAGTTGCTTCTTGATTGTAAGAACTCAGACAAAAAAAACTGAAACACGAGTTCACTTCTTTAATTGTAAGATCTCAAGGGAAGGAATGAAGCCCTGCAGCTGCTTCTTACTTCTAAGAAGTCAGAAAGGAGAAGACTGAAGACATGACAATTGCAGCAGTACATATGCTTAGAAAAGATTCTTGTCAAACCCCGCATCCAGGAGGAGGAGGAAGAGGAGGTTGTTATGCTCCAAGAAGACGCAGACAAGTTGCAAAACCCTGTCTACTTTTAGCTCAACTCCACATGAAACAGCTTCCTTTGTAGAGGAAGAGAAGCTCTAGGCTACATGGTTCTCTTTCATAAGGGGAGGAGACAACTTTCTTCTCACCTTTCTCACATCACAGCGGCCATCAAAACCTGTGTACGGATAATCTTCATCTGTATCAATACCACCATTTTCGATGATAAACTCGAAGGCATAGTCCATGAGTCCACCATTGCATCCCTGGTTGTACGCATGGTCACAGTCCACCAGCTCTTGCTCAGAGAGCGTAAGAAGTTCACCGGTCTTGATTGCATTGATACCCTCAATTGCTCCTATTGTCGAAAAAGCCCAACAACTCCCTGTGCCATAAATACACAACAAAAAAAAACAATCTCACCATCAGCCCAGCAGCATATTCCTCGCAATAAACAAAACAAAATTAAAAAAACAATATTCACATCAGCCTCGTAGCATCTCCTTGACCATAATACACAACAGAAACAAACAATCTTCACATCAGTCTGCCAGCATCTCAATGGCCATAAACACAACAAACAATCTTCACATCAGCTTTCTAGGAATTACACAAACTTTTTTCCCTTTTCTCTCACATCTAGAAGAGACATACACAGCCTATCTAGAGGAGTTTCTGCTCTCATCGCTTCCTTGTCTCGTGGCTGTGGCTGGAAGATTCTCGAAGAAAGCAAGCCATCAGCTTGTTTGCTGTTTGTTTCTACCTTTCGCGCGTTCTCGCCATGAGAATTCTTGGCGGCTGAAGCCGCAAATTGCGTCGTCCTTGCCTCGGGGCGGAGTCTAAGAGTAGCGATCCATTCAGAGTGCGGAAAGAAGCACTTACAGTGTCAAAGACAAAGACACAAACATGCCAAGGCTGCGGATACTAAGAAGTATTGCAAGACAGAGCGGTGGATCAGAATTGCTTACACTGCGAAGTGATCAGCAAAGAAAGCTGAAGAAAGAGGAGACAAAGAATGGCGAAGAAGCAGATCGATCAGGGAGAATTGAGGAAGATGATTACCGCATGAGCCTTGGTCTTTGACGGCGGCAACGGCTCCTTTCTCGCGCCAGTCGATGGAATCAGGAGCTTCGACGTCAGCATAGCGGAAACCTGAAGACTTGCTTTGTTCCTTCTGATGATTCTTCTTCAACCTCCGGTTTCTATCGATCTTCGTCCCCGTGTACTTGGCGCGGAACTCCTGGTTCGACAAGTCTGCGAACTTGTTGAGTCCCAGCCAGTATGTTGAGTTCTTCTTGCCGTGCGCGTCTACGTACTGCAAATTCTCTTTGAAGATAAGGAACCGGCGTTCCTTCTCCGTGACCACGCCGCCGTAGTCCTTCTTCCCGTGCTGCTGTTGCCATTTCTCGAACAGCCGTAACATGCGTGACTCGGAGCTCAAATCCTCAGGTGCATATCCAAGGATTGATGACCGCTCCTCCTTCTCCGCAGCTGCGCGCTCGGCGTCAACAGATGCCAGAAAACACGCCGCCGCCAGCAACGTCACCACGAACACCACAGCAAAATCCATTGCGAGAAAGACCGGCTGCTTCTGCTTCTCCTCCCCCCGCACAGAGGAGCTCCTTCTTCGTCGACACCACCGTCTTTCACTCTCGTTTCTTTGCAGCCCTCCTTCTCCCTCCACACTCAAGCGTTGTCGAAACCGTAAAAACCAAAAGAAACCTCCGGATAGCGGGCTGGAAATTCCGGAGGAATCCACCGAGCACAGAAGAGGAGCTCGACACGAGAAACAACGCTCGGTCTCTCGCGCCCTCTCGTCCTCGTCCCGATGCCTCTTACAACAAATGCCGCAGATGAGTCGCTTTTCACATGACGAAGAAACCAATGGGCGTCTCCCCGAACCTACAGGCTCGGCGTAGCAACTTCGCAATCGAACCTCCAGGTTATGCCACGGTACCTCCAAATCGAGCCTCCATTTTTCGCCACGATATCTCCCAAACGGATCTTCAGGTTCGGAAATGAAATCTACCTACCGAGCCTAAGTTTCGGAAACGGTTCGTTCCTACCCAACCTGATATTAGGTCCGTAAACCGCCCCATGCCACAGCTTTGGAGTTACGGCCACGCCGTACCTACCGGAGATACCTGTATACCTACATACATACCTGCCTATCCCGAAATTAGGAATTTTTTTAAAGAAATTATAAGCCAGCTTAAAAGTGTTTAGTAGAATGCTTGAAACTGGGGCTCAGTAGTAACCTCAGTTTTGTCAAAATTGGGGATCAAAGCCAAAAAAACGAGGAGGAAAAATGTATACCCGTAATAGAAATAGGGGATTAAACCGCTTTTGGAATCTAGATTTAGTCTGGAGCAGGGGTTTTCATTTTTTTTAATATTTTTTTAAAAAATTCCAATTGTGTGATATCGAAAATTTGGCGAATTTTCCCCCAAAAAAGAAATCATAAAGTCGAATTTAGTCTTAAATTTTTTTCCAATATTTTGTCATGAATAAATAAATAAATAAATAAATTCTAAAAAAAGTCCGAGGGTCCAGAGTTCTACTCCAAATTTTAGATTTGCCTTATTTGTGTTTTCATTGTTGTTTATATGGTTCCATTAAATCAAATCTTGTAAAAATAAAATAATTAAAAATTTGTGATTTGATATATCCAATTTCATTAAATGATACTCTCTCCATTTAGTTCACTTTTTAGGTTTCTTTCAATTAGGGATGAACTACAGTAGATTTGAGATCAAACTAGGGTTCAAAGACAGGGTGACTTTGCAACACCTTTTATTAGGCTCCCAACAATTGAGGTCAAATTCCCTCCCCCCCCCTCCCCTCCCCCAAAACCAAAAAAGATCCTTTTTGGGGGGCGGGCAGGGCGGTTGGTTGGTTTCGTACTGTAGAAAGGGGTGGCGGGCGGGTCCCAAAATAAGGGGCAGGGGACGAGGAGCCAAGTCTGGCCCCGTGTTTTGGGACACCTAGGCTTTAACCCGTCCTAAAGCATGAACCCAAATAAAAGTAGATCATGAGGTGTAGGAGTGGGAGGACTCTTACACCAACTCCTTAAGAGTGAGATGGATCTTAAAACCTATATAAGTAGGCATAAGATCCCTCTCACTCTTAGGTAGTCGAGGAGTACGTGTTATAGGTGTAAAGGTCATTTTCACTCTTAAGGACTAGGCGTAAGACCCTGTTCTTCTTTGGGTGCAATATTCATGTATGTAAGGTGCCCTCCAAATGCATAAGGAAATTTCTTTTGAAGTGATTTTATGGCATTTGATAATTTGCTTGGAAAAAGAAGGCAAAAAAAAAAAGTTGCCACAACAACAAATGGCCGCTAAGACATCTAATTGGTGGCCGAACATAAAACAGCCATACCATTGGACGGCCCTATGAGTTTGTACCATCTGGGGATCCCAATTTCCGAAGCTTTTACTACACGGAATCGGCTCGAAAGGCCAAGCGTCCGTCACTCAATTGACACAATTCGACATGGGTACTATAGTACACATACCTTCACAGCTTTGACACATGTTTGTCGAATAATTAATTAAATAATTAATTTTGAAGATTAAATGTCCCCCCACCAAAAATAATCCCAAGTACTCTAAAATATTTTTTATTTTCCTTCAATAAAATATTTCTTTCAGAAAAGGTTAAAGTTTGAAAATTTTAACATTGTTTTTTCTTACAAATAATGTAATGAGTGTCGTAGCTGCCAAGGGAGTACAAGTATTTCATATTTGGGTCTTCATGAGTACCCTCCGAGGAGGGGCCATCGATGCACCCTTTTTTTTTTCCTTTTCTTCTTTGTTGTTGCTATAAGTACAAAAGTAGAGGTTTTGTGAACCCCTAAACCCCCAATAAGCCAAAAAAATAATGGCTTGTTTTGGGATTTTAAATCAATCTAGAAAGCATAAATAAATTCAAAATTCAAAAAAAATTGTTGGGTCATGTGGAGTGTGGTCCTACTAGGCTTCAAAAATGCCATGCTAACTAGAGAATTCCATGTCAATTTAGGGGAGCTTTGGATGATCAAACACAAAAGGCATGTACAAACCTCTCAAGGGGTGAGAGGTCGGCACAAGGGTAGAACTAACCAATCCCAAGATGGTACAAGATGGATGCGATGAGATCTCTCATCCATGAATCTCACATGGATGAATTTTCATGTAGGAGAGTCATGATTACATCCAAAAAATTTCCAATTGCTAGTATAGAGTACCTAATCAAAACAATTGAAATTATCGGCTATTAAACCAATCATGTTGCCATACCAAACAAGAGAATAGCTAACCCATTTAGCTTGATCACTAGTCTTGCATCACCTCCATTTAAATACACCTTAATTCGTGTCATCAACTAACCCAATTTTCAACTTCATTATAGATTCTTCAATTGTCAAGTGGAGAGTTGGAACATCAAACCCTAATTTCAGATGGTAGCTTGAGGAGGAAGTCACATGTGGGAGATTCATCATTGAAAATTGAAAAGGTTGATAATTTTCACTATGGTTGAGAAAATTGGAAGTTCGACTCCTTAATTTACAAACCCTAATTTCATATCTAGATGACATGAACATAACTAGATCATCTGAAAAGACCCAAAACCACCCTAAATTTCAGATCCAGCTTAGAATGTTTTTTTTTGGGAGGGTGGGAGGGGAGGGAGATAAGATGACCAACATACTAAAGTTGGGAACCAAAACAAAGGAGTTCAGAATTTCAAAGGGAATTTCATGAGGAGGGGGGGTTTTAGAGTTTTTGGGGGCAATCCAAAGTGCATTTTCCAATGCAAAAAGGGTTGTAGTTAGTTAGGGCTCTAACTATAGTTAAGAATAATGGGGTGGGGGGGGAGGGGGGGGTATATAACCATAGTCAGGGTTTAACCATAGCCCCTCACTATCCTTAAGCCTTTCAGCATGGTGGACACGTATTTAAATCATTTTTTTTGGCAATTTCAAAAACAATGAATTAAAATGCCTGACTAGCCTAATACTAATGTATTTCAAATATAATACTTAAATTAGCCAAAATAGGCAAAGGTGCAAGCAACTCGTAAGATACTAAATACAAAAATACCCCTATTGAGTATTCCCACAAAGATATTTGCTGGGGGTGAAGAATGAGCAACAACCGCACACACCTCGTATACCATGGCAAAAAAAACCTTATAAATATCTCTTCCTATAGAACTAAACCAAGGCCTTTGAGTCCAAAGTTATTAACATTTTCCTGGGTTAAAATCTATCTATGAAGCAAAGGTAGTTTTGTTGTTGGCCTTGCCTTTGTATGTAGGCAAGGATGTTGTGTTTAGATTCATTCTAGAGTATATAATAGTAGCTTAAGGGATTTTGGCCTCTAGGTAATAATAATAGGTCTAATTTTCCTATGAGGATTTTTGAAAAATTAATAATTATTTTGGCTTGTGTTTGAAACTTGAGATTAGTTATCATAGAGTTGTTGTAATAATATCTTGAAGGATTTTGGATTTTTTTTTTTTGAGGATTTTTTTGAAGATTATGTGTTTTGCTATGGTGAAGTATTTGAATTTTCATAATTCTTCTTTTTGCCTTAAGATACTTTGTAATAATGTAAAAGGCAAGGCCACAATGTGACACACCCTTTTGTTTTGTTGGCTCTGCTTACAAATCTGTGCAGGATTTGAGGGATAATTTTTTTTGCTCAACCACTGTCTGAGTGACATGTGGACATTCAATTGCTCGTAATAAGATGAATGGGCCAGTTTTCATCATGCCTTGGAAACACAATGTGAGTGACATGTGGACATTCATCTACTCATATAAGATAGATCTAGATGAAATTTTTTACATCCAATATTGGATCTTTGAATATTGGATGTAAAAAATTTCATCTAGATCCATCTTGAACTTTGAACTCATCACCTTACAAGGCAGAGTCATGACCTGATGAGTTGCTTGTTTTGTTTTGTTTTGTTTTGTTTGAAAGCTCTCAATGACTGGTAGGTGTGCATGGACTTGGTTTGAGACTCTTTGGAGCTACGGTGCAGAAGCTATTGATTATTGAACCATTTTTTCAATCAAAATCAAAATTACAAACTATATTGGAATTTGAGGGTGTTCTTTATATCGTTGGAAAGCTCTGAGCGAGTCAGATTCATTAAAGTTGATTTCACAATTTCAAGAGCCAAGGGGTGGGAGATACTGAATTTTGAGTGGATTTTGTTGCTGAAAATTCAAACAAATTACAAAAATTGGGTTTTGAACCTTTGAACTTTGGACGGAAAAATCAGTTGAGCCCTCAACATGTTCACACTTGGGCCAATGGCACACAGGCTACAGTAGTAAGTACTAAAAGGCCTCACTCAAAGGAGATAATAAAGGTACCAAGTGTGGTGTGGTGGGTGGGTGTTGGTTCACCCTGGCTCTCACCTAAATCCAGGGTTTTCCCAGATTTTCATGAAATCCTGTAGATTGGAATCTGGGCCAAAAGTCCAAACTATCTTTTGCCACTTACAATAAAAGAAGGCAAAAAAAACAAAGTAATGGGATCTTGCTTCTTCTTCATTGCTGCTTTTGTTCTATTTTGGAACTTGTTTTGTCTGGATGTACATACTTCAAGGAGATTCAAGTTTGTTGTGTGTTCAAACTTTCAACCTTTTGCCTGGGGGGGGTGTGTGTGTTGGCCTCATTGGGGAGATGGAGGTGGTGGGTCCATTTTATGATGTGGTTCTCTTCTTAGGAGGTCACCCATCTTCAGAATAAATTCATTTAAACCTTGAATTCCATAATGCACTAGGAGAAATTTCAGCCTAAACTGAACTTGAATTTCATAAAGCACTTGGAGAAAATTTCCAAATATATTTGGAGGGTGACACTTACACTTAAAGCACCCCCCCCCCCCCACCATGCACAAATATTTCCTCACCTCACATCCAAGTTTACGTATTTATTTTGTTTGCAACTCCACCTATGAAGGCAGGGGGTTACTACTACTAATAGCAAAACACTTTGACCAATCATTATGATCACCAATCAGAAAGAATGACCAGCCGTCACACCGTTTTCTATAGCAGATGCACAACTTTGCTGCGCCTTATATCAGCTCCGAAAACTGTGCAATTTTGTTGGGCCAAAACCATTTTCTTGCGATTTTCTTCATCCAATTTTAACTTGAAGGGTCACATACTGAGCATTGCTAGGCTAGGGATGCTTTTTAACTTGTGTATCCTACAATGGGATATGGTGTGTTCACCCATCTGGGCTTCAGCTCATTCATGAGTGATGTGTAGTGTTGTGCCTTAACTATCTCACTCCTATCCTAATAATTACCTCATTAATTTTCCCTATCCACTTTCATGGATATGAAAAGATACAATATTTTTAGATATTTTAATAATTATTTTTAGAATACCCTTTCAAAAAAATACCTTCTTTATCATTACTTTTTTTTCCCCACACATACCCTTTGAAATTTTCCCTTTCCAAGTGAAGCTAAAATGATCATAAAAATTCTAATTTATCTTAATGAATAACTTATCATGAGTTCAGAGTCTGAAGCATATATTTTTATTGAATTTGGACGTTGAGGGAGTCCTGGGGTATAGGCTCTTCTTTTAGGGACTCCCCTCCGTCCCCGACCCGACTCCCAATCTCTCTTCTCTTGGTTGGGGAAGAGAGACAAACCTTCTTTTGCGGATTTTGGGGGTGGGAGAGGGGATGGGATGGGATGGGATGGGCGGAGGTGAGAGGGATATGGAGTGTTTGTCTTGGGAGATGCACTTGGTCTTTAGAAGGAACAAAATCACATGACAGGAATGAGCATCTCAGCTTTGGAAAAAGGGGGCATAAACATCTTTTTTTAAAAGGTTTCTTCCCTTTCTCACTTTTGCAATAAGAGAATTGAGTTATGCATATATAAAGGTCCACTAGCTTCTCACAATACACCTTGACATATGCATAATATTATTGATACCCTTTTGTCTATAATCTACACACATTAGGTCATTCATCATATATATATATATATATATATATATATATATATAAAATCTTCATGAGTATGTTGGGGTTTTTCCATCTATTTGTTTTAAAAGTTTAGTGAATGGTTTTCATATTATGTGGCATTTTTCCCCCTTTGAATCTAACAATTTTCAAAGCAACAAGTGATGTGAACTTGTCTTCCATCCTTGTCTACCACCTTCTTAACTTATATAAAAAGATTGAATCAATATAAATGTGTTAGTGCAAAAATGAGCTCCTAATAATTTTACAAGTTGAAGGGACAAGGCCCATGATACCTTCTATTACCTAGGGGTTTTCTCTTTTATGGTGGGTATTAATTTTGAACTATTGTACCTCAACTACCCACCTATGAATTATGTACCCACCTCAACCCAAATATTCCAACCATACTTTAAAATAACTATCATAATTGAGGGATAATTTTTTTTTAATTATGTCAATTTACAATTGAACATCAGGTGATAAGCATACATATTTCAACCTCAAAGATTAATTGAGTTGCATCTAATTTGTTGCTCCTATTTAGTGTATGCCCCAATTCAGAGGAGCTCCCCAATTTTATTGGTTCCCACATACTACATTCCCATGGAAATATTTCTTTTCTTCGAACCAATAAAGAAGCCAAGAAATCAAAAGAGAGTTGTTTATGTAAGGGGAGGTTCATGTACTTATGTGTTCTCCTGACGATGTTTGGAAACACCCTTGGATGCCCTTTCCTAAGGAGAACACACTTGAATGGGAACCTCCCCTACAACTTATGTGTTAATTTTTTTAATGTGTAATTCTTTGCACATTAGGAGCATATAAGAGCTTACAAAACATAAATGAAGTTTAGTTATTTTGACTCCACAAGCAAGTCTCTATAGTCCCCTCAATCATAGACTATACAAATCATTCCCTCTTTTCCTTTGCTTATATATATTCTTCTCTTTTTTTGCTTGTCTTGTATTCGGTGCTATGGATTAAAATCTTTGCCAAAACAAAATCCAAAACAAAGTCAGATTTGTTTTGATTCTTTTGGTTGTCGTAGTAGGTGATGGTGGTGGTGTTGTCGTCTTCTTCTTCTGACTTACGAAGGGTTGTTTCTTCCGAGGATAGCCACATGGAATAATCCATTGAACAAAATTTACACGCTAATGAGCGAGAGTTGTTGTGGTTGTTGTTTTGTTATGCGTGCATGCAAAGATTCGACATCAATTTTGCATGAAGCAATTTGTCAAAGCCACACACCATTGTGGGCCACAAGGGGTGGGGGGACGAGATGGGTTGTTTTTGCAAGGATGGGGCAATGACACTTGTGAACAAATTGTCAGTACATTTTCCATTAAATTAGTTGTTTTCCACGGTCTCCAGTTCCTCCCAGCCTCCTCCTCTAGAATGTGGCCCTCTGTCCTGGAGGAATGGATTGAATATGAGGAACGAGCTATTATTGCTTATCTTGAGCCTGGCCACGGCCCTGTAGTCATCAGATGGAAGGTGGTGAATGTCAGAACTATAGCCTAGTTGAAGTTACTACTTACCTCTTGTAGCTGACTCACTTATCAAAGTTATCTGTAAAGTCAGCTTGTCTTCACCCTGTCTTTTGGGCCTGCTTTCACCCCCCTTATCCCCTCTTTTAGTAGTATCCGCAAAAGTAATGAAATTTTACTAAATCTGAGTATGAAATGCTGAAACTCAGCATATAATGCACAACGTTTGAGACTCATTATAGTAGTTGTCCAGGTCTAGGTAGGAGCATTGAAAATATCATGTAGCAAGCAGTGGAGGCGCTCAGGCAAAAAGAAAGACAAGATGAAACCCAGTTTACCACCAAAATTGGTGGGAAAACTAGTTTGAGTCTCAGTCATTTTGCTTTGTAAAATTTTCATTCCCAGTTATGCATTTGATGCCCTATTATGTCGAAACTGGTCATTCTCACCCCCTAATTGCGAGACTTTATGAATAACTCTATCAAGTTGATTATAAAACTTTTTTTTGGATATAACGGGTTTAATTGATAATCTCCCGAATGGATTTTATTTATTTATTATTTGATCGTGTATTTAGTTAATTTTAGGTTTTCTTATTAAAAATTTTAACAAATGATTATTTGGGATTTTTGTTTTGAAAATTTGTTATAATTTAGGGATCATCATATGATGCAAATAAATATTATTATTTTTTGTCTCCTTAAATAATCCAACAAATAGATGTTTGAAATTTTTTGTTTGAAATTTTAAAAAATTTAAAATTCTAACCATCAAGTTAGAAAAGTTTGGAATTAACAATCGATTTCAGAATTTACTCAATGCATGTTCCCAATTCTTGCAAGTTATCTGAACTCACTTTCTAAATATGAAGACTTCTAACTTTTTCTTTCCTCAAAACATGACAACGTTTTTGTGTTCCTTTTTCCCAAAAAAAACTCTTCATTTATTTCACATTGGGATATTTTGTGTGGCCATAGTATGAAAATTTGCCACCAAAAAAAATCCAATGTTCTTGATATTGAATCTTTCAAATTCTAATAACCTACCTCAATGGCTTGATTATCATCTAGGTAAGTTATCAATTTTTAAATACTAGTACAATTTTTTTAAATAAGAATGTTTTAACATGCTAATAACTAGCAAGGTAACAAGCAATTATCAACTAGTTGTTGATAACCTACCTTCTTATGCATCATAATTGATGGTTAATACCCTATTTTATAACCTACATGGCAACAAAAAATCGATAATTTGTGTAGTCACAAATTAATTTTGTTTAAACAAAACATACCCAACAATCATTCAAACCCAACAACCAGCCAACATTAATTTGAACCAATGTTAGCTAGTTAGTGAAAAATGACTTGGGTATCAACCAAGGTCAAAGTCCAAGTACCATATACCTTACATGCCAATTCCATTTCCAAGAAATACCCAACTGAAAACCTACATGGCCTAGTATTAAAATTTTAGATACCCTTGGCATGGTATTAATTTTTTTTAAATCAATGCCCTATTGATACCCTGATGGGGACCTATCACTTTTACTTGGGTCGGTTATTTTTTCATCCATTTTATTTTTCATGCAAGCACTTTCATCCATTTAAGGTTTTACTTTTTGTTGTATACCTTAAACCACAAGTTATTTTTTCATGTGTCATGTTTAACTTTGCATTTAGTAATGTTTTTCTACATGCTGTTGGGATGGATTGTCATGTTTGGCTATAATAGATACCAAACATGACAATTGGTCCCAATAGTTGTAATGGTTATTTGTGAGATCTTTGAATGTTGTTGCGAATGTTGAAAAGAATATCAAAGTTTTGTTAGAGGTTTGTGATGGCAAATTTTCTTTTCATTTTGCAACAATCAAACTAATGCACCCATAAGTAGGTACTTTTCCTTTCTTTATTGCGCTTGCTTGTGTTCATTGTTGTTATTTTTGTCTTTGCTTTGTTTAACATTGTCTTTTAGGTGTATTGAACTAGATGCATAACATTGAAGTTGTGTTAAAAAAACATACTCACATTAATTGTTTTAGTTTCCATTTCAAGTTGTGGATTCTAAAATTCATCAAAGGAATTTTTTAATAATTCATCAATGTTAGTTTGTAAACTAGATTTTGGAGGGTTTTTGTTTTTTCCATTGTAAATCAAAATCCATATGGAAAATCAAATTGAAGCATTTGGTTTGAATGTGCATATGTATGAGGGTTTTGATTGTGATGATGCTCACTTAAAATTATAAAACTTAGTTGAAGATTTTGGGCCAATAGTTGTTTCGATTTTGACACCAAATGGAGCATCTACATCTAAAAGCATTGCAATGCTTGGTGACTTCTATGGGAAAGCAAAAATTGCATGGGAGGTTCAAGTCATCTTGAATTAGAAAGCATGGGTCTTTCATTGCATGTTGTCTTTCCCTTACATTTTTTGGTGGTGAATGATGGCAGTAAATTAGATCATATTTTGCTTCAAATTATGTGTGTGATTTGCCGTTTTGTTTGTCAAATTTACAATGCTGGTATTACCACCAAAAGGAGGAAAGGTATGATTTTTACAACTAGCAACATGTGATTACTTCTATGAAGAGGTATATCTTGGGTGAACATCTAGCCACTTGGTGTAGGTGGAAAAGTGTTAATGTGGCTTGTGATTCAAAAGACTTACATTAGGAAAAATCCAAAAAGAAATTTATCATTGGTTATGGGGCCATCACAAATCATTTTGGGAATGGTAATTTGTATAAGAAAAATGATGCATAACAACAAAAATTTATGGAGGATGTGATGTTGTTTGTTGCCAAAACCTACATGCTTATTATGTTGTAGAAAGTCAATTGTTGAAGCACTTGGTCATGCATCAAAATCTTTGAAGAGTGTTTCAAACCGCAAGCAAATGGTTCAACATTCCATCCCTTCATTGGTGGTTAAGACCATGGAACAATATGTACTTCCTGCTTTGGATTCATATGTCACAATAACAACCTTTTATTTATTTATGGATGTTCAAATCTAGATATGACATGTTTGTTCTTATGATTAAATTCATAAACTCACTATGGGTGCCTTGCCATGTGACAGTGGGACTTTTTGAAACACTTATACATCTATAGTTGCTATGGCAATGTAGGTCAAGATCTTTTGTGATCATACAATTTACTAGATAAACTAATTGTCTATGAAAATGATGAGGGTGGCAATCTGTCCACCCTTGCACAAGCTTTTATTTCAATTATCAATTGTGGTCTTCTTGGACTTGTGGTTCCTTGGCAAGGGTTGTGTTTTGGTCATGCTTTTAACATGCCAATATGATTGTAATGATATTTAAAAAATTGTTAGTTTCAAGGACGTTAACTTTGGGGCCACTCAATCTATATTATAAAGAATGATTACATGGATTAAAAAGTTCAACAAAGGGCATAGTGAAAGGCATAGGAGATGCCTTGATGTTGGGATCTCCCATCGAAAAAATAAAAACAATGGTGAAGATTAGGTATGCTAACAAGGTGATTCTATTTCAAAAAACCCTCGAGTATCATGATGCCATCAATCTATGTTATGGGAGGCAAAAAAAAAAATAATTACAAGGTCATGTCTCAAAGGAAATCCCAAAGGGGAAGAAACGAAAACAACCCCATCAAATCAAATTCAAAGAATTAAGAACAATCACATTGTCACCAAACAATAACCCAACAACAAGCCACCACACTAGACAACCAAACCCAATCAAAAGAAACCAAAGAAAGTCCAAGAGGTCAAAAGTCAATAAAATAAGGGTCCTAAACAAAGTGAAAACAAGAAACGAGATATTCATCATCCAAAAGGCCTAGAAAAAAACACATAGTTGATCAAACATGTTCAAGTGAAAAAAACAAATCAGAGTGTAATTTGAGAAGGAACATGTAAAAGATAGACAAGCAAGGGCACAAAGTGCTACCTAGGGATCCCCCCATCATCAACAAACATGCCACCATGGCACCACTCCTCATGAAAACACGCCTCCAATTGCTCCTACTTGCAAGGTTCACAAATAGAACTATGTTATCAAATAATTGCCCAGGTCACCAATCCAATCTCAACAATAGACATCCATGCATTCATTAGAATTTTTCGAATGGAGTGATGGTCATCAATGTGCATAAATAATCTTTCAATCCAAACGAAAACAAAATCATCAATTGAAGGGTATCAATAGCCTTGTATCAAAAAATGTAGCCTCGTGAATGATTAATCAGATCCCTAAATGTTGAACAATCATTCTCATAAGCAAGGTCTCCAAGAATAAAATCCATCCAATATGAGTTTTGGATTAGCCCAAATCTTCCCCATAACCACCAAATCTCCTCAAAAGCATTTCAAGCACATTATGCCATCTAGCAACTCTTTAAACAATGTTTAGGTGTTTCACTTATACTAATTTCACAAATTTTACACATGCTCCATCCAACCCCATTTGAACCTTGACCACATACAAATTGGAAGACCTTTATGTAGAATCAACCACATAAGCATTGTGACTTTCCTAGGTATCAGATGATGCCAAAGTCGACTTAACATGGTGTTACATTGACACTCCAAAAAAGATTCTGTTCCTTGAGACCTTTAATGAAAGGATTACATATCTCTTTCAAACCCCTATTAGTTTGACAACTCCACTTAGCCATGTATCTGAAAAAAAATGCCTTTTTAAACCCTTAACCAAACCTTTTGGCCCATTCATTTGAATCCCACAAGAGGTCATCAATGAAACCAGACTGAAAAATTAAAAACTTTTGTGTCCTTCTTCCCATTCTCCTCCAAGTCAACCTAATATTTGGTATAAAAATTTGGCCCTTCTCTTTCCTAACTAGAATTCTCACCCATGCAAGATTCTGAAAGTACAAACTAAAGGGCTATTTATGTACTTTTGAAAGCCAACTAGAATCTTCATCTACACTAAACTCTTAAACATTCATTGAATCACCAAGGAAATTTATCATTTTATATACCAAGTCCAACCACTATTTTCCATTTATGAACATTGCCTTAACACTTGCCCAAATTCCTTTTTCCAATTCTATAAACATTGATTTCAAATCCCAAGGAATGAGTCCAATGAATGTGGATCTAGCTACCATTGATGCAACTATCCTTCAAATTTCGATCTCATTCAATTCCTTCCATCTTCACTTGTTGCCATCCTAAAAATGCAAAAATACGAGAGCACTCGGCTAATGCCATAGCCCTTTCATTTTGAGTAGCTACTAGAAGTAAAGGATTAGCACCAAGAAGGGGAATCAATGTGTTACCAAAAAAAGGTTGCCTCATTACCTCATCAAGACAACTCGACTCCTTGAGCAAGCCAAGCCTTGCACACCTCCACACATCCATTAGTGAATTCCAAAAAGAAAAGGGGGTCTTTTGTAACTACTCTTCGCTAAATAACCAACTAATGTTGGGTGGCATTACGAAACATGTCTTTCCTTGGAGTTGTAGCATATTCATTCTTCTTCTAAATAAATATTTCCAAGGCTTTGCCCTTGACATTAATCCACGAACCACCAATTTTGCTAGCAAGTCCTTGACTTGCGCCTTAAGATCAATGATGCTTAATCTTCCCTTGTAGATTGGTAAGGTGATGAAATCGCATTTAACTTTTGCTCGCGTTTTGTCTACCTTCCCTACGCATATGTAATTTTGCACCAAACAATTTGGGTGCGCATTCATGGATTAAGACTCGAACAAGCTACCACATAGCACATGGGTGTGAGGAGAATTTGATTCATTACTACAATTCTCCCAACCAAATAAATTTTGCATGTTATATAATTGATTAGTTTTGTTTTGAATGAAAGCATCAATTTATCAAAAAATTGCCTCTAATGGAAGATGAAATCATATTTGAAGCCCTAGGTATTTAACCCCATGCCCTTTAGGTACCCAAATGAATTCCTTGTCATGGCCCCATTCACAATCCCTTTGACTATTTGAAGCCCATATGGTAAATGATTTGCTTGAGTTCACTTTTGCACTTAAAGCAATGCAAAATAATGAAAGCACCTTCCTAGTTCTTTCTAAAATTTGGCTATTCCTTCTAAGTACAATGTAATATCATTAACAAATGATTAATCTTGCAACATGCTACCACTTGGCAGTTTCAATCACAAGGTCATGTGTTGAAAGCACACACATGGGCAATTTGTAGAATGGTTGTTAAAATCATGCTTCCTATGGTGAAGTGATGCATCATCAATCAAACTTGAAGATATTGGTTACTTTCTAATGCCCTAAATGCCTCCCTTTCAATTAGTGTGTATGTAAAATTGGATTCAATAATATGAGATTACCCCTTTCAATTTTGTGAAGGGGGATTTTGAATATGAATTAAGGGCATTGCAAGTGTGTATGATGGTAGAAGTTCAAGCTATAGTGGTATTTCATACAATGTTAGCAAGGCTCACAACATGTTGGCATTAATGTTGGACTTGCATTTTAAATCCCTCGATGTGGTGAAAGCGTTTGTTGGACGGGTAAAAATAATATAAATTGTGGCTGAGTATGACAACAAAACTTTATTACCATTGTTGGTGGTTGTTTTTCATTTATTAAACCCCACCATTGATGGCTTGGCTAAAACAACACCAATTGATGATGAATCCATCTTTAGGGCAATGATTTCAAATGCAGCCACTTTGCACAAATTGCAAAAGAATGAATTGGGCTTATTTCACCATTCACATGTGAAACTACAAGATTTTGTACTGCACTTTGACTTGGTGGAAGTCTTATGAAATATGGTTTCCAAATGTTTCTTTTGTAGTTCAAAAGATTTTGAGGATTCTTAGGTCCCAAATTTGAAACTAAAAGAATTTTTAGTAGTTAGGGTGCTGATAAGCCTCCAATGTTATAGGCTAGGAATTAACATTTTGGACAACTGGTGATGATAATGAAAAATTGGTCAATTGATGCAAGATTAGATTGCTCATAAGAAAGACAATCCATTGATGAATTCTGTGTGGAAAAAACAAATATCATTGATGAAAATGATACAATGTTGAATGCAATTAATTATTTGAATGTTGATCATGAGTTGGAATGATGGATGTGAATGTTGATGAACATTTTGTTTTATTTTTTGTGGACTTGCTTTGCTATTAGGTGGATTTTTGATGTGTCAACCCAAGTGGTTGACTATATTGGTTAGTTAAGCTCGTTATTTCTAATTATGTATGGGATCAACTTTTTGTTTTCAATTCTTTAGGAGTTGGTAAATGTCCAATGTCCTAGGCACATTTGTTTTGAAGCTTATTATAGTAGTTGCTAAATTCGTTTCCATTAAAAAAATTTGGCTAGTTGTGTGCAAGTGTGTTTTACAAATGGAGCTCTTTCCCCAACTTTGCATCTGCCCCTACACTTGAATGGACTTTTGTTTCCCCTAATCTATGGTTTAGGAAGTATTACAACAATTGAAGTGATTATGTTGTTTCGACAAGTTTGTAAGGTGGCCATTCTCAAGAATCTATCATGGTTTTTGATATGTTTGGGGGGAAGTTACATTGTCAAAAATCTCACACTCCAAGCCATTATGGGATCAAGGAATGTCCAATTCAATTATGGAGAAATGCTAGACCTTCATGACTTGCTTTTCCAAGATCACACACAATTGGTACCATTTTTCTTCTCAAATCAAAAGATCATGATAGAATTTATTTATTTTTTCTTTCAACACACTTTGATTTGAAATTTACTGCTCAAACTCTTTTGTGTTACATTCATATTCTTCTTGTCCTTGAGCTCTTTGACTCTGGTCTGAGATATAGAGCAAGCATAACATTCTAGAATCTCACATAATTGGTACCATTTTTTCTTCAGATCAAAAGATCATGATAGAGAACCAGAATCCTAAAATACAAAATGTGATATTCATAAATGTGAAAAGATTGAAAATAAGAAGAATGAGAAAAAAAAATTGCTTTAAAAAAAAAGTTGATAACTAACCTAGGCACTATATTGGCCAGTTTTCAGCGGGGTCTTGCAAAAACCAACCCTTATGCATACCATCCAGTTCTTACATTTAAAAACAACAATAGATTGATACCCGTATTGGTTGATTACTCCAACAAGTTCATACCAAGTGGGTCCTAGAAAATTTGAAAAATCTTAATACTTATACCTTGGAAGTGAAAAAATAGTTTTTTCTATAAACAACCGATCCCCTGGATATTGAAAAAAATCAAGAACTTGCCAACACTGGTTTGAACATGGTCAAGGTTGCTACCAGAGTTGGGCAGGCATTTAATTTTTTTAATAACTGACAAATTTTGGTCATTTCAAAAACATCAGAGAACTTACTCTGAGGATTAATGAAGGAACTGAAGAAAACCCAACAATTTTCTGGGCAGTTATTTGACTTTCTCAAAAAAAAAGAAAAAAAAGCTGCACTGATACCCGTTGAGGGTATGGGCACAGTTTCTAATAACCGCCAACCCTGAAGGTCCAAGGCCACTCCTGCTCTTAAGGAGTGGGTGTGAGATTCCTCGTCTTTCTTAAGAGGTGCCATTGGAAAAAGTACTCTTGAGAACTTTAGTTTCTGAGTATGGAATTGTTTTCAATAAAATTGCATGGAGCTCAGCCCTAACAAGGGTCTAACTGGGCAACCTGCCAGAACCCATTGTCTAAATACTGTGATTTCAGACACCAAAAAGATCATGCAAATTCCTTTGTTTGAGCTACTACAACAAATGTGTTCAGAAAAGCGGGTGGGTGACATGTACCTGCTCAAGACCTTCAATGAAGACCTCCAATGATCGGATGAAGAAGAAGCTCTCACTACTGAGAGAGCCACTGCCCACCTTGAACAAAATTCTTTGATGCTAAAAAAACTCTCCATTGAGAGAGGTGAACAAAAGCCTTCTTGTGACTGTTTTTGTGTGATTAGAATACAGAAACTGCACAATGTAGAAAGCTACAAAATTGTAAAGCAAGAACAACTGCTGATGTCTTGAGCTCCTTTGAACTTACCAGCAGTTTTAAAAGTTCGAGAACCTTTGAGCTGCTGTGCTATCTAGTTACTACCCTGTTATGAGTTCTTCTCTCCTCTTCAATTGAGAATCTCAAACACCAGAATCTCTTTTACACTGGCTTAGGTTGGAACTCGAATTGACGAGAATTTCAGCTTCAGTTCATTTTCTACCCGCTGTAATACAAAAAGTTCTTTCGACGTTATGAAGCTGGTTACTGTACCACGCTCTTCAGTGATTGGTCTACGGCCTGTTCTACCTGCACGATGAATGTAAGATGTTACCGATTGTGGCCACTCATAATTGTACACATGGCTTACATTTGGTACATCAATACCCCTTGCTGCCAGCTCTGTTGCAACCAATAAACATCGGCCACTGCCACCTTCTCGAAAATCCTGCAATAATAGATTACTGTATTGAAATTGCTTCATCAAAAAACATACAAATCTCTTCCTTACCTTCAGGAACTGTACTTACTTTTCTCCTCATCAAAAAACCCCACCCTAACATATAAAACTCTAGTTTCACCATCAGTCTCTCATTGAAACATAAAATTGCAGGTTTGCCACAAAATCATACAGAAACCATCATGATCAACAATGGACAACTCCCAGACCGATTGTGACTTCCTTCTGAGATAAATTAAAACATTTGACTCACTGGGTGGTGGTGGTAAAAAAGGTGGTGGTACTTACAGATAGAGTAGAGAAGCGAGTATGAATGTGGTCATCTTCCTCCAAGACTAGAGGTTCCCATTGCAGATCGACTCCATCTGCTAGACATTCTGCCTTCCTTTTCTCCAAAAACTCAGCTACAGCTATTGTAGCTGGCACATTTCCAACCCTCTTCGCCTTTTCAGACTTTGGAGAAACATTTCGCATTAAACACAAGATTAAAAGCCAGTTCAGTTTATGCACTCACTCACTCACTCAATCAACAAGACCCTTACACTAAGCAATAATAATGCACCGTCAGAAAATCAACAAAGCAAGGATGACAGACTTCCTGTGAAATCAACAGAATTTTATAACTGCCTAAACCTCTTGAGACTTTGTGGGCATCACTAAAAGCACATACAAGGTCAATTTTTCTCAAGGTTCTCCATGACAGACCAGTACAAATCTTGACAAAAATGCATAAAATCTCAAATCCAATGGTGGAAGAAGAAAGAGAACCTGGTCATTCACAAAGATGATGGCTGCATTTGGAGCATCTTCTTGCAATACTGAAAAGAGCACCTGCAGCCTATCATCCTTTTCACACACCTGCAGATTCCTGAGAGATTTTAGCTCCAGATTTGATCAGGGATAACACCCATATGGAGAAGAGGATCTCACCAAGACAACAAAATTGAAAAGATGTAGTCAATGACTTCCAGAGCCTATGACCTCTCAACATCTGCTCTAAGGTCCCCTTCTTACAAAAAGGCATACCACATAACGGTGATGCAAGTATGAAGGAATCTTCTCCTCAGGTTGGATATGAGTGTAAACTACATTCTCCTGCAATAAACACAAAGACACTTGCACTACATTAGTACTGCACCAACTGCAAAATCTTTGCTATGCTTCAGATTTTCAACTCAAAACTTATGCTGGAATGTTGTGCCTGGCATTGAGTGGCAAGTAGAAATCTCTGAAACATGAAAGAGTCACACAGAAGCAATTGCTACAATGATAGAAGTCAGAAAATCAAACTACCTTAGTCCATTTGTTTTGAACACAGTCTTGTAAGAATCGCCGGTGTTGAGGAATGGTTGCACTTGCCAGAATTGTTTGCCGTTGCTCTGGACGAGTGTGAACACTAAGAAGCTTCTGAAGATGGCCACCTTCCTTTGCTGCTCCCATCATTGCATCTACCTGCACACCATCTTTTCCTTGTCACTCACATTTGGATCCAAGAACTTTAAAAACAAACAGTCAGAAGATCCTCAGGCTACATATACTCAAGAGCCTATTGCTGATGCAGAATGTGCACAAATGCTGTACATGCCTGAAAGTAAGGAACTGGCACTTGTAAGGAAATGACTGATGTTCAATAAGTTCTGTCCAGCCAACGTTATATAACTCTGCAGGTTAGAGATGCCAAAAACCTCATCTACAACAATGGTAGTAACTGCATTTGTTCGCAAGTGCTTCATCTCAATCATCCGACCTATTCGCTCCACTGTACCCACCAAGATCTGTGGTGGTGCAGCCTATGCATCCAAACAGATGATGCAACATCCCCCATGCACTCCTGTCAGGTGGTTGCTATAGATTCAGAATCGAGGAAAGGTGATGCACACTTTTTATCTGCTTAACACCATACTCTTGTCTGTTAGGTGAGAGAACTTGACAATGATTAAAAGACAATATGCCCATTGCAAAATGAAGAAAACAGAAAGTCCAGATGTAGGACAGTGGAGAAAATTGGGTATTTACCTTTAGCCAACTCTTTTGACGGCTATTAGTTCCACCATCTAGCAATGCCATCACAGTAATGCTTCCCCTCTCCCTCTTGATATTCATTTCCTCTGCAGGAACTTCTCCACTTTTTCCAGCTAGCATGCGGGCTACCTTTGCTACCTACAGGAAGCTTCGCCCTTACATTGATTTTATTCACATCACCCTTGCTGGAACACTTCAAAATTGAAGCATGCGATTCGGACCATCTCTACACTATGCCTTCAAACAAGATGGGGGCCATGGACTGCATTCTTGGCTAGAGATCACACCAACACAATTTCTTCACCACCCATACTTTGCATTCCAGCAACCTTTTTTCTTTCAGTCTTAGAACCCAGATCTCATGATTACAAGAGGGAACCCAAGTACCTGCATGCCCAATTCTCGGGTAGGAACAACAACAATCGCTTGGACAGCTGCTCGTGTTGGCACAACCTTGGAAAACATGGGAAGAAGATATGCCAGTGTCTTTCCAGAACCTGTCTACTCAGCCACCCAATACTTACATCAGGAAGGTCACAATTGGATACTTTCATCGCAGATAGAGAGATTACTAAAATGGGTATAAAACCACGACTGGTTTTTCCTGTCAGTGTTTTGCATTCTGCTCATAACTGAGAGAAAATTTGCTTAACTTTGTGAGCAGGCCCTCACAACCCCCTTTACTCACTACAGCACTCACATCTATCTTTGGAGAAATCCACCTTTGACTGCATTTGCTCCATTTTGTGACAACACTATACCCTAAACCTGAAACCCTTTTGATCTCACTATATATTCTCTTCTGTTTCTGATTCACTCACTAATACAAGCAAGGAAGGAAACTCCACATTCACTTGCGCTTTCTTTTTATAATAGGAGTTACAGAATGTTCAGACTCCCAATTTCTTGCATTTTCTTTTGGGACACACTTTTCTTCTGCATGAGAAAGAGAAAGATACACTTACTTGGGCATGCAAAATCATATCACGTCCAGATAAAAGGACTGGCAAAGCCTCTTTCTGCACTTGGGTCGGGTACTTAAACCCCAGCTCTTCCACCCTGCACTTCACTCCATACAGTCACAAACAAAAAACCATAAAGGTGACATAAATCTGAGAGGAAGAAACAATATGATTCTAGAAACTATGACTCTATGATGCTCTCCAGTTGGTTGGTTTGGAGGAATTTGTAGGCCTAAAATGCAGTACAATTGCTGCATGGAATTGGCAGGATTTTGTGTACACTACATCAAGGAACAGACTTGTGTGTACTTCTTCATTCGGGGTTTAGGGTTTGGTGGTGAAAAATAGGGTTGAAGACTCAGGGGTGAGCTGTGTGGTGGTGATGGTAGGTTTCCAAACTTTCCCAGGAAGAACTAAACCTTGCAATCCTGTTTTTGCAAAAATGCAAAAAAAAAAAAAGGGAGAAAAGGTTCATCTCAGAAAGCAATTTCAACCAATACAACACCAATGATAAGACTCTCATGACGATTTCCCATCACCAGATGATGAAGAAGATGACAAGAATTTCTAAAACCTGTCTGCCCGATCAGAATCTATCAAACAGATGATGAAGAAGAAAACAAGAATTTCTCAAACCCATCTGCAGTATCAGATCTATCAAACAGATGATAAAAAAGACAAGAAGAACTTCTCAAACCCATCTGTGGCATCAGATCTATCAAACAAATGATGAAGAAGACAACAAGAATTTCTCAAATCCATCTGCAGAGCATCAGATCTATATCACCAGATGCTGAAGAATTCTTCAGCGTTCTGAAGATGTGGAAATGAGTTTTGTAGTTTGAGCAATTTCAGAAACTTCTGAATGAATCCTTTTTTTCTGGCTTGCCGAATGAATCTTGTGCAGTTTACCTTTGCAAGAGATGATCCGGCAAAGCTGCAGCACCTGAAAGAAGCTCCCTGAATGTAAGTCTACCAACAAGCTCTGGCTTTTCATTTCTGTCACAGTTGTTGTTGCCAACATCTTCTAAGCCCTGCTCCTGCTTCTCCTCTTCCCCCCTGAAACAAAGTTCTGAAGCAGCAGCAGCAGTCTCCAAAGATGCCTCCAGTTTTCCTGACCTTAAAGGAAGAAAAAGTGGCTGCAATCTTCTAGTAGTAGAAGAAGAAGAAGACAACAGCTCCACAGTCCCAGTTGCAGCTGCAAAGGAGGAAACAGACCTACAGAGCAGCAACACCCGCCTCCGGTTACAACAGGGAGCAGCTTCGAAACAGCAGGAGGAGGAGGAGGAGGAAGAGGAGCAGCTGACGATTTGCCTCTCCACTCGGATCCCACAACATCGCACAAGACTCGCATGCATTTCTCTCTCCAATCCCCATAAGCTTCCTGAAACTACCATCCTCATCGACATGCTCGAAGAAGAAGAAGAAGAAGAAGAAGGTTGCTGCTGCTGTTGCTTAGACTCCTCTCTTGCTCATCCAGCAGCACTCATCTGTCAGTCTGCTCAGAAGTTGAAGAAACCCTAAGAGGAGCTTGGAGCTGCTTCTTCTTCCGTGTTCTTCTTGGCAAGGAAAAATGCCAGTTACAAAGAGCTCTTCCCGATCGAATCGTTTCCGATTCCCGCCGCGTACCGATCGTCGACCCGACGGTTGAAGAATCCGACACTCCGCGTGTCGGTGACAGATGACGATGATGACGAGCTTCTTCTGCAGAAGTCTTGGCCGCAACTCTCCCGGCGCAGTGTCAGCATCACATCCGATGAGATAGCAAGTCACTGCTATTGTCGACAAATTCAATCCAGTTCATCAGCGTCGTCAACGCTATCCACCACGCACTGCCGTCTTCTTCTACTTCTTCTTCTTCCTCGTCGTCTTCCCGTTCTTCAAACCCTAGCATAAGCTTGCTTCCCGCATAAAACAAACTGTGTTCCACAAGGTAGTCCACAAATCTTTTCGAGAGTTTGATTCTCGGGCTTTTGTTGCTTTTGTTGCGGTTAGTAGTTTTCTTTTCCTTGCTGTTGTTTGCACGTTTCCAATCCGAAACAACAACAAAGGTAGGGAGACAGGGTGGGAGACAGGGAAGAAGAAGTTCCTGTTGCAACAAGAACTTCACGAAGTTGTTTTTTGGTCTCGAGCGACATCAAAACCAGTCCTAAGATACGTCATTCCTACATGTGCTGAGAAGAGAGAGATTCATTACTCAGCAGCAGCTGCAGTAGATGGTACTCAAAGTTGCGATTTTGCTTCCTTCTTCTCTTAAGGTATGTGTATACACACAACTTACTTCATGCATCATGTGTTTCTCTCTGTCTCTCTGTCTCTGTCTCTGTCTCCAGAAGTGTTTTGGATTTGGTTGCAAAGTTTGTTCCAGGAATCGAGCACAGATCTCTAGGGTCTTTTGTTTCTCAACATGTGTTGTGTAGCAACTCTGGATCTGTATGCCAGTTTCAAAACTGGACTCCGAAATGGAAATTTTGTGCCACAATTCTGCAAGTGACCCACTCCTCAGCTCTGTCTGTGTGTGTCTCTGTGTGTGTCTCTTTCTTTGTGTGTGTCTCTGTGTTGTCCCATGTGTGACATACGGACCTTTGTTGAAATAAGGGTTGCTTTTGGGTGCCATGGGTCTGAGCATGATTTCTATGTGTGTTTTCTGGACTATCTTGCCTCAGATCTAATCTTCTTTTGGTGTTTCTTTTGCAGGGTTTTTGTGATATTGCTTGTGGGATCGATAGCAAAGCAGAAGAGCAAAAGAGTGATGTGATCATTTCCATTCAAGGTTTTAGTTGAGATTAGCAATCACTTTGTGCAGGAAGAAACACCAAATTGATCATTACCAAGTAGAAGGTGGTTATTGTATGAATGGCAGAGGAACGAAAGGGGAGAAGGCCAACACGCATAATACTGGTGCGACACGGGGAAAGTGAGGGCAATGTGGATTCTAACACATATTGCCGTGTTGCTGATTCCAAAATCCGGCTCACAGAAGCAGGAATAACTCAGGCCAAGAAATGTGGGGATGAGATTCGAGCTCTGATTGAGAAAGACAGCAGTGGCAGGGAAAATCCAGACTGGCGTGTGTATTTTTATGTGTCGCCTTACCAGCGCACACTAGGCACTCTGAAGGGAATTGGACGGGCATTTGCCAAGCAGCACATACTGGGTGTGCGTGAGGAGCCTCGCATCCGGGAGCAGGATTTTGGGAATTTCCAGCAGAGGGAGCGGATGAAGGTTGTGAAAGACATCAGAAGCCGTTTTGGTCGATTCTTCTACCGTTTCCCTGAGGGTGAATCAGCAGCTGATGTATTTGATCGTGTCACAAGTATGTTCACTCTTTCCCCCCCATTGCGGATGAATTATGAAGAAAAAGAAGAAGAAGCCAGTGTGCATTCTAAAAACGGGTTTGTTATATTAACTGTCAGGGTTGTTGCATTCCCTTTGTTGCAGGTTTTCTGGAAAGTTTGTGGAGGGATATTGACATGAACCGGCTAAACAGGGACATCACTTACAAGTCAGCTGATCTCAACCTTGTGATTGTTTCACATGGAGTAACCATGCGGGTGTTTCTGATGCGTTGGTTCAAGTGGACAACAGAGCAATTTGAGCTGCTCAACAACCCACAGAATTGTGAGGTTCGTGTGATGCAGCTCGGGCAAGGTGGGGAGTACAGCTTATTAGTTCACCATACTCGTGAGGAGCTGGTGCAATGGGGTCTGTCCCCTGAGATGATTGCTGACCAGGAGTGGCGCAAAACAGCCATCAAAGGTCAATGGTATGATCCTTGGCTTTGGACTGCAACTTCATTTTTCGATCATTTTGAGGAGGAGAAGGATGATGATAAATGCTCCAAGAATAGCAAATCCATCACTCATACTTTGGTCAATGGTAATAATGGTGCTTGCCATGACTCTTCAACAACATGTGAAAACATGGAAACCCCACTTGATTTAATAGATGCAGACACTCATTGATGTGCTTCATTCTCAGAGCTAATGATGATAGTGCCAATGTGCCCATCGTCATTATTCAATTTTATTTGTCTGCAGCTCTGTTCATGAATGGCACAAGTGAGGAGAGTAACCAGGTCATGATAGTCTTCAAGTGTTGGTGGGTAATTGGTCCTTGCTTCTTCTATGAGAAAGGGAGTGCAAACCCGAAGGTCAAGGTGTAGTAGAGAGATATAACATCTTTCACCCAATCTGAGACCTTGCTAGAAAGTAGTAGATCAAGCAACTTGCTTGGAACAGACAATTGCAGCTCTCCACATTAGAAATATTAGAAGGTAGAGGATATTCTTTTCGTTTCCTTCTGGGAACAGGTTGCTGAACTGGATATACATGGCTTGTCTTCTAAAAAGCCTGAATGTTGAAACAGATTCAAGTAACACTCCTTTGTTTGTGAAGATTTCTGCATGTGTTTCTTTGGTGTGCACAATGTTTTGGCCAACCATTGATTTGGGGGTGTTTGGCTCCTCTGTATATCTCTGATTTCTGCTGCTACTTCTGCTTGGGGGTGTTTGGCTCCTGGGTATTTCTCTGATTTCTGCTACTGCAGAAGTCAAGCACCATGAGAGCAAAAGCTCTGCTGACAGAATTGCAGATTGCTGAAAATAATATAGGAGGGAAGGGGTGAGTAAGTGAGTGAGCACCTGCAGTAAGATGACAGACAGGGTGACAATCAGGGAAAAACCACAATGGGATGAGAGACAAGAAGAACCAGCAGCACCACATCGAAACAATAGAATGCAGATCTCAGAGCAGAAGAATGAACTCTAAAATCAATCTAGAATCTCTCTACTGCAGCTACAATTGGATTTGATTGAACCTGCAAACACAGGAAGCATGAATTAAAGTTTCTGCAACCATCTGGAAATGAAACATCACCTTCCTGCAGAAAGGAAGGCTGCAGTCTTCTTTCAGAGTACCTTGATGAAGCAACTAGCAAGGCACATGGGATGGTTGTTTTCATTAAGCAAGCACACTTACATTTGAAGATCCCTTTCTTCTACTCTTGCATACACACTAACTCCCTGCATCATCAGGGAAAGTCTTGGACATGGAATCATGTTGTGCTGCTCAGCGGCTGCAGCAACCTTTGGTTCTCTCCTACATCTGCTGCTCTTGTTTCATGCAGTCAATTCTTTTCCTTCTTCACCTTACTAGCAAGTGATCATGCATCTCTCCAATCTCACAAATTTCTAGGGTTTGAGGAAGGACTTTGAGGAAGAGGAAGAAGAAGATGCAGAAGAAGACGATGACAACGGCGACGTCGTAGAGGAAGAAGACGACAACGACGGCGAAGACCAAGAAGAAGAAAGGAGATGGGGACAGTAGTGACGAGAACGACCAAGTACTTGAAACCCTATGCATTGAAGCTGCACTTCTCCAACAAATATGTGAGATCGATGGTGGTACACAAACCAACCAGTCGCACAGTGGCAGCGGCGAGTAGCTTGGAGAAGGATTTACGCACTGAGCTTCCCTCCACAGGCGATGTTGCCGCAGCAGCGACTATCGCTGAGCTGTTAGCAGAGCGGTTGAAGCTGCAGGACATTCCTGCTGTCTCTTTTGAGCTCCAGAAGGGGGAGAGGTACCATGGCAAGATCAAAGCTTTTGTTGATAGCTTGAAAGCTCATGGCATTCAACTGATTTGAGAACCAAAAAGCTCTTCTTTCTGTTTCCTTAGGTTTTGAACTAGGGTTTTTCTGAGAGAGGTTTCTGGTAGAGGCATAGCTAGATTTCACACATAGCTGTCACTTCTCTGTCTCTCTGTCTCTCTCTGTCTCAAATGCTGCAGTTGATTTCTTCCATTTCAGATGTGAAAGCTTCCTTCTGAATGTGAAAGCTATGTGAATCCTCTCATACTCGTGGTTTTCCATTTCAGATTTAGAGCTTTCTGCTGTATGTGAAAAACTGCAAGAAAAAGTGAATCTCTCCTTATACTTGCAGTTTTCTCCATGTCATATTTGAAGCTCCTTCATCCTGTATGTGAAAAGCTACAAGAAGAGGAGAATCTCTCCTCATACTTGTGGTTGTCCATGTCAGATTTGAAAGCTTCTTTCTCCTGTATATGTGAATATTGGATATCTTATACTTGTGGTTTTGCCATTTCAGATCTGTTGCTTCTTCCTTCGGGTATGTGAAAAGCTACAAGAAGAGTGAATCTTTCATATGTGCAGTTCTCCATGTCAGATTTGAAGCTTCTTCTCTGTATGTGAATATCTTGTACTTGTGGTTTTCCATTTCAGATCTGTTGCTTCTTCTGTCCTATATGTGAAAAGATGCAAGAAGAGTGAATCTCTCATACATACTTGTGGTTTTTTTCATTTCACATTTGAAGCTTCTTCCTGTATGTGAAAACTGCAAATATGATATCTGATGTGGTACACTGCAGTGTGTGATTTGTATTCCAATATTCTTTGTTTGTCTTTTGAAGCATGAAGGAGAGAAATCAGACTCTTGGAGTTCTACAAATATCATTATTGAAATTTGTTCGGTTTGATTGAAAATTTTGGTTTTGTGAGATCTTGCTAAACAACCAGCAGGAGCACAAAATTTGTCTATTAAAGCTTTATAGCATGATCCAAGGCCTTAGAGAGTGCGGCAAGACATGATAGGGTGCGACAATGTGTGTCTTGAGCATTTCAGGGGGAAGTAAGATAAAATATTGTACGTGTAGGAAATCTGTCTCTTCTTCTAGCCTTATTTTGCAGGAAGAGTGTCTGCTTTGCAATGAAAATACATCAACAAATATGCAAACTCCAATTGAGTCTGATGACGTCATTTTGTATTATCTAACGCGAATGCCCTCTACTGGTTGGTGCTAACATGATGATGAGCATTTAGAGATGTACAACCAAGTTGCAAGGCTCTTAGTCTCTATACCCTAAACCTTCAACCTTCAACCTCTATATGGTAACCCACAACTGTGGTAGGATCCCTTATGAAATTGCACCTGTGTGCAATTGCGCATGTATTGTGCGGTCTAAACTCTAAACCCTAAACCTCTGTATGACAATCCCACAATTGTGGTAGGATCCCTTATGGAATGGTACTTGTGGGTGCCACGTATGTGTCCCTTCATCCAGATATAATCCTCTGAATCTCTGACGATGTTCCCCAGGCTATTAGAACAGGAAGTGCAGTGCACCCAAGTTCAGAGGGAGAAAAAAAGCAAGCTTCCAAGATCCTATTTTGTAGTTCATGAAAGTTGGGCCCTGTATGTAATGTATAATTATTCTCGTATGTATTGTGGCTAGTTGGAGAGGGAATTGGGTTCTTATCATGATTTGTGAGATTATATCTATTTGTAATTAAACTATTTTTTCTACTTAATAGAGTTAGCTGTAAAGTCACACGATAGGGGGCAAGAATGGCCGGTTTCAGCAAAATAGGGCATCAAATATGGAACTGGGAATGAAAATTTTTACAAAACGAAATAACTGGGACCCAAACTAGTTTTTCCACCAATTTGGTGTTAAGCTGAGTTTCATCCTGTCTTTTATTTTTCTCAAGTGCCTCCACTGCTACTACATAATATTTTCACTGCTCCTACCTGTACAACTACTATAACTAGTCTTGAACCTTGTGCATCAAATGCTGAGTTTCAGGATTTCATACTGAGATTTAATAAAACCTCATTACTTTGCAGATACCACTGAAAGAGGGGAAAGGGGGTGAAAGAGAGGGTGACTTGTTTCAGCATTTCATGCAGAGATTTAATGAAACTTCCTTACTTTGCAGATACCATTGAAAGAGCAGATAGTGGGTGAAAGAGAGGGTGACTTTACAGGGAACTTTAATTTATTGTGATTTTCAAAACTTAATAATTATACTCCAAGGACTGCAAAAAGTCCACTGCCCCAATGTTATGTTTGAGTGTCCACTTCTGAGAGGAAGATTCAAGAATGAGCTTCAATAATAGTTTATGGTATTCTCCCTCACATTATTAAACTAGGGTTTTCAGAGACACCACCAAATGTCCTTCCTCTTCGCTTGTGCAAAACTTGCTTCAACTCAATTGGATGCCATATAGACAGTGCCACATTTGATTCATTGCTCCTGTTTAGTGCCTGCCTAGGGCTATACAAATTCAGACCTCAATGATGTGGGCAAGCAATTGACACTAGCAGTGAATTGTGTAACATCTATTCTATTGTCATTTGAGTTGTTGTTCCAATCTTGGGTTTTGCTAATGGAGTTTGGGCCGTATCTTTGATTTTGCTATACATTATTGTTTACATATTGCTCATTACAATTATGTGCATTGGTACATTTGTTTACTTTGTCGAGATATTGCATTGGAAAATGTGTGTGTTGCCATCTTTTGCAGGGTTTCTTGTATCCCTCTAAGTTTTTGGTATGGCTTCGACTTGCATGCTTTCTTGTATGGGAACAAGGTAAAACAAAACAAAGCTTTCCCGTACAAGCTTGTTGCCACTTGACTGAATAAGAATACTATTGATGTTTTGTTATTAGTTATGTTTATTGAATGCTAGCCAGCATCATAAAGTCAATGGGTAGTGGCGGTAGATCATCACTACTGTTCATGATGAAACTGATGGTTTGGCATTTCATGAAATGATTCATGAATGACTACACTCATTGTCATATTACCTTCAGATTGTTTTGTGGAGACTTCTTTGCAGTTTCATAGATATATTATATATGCTTGAGTGCTCTTCCTATTCTACTAAGGCCTTTATAGAGGAATTGGCCATGTCCAATGATGGTGATGAGCAAGAGGGCAGGGGAAATCTGTAGGGCAATGAGTGGTTGTAGTGAGTCATGGTGGGAAATTGAAAGAGTTATACACAATTGTGACACAGGTTCACCAACCCGTGGCAAGGTGCTGAATGTCTCAACTAACAATTTCCTCGGACCTTATTGTTTCATTGTTCTCAGCAATTTCTGCAGATGTGGTAATTGCGATGGGTTTGCCAAGCATCTGCAGAAATTACTGACAACAATGATTATGTTACATGTATAAAAATTGACACTTTGAGAAGGAGATTGCTGCCAAAGGAGGCCTCTGGAGAAGGTGAGTTCTGGACCTGATTTAGTGTCAGCTGGTTCAGGCAGCACCCAAAAAGGCCAACGTACCATGGAACATGGTTCTCATCTTTTTCATACAGTAATTCAAATTGCAAATGGTTAACAAAGTTGCATTCATCTTTGCACAATAAATTCTGTTTGCAAAATGGGTTTGCAACATTGACAAACTTCTATCTGTGCAATTCAGGTTGATCACATTATCTGAATTCCTTGTGAGCATGACTCTACGTGCACCCAAATCTACCTCAAAATGAAGGGATTACTCCACTGTTGTTGTCGTCTTTGCGCTTTCTGTTGTCAGTTAGTACTTCAGTGAAAGATAGCCACAAGTTAGTTATCTTTGGTCCAGTTCCATCAATAGTTTCTAAGCTTCATGCCACGTACCCACAACAAGAGTTTAGTGGCATGCATTTGTTGCTCAGCCATATTGTCCCACCTCTACAAGCATAGAAAGTAAGAAATCAAAAAATAATTTCTGACAGTCTTGGTCAAACTTCTCTACTTTCTGTACTGTTCCAAACCAGTAGCTTGTTTCTAGCTTTTACTCAAGAGTGATAATGAAAACCATAACATGTCACAGATCCATTATTGGGCACCAGTTTAGTAAAGTGAGTAGGTTTACTTGGAAGTCATTCTAGAGAATTTCAAACCTTGATAAAAGCTTCAGTGCTGCAGAACACACCTTTTTCGCCATGTTCAATCAGGAAGAAGCATCAAAATGGCATCTGTCAAACTTCTCCAAGCCCAATGATGCTAACCAGGAACCTTCGCATCTGTAAACCTACATTAAAAACAATTATGCAGTGCACAGTGTGCAAAAGTGAAGAACAGTTACAAAAGAAGAAGAAAGATGGTGAGAGTGGGTGCAGGTGGAAGAAAAGCGGCATCAACACACAAAGACATGTGCTGTTCCCTATGTAGAATGATATAGTCATGCTACCAACACTTTTGCTCACAGCTTGTCAAATCCACTAACACCAACTTTTTGTGGTCACATTATCAGATTACTGATAACATGCCAACATGTGCTGTTTTCATCACCTCTTTTGGCACCTGCCGTTCTCTGGTGCCTGCACAAATATCAACCCATTTTATGTCTGTACTCCACTTGTCCAATAAAATAACTCACTGAAAATCATTTGTAAGATGCAACAGGCAAGCTAACTGTCTGGCACAAGTTTACCATGAATGACGGACTGGATAAGAATCCTCCAACATCAGTTGTCAAGAAATAACAATTCCCATTTTAGGAGGGGGGAAAGTACCCAAGAAAGAACAAACACAAGAATTGAATTTACCTTTTCCCAGAAGCAACTTGAGCTATGCTTTTGATTTAGTTATACTTCCTATGTCATATTGTGTCGTCTTCCCACTGTTTTACCAATCACAGAAATTTGAAAGGAGGGTTACAAATGCAACCATTGCAAATGGCAATGTGACTAAGCAGATAAAAATCCACTTTTATATAATGGACCAAACCTTTTAGCTGATCCTCCTTCCATGTAGTAATTTGCTCTGACATGATCCTCTATAAGTTGGTTGGATGTTAATGATACATGCGCCGTCACAACTGACCACCATAATTGATCAGAAGTCTAAAGATGGCTTTAAAATTCTTTTGTCATTCCTTATACTTGTCTGCTTGTCACTACTGCTGTTATCAGTCTGGATTCCTGTTGCTGATGAAGACTTGCCTCGTGTACGACCAATGCCCAGTCGTGGGAGACCTCGATTGAGACCATCCAGAAGAACACATGCTTTGCACCATTTCTGCAAGCACAAATTTCATCTTCTCTCATCAGACTCATCAAAATGAGTGATCTGTCTACACAAAAAGTACAAGGTTGATAGATTACATCAGTAATTTTCTTTCCATCCATCACTGAGGGCCCACCTACCCAATGTACTCAACAAGCCACAGCAAAATAATCTTCACTGGCACAAGATTCTTAAAGAAATGTATGATAGTCAAAAATCAAACTACCTGGCTGGAGATGTAGCCACATTTCTCACAAGTTCCTTGTTCTGGCATCTTTGTGGTCAATGCATATCTGAAACTTTCTCCTGACTTTATGATGTCAAGGATAGCTCGTGGCCTGGGGTGCACACCAGAGGAAATGTGTCAGGCAAGCATCCAGCAAATGTAGGGGAAAAAAACGTCCGATCATCCTCAAACTAGATATATCTGGCTTACCTTATTGATTCCAAATCTTTGATGAACTCACGTGCATATCCTCGATAGGCATTTGGAGAATAAGTACCTACACATGAATATAGATAATACACTGGTTATCTATAGCTTATGCACACATTTTGATCAATTGCCAGAAGGTCCAAATCCAGTGACTTCTTGTGCTTGAAAAAATGAATCCATAATACTTACATTCAGTAGAGAAATAGTCGAGCTTCTTGTAGTATGCATATGTGAACAAGCAGTCAAGGTTTCCCAAACTCATGGGGATTTCCACCCAAGTCAAACCAGGACTCCCACTTGTCGATTTCATGACCACTTTCCAATACAAATCAAACCTACGACCTCTTGCACGCTTCAGGGATTATCAAGGATTGTGAAAAGACAGAGCTACATGATATCCAGCAAAGCAATTTCTGCATCAGTCCGGGCTCATTTCAGCAACCCCACTATAGAAAGTGCCCACTGACTAACAGCATGAATTTTTAGGAATCACTATACTTAAAAGTAAGAGTGCACATCCAAGACTAGTCTACACAAGCATTCCATGAAAAAGCAACCACTGCTGTAAGTCTCAACTGGAAGGAGGATATAGGACAATTTCCTTCTCATAACTGTACTTGAAAGGCTTGCAACGTGGAAGGGCACCCTCTTCTCCTGTTATGATTGCAGTGCATCTGCTCAGTCTGCAAATCAAGCCCATCTTATGAGTCCAGGAAAGAAACCTTCTAATGTCCAGAAAAAGAAACAAGATTGAGGAGACCCAATGCAATGAGCCACCATTGCAAAAAAAATTGCCAGCTCTCTGACTTGGCCAGGAAAACGTTATTTATAACTTCCTATGTAGACAGGGTTCACCAAAAGTACCGAGCAATATCACCACGAATAATGTTAAGCAAGACAGTCTCAGCAATATCATCAGCATTGTGGCCTGTTGCCATCTTGTCTGCTTTCATCTTTGCAGCTCCTCGATCCAAAGCCTGAAAAACTCAGATTTTATGAGTAGAAATAAACTAATAATATATCTTTTTTCAGCAATTCAAAACTTAAAGTCAAGAACCCCATTTGATTCTCCCAACAGTAAAAATGGACAGTATATGATAATCAAGAACTGATGAAAGGTGGACTGAGTGTGCATGCAGATCTTACTCCTGACCAACAAACATGATAACAATTTTAAGAGGTTTCCAGCACTAAACACATCAGCAAAACCCAATGTAAGTAGTAGCAGATTTGAGGATTACATCCACCCTGAGCATTCATAATTCTCAGATCAACAAGAACCAGAGACTTGCAAAAACATGTATTTCATTTGGCACCTGGCGTCGGAAGACACCACAAAATGTGCAATTATTCTTGCGCCCAATTTCTCGTACTATCTCATCCATAGACCACCCATACAGAGCTTTATATGAAAGAACCTCCAATGGTATACCATACTGCACATAGACACCAAATTCAAAGAACCAACAGTTGAATATCACAAATTCAGGCCTTCCTCATGAGCCCTACTTGGTGTTGCATATTCAAAAGCTTTGATTCAACGGATTCATCCAGAACAATTGCAATGGAAAGAGAATACTTGAAATTCATTCATCAAGTTTTAAGAATCAATCCACACCTGGATGTCATTGCGCTTCACAGTCAAAAGCTTTGATTCAACAGACTCATGCAGACATGATTGCTAGTGACAAAGAATAGTTAGACTTCAGACTTCATCAAATTTAAGAAGCAGAATGATTTCACCTGGATTTCATTGCGCTTCACAGTCTCAAGAGAATCATCTCTATAACCTGTAATCCCTTCATCGATGGATAACAAGAATAAGTCAAGTCCATAGTTGTGCCTTCTGTTGAGCTCTGTCAAAACATGAGCCAACACTGTTGAATCTGTTGCAACTCGACCCCATCCCAACCCATCACATCAGTACTTCAGTGTCCCACAAGCTCCTAATGTAAAACTGGAAGACATGGAACAGAATTCCTCTCTGTTTAATGCTGAAGAAAAATCCAACTGTAAATCAAACACAATTGCTCTCTTCAATAATTTGACAGTAAGATTACTGGTAACAGAATATGTCAAGAATACCCTCAGGAACATGAAACCGTAATGTCAATAACACCCTCAAAAACATGAAACCTTAATGTCAATGATACACTCAAAAACATGAAACCCCTGGTGTCAAGAATACCCTCAAAGACATGAAACCCTAATGTCAAAAATACCCTCAAGAACATGAAACCCCAGTGTCAAGAGTACCCTCAAAAACATGAAACCCTAATGTCAAGAATACCCTCAAGAACACGAAACCCTAATGTCAAGAATACCCTCAAAAAAATGAAACCCTAATGCATTTCCTGAAAGGGAAAGAAGAAAAAAAAGCAAGGAGGAGCAAGACAAAAGGCCCACCTTTGCCTCCAGAAGCTGCAATTGCCACACGCTCTCCAGGTTTAAACAGCCGATTGTCTACAATTGTCTTGTGAATCTCGTTCTCAAATGCTACAAAGAAGCACTGCTGACAGAGCTGAAAAGCACGAAAACACTCGACAACTCAGTTACACTCCCCTCTGCAACGCTCCGGTCCTTAGCTTTCTTTTCTTTCATGGGGGAGAAGAACAAACAAACCTGTTGCCGGTTGCGGGGTCTGATAAGAGCTGCTCTTCGGTCTTTGCACAACTCGCACATCTGCCGCCCCATCTCTGCTCCCCTCTCTCTCTCTCTTCGTTCCAAAGCAATTCAAGACCAAAGTTGCTGCTTCCAAGTTGCCGCTTGGAAGCGACTTCTGCTATCCCTCTTCTTCCTCTCTACGCCGGTCTGCGAATTTCTCAACACCGAGCAGGAACACCGAGCAGCAGCAGCAGTACATCTCCAAACCCTAATTCTCTTTTTCTCTGTGTTGAACCTCCAAACCCTAATTCTCTTCTCTCTGCATTGAGCTCTAAACCCTAATTCTTTTCTCTCTCTCTCTCCTCAAACCCTTGTTTTTTAATCACATGCTCTCAAAAACTTTGAAAAAATAATTGAGATTTTTATTTTGTTGCAATCTTGTTTTTACAAAAACTCATAACAAACATGAAAAAAAAAAGTTTATGTAAGCTCAAATTTGGTTGTTTTCTTGATTGGTTTTTTCTTTAAATTATAAATACCTCTTCAAAAACAATTCCAATGACAATGGTACATCCATGTCAATTTAGGGGAACAACTTGAGATTTTATTAATGGTCATTTTATTTTATTTTCAAAGGATAGCTTTAAAAGACAATTCAATGTTGAAATCTTTTCATATTTGCCTTTTCATGTCATCAATTCTCAATCATCACATCTAAAATTTGTTTTTATGTTAGATTGGTTTTGGTTTTTGGTTATATAACTCTTAATTCTAGTAACCTTCGGTTCCAATTCGAACATCAAAAATATAAAAATGGACAATGCAAAAAAAACTTGAACTCTCATTTTAATGAAAAAAAATTATGTCAAATGTGTTGTGTTGGTTTCTCAATTAAGTTGTGATTAATTCAATGTTGAGTTGGGTTAACCTAATTAATATGGTTAATGTGGATTAACAAGGAACCAATTGTAACGTGAACAAGTTTTATTTATTTTGTTGATGGATCAAAACCTTTTTGTTATGAATCACAAATCATTTTTTATGATTCAAAATTTTACGACCTTGTTATATATCTTGTTAAGTTGTTGTGTGTTTATGCACGTTGTAATTTTTATGAGCATTATGTTTAGGCTTGGATTTTTATGTGTTACAAGTGAATACATCTTTTTGAATCACTAAAAGTGGTATTTAGTTTTGTGATGTGTTATAATTAGATTCAATTTTCTAAGCATCGGGTTTTGTAATTTGTGTTTTGCACTAGAGCTTTTGTTTGGACATCAAATGGTAGAGTATTGATTCTCATTTTGATTTATGTTCATATCAATCTGTAGATATTTGAACCCTAGTGGAGCCTATGTATTTCAAGTGTAAAATAAAATGTTTTATTTGTCAAGAAAAAGGAAGAAAAGTTTGTAGGAGACAAGCAAGGAAGAAGGCCCCTCCCACCATGACTAAACACCCCATCTTCCTTTTTTTTTCCCTTTTTTTTTCTCTCTATGTTGTCATTGGAAACATAATAACCTTAACAACATGAGCTACAAAAGAAAAGAAGAAATGTCATTGTTGTGCATTACACATTGCACATTACAAAAGTTAGTGACAACCTCCATAAAAAATTGTCATTTTTTTTATGGTTCTTTTGTTCCTCATAGTAGCTTTTTTAACACCTTCAGCTATCTGGTGTCAAATTGTCACTGGTTTATTTATTTATCTTATAATAGAGTTGACCACCTTTTACGCATTGATTGTATGAGTTTATAAAAAACAACTAACCCTTTTTTAACCAAAATTACATTATGGCCAAGTTAATACCATGATGTTGTGTGGCAATTACATGAAATGCAACAACAATTACAAATAGGGAGGCAAAAGGAAGGGGGGGCAAGGGGGGTTGGGATAATGAGGCTCCATTGTCATCCACCATAGTAGCTTTTTAAACCTTTGAGGTTTGGGGAAGGTCGAACATGTTTGGGAGGTTCAAGAAGAAGGAGGGGGTCCAATTTGAACCCCCTTTTTATTTTTTTATTTTTCAATTTTTCTATAATTTATTGAACGTATAAATGTTCAAGTCAAAATTGAAACCAATTCGAACCTACTGCACATTAAACCACAAAGTTCATTTGTGACTTTTGATGAAATGTTAACAAACAATTCCAAACTTGATCAATTATTCACTTATGAAAAACCCCCCACCAACACCTTGTCACACTTCCATGTTAATTATTGAAGGCAATGAACACTACATCAACCTAATGTTGTTTGATCGTGAATTACCACGAAACCTTTTATTGTTCTCACTTTTGAGTAAGTGTTCATCGACAAATAACTTTCTTTGTCAAATTTTCACCAAAAAACATGTTAGCCTTGCCCTATTATTCATTGATGAACAACTACTTCCAAAACTTTTTCTTCAACAATGGACATGTGACATGTTCAAATTGGTGTCAAACATGTCCCCTTTCCAACCTCAAGTTCAGGAAATTTGAAAAAAATGATTTTTTAAAAATTTCAACAAAAATTAAAATTAAAATACATGTGGTAGGTTTGGATTGGTTGAAACCGTATTTTAAAAGTTTGGTGAATTAAAAAAATGAAAAGGACCTAAATTGACCCCTTAGACATGTTCATTCCAAACTTCCCTCAAACCTTTTTTTTTCACAATTTACACATGCCAAGTTTAGATTAGTGCCTTTGGGTTGCTCCAACTTAAGCATCTTCCTCAAAAAATGAAAAATAAACTTCAACTTTTTCAAAATGAAAAAAAATCCTTAAACCCTTAAATTCAAATCATTTAAAAAATAAAACTGAATCGATTATAATTCTGAAATGAGTCTGGAATCAAACCATGGGTCCATTTCCAATTACCTCCAATGCCATAACCAAAGGGTGGTTCCGATCTAATTAATTCCATAACCAACACCCCCCCCCCCCCCCCCGTGCCCCCCCCCCTATTTGGTTCCAAATCCATTTAGTCATAGAAATGGGACCCAATTTTGAATCCAATTCCAAAACTAGATTGAAACCACTATTGGATAACTATGTGCACTTAAGTAATTGGCCAAGATTGGTATATAGGTTGGTACTGATCTTGTTATCAAAAAATCAATCACATTTGTATAAAATTGGTGTAACATCTTCATGATACCCTTATTACACCATATGGTAGTTTAATTATTTTTTGACAACCAATATGTGTGGTAGTTAGCTTTTGAATATCCTATATATTAATTCAGTAAGTCTGTCTGTCAGTCCGTCTGTTGAGGTCCTGAAACCCAAATCACTTTTAATAAAACTGCCCCCCCCCCAACTTGAGGGCCCAAAAACTATTCAAGACCTCGAGTTCTTACTTCTTACTTTTATTTTTACATCCGTTTTCGCGCAGCAATTGCCGTCGTCAATGGGGGAGATATTTTTGGGATTTGGAGGGTGGGTGAGGAGATTTGGGTGCGTTTTTTTTGGGCTAAGGGTTTAGGAGGGTCATGATTTTATTTTTTTTTGTGGAGGGGGGGAGGGGGTGGGGTTCTAGGGGTCTTAATAGGTGGAAATGAATCGGAGTGGGAAATGTGAAGGACCAGGTGGGGGGGATCGATGGAGTGCATTATGCACTGGGTTCACACTAATATAGTTTGAAACCAATACTTGCCTCTTGTCATTAATGAGTTTTATGCAATGTCCATAGAGAACTTAAGGTTTCAAAAAGTAACATTGCATATTTCATTACCTTTTTTGACCATCCAATGGACAAGTGAGATGGAAAGCCTTAAGAATTGTTTGTTATTTGTAATTGAAAAACTTTTTGAGGATGGAGATTGCTTGTGTCAAGAAAAAAGATGTCATCATTTCAAAACAACTATAGGTAGTTCCTTTAGTATTGAATTTCTTATGTATGTTTAAAAATTCAAGGCTAATTTTTTTTTTAAATGATTGTTTTTTTCCTCAAATTTTACATATGTTTTTTCTTTGATTTTCTTCCTTTCAAAACCATGAAATATTATTCAAATGTAATTTATCATTACAATGAATATAAAATGTTCTCTTGAAATATTAAAACCAATATGGGTACTAATTGGCATCATACTTTAATGAGTGTTATACCAACACTCAATGTCTTTATATCAACCTTATACCTATCCATTTGAAAAATGGACCTACATTAGCTTGATTCACGATAGATCATTCAAAGTTTTAACTTTATAAACTTGATAGATCTTTCAATTAACATGATATATGCCCAACTAATAATAACCCTCCTTTTTTTATGCCTCATGATTTACAAATGTGTAGGTTCATGATAACATTTCCCTCATGTTTGACAATGGGTAAAGCTTGTGCATGTGGAAGAAATTCCAAATTTTTTAAGCAAACTTGACAACTACCTTTTCCCAGGCCCCCTACTTTTTGAATGCCCCCCATATGGGGATTTTACTTAACACATAGATCACACTAGTCATCAACTTGATTACATTCATGATATCACTAGACACAACCTTATTGGGAATTCATATCAACAACATAATTATTCAAAACAAATTCCATTTATTTTTTCATATAATGCATTGTACATATTCATAAATATAAGTGTTATGGGGTAAATTGAAGACCTTTAAGTGGTGTGTAGTCATGTTAAACCAAGGAGATGACTTGTTAAACCACACCACTTTTAATCTTGAGTGTTAGATTAGATATGTGATATAACCTCAAGTTACATTTGGCATTATGTGGTTTGCATGATGGGGTTTTAAGGTATATATTTTCATCACGCGTGTTGTATGTACACATGACACACATGTACATAACATTTGATGGGTTTTTAAGAAACCCATGTTTGTAGTTAGGTGATAACAGATATGAAATCCTCGCCACTTTTTCCTTGTTCAAACTACAAAAACCAATGTTTGAAATTATTCTCAAGAAAGATAATGTGTCATGTTCTATCACGCAAGCATTTCAAGATTTCAAGATTGTCTTGAGGCTCTATAGTGAGGGCTTGGATCCAAGAAAGTTTAGTATTAACAAATACACCACAAATGCAAATTGTGTGAAACCATGGGGTCCTAATTAAGGAGGGGCGTAATAGTTTTAAGTTTAAAGTAAATGGTAACCTTCCAAAAGTAAAAATGAAAGTCAAATAGCTTAATAGTGTGGTATATTAAAGAAGCCAAACAAATATTGTAATTTTCTTGATGTTTGCAGAGGGGTTTGTGGTTAAAAGGAAGGGTGTGAAGGTGAATTAAAGAAATGTTTGCACAATTTCCTAATAAAGATCAAATGCAATGTGCGGATAATTAATGCATGTTGTCCACTAGTTATGCTTATGGGTTGGTTTTGTAACACCTACACACAACATCAAAGGATCACCATAATTAAAGCCTAGTTATGAGTATGGGTTGATTTTGCAACACCCACAAATAATATCAAAGGATCACCATAATCAAAGTTGTAGTCTAATCCTTGAAACAAAATATGTGTTGGTAAAATGATCACAAGTAGTTTGACACATTCAATGAGTTATTAAATTCCAAGAATGCTACATTTTTTTTAGACATGGAAATCTTGTTTAGAAAACACCTTTTTCAATAATTGAAATATGCAAACAAGATTATTATTAGGGTTTTGAGCATGTAGTTTAAGAAAAAAACAATGTTGTTGATTTGAAAAAATTGGTGGAAAGGAGGAAATTGGTTGTTATCAATTAAAAGCATGAGCTTCATGATTTTATTTTTTTGAATCATTCTATGTGATAGAAGCTTCAATATCAACAATGCATCCAATACTAGCAATGACGTTTCCAAGCTTAAATCACCTTTTGTGTTTTGAAACACATAAAAAAAATGATGTATGTTCATTCTTTGTTTGCCTCTTGAGCTACACCATATTTTTTGCATATAAATTCACCATCTTGTTCTTTGTAAGGTTTTAAAGGTGAACTTTTATCCTTGTCTATTCAATTAAACTAAAAATGGTGGAAGCTCAATTTTAGTGCCACATGTTATAAGTTGATATCTTTTGCAAATTGACCATGTTACAAAGTCCTTGAGGGTTGAAAGGGGTTAAATCACACAAATTTCAATTAATCTGAACTTTTGGACCTCATTTAAAAACATTACATGATTTGATGAAGATTCAAGATGTATTGTGTAAATATGTGTCAAAATAAGGTAAAGTTTGTTAGGCATGTATAATATATACCTTATAGGAAGAAGTATTTATAACCATATATAAACAACATTCATAGAAATTTTTATTTTTATTAAAAAAAAAGGTTTGGAACTTTCTAAAAAGATCTACTATCTAGAAGCTTTCATAAACAAGTATAAGTAGAGGTCATTGGGCACATGTTCCCCAATTTCACCAACACAAGTTGTGGGTTATGTCAAGTTTAATTTATGTATTGGCTTGTGATTCGATTGTATTATTAAATAATTGTTCATTGTAATTGTATCTTTGCTGAATTTTTGCCTTACTTTATTTTTACAAGGCTAGGAAAATGTTTCAAAGTGTTTTGTGAATACATCACCTTGACAATATTACTAGAGGAATAATACCATGGACCAAACTTGAACTTGTGAAAATTTCAACATGCCAAGTTTATGGTACTTGTTGAAACATGGTTTTTTCCCATATGGCATACATTATGATAATTTATTAAAGCTTTTTGAAAACTGAGAAATGGAATCAAACTTCAAATTGATAGTCAAAATTAAAGTGCATTTATATTGTTGCTTTTCCTTTTGAACCACTGAGTGCATTATTCCACCCCACCCTGCACCCCCCTTCCCCTTTCCCCAAGTCACACACAAATCATAAATTTTAAATGTTTGCACACAAAGTTACATGTCACATATGAATGCATTTGGGTTAGAAATATAATAAACTTATTGTGACATATTTTTATTTAAGATGTGTCATGGTAATATGTGTAGGAATTTTGGTACATGTTTCTTTTTCAACCTAGAAGATAGGTAATTGTGAATTGTCTTTTGTTAATTGACAAATTCTTCCACACGTTATAAGCAAGTACAAATGTGATTGTGGTTATGATAATGACGGTGCAAAAATTAGAGTGTATAAGACCAAAAGTTGAATGATTTGTGTGCATACATGGGACCATCTTGTTGTGAGGAATGCCAAAGGTGAGCTAACTAAGTATTAGGAAGCACAATGAGAGCTTTTGATGTAAAACTTAATCATAGCCAAAGAATCTAACTATAACAATTATAGGATGTAATTTACATTAAAATGCAAATGATAACCATTTTACCACATGTTCAAAGGTAACCCATTGTTATGGAATACGTTGTCATATATATTCTTATACCATAATATTATAGAAGGGAAAAATGTAAGAAACATGTTTTAGTTTGTGCTAGTCATATGTAGGATTTCTTTTTTCCCTTGGGGTGTTTCATACAAAAAAATAAAATGCAAATCTCAAAATTACAATGATAAATGTATCATTACAAAAAACCCATCTATCATTTCTACTTTTAATTTGTTGAAATATATAAAAATGGATGTTAGTTGGGTGCATGTTATTAATTAAGTAATCTTGGAGCTTGAACTTATTTGATTGTGTTGTAAAGTTGAATGTTATCATGCATCAAATAAGAAATTAAAGAAACATTAATGAAATTAAATTGGTGATGCTTACATGTGCAATTTCTAATTGAATTGGTGGAGAAAGTGCAATTAGTTAACCAACATATCAACAAAAAAATTATGAAATCCAAAATGTGAAGTTTGTTGATGTAATAAAAAGGTGCCAACAAACTAATACCAATTCTAATTCTTGGTGTTGGGAAGGCTCATTGTATTTGACATTGTGTTGGACATGCATGATGACCTACATCACTAATGTCAATTTTTGGAGATGGTGAAAGATGTGAGTCTAACTATCTTTCTTTCACGTTATCATGTGAAGGACCAAATGTTTAATTAAAAATATTGATATGAATTTGGAATGCTCTTTTCAAGGGCTATGTGTTATAAATTTGGATGTGATAATGAGTTCGACTAGAAGTGTCTACTCATCCTTGCTTTCATCCCTTTTGTTCAACCACAAAGCATACCCCATGATCTCCATTTCACTACCATAATTGAGAGATAAAAGTTTTATTACCACCAATGTTACTTTGACATACTTAAGGTGTGACAAAAATCCTCTCAATGTCCAAAGAATATTCAAAACCCCAACAATGTGCTTGATGATGAGCATGAGATTTGACTAATGCTCAAGTTGGAGATCATGCTTACAATGTCATTTAGTACATTTGTGAATGGCTTAGATGCTTCAAAGGTGGGGAAACTTTGTGAGAAACAAAAACTTTGGATTAGTCCATGTAGCAATTGTTGGAACTCCTTTCTACACAAATTGTACATGATTCATGTTGAGTGGTAGATTTATGATCTTACATAAATATATGCACTATAATTGTGACATTGGCACATGCTTTGGTTGCAAGATTGAAGAGCTGTTGAAGGAAAATTATGTGCTGCTAGTTTTATTTCATGTAACATGTTGCAAGTCATGTACATGTATGTATTTAGACACAACATTGCAAGCCATGAGTAGTTTAGAAATATTCAGATAACATTTAGGATAAATACTGTTAATAACACTGCAAGTGACATAACAACCAGCAATAGACATACTCATGCATGTCATGTTACATGTTTCAACTCATCTAACATAACATCACTTCTGTAGGGACTACTAAATTTTGCCCAAATTGGGCAAGAGCAGCCTCATTGATATCAAATGCTCTTGATTGAAAATTGACCCAGATCAAGTGTTGAAAACCCACAAAAGACAAGGACCCATTTGAAAATAGAAAGCAATGTGATGGCAGATGCTTACTTGTGGTATCCAATAATTGCTGATCTTCTCCTTTGGTCTCATCTTTTCCTCAACCTGAAATTGTCATCATCATCATCATCATCATCATCAATTCACAAAAAACAAGCTTTATTCCATGCTTTAGCTGATTTTGATTTCATTTCTGTTCTCCAGGTTTCATTTGGTCAGAAGAAACCTTCCACCTTTCAAAACAGCAGGTGTGCCAATGTAGAGAGACTATAACTTGCTTTCCCACAGAAATTTTGGCCATGCATTTGCACATCAGGACATTTCTGAAAAGTACAAAACCAGTTTCTTCAAACAACACAAGAATCTGTGTGTGATTTGAGAACCCTAAACCCATTTGCCTCACTTAGCAGCCCTTGAGGTCTGAGTAGCCTCTTGAAGTACCACCCACTTCTCATTAAAGTTGCATGCCTGGCCTGATAGCCAAGGGTGCTTGCTTGTATCCGACAACCATGGGAGGGAGTTCTGCACCCTTTCCTGTTTTGCATACCACAAGCACCCCTCCAAAGTGTTCACAAACTTGAACATCTTTGGATTTAGGGTTTCAAAACCTGTTAGAAAATTCTGGAAGTGAAAGCTCAATGGTCCACACCCTCAGTGCTCACCAGACTCCAAACTTGGTGTCATTTCAGATTTTACCCCATGACATCATTGTCAGTAATAAGAGTCTGGTCCTTGAGAGGAGCAAACGAGCGCCGGTGAATGTCACAGGGCCCATTCTTCAGAAGTGCTGCTATGTGTGCTGATGTTCCATAGCCTTTATGTGCTTTGAATCCATATTCTGGCCACTTTCTGATAGCAAAATACAAACAGTAGTAGCACATTTTCAGGGGAGGAAAATGCTGACAATGTTAGAAAAATAGGAGAGATGGGTACATAAGATTTGGCAAGCAAACCTGATATCAACTACCCAACAAAAGACAATAATAAGGGTGAAGTTCAGATGCGCACTTGTCATAGGCCAACATCATGCGGTCACGTGTGACCTTGGCTAAAATAGATGCTGCTGCAATGACATGGCACTCTGCATCCCCCTGCACTGCACAAACCCCCTCTCAGAAACCTATGAACACATGCAGCAGCAACAAAGTAGATGCCAGAGACTCCATTCTACAGATATCTGTAATTAGAGAGACAGGTAAACATGGGGGATTCTATAACCCAAAGAAACCTAGACTTTCAAGCAATCTTCCATTGCATGCAACTCCTCAAAGGAGGCATAACTTTAGGGTTCAGGGTTTAGACCTTCAAGTAATCGTCTATTGCATCATGCCTGAGGAAATTGCTTTCAAGAGATCTACAGAAGCAGCAAAACTTTTATCAAGAATGGGCAATTAGTGCAGCACCTTCACTACACATTGTGCCTTTTTCTCCGAGAATCCGTCTGGTAGCCGGTTGCCATCCACAAGTATATAATCTGGTACTGACTCCCCAGTCTTTTTGGAGGTGAGCTTGTTCACACAGCCAACCATTGCTTGCAGGGTTGCCTACACCCCCAACTCCACCAACACCCCTGACTGTTTAGAGGCGATGATGACATGCCTGCAAATGTTGGAGATTGAAGAGTCCAAATCCAAAAACTGATCTGATGGAAGCAGGACTGACTCACTCCAAATAGTCTTTGATACTGATGATCCATCCTCTCATGCACAGCGTTGTGTTTTCCCATGGCAAAAAGATCAATCTAAATGATGCAAAATAACACATCTGAGCTTCAAACATCATCAAGAAAATTTCCCAGCAAAATGGAGAAACAGAAAATCACCTGTAGAATGTTGATTTGATCAATTGTTGCTGCATCGATTACGTGGACCTGAGGTACACAAGTGCAAGTGTGTACAGAAACAGGTGAAAACCCCAAAAGCTTTTGAATGAGTCTGTCAAGGAGTTAGATCACACATGGAGGTTGATAGTGATCCACTTACAATCTGCTCACATACTCTCTCCCTACAACTACCCACTGGGAAAACCCAAGCAAATGGTGCCTGCATTGAGAAAACAAAAGTGCAAGCAAGCAAATGCATGTTGAGAAGACTGTAACATACTGCATATATGACACCGGGTGTTGATATGATTTGAGAATAAAGCTCTTCTCTTTTGCCTTCTGTCAACTTCTTGCTGTCATTGACACCTACATTGCCACCACAAGACACTACATCCTCAATATATATATATATATATATGCAGCCCAACATGAGTAGACTTCTTCGAAATGCTTCACAAAGGTGCAATATAATGAGCATTGCTCATCTGCCCTACTGGTGCAGAAACTAAGGGTCACAAACAACACTAGGGTTTTAAAGGATTTGCAAGAGACAGTTTCTTGCCTGGAATCATGACAGAGGCAGGGATGATACAAGCTGCAGCTACTACTGGGCCAGCAAGTGGACCGCGGCCTGCCTCATCCACACCCGCCACATGCCTAAATCCCAGCTCCCACAGCTTCATCTGGACCAAAACTACTGCAAAGCATTTAAGCAGAAAGCTTTGACATCACATTTTGCCCCAAAAAAACTCTAAGAGCTCTGACATTCACGGAACACAGCAAGAGAACCCTCTGAAACTACACTAACTCCAATGGCATGTGTAGTAGCTCCAAATACTTTAGTGTTTCTTCCTCTTACTGGCAATACTGTCTTTCACCTATCTTTTTAAAATCAAAGAAGAACAGCTTCTTGTCCACATTTGTTCACATCACGAATGCAAGTGTTTCTAATACAGAACTGAAGAATAGCATTGACTGATGCTCCTGAAATACCGACCAACAGAGGGAAAAAAAGAAAAGAATCAGTTTACCTCCATCTCTCTGTCGGGTAATTTCTTTTCTGCTTTTGTTGATCGTACCCGCAGTGCAACTTGTTTGACTCTGAGCTCTCGAAGCTCAAGGGTCAGTTCTGTTGGCACTTCTGCCACTATTGCAGTAGCAGAAGCATCCAGAGCACTACCACTCCTAGTGTCTTCAGATTTAGCTTCCTTCTCCAAACCATCTCCCTTCTTGGAAATCTCAACCTTTGAGAGGGTCTCACAGTTCCTGGACCTAACCCTAACAGCAGGAACCAGTTTGATCCTCTTCTGTGGGACTACTTTCTCTGCAAAGTTCCAGATAGAAAAAAATAAAAAATCTTCCAAATCACTACTGCTATGGCAAGGTGGAAACTTGTTGAAACTTCACAATACCCTTTCTAAAAAAACCATTAGAGCTGCAAATAGGGGGGGGGGAAGTAGGGGAAAAACAATTGCAGAGCTTCATGGAGAAGAAGAATTGAAGGAAGATGGAGTTCAGTTCAGGTACCTGGACTTCTACTACTGAGAGTAGCAGCTGCAAGCAAGCGAGCAGAGCGTCTGACCATCACTGTAGCACCAGCCATTCCTCTCTCCATTTCTTTCTGGTTTCTGGTTTCTTCTCTGCTCTAAATGGGAATCAACATCATCTACACACACTCACAAGAACACCATTTCTGTTGTTTTTCTTCTTCTCTCACACAAAACAAAAACAAACCCGACTCCAACAAACAAATGGCTCTCAAGAATCAGTCCCACAACAGAAACCCTAATGCTCATTCACAAAACCCAAACCCACAATGACAATTTGAAGCTTCTTTGGGTGTGGTGGGTCTTGTTCTCTCTCTCTCTCGATCTCCCAGGTTGCATACCAAAGTGATTTGCAGCAAACTTTCATGGCCATTAATTCCCACAAAAACACAAAAAAATTCCACCCAAAGTCATGTGGGTTTAACCAACCAAACAATCAACAGAGAGATCAGATGGTGGTGGTGGTGGTGATGCTGCTTCATGGATTTTCAAAAACTTCAAACCAAAGTGATTGGGGGGGAACAGATCTCTGGAGTCTGGACCATCTCTGATAATGATGATGATGGAATATTCTTCTCCTTCATCATCAATCTCCTCTTTGGGTCCTCTGATGATGATGGAATATTCTTGTTGTTCCAACAACCTTTGAGTCCTGATGATTGATGGAATCTTGTTCTTCTTCAATGAATCTGCTCTTTGGGTCCTGATGATTAATGGAATATTCTGAGGATGATGAAACATTCTTTTTTTCTTTTAAAAAAAAAATTTATAATCAATTTGCCCTTTGGGTCCTGACCAGTGTTGGCCGGTTATTTCTTTTTTGAAATAACCGCTGGGTAGGAATATATATATATATATATATAGGGGAGGGGATGACACATGTTATCAATATGAAAAAAATTCTCAATAACTCTAATTATCAATTTAGCCGGTTATTTTTTTGTGTAATAAATTGCCTATTATGTGTAAGGGTCGGTTATAAAATAAGCCACCCTGATAACCAGGTTGATATTGGCTAGTTAGGGTAGGTTTTACGGGTTTTTTTTTGGTTTTTTTTTTTTTTCGGGTGCGAAATGGGAAGGGACTTTTGTGCAATTTATAGTGAATGGGTTTAGGGTTTAACAATAACCTGCCTAATAGTCTACTTGGATGTTTCATCTAAGTAAATTATAAAATTTTAGGGTTTAATTACTGATAACCTACTTGGATGAAAATTTCGAATTTTAAGTAATTTATCAAAATTTGAAATTTCAATAACCACTAGTTAAAGTTCTTCACAATTATTATAATTTTTATATGCTTGACCAGGTAGGTTATTAACCGGTTATCAAAAAATTCAAAATTTGGTTGATATGTTATTAATAGATGAATTGATATCATGATTGATAACCTGAATTTTTTCTCCCCCCCATAACTAGTCAAAATTGGTCTTGACTAGTGTTGGGTGGGTATCCATTTTGGTAGGTAAGAACCTTAACCAGTGTTGCCCGGTACCCTGGTTAGTTCTAGGGGACCCTTGATTCTAGTTCCTAACATTTTGAACGACATCAATCTTGATTTGGTTTTGTTTATTTTTGATTTTTTTTAATTTCAAATATGGGACCCGATTTAATTTTCAATATTTTATATAATAGGAGAGTACTTCTGATTTGATTTCATTTTTTAAAAATAAAATTTCAAGTTACACCGTTCCAGTTCTTAGTTAAATAACCTTCAATTCTACGTAACCTTTGATTGTAATTTCAACATTCCAAATATCAAAATGAATAATCTACGAAAATTGAAAAGACTTGAACTTTTATTTCAAGAAATATAATTTACAACAATGTTTTAAAAATCCTCAACTAATACAAATTAATCTATTTCAAAACCTTAATCTACACTAAATGTTTTTGGAAGATTAGAATTGTTTTGCCAATGCCATGTGATTCCATGTCTAGGGTTTCCAAAATTGTAGCTATCATGACCACCTTGAATGGTCTTTTGCAACCTTGGAACACATTTGATTTTGCCTTATTCTAATCTCAAAAAAAATCATATTTTAAACCTTCCAAAAAACCTTACATCAACCTAAAAATACCTATTTCAAGCCTTTAAAAATCCTATTTCAGATTTTTTAGAAACCTAAATCAAAATGACATTTGAAAAAAGGAACCCTAAACATGAATCCTAAATTATTTAAAAAGATACATAATTTGTTGGGGGTTAGAATTAAAGTTTAAATTTTAGAAATACCAATCTCCATAGTTCAATTGTCCCAAAACCTCCAACAAAAGAAAATTTTAATTTTAAATCACAAAAATAAATTTAAAAATTGATGTTCAATGTAGGAGAATAAAAATGATAAACAAACAAGAAGACTACGAAAATGATGAGCAACATGAAGACAATTAAGAAACAATAACAATAGAACAATGACCCAAGAAAAAATGACCATGAAAATGATGAATAACATGTGAACAAATGTAAGGACAATGAACAAAATTAAGGAGATGATGACTCGAACAATGTTGTTGCTTGACATCTTTTTCAACTTTTCCCCAATGGTGCATTTTTGTGCTTACTTGAAGGGGGTTGTGCATAGGGAGTCTAAAATTCAATTATGGAGGTTCCTTGCTAGTGATTGGGAAGAGTTTTGAAAGGAGCATTTGTTGCGTGCATAGGCCTTAATGGCTACTTTATTTTCAATGCCCTCTTTCAAATGGTGCCTTTCCTCTAGAACTTTCATCTTTTTCTTTCCACTCAAGACCCATCATTTTTATCAAAGTTTAGCCCTAGGGTGAGTAGAGGAATATGTTCATGCTACAAGGGCTCATCTTTTTCTTTCCACTCAAGACCCCATCATTTTTATCAAAGTTTAGCCCTAGGGTGAGTAGAGGAATATGTTCATGCTACAAGGGCCTTCAGCCCCCTAATGTCAATTTGAGCCTCTAAAAAGACCATTATTACTTTGTATGTTTTTTAATTTTCATATTCATCTTTTGTAATGTTCAATTTTTTTGATGGAATTCTGGTTAAAAGCATATTTGGATTTTTCTTTAGACATGTTCAAGTTGGCATTCATCCATTCAATTCATCTTTTAGCTAAAAGGCCATCAAACATGGTATTTGAACACCTTCAAAATTTATTTGGCATAAAAGAATTAACTAAAAACTTTTTCCAATTAGTCTTGATGTGTTTTTATGTTGCTACAAGGCATATCCCCAAGAGTATAGTCATGGCCTTTGGTGCTACCAAGCTATTAACTTTGGTTAAACCTTTTGGTAGCATTTGGCCAATGGCAATAGGTGAGATTCTTTACCTATTGGTGAGTAAGACCTTTTAATTCTACTTTTGTGATGCATTTGTTGTTCACTTATCCCCCCATTAGTTTGTGATCGTGATTAAAGGAGGTTGTGAATTAATGGTGCACGATATTCAAACAACCTTATATGTTCAGTCGAATCACATGTAGACATTACAAATGCTTTCAACATTTTTTCCTTTAGGGTTATATTTGAAGAGTTACATGCTACAAGTGGGTAGTTGTTTTAGTTCATACCTTTTGTTTGTTCCTTTTATGCTCCATAATTCCCACTTTTCTTTAGTCACCACTCCTTTTAAGGCAATTTACTTGTTATTTAATCCTCTGTTGGTACTCATTAAGGGTATCCTTGGGGTGGTCTTCTTTTTACCCGAACTCATTTATGCACACTTCGTAATTCAACATTTTTTGTCCCACCTTGTTTATTTCCTTCTATTGTAAATGACACCCACATCATTAGGCTTGTTTCAATTGTTTTTCAAGTTTTTCATCATTTTTGTTTTTAATTAAATTTGGTAAACCTTGTGGTTCAACCCCACAAAGTGTGGTATTTAATTTCCTTCATTGTTGCCTTCAAGGTTTTTGCCTCCATCAAGTTTATGTATCCTCACTGAGGCATTCGGGTTTTGGGGTGTTCTTTTGGGGTTTCTTTCCTTCATTTTTTTTCCCCAAGATGTTTTGGATGATAATGTTCAACACATAGATGCCCTTCTTATGTTGGGGGATGTGCAAGTGGCATTTGGGACTTTCATTCATTATTTCGCACAAAGGTTTTATTATTTTTTTCATTATTTCCCCCCATTTTTAGACTTTCAACACTAACTAGTTTCTTTTGATTCAACCTTCATTCAAGTATTTGGGAAACTTTTAAGGTTAGGTTTTTTGGAGTGTTTAAAAGCCTCATTAATTTGTTGACAAGCTTTTCTTCCTATTTCCAGAAATGGGATATGTTTTATCTATGTGGAAGTTATTGCCTAGGTATTGTATGTTGTACTTGGGAAATTGGGGGATCGTTGCCCCAATCATCATATCCAAATTTTTGTAAGATAATCGTCCATTTTTTTAGGGGTTATAGAAGCGAACAATTCGAGTCCACTTCCATTTTAGATTCACTTTAAGTGGGCTCATGATGATGCACCCCTAAGCTCCTTCATGGACTCAATTGCAAGTCCAAAGGTAAAAATAATGGAAGGATAAAAAATTGGGGTGCACTCCTTGACTTGTAACACTTCGAGGGTAGAGGGGTGTGCTAGAGTTCCAGGATAGGATTAAGAAGAGTGACAAATGGTTCCATTATTCATCCGGACCTACACAAACTAAACAATAAATTGGTTAATGCATAGTTGGAACACTTTTGATACATGGATAAGCCACGGGCAAAGATAAATTCACAAGACTCATCGTAGCCCGGACTTGGGGGAAGCCACCACCTTCCTTCTTATAATATTTATTGGGGTCCCATAACTTTGTGTGCAAACCTCTAATTAAGGTGAGGCGTAAAGCATAGTTGTAGCCCTCTTTGAAAGTTTTTCAATGGTATGTGGCACGCCACCTACACGCAAGGAAATTGGGGCGATTCCCAACTTTTAATGGTTGGGAGTCAAATTGACAATTTGAGTCTCAACCCTTTTTTTAGCCATAACTTGTGTTTTAAGTACTCAAATGGGTCGTGCGAGATCATTTTAGACATCTAGGTTTCAAGAGCTTTGCAATAATATAAAAAACTCTTCATGCGAACCCATTTTTGACATCTATATTTTAAAAGTTTTCCAACAATATAAGGAACTCTTCATGTTAGCCCATTTTACACATTTACATTTCAAGAGCTTTCCAATGATATAAAAAACTCTTTATGCAAGCTCATTTCAAACATTTAAGTTTTAAAAGTTTTTTAATGATATAAGGAACTTTTCAATTTATTGGGTTTCGAACTTGGCAATTGTTCCCTAAAAATTCGGAGTACACCGAGTGTTGCAACCTTAGCTTTGGGCTTGCGACCAAGGCAAAGGGGTTGCAAAGGTGCGAGCCAAGAAAAAGCCCGGGAATCACATCATATACTTTCGAGAGTGTAAGAAAGTGTGAGGGAATGAACCCTCACACTCTCAAAACAACTCTCATTTTGGGAGATGGAGTCCAGGTGGATTCCCAAAATTTCAGAAAGCGATTTCAGAAGTCAAAACTCAATGGCTTGTTGTGTTCTTTATATCATTGGAAAGCTTTTGGAACGTAGATGTCTTAAATGGGCTTGCATTGCTCATTTGGACATTTGAAACACAAATTATAACCAAAAGAAGAGTCAAAAGTTAAATTGACAATTTGACTCCCAATTATTAAAAATTGAAAATCAACCTGATTTTCCATGCATGCAGGTGACGTGTGACATATCATTGCAAAGCTCTTAACGAAGGCTATAACTTTGCTTCAGACCTCATCTCAAACATGAAAACCAAGGAGACAATGATAAACACAAAAACCATAAAAACTTACTAGAATAAAACACCCATCAAAGTTTTAGAGTTTGTGAAACCCATTTAGGTAAATAGGGTAAAAGACTTATCCACCCATCACATGCACGGATATCTCCAACTCCCCTTCCTTAACTTTTAGGGTTTGAAGTTTTAAGGTTTTGAGAAACCAATTTGGGTATAGCAGGGTAAAAGACTTACCCGCCCAAGACTAGATGGACCCACACACCCATCACATGCATGCATGTCTGCAACTACCCTTTCTGAAAGTTTTAGGGTTTGAAGTTTTAGGGTTTCCAGAAAACCCATTTAGATATGTAATTGGTTGTGCGCGAGAAGCGAGGGAAGATTCGATCGGAGGCTTGAGTTTAGAAATTGTGTTCTCTTTCTTGCTGTTTGTGGTTTTGCGGATTTGTGCGTTTTTTGCAGCTGCGAGTTTTTGTTTTTCAATAAGCAGCAGAAATGGTGCGATTTGCAGCACAATCTTCGCAGTTGATGCAACCAGTATCGAAGAGATTCCGTACAGAAGACGTTGATGAAGAGGATGTGGTGTGTTCATCTTCTCTTCCTCTTCCTCCTCTTTCTCCTCATCCAACTCATGTTGCTGAAGGTGCAAGGAATAATAATGGGGAGTCATACTTCTCAGCCAGATTCGACCCTGATGTTCTTGACTGCAACATCTGCCTCGAAACCCTTGCATCTCCTATTTTTCAGGTAATGCTCCTCTCAAGAACTTTCTTTCTTTTTATTATGTTGGCTTATGGCTCTGTATGTGTGGGTAACATAATTGTAGTAGGAAGTTTAATAGCTGCTTCTTCATGTGTAGAAACAACCCATTGTCTGAACCAATTTACAGAAGAGGAGGGGGAGTTTGTGCTTGGCTGCTCTCTAGGGTTTTGGGAAGAATGCAATCAAAGGAAATCTTTTCCCTTCTATCATTATTTTCATGCTCAGTATATCAAAGTTCTAGACCTCCTCACTACGGAAAGCAGGGAGAATAACAGGAATATTTTTTCTTTTCAATGGTATGTATGTTATATTTGAAATGGTCGCAGAAATTGAGATTCCATGTCTTTTGAGTTTTCCCAACACTCTGTTATTCTCAGAGATGGAATGAATTGCTGTCATTTCTGGATCTACTTGGATTATTCATAGAACTTGTGATAGCAGAATTTTCTTAAGTAAGTAAACTCTGCTTTTTTTTAATATATATGTAGGAATGATTGTGGCAAGAGCCAGAAAGATGTAGAAATTGAGGAAGCATGTGCTCTGACAATGTATTCACAGTCAAGTGAAAACCTAACTTCATATACTGGGAAGTAAAGATACCTCCTCTTTGTGGTTGTTGAAACTTTGGCTTTCGAGGGGTGGTGGGGGGGGGGCAGTGCGTAAATGGGCACATAGCATGTCCGAGTTGTTGCCAGAAGCTGAGCAATGTCTGCCCATCTTGCCAAAAGCCAGTTGGAATTATCAGATGCCTAGGACTTGAAAAGTTGATCGAATCCCTCCACATCACATGTAAGTACGCTGAATATGGGTGCCTTCAAATGCCCAAGTTTTCATTGAAAAAGGATCATGAAGTCACATGCAAGCATATGCCCTTCACATGCCTGACTGGTGGTGGATGTGCTTTTGTGGGCCAAACGGATGCCTTCCCTGAGCATTTTCGGGATAATCATGGATTCCGGACAATAAAATTGGACTATGGTGCTTGGTTGACAGTTACATTGTTCCCAAAAAATGACTCATTTGTGTTGCTCAAAACTGAGGATGAGTTATTTGTTCTATGCAATGGTGTACAGCCTCTTGGGGCTGCGCTACATGTCATGTTTTTTGGGGATGTTGCTCGTGAGGATGATTTTGAATATGAGCTGAGTGCTGACAAGGGGAAGACAAAGCTCAAGTTTGCAGCAACTGCTCGTAGTGTGTTACAGACTGACAAGCAGGGATCAGGTTTCCTTGTTGTTCCTTGGATGTCAGAGAAGAATTACATTGTTCTCAATGTCATTATACATCGGTCACGTGTCTGTTTATGAAGAACATTGCCCAAAGCCAAAGATGATGAACCTTTCCTGAGGCCAGATGTTCAGGTATTCAAAGCTCTTCTCGACATTGAGGATTGTTCATGCTCTCATGGTTGATGATAAGGTGCTGGTGCTAGGCTTTTTGTCACCAAAGTTTGGTGTGCATGTAAATAGATGAAGATCATTCGGAGTGGTCATTATTTTGCAAGACCAAAAGTGAGCATTATCTTTGGAAATAATGCCTGCTTCTGCTGCTACTTGTCTGATCACCTCCCTCTCTCCATCCTGGATGTCTAGATGTGTTCATGAGGGAACTCCCAAGTTAGTAGTGGGGTGCAACTCGCTGCCCCAAAAGCACCAAACCCTCAGGGCACAGGGAAGAGGACACCAGCCAACAAGCGCAGTTAAGAGCCACCCCTACATGGGGATCCCTGAATGTGGATGATGAACTGAGACTGCCTGCCCACTGAAGGCATGCCAGTGAACAACAGAATGACTTGCATAATGATCACTTGTTAACCATTTGATAGTAGTATTTACATGTCCGCTCAGGACTTTTATGCAACCAGAGCAGCTGTGTGTAAGAATCCCTGGACATAACCTTCTTCTGTATGTAGCAATCTGTGCACCTCATTTGTTGTAACTCTTAACATGTTCATTATCTTTATGCATGTCCAATTTGAGTACAAAACTATGTACACAGGATTGTCTCAAAACCAATAAATAAGTCATGCTCCTTTCCAATTGTGCTTCTTTGATTGGCACACAAGTTGGAAGCGATACTGAGAGTTCTGCTCTATTCTCGAGAAAAGGATTTCTAAAGCATATTGAGTAGGGATGATAATCTGCTTGGTTGGTGAAGCTCTGCGCATTGAAGCATAAAATTAATTTGTAGAGGGTGCACTTGGGTTTGAACTGATATGCTTTGTTGTTTGATTTGCTATGTGAAAAACCCCTGCAGTACAGGCTCTCCTGCTTCCATTATAAATCTTGACTTCTTTCACTGGAAAATCTTGATTTCTTTCATTATGTTTGATTCTGGTGCCTGCTGCTTTGGAGTTCAAACAAGAGGTTTTCTGACAAATTGTTGCCACCTGTTCCTTTTGTATTTCACCTGCAACTGGAAGCACTACAAGACCCAACAAATATATATATATACTCTTGTTTGACATCCATATTCTAGAAGCAAGAAATTCTCTGATCATATGTGTTGTGGAAATATGTGATTTGCAGAGAAAACTGCACAACAGAAAACAAGGACCAATCTTAGCAACCTAGATTTCTACAGAAATCATTCAAAGCAAAAACTAACACCAAACTTGAGCTGCATGAACTTCCCACATCCTGTACAGAAAAGCTGTGGTGACCACTACTTTTACAAGCATTCAACAAACAGCCCTTGCAGTTTGAGAATTACGCAAACCGTGTAATTGCTTGAAACTGCCTGAACATCTAGAAACTAATATTGAAACTTTTGACTATGTCACAAATGGTGTACATTGCTCACAGCAGAAGAATTTGTGTTGTAGAACTAAAAAAACAATTCAGGAACACTTGATGAATGGATTGATGATGGTCTTGTTTTCCTGTTCAGATAAAGACAGGCCAGCTCCTTGGCTCCTATTTCTGCTTTCAGATCTCAATGAAAGGCCAGCCTCTGTTCCTTCTCCTGCTTCAGATTGAAGTTATTTTTTGTGGGCTTTCAATGCTGCATAACAAGAAGTGGGGGGGGTTTACTTACATCAATTGTGTGTTCTTTTGATTGAGTATGTACTGAGGGGGTGTTGTCTCCGAATCCAGAGTTGAAAAATCCGACATGCCCCCCCCTCTGTGGTGCCAAAGATCTTCTAATACTACTGCTGCTGCTGCTGCTGCTGCTCCACTGAAAATGTATTCAACACTTGGGGTTCGACAGAGTTAAGGTGAATGGCTTTTCATAAGCTAAACCCCTGAGTCTTCTTCTCATCATTATCATCATCATTTTCTACTACTTCTTCTGTTCTTTTGAAAATCAATTTGAGCAACACCCTACCTTTTTTTTATTTTACAAATGTGCCAAAATGAGAAAAACTGACAGCTGCAAAACTTTCTTTTTTGGGGTGTGAAGAGGAGAGAGGGAGGGAAGTCTTGTTCAAATGAAGGATTTTGAAAGCATTCTGCTTTTGCTGTTGTAAGTAGAAATTGTCAAGAGCTTGCTGATGTCCTCTTCACGAATCGGCCCTGCACAACCACAATATACAAAAAAGCCAACAACATAATTATGAGGAAATGAAATGCAACAAGAAGAAGCTTGCAACAGCAGTCATGGATTGAAGCTTGCAAGATTGGCAATGGATTGTCAAGCTTGCTAGATGGAGATGGGATTGTAAAGCTTGCATGAAATATCAGAGTTGGACTGAAGTTGTGTTTTCAGCCGTGGTGGGTTTTGAGAAATTTGCGAGCTTCAAAATAGTTTCCCAGAACCACAAAATATTTCAAGAGTTGCTAACTCTGTGAAGGACGGTGTGTGTGTGTGTGTGTAGAGAGAGAGGGGGGGGGGGGGGGAGTGAGAGAGACTTGCAAGCTTCACAATGTGTTTCCAGAACCACAATCTTTCAAGAGTTGCTAACTCTCTGAAGGATTGTGTGAGTGTTTCCAGTGATGGTGGTGGTGGTGATGGTAGTGATGGTTCATTGATTTGCAAGCTTCAGCATGGGTTTCCAGAACCGCCACAATCTTTCAAGAGTTGCTACCTCTGAAGGATTGGGTTAGTCTTCCCAGTGATGGTGGTGGTGGGTCCCTCTGTCTTAGGGCTAGAGAGTGGGAACACTAGAAGAAGAGTCGGTTGACAGGGAGGAATTGCTGCTGACTGACTGACCTTCATGCGAGGTCGGCGCTCGGCATTCAGCTTGCGAACTTCGTATCTGATTGTCTTGGAGAAAAGGCGAGTTCGTCTCTTCTCTTTGTATCTCAATACGCGCGCTTGCCTTCCAACTTCAGCAGCGGCAGCTGCCATTGCAGTTGCTTCCCCATCCGCACTCATCACTGGCACCATCATCCCTGGTACCTCCATGCGCGCCTACACATATATATACATACACACATCCAGAAAAACTCCTTCAGATTACCGACTTCCCTTAGTTCATCAACATCCTTGCAACAACAACAGCTTGTGGGGAGGAGGGGGGAGGGAGGGAGGAGCAAACTTACAGCAGCAGCATTGGAGTCGTCTGAATTCAGCAGCCGAGGTCGTTGCGAATCCATCCAGAAAGCTCCTCGATCCGACCACGCATTCAGAACATCCTCGTAGTCCAATCGCAAAGAAGGTAGTTGTCGCAGATCCTCCTCACTTAACGCTTCTAAAGAGCATCTCAGAATCTCCTGCGCCTCTTTCTTCACCCTCTCCTTGCCAGAATACAAGCCTTCCAGCTTCACTAATCCCGGCAAGAATTTCGCAAAAGGACTCGGGGGCTCCTGCTGGTGCTGCTGGTATTGTTCGATACCTGCTGCTGCGTGTGCTTGGGAAAACACTCGATCTTCGGTTTCGCTCTCGAAGGAATCCGAGGAGCCCGGCGGCAGCGGAAAATCGAAATTCAAACCGAATTCGTCGCACATTATGTCTCTGGGACCACCGAAATCGGGGGATCCGAAATCGGTGGACGCGAAATCCGTCGACTCGAATTCCGTGGAGCCGCCTCCAGAGTCCTTGGAGGTAAGGAGCAGATCTTTAGAAGAAAACAGCTTGAACTCATCTTCTTCTTCTACAGCGCTGATCTTTTCTTCTTCTTCCTCTTGGTCACCTTCTTTCTTGACAACAGATGAGTCTTCTTCCACCACCAGCGAAATGGTACCATCGACGTCGCAGCAGATCTCGACGCCGGAATCATCGAGGCCGCAGCAGTTGTCGAGGCAATCGGGGACGAGGAATTGATCCGCGTCGTTGCTGAGCTCGTCTTCCGCATGCGCGGCAGCTTTGCCCTTGAAGAACGGCGAGAAGGAATCCGACGAAGCCGAGCGGCCTTCACGAAATCCGGGAGCGAATCCTCCTCCCCCTGGCGAGATCTCGTCGAATTCATGTCCGTGATCTTCTTGCATAACAGTAATGAAGGCGGGGACTTCGTGAGCTCCTCCCCAATTGGAGGATTTCTTGCGCCCTGCTTCTTCGTCGTCGTCGATCATCAGATCCAAGTCTCGTACCATGAAGTCGCTCACGGTTTCGATCTTCACTTGCACCATCCCTTCATCTTTGATGCTGCTTTTTTGGATTTTGTTGTAGCGAGGAGGAGGACCTCCTCCTCTGGCGCAAGTCGTCAAGCTTCGCAAGTGATGAGGACGTGGACGACTTGTTCTCGATCTCTTGCGTGAAGGGAAGACTTGATGATCTCGAGCTCGACATCGCTGCACAGGTTTGGAATCCAAGACAGCAGAAGTCGGTGCTGTGCGAGTTTGAGCTTCCAAGAGCTGCTTCTCGGCGTCAGTAGTGTGAACAACAATAGCCGCCGCTGCCGGACGAGAAGCAGAAGCTGCAGCGGCGCTGCCATTCTTGGAATGTTTGGAGACGACAACAACAGCAGAAGAAGAAGAAGATCGCTTCAACGATGATGATTTCTGCAACGGAACGCCGTGCGGTGCGAGACGAACCCTGTCGTGTCGAAGAGCGAGCGCATTCGCTCCGTGAACCGTAGTGTCGCATTTCGCACAGAGGTACGCTTCGTCCGCAGCGCAGTACCACCGAGCTCTTTGTATTCCGCATACATCACACGCGCGACTCGCTCTTCCCGCAATCGCCATCGCTGTCGCCTGCACACTGCTCGTCGTCATGATCATCTTCTTCTTCTTCATCGCCATCTCGCTCTCTTCCAATCTCTCTATTCCCGACCAAATTACGTTGACCTTCTGTCACCACTCCCGAAGAGGTCACAGCTCCGTCTTCACGTCATTTTATAGATCCGGCACTCACTCGATTCCGAAGACACCTCAGGCACTGCGGTGCGAGTGCATATTATTCTCCTTCCAAACTTCCATGAAGCAGTCGCTCGCGCAGTCAATCAATCGATCATCGAGCTTCTTCTTCTTCCTCAAATTAACACCAGAAGCAACGAAGAGTCTGTCTGTTTGTCTTTGCTTCTCCTCCTAGGACCGGAACTGACCTGAGAGAGACGAAAACCGAACACAGAGCTATACCGACGATATTGAAAATCTACAACTGCAGCAGCAAAGCCCTTCGCACGAGACTTGTGCCAATCAAAAGCTTTCAGATCGATGCCTTGTCCAGAGGAGAACGTTTCGATCAGATCGATATGTACAAGACTTCTTCGTATGCAGCCGAAATCGCTTGTCACACACGAACCTTTTGTACAACAATGTGCTTGCGAAATCCAGCTCTCTCTCTCTCTCTCTCTCTCTCTCTCTCTTCTCTCTCTCTCTCAAGTTCAGTTTGAGATATCGACAGATTTTCCTCTCGCGAAGAGGACTAGTTCAGTTTGAGATTTCGACAGATTTTCTTCTCGCGTAGAGAAGAGTAGTCAGCGACAAATCTAATAAGCACAAATCGGGAGAAAAGCAAACCCGGGCAGTTGGAAGCACAATAGTACAAGTACGACGCCACAAGGTTTTTAGTGCTTGGAGAAACTAACAGTACAGCGGCGAGGATGGCGGCATCATCAATCAAAACTACGAAAATCCTACAACAGTTGCTACAAACACGGACTGTTGTTGTTGTTACCTACTTCTTCTTATCGAGCTGGAGCCCCCGCTAACCACAGACCAAGAGAGCTTGCAAACAACAAGCCAAGAAGAAGCAGACATGAGTTTACCGAAAGAAAGAGAAATCCAAACACCGCCGCGGCTGCTGCTTCCTGCAGATCATTCCATTTCTTCGGATATCTTTGACTAAGAGTATATGTACTTTGCTATCGCGGCAGGGGCCCCCTGCACAAAACTCCTGTTTAGCTAAAGAAAAAGCTCTTTTGTACACAAAACCACGACTACTTACCTACACAAAACTGGATTTTTCTCACAGAAACGTGATAGTTTTAAGACTGCACATCACTGCGTTGCTGACAATGAAGACGAGGATCGGAAAACACTTTGATTGACAAGTTTGATCGACAACGGCAATAATCTCTTTCTTTCTCCTTCGCGCGAAAGAGATGGCAACAAAGAGGACGAAGAGAAGAAGAAACAAGCCGCACCCCCCTTTCGCCTGCCCGGAGCCCCCAGCCAAAAAACCAAAAATAAAATAAAAATTTGGGGAAAAACAAAACAAAAAAGAGGCGGAAGGAGGTGGCCAGCGGAGACCAGCGGTTTTATTTTAAGAGGATTTTAATAAATTTCTACTTTCATAGATGGTCTATAGCCAAAAGTGGCTAAATCTCCTCGTGGATGATCGTGAGTGTGGCAATATCACAAAATTATAAATTGTTTTTTAAAAATTAATTTTTAAAAAAAACCTTGCTGGGGACTGTCTGCAAGTGGTTAGGATTTTCTTTTTTTCAACAATTTTGTTTTCTTTTTATACCAAAAGAATTGGTATATTTTTGGTTTTCCAATGTTAATAATTCGACTAACTTTGTTAATTTCTTTTTGGAAAATTTCGCCAGAATTTTCGACCGAGTTCGCCAAAGGTTGTATTATCACCATAAAACCCAAAAAGGAGAAAAACAAGAATCTTAGAATATTCACTTTCAATTGGGGGGCCAAAAACTAAAAACTAAAAAGAACCAAAATAAATAAGAATTAAAATAAAAATAAATAAATAAAAATGAGAAACTCTTACGCTACAAAACAATTTACAAAGCCCTACATTTTCAAATCAAGAATTTATTATTTAAAAAATAAAAAAAAGAAATGAAAAAATTAAAATGAAGTGTCTCCAATAATGATCCATCTCCTTCTTTGTTATTATTATTAGTTAGTTGGTCATTTAGTTGGCTGGAATTTTATTTTAAAACCATTTACTCATTTTTTTAATAGAGGTAAATTACAAGGGTCAAGTTCCAGAATTTAAAACAATAATAATAATAGTTATTATTATTATTTTCTTTTCTTTAAAGCCGAAAGACAAGTGGGGGGGCTGGTGGGTCCCATAAAAGTGGCCTGTGAAGGGTTGAAAATATCGAGTGTTTCATGGACGCTTCAGATTGGTCAAGAGGAATGTGTTATCTTCAGCCCAAGAATTTGATTGGCGGATGAGGTGCTGAAAATGGGGCACACGCTCAGGCATTTGATTGGATACTCTGCCACTTTAGTCACTTTATGGGATGCCACTTTTTGGCCAAAAGGGTAGGAAAATTAATACTTTGATCGAGTGGCCAAAAGGGGGGGGACCGCCTGTTCACACTACCGAAGAGCTAGCTATTTTTATAATAATAATAATGATCATCATCATCATCATGGGCTATTTACTTTACTTACTTAGTTGCTTATTAGACTTATTATTATTATTATTTATTTATATTATTTATTAGAGTTAGTTGATAGCTAGCGAGGATTTTTAATTAATTTCTATAGGGTGAATTAATTTCAATTTTTTAAAGGGGATGCCAATTTATGAATGAAAGTGCAAATGAACGATAAAAAGAAACACATTTGGGGAACATGTTGCTAATTTTCAATTCTTAGAAAAATTTCATCAATGCATTATATTTGAGACTATATATATATATATATATATATATATAGGTATATCACTATTTAATTATTGCATCTAAATTTAGTGTTAAAATGTTTGTTCCTCCTTCAAAGATTAACAATTAAATTATTATACAATATACACTTAGGGAGCATATAAATGTCACACATGGGCCAATGAGTGTGATCAAACACCATGATCGGCTAACCAAAAATTATTTTTATTTTTATTTTTATTTTTTCAAATTTTCTTTGGGGTCAATTTTTGTGTTGTAGGTGAAGTGGCAACAATCCCAAGGAAGATTTAGTCAAATTTGGCTACAAGCTAAAAATCAAAATAATTTTTTTTTGAAAACATCCATATTTAGCTACTGGGTTCTAGTGGTTTGGCAAGATGTAATTGTATTCCTAGATATTTCTTCTTCTCTATTTGTCTTGTAGCCAGATTTGGCTAAATCCTCTTCTGGCTTATGATGACCACTTTTGGAGCAACATCATCATAAAAATCTGGCAACTGTGGAATTTTTTTTTCTTTCAAATCTGACAAACTTGGGTCATTTTTTCCATGAAAAATCCTTGGAATAGATTGAAATCATAATTTTTCAGGTCAAAATTGTGTGAAAATTTGCCTATACAAAAGAAACAATGGAAAAATGTGTTTTTTTTAGGAATTTTTGTTTGTGACCAAAGTGAGAATTTTTTATTAAAAAATTAGCCAAATATGGCTATAAACCAAATATGGTTTTATAGTAATGACAGCCTTAATTATAGCAAAATCAAGTCGAAAGAGCATTTCAAAATTTAATAAAGATGACGGTGTTTGGGCAACCAATCTTTTTTCCATTGCCCAACATCAGGCCTTCGGCACTAAATGTGTGACGGGGTGGTCCATGATGGCATAGCAAAACTTTATTTTGTACAAATATTTAATCATCCTTTTATATTTTTTATTACAGATTTTAAGCCAAAATTCTTAAAAATATGGCGAAATCTACTTTTCTTTTCCCTCACTTTTGGCGATTAAAAACCTCCCTCATTTCCGAAATTCTAATTTTAGCTTCTCCTTTTTGGCGAAATTTTTGCCAATTTTTGAAAAAGTCTGAACTGGCAAGTGCCCTTTTTTCCAAAAAAGGGGCAGGTAGCACTTTTTTCCAAAAAGGTCACACATAGGCTGTACTTTTTAAGCTACGTGGCAACTTTTAATTTAGTTTGGGCAGCATCAGAACCTATGCAATTTTTCAATCTTGGGCTGTGTAGTAAATGGACCTGAACCCATTTTCCAGACCAGGTCTGGGTTGAGGTCTTTTTAAATATATATATATATATATTTATTTATTTTTAAACAATTTTGATAAATATTTTTTATTTTTTATTTTAATAATTTCAGTTTAATCATTTGAGGACCAGATTAGAAACAGACTGCTTTTTTCTAGTCTTTTTTTGGGGCTCAATTTTTTTTAATGTAACATCATTAGTAAGTAAGCATCCTAAGGAAGATTTAGTGCAATCAATTTGGCAAAATGTTTTTTTTAAACTGTTCAAATAGTAGAAAATTTTGGCCCCCAAACTAAAAAAACTCAGTCCAAAATTGGCTCCAAAATGTGGCTAAAGTTTTCATCAAGAAAAATGTTGACAATTTCTTTCGAAAGGAAACCAGGAATATGAAACAGAAAGTTCCTATTCTACTTTACTATTTTATTTTATTTTTTCTTTTCTTTCTTTTCTTTCTTTCTAGTGTGTCCGCAACAAGATGCAAAAATTCACCGCCAAAAAAAAAAAAAAAAAAAAAAAAAAAGATTCAGAACCCAACATTTTAAAAAAATTAAGAATGAGCCAAATTAATCAAATTTTTACTCTTCTAGAAAAACCAAAATTTCTAAAAATTTCCTAATTTTTGTGGAAGGAAAAAATGGACAATTTTTGTTGGAAGAAAATACTCCATGTAATAATAATGCTTGTTATAATGAGATTGACTACCATGAAGTGTTTTTTTTCCCCTGGCGAAATTTTGCCATTTTTTGACAAAGAAATTGGGGAAATTTTTGGTTTTTCTAGAGTAAATTAGACTAATGATGATTTTAAAATTTTAAAATTCCACCATAATTTCGATAATATTTAAAAATATATAAATATATTTTACTTAATTTTTTAAAACATATTTAAATATTATTAATAATTTAAAATTTTAAAAATTAAATTAAATTAACACTGAAACCGTGGGTAAAATTAACTAACATGCCCATGAATTGAACCCACAACCAATAGCAAGGTGACTATCATTGTGAGTCTTGGCACACTCTTCTTCTTCTATTTATTATAAGCTTTTTATATGTGTGTTCCAATGCTGACTTTGCAAGTAAAGATATGGTGCTTTATTATTAGTAGTGTGAACCCGGTGCATAATGCACCCCGTCGATCCCCTTCACTGGATCCCTTCACCGGATCCTTCGCATTTTCCACTCTGGTTCTAAACAGTGACCAACTCTTTTGAGAATGGAAATTTCATGCGGCCAATGGAAGGCCCAAGGGTGCATTCAAGGTGCCTTGCTTTTACTTCTTTTAAATTTTGGGAAGAGGGGATTTTCTAAATTATTTTTAAAAAAATTGCATGGTTGAAACTCAAAGTTCTGTCCCATAATTTATTTTTATTGTGTGGAGAATTTTCTGGATTTCTGTGTGGGCCAAGGGTGAGGAAGGAAGAATCAGCAATCAATCATCTCACTGGATGAAAACCCTTGGGAAATCCTTAGTCTAATTTCTGAGAGTAAATTAACTAATCATCCATTAGTTATTGAAACAACAAGGAGAATAATTAGATGACAAAAGGGGACCCAGTGCAGAATTATTTTTGCTTTAATTTAAATTACTTTTTTTTACCAGAAGCACAACACAAAGCCAAGCTCATTTGGCAAAGGGGATAATAAGCCACACTAACAGATTTGAACCCAAGACCTTTTTAATTCTGAGGATCTAAAGTCATCTACACCAGCGAGCCATCACCCTTGATTCAGGAGCTACATTTTTATCCCTCAATTAAATAATTTTGGATTTTTCTTCTCTCCAATAACCAACCAACGGTTTATTAACAAAACCAAATACCCTTCCAACAACACTCATGAAGCGCTTTTTTAATTTTAAAAACTTCAAATAAATTTATTTATGGTCTATCATTATTCCTAGAGCTTAGGAAAATGCTAACTTGGTTAAGATTTCAGATCCCAAGTTTTGGGTTGATTGGGGTGGGCTATGTCCCACTTGGGAAAGACCTAAAGTCCCCCGTTTAACGTGGTGTTTTTGTTTGATGCTCCATACTTGTTTATTCAGTGTTTTCATGATGGGATTGGTTAGGGCTTTCTAGAGCCATCTTGATTGGTTATTAGTGGGGTTATGCACTTTGCATGCTTTGAAAAGATACATGTAAAGGAGGGACCACCCCCCCCCCCCCCCCCACTAGCCTACATACCAAAAATGGAATTTTATTAAGAGGAAGAGCCCCTCTCCCCCAATTGAAACTCTTTACCCTAAACCCTAGACCCAGATTTTGATGAAGAAAAAAAAGCTGGAACCAACCACAACATGTCATGGAAAGCCCATTTGACCAATGGGGATGAAGAAATCATCCCTACTTGGCGGTGGGAGCAAAAAATCTCTATAATAAAAATAATGGTGTATGTTTTTTTGGAACCTTCCTACCTACTTACACACCTACCTAGTAACCTACCCTTGCCCTCTATGTACCTCTAACCTTCACCTTTTTCCCTCTATGTATTATTTTGTGTAACTCCTTGGGTGGGGTGATTTTTGGTGATTTTTGGAAATATCTTGTAGCCTAGGAGGCTTGAGCATTGGAGGAGTTTTAGGGTTCCACAAAAACATCTGACTCTGAAGTCATATATGGAAGGAAAAAAGGAAAAAGATATTTTTCATGCTCTTATTGGAAGAAGCAACTCACCATATGGGGGTGGATATGGCTTGAAACAACACACATGTCCACCAAACGGAGCTCTTGGGCAATACCCCAATTGGTAGATAGATCATGTGTAGCCAATGTGTGGGATGGGCAAAATAGTTCCCTATTGGTCAGATTTTTCCCCCCCCTAGCCCTAACCCTAACCCTAACCAATATTTGGCTAACCATTTTCATAGCAAAAAAAATAGGAGGTAAAAAAAAGAGCATGGAATGAATCCAACCAACGTGAGGTGATTATATGTACACCTTGTAAGGTACGTGTATATCCAACACTAACTTTTTGTCTTCTTCGAAGAGGTAATAAAAAATGTTTCCGAGTATCTATCTCAATGTGGGTCTCACCCAAGACCCCATGCACTTTGTAATATGGAATGGCCCTTGTAGGGCCTATTCCACCCCGGAACGCAGTGAACCCACTAAGGTTGTAACGGGTTTTTCCAAGGCATAACCAATTTCTCCACAATTAATCAAGTTTTGTCCACATTTCTTTGTGGCAATGATGCTTCATTTGCCACTAGCCTTTCCCACTTGAAGCAAGGATTTTCGATGAGATTCAATTCAAAGAATTTTATCATCATTTTATGTGTTTATTGTCTCGTAAATCAATTTATCGGTAAAGAAATGATATATACTATTATAAAATGAAACCAAGAGAAACAACTTCAATTTTTGTATTAGGTTTTTCCTTGTGTTATGAAGGTGCCATGTTCTCATGTATTGTAACAACATTGAAATCAAAGGATAATGATATGTTATATGTGTGAAACATGTGAGGTCCACACCACAGTAAATTAGGTTTATTTTACATAATTACACTTCAAATTATTACATGTACTTTATATGTTGCTTTTCATAAAGTGCTTTCAATTTGATATTTTTTCTATTCTTTAACACGAGATAAAAATGTAATTAGTAGAAAATTATATGGGAACAAAATAAGATGAACTCCATAGCAATTATGGAGTAGATCTTTGAAATATTTGAAAATTTATCAAATCAATTGTCTCTCTTTAGTTACATTTAGAGCTTTAAGTCCAAAGTCCACAATTTTTTAAGCAAGTTCCAACTTGCTAAGTATCTTATATGCTTGTGTGCTTGATGATCACCTAATTTTGTTTATAATGTGCAACTTACCTCAAAAGCTTATGGTGTTATAGACTCAAGTGAATACATATTCCTTGCCTTTAGATGGGGTCGGGAGTTCAAATTCCTAAGAACCAATTTGAACTCATTTAAAGCAAATTGAACCCTTGAATTGGACCCTAGCTTGCATCTTGGTGCTTCAAATCATGAGCTCTCCTTTTGAGCTTTTCTTTTTGGGGGGGGGGGGGGAGGTTTGAACCAATTGATTTTCCTTCCAAAATGGTGCCATGCAATTAGCCTCAATTTGTCACATTTTGGTCTTGGACCCTCATCTAAAGGTCGTGGGTTCAATGGGTTCAATTCATGACTCTCATCCAATACGATCAGTCTATTTCATTGGACTTTAGACCTTGGACCCTCAACTAATGTGACCCTTAGGAGGGCAGATGGGGCCCGAGGGTCAATGGCTTGGACTTCGTTGAGCCAAAGAATAAGGAACATAAAAACCGACAATATCTCTTAGACCCACAAGCCAACACCAGATTTCTTTCCAACCATGGACTTCTCATCCATCCAACGGAAAATAAAATCCTTTGGCCACCCATGGATCCTCTGCTATAAATCCTTTCCCAATTTTGAAAGTGATGGCATATAATGTTCTACTACAATGTTCTTATGAAAACACTAATTTGTCAAGTGTCTTCCATGTTATAGGTTAACAATCAATATTAGGCGGTTATTAGAATCTAGTTTAGAACTAAGCCGGTTTTCAAGTTGACCTTTGTTGGACAACAAGTGATTTATCAACTATTATAAAAATCTTGAGTTGAAAGGAATCAATGGATGAAGTTTTTGGTTGAAGGAACCAATGGATGTTGAAGGATGCAAAATTGGATGTGCCCGAGAATTGCCACCAAAAGTTAAATGATGATTCTTTTAACTTTGCCTGTAATATTTTTTTAAAATTCTTAGGAGGTGAGAGTTATCTGTAAAGTCACCCATGTCTTCACCAGGAAGACATTCAACTGGCCACTTGACCCTCTCTTTCATCCCCTCTTTCACTGGTATCTGCAAAATATATGTAGCAGCAGTGGAGGCGCTCAGGAAAATGGAAAGACAGGATGAAACTCAGTTTACCACCGAAATTGGTGGAAAAACTAGTTTGGGTCCCATTTATTTTTTCGCTTTGTAAAATTTTCATTCTACAATTGTAGTCAGGTGGCCACTTTAAATTGGCTTATATCCAACACATAAGTACTAACAAATTCTTTTAAATTGTAGATTGTGTGTAACTATGTGGAACTACACCTTGTTTCCAAATCAAATATAATCTAGATTCTTTTTTAGTAAGCAGAAATCAAAGGTTTAGAAATACGAAGAATCCATTTACAAAACCTTAAATTTGGATTCCATTGGATGGATGAGAAGTCGATTGCATCAGAAGAAGTAGTCGAAAATTGGCACCCATTTCATTCATGGTTCCAATTGTTTACATTATCAAACTTTTCACCACCATATCATCCATTTATTTTACTTTTTCATGAAGTTCCTTGCCTTTATTTCATCATCTATCTTTGATTCTAGACATTTTCCAACTCATATGCCATGCATGGAATTTAAAACTTTTTCTAGATCCTATATATGTAGGGCTTCAATTTTTCATCCATTGTTCATCCCACATTCAACTAGAGTTTTTTTTTGTCTTCTAAACCAATGGTTCATCCATCATTAGCTTTCTCAACTTCCCCAAATACCCACATACCCTAATGTCCAATTTTTAAAAATTTTGCCGGACACCAACTTTCGCAACTAATGTGGGGGGCGAGGGGGGGGGGATATTAATGTAAGAAACCTCCCCAAGTCGGGAGAAGCAATAAGTTGAAGAGTCTCTTACTTTCGAGTGTTTTGAGCATCCATCCAATAGTGTTCTCTTTCTATGCATGTGTCGTGTATAAGCTAATGATGAACTCATGGTTTTGGATGTGACATTCATTACATGCAATGAAGAGACGGTCCGTTGAATATTTAATTTGTGTGTTTTATTAGCATCACCATGTTGTTGGAACGGCTCACATTCATCCATTGTCCGGAAAATTAGTTTTTTTCCCATGCACATGCATGCAAGCATGATTAAAATACTCAAATTTAATATTCAAAATATTTATCAAATTTGTTGCATGTAAAGGATGAAATATGGGCATGCCAAATATCCACTAACCTTCTTTTTTTTTAAACCAAAAATAATTAATTAATTAATTAATAATAATAATAATAATAATGCCGGACGTAATTGATCTCCGAGTAAGGAATCATTTTTGCTCGCCCACCTTGAGCTAGTCGATAATAAGATTATTTCCTTTCTTCCTTCCTTTCCACAAGCCCGACCCAAATCTCCCACGTTCACCAAGTGCTTCTTTTTATTTTTCTTTTTATTTTTTATTTTTAAAAATTTTTGAGTTCATTTTCTTTGAAAATTATAATGAAAATTTTCGTTTTTAATTATTTTTAATTTTATTTTCCAGTTCAACAGTTGGTTTCTAATTTCTACTTTGTTTCCGTATGTTCGGGAGTGGCTAGAACTTTGGTCGGCCCAATTGTGGGCAATCAATCGCACCACCACGCGCTACACGGAGTGGGTGTTCGGACCAGAAAACTTTTTTTTTTTTCCCCCTCTTTCGTATACCTGTCCCCATTGATACCCACAGTGGTTAGCTATGTACTAACCAGTGTTGGGCGGTTCTCATGCCGGTTCTCAAATACATATAACCGTGATTCTCACCCCCTGCTCCCCCCCAATTCAAATAATCAGTTTAATAATATATAACCGCCGTTTGCACACAAAAAAATCTGAGAACCGATTTCGATAGATAACCTAGCTCCCAACATAATTCTAAGGACTTGTCAATAACCTTTTTTTAAAAGTGTCTGGCTTTTGCCAGTTATTTTATGAGAACCGTCGGTTCTTTGAGGTTGCTTTAAACCCATTTGGAACCGGAGGTTCTTTGATTCTGAAATGTTTCAAATGATCAGAACCGCAGGGTCTTTGATTCTGGAACTTTTTATTGGAAAAGCCAGAACTGATTTTAAAGAATCAGATAACCGCTCAACACGGGTACTAGCTAACCCAATTGCCATACCTACTTACCCGGCCTACATGGTAACCATTTACATTTCCTACCCACTCACCTCATTCACCTGAGGTGAAAGTAGGAAGGGTTTAGGTTACCAAGGTGGAACCCTGGTTACAAGGTCTGGTTCATCCACAATGAGTCATAAGAGGTTTTCCCATGGATGCTGAACAGCCTTTTTTCTTTGCCTGGCTATATATAGCCAGAAAAGATATATTACAAATTTTAAAGGCTAAAATCAAGTGCTTTTCTTAGATTCTCATTGGCCATAATTCAACCAAATTTTAAGAAAATTTTCAAGTAGGTAGCCCAAAAAAAAAAGGGGTGGGGGGGAGGGAGGGGATGTTCTAAATGGTTTACTTTCATATTTAACTTGTAGCCAAATTTGGCTAAATCTTCCTAATGTGGATCATCCCCACTTTGGCTACATCACAAATTTGATTCATCTTTTTCTCAAAAGAGATGGGGGATGCCCATTTACGCACTTTGGGCGTTACCCTATGCATAATCATTTTCGCCCTCGGTTCACAAGGTGTAATGCCCTAGAGAAAATAAATAAATAAATAAATGTTGGACGGCACTTACGCAACAAGATTTTATACCACACCAAATTGGAGATGACGCCTTACGCATAAGGTGCCGCACCTCATGCGTAAAATGCCACCTCTCATGTTTATCCCTTGACTTTTTACATTGGGTAAGGGTCCTTAAGTGGGGTCACCTTCTTGAAATTGTAGGACCCATCTTTGGGAAGACCCCACCCTACTAGTAGGGCCATTTACCTTTATACACATAATTTGGAAAGTGATACAAAATCCAAAGCATAAGGTGTCCCATATTTTACACACCCCCTCCAATAAACAATTGCCACACACCAAATTCCAACTTAGCATTAAAAATTAATAATAATAATTTGAGCACAATTATCCTATTTATGCACAAAAACCCCAAATGAAACTAGTAGGGACCACACCAATGGTGCAATTAGTAATTTATGGCTAGCAATATGATCAACCTTTTTTGTCAATTGATACACATATTTAGAAAAATCTCTCTCAAGTTATAATACAATAATCTAACCATGAATCACAACCAATGCCATTATGGTACAAAGAATTTTGCATAGCTTGGAAGGAATATGAAACTTGTGAGTGTTCTTTCTTAATAAAAAAATTCTAGTTGGTTCACAAGTTGCAATTAAAATAATACAATTGTACCCAAAACTCATGTTGCTTGAAATTCTCAATTTGTTTTCCAAAACTCAATTTTAGACATCACTTTGGTACAAATACAATCGCATATCAAAGATTTGCTTCTTATAATTTTCTTTGCCTTCCAACTCGCACATTATTTGCCAAGCAATTTTATGCCAAAACGCTTTGCAACTCAAACGCCCAACTCAAATGCTTTTGATCATGTATCTACCTACTACAAAAACATTAGTTAGTTTCTTGTAATTGTCAATTTGTTGTTGGAAGTTGGAAGCTTGTGCAATTATAATGAAGGTTTAAAAAATTTCGTGTTTGGAAAGTTTTATTACCAAGGAGTGTGTTTTTGGGAGTCTTACCTTTGGTGTTACAAAATCAAATTCACAAGCAATCAATCATAGAAATTCAAGTTTTTTTTAAAATCACAATGAAAACACAAACTTTGGCATCAATATGCATCTCATTTTTTATGTTTTCTTTTTAAGTGTGTGATTATTGATTTCAATCTTGTTGGGTGTCAATCTAGTAAAACATGACAAGCAAAACATGGGCATTATTAAAGTTTTTCATAAAATCTTCTCAAACCCCACCATGTCCCAATTTCATCCTTTATTTTGGGTTATCTTTAAAGTCCCCATAATTAACAATGAAATTGCATAATTTGAAACCAATGATGAAAATAAGAATGAAGTAAATTTTGATGATTTCTTTTTTTTCAGATTTTCATTTGAAAGATTTTTAGGGTTTGCACTTTTGAGATTTTTTTTTTTTCATTACAAAACTATTTTAGGGTTTGCTTTACGGTTTACATAGGATATTTTTAAAGTTTTTTTTACATGGAATTACATAAATGGGCTCCTCCACATTTCATTGCTTTCTCATTTTCATTTGCAAGAGCTCCATTTGTTTTCTCACTAACATTAGGCTCCTTTAGTTCTTTTAATTTTTAATTTTTTATTTTATTACTCATATCTTCCCATTTTCATGTGTGGGAGCTCCTTGATTTTCAATCATCCTTTTCAATAGTTTTTTTAAATAATTTTTCATTTCTTCTTGTTGTTTTTAGGGGTTTCTTTTTAAGGTTTTCTTAGGAATTTTTTGGGGGTTTCTTTTAGGGTTTTTTTAGGTTTTCTTTTAGTATTTCATGGTTTTTTTTTGGTACTAATGTCTTTTTGAACACGAGTGATTTTGATAGTTCTTCATCAAGCATTAACAAGGAGATGTTTTAAAAGACACATAAATTACATTAGATTGTGTTTACAACTACAATTATGGGTGTCAACACATTTAAATTATCCAATGCAAATGAGTTAGAGTTGAGTGTTGGGCAATCACTTGACCAAAATGTGAGTGTTCAAAATGTGTGCATCACAATGTGAGCAATTCCAAGTTTGTTCAAGATTTTAACAAACTTTATTTTGTTAAAGTTTGATGAATTAGTCACACTAATGGTCCTCACATCCAATCCTATGTGGAATCCATTGGTGAGGCTCACATTGTGATAAGCAACTAACTAATTGAATCTAGAATAGTGATTGATCCAATTCATCTTGTACATGAAACAAAACAATGGAATCATGTACAACACATTCCTATGGAACTAAAGTGCAATATGTGATGATGCATTTTTCATCACATCTTGCATTAATGAAGCCAAATGTGATGAGATCCAATGGCTTACTACTAAGGAACATGTTACCCTCAATACACACATCTCGAAATTCCAAGGTTATATTGGATTCATCAATGGGACTTTCATAGATATTCACAAATTCTAGAATGATGATGCCCACATGTCATGGTTCAATAATCATAAAATGATGTATTGTATGAATAACATGGTGATCTTGGATTGTCATGAATCATTCAATTACTTAGATAATGGGGCTCCTTCCATGATGTGAACATCTTCCACAAATTGAATTTATACAAAATTTGATGACAATTTTTTGCACAAACAAATAAATATTTTGAATATTTATTTGAGAATCTAGATTATATGGATGAGGTTATGTTTGTGATGTGATGGCTTACTAGGTGCGAGCTTGCCCATGGGCATGACCTAGGAAGATGCAAACACATAACAAAATGCATGTATGGTATAAAGTGTGGGTCAAATGAAGAATTAGGGGGTTGAATTAAAAATGAAAAATATTGATGAAACACTTTGATTCCACAAAGGAAAAGCATAATCATTTGTTCCAAGCTACAATTATTTTGACTAACTTCATGTAAAGATGTTTCTTAGACTTCACATAGAAAGTCATAGGTGATTAGATAGAAGACCTAATTAATTAAAGTTGGTATGGGGACTTCTAATTATAGGTTTAACACGTCCTTAATTTTGCTTTAAATTAGTATTTGCCAAAATTCTTAGGTGTCATGAATGCAAACCACCAACATCACCATCACCAACATCATCAAGATGGGTTTCATCATTTTTTCATCCATACGGATGAAATTTCATTCGCCACCAACTTGTAGTTTACTCATAGTTTACTTATAAATGATTTGTAAATGGCTTGTAGTTGAATTATAATTCATTTATAGTTCACTTTCAATTTACTTATAGTTGATTTTGCTTCACTTGTAATTGGCATATTGTTAGTTTTTTTATTAATTCCTCATTCATTTACATTTCATTTGTAATTCATTTATACTTTTAAAAGGTTTTCAATAATATTTTGTGGATGATGGGCACATGGAAAGTTCTTTGGATGGTGAACGTATGGAAGCTTCTTTGAATTAGGTCCCCAAAGGTATATAAATAAATGTAAGACTCCCCATTAGCTTTAATATATTCAACACTAATTTGAAGTACGATCTTAAACCATTATTCTATTTGTTTCATTTATTATTTACATTTTCACATGTTATCAAAATAAAATCATTTTTGAATTATTTTCCTACATACTTCATGTTTTTGTTTTTTATTTTCATGTTGTGTGTTTAAAATCAAATATAGGCATGTTTTTGCCATGATTGGTTTTGGTTTTGTGGACCTCGGAAATCTCTTTGTTTTCCTACATGTGACATTAAGTTTCTAGCTGCTTTGAAATTGTTAAACCTAATGTGTATTTTCTTTTATATGGTAACTTTCAAACTTGCTTTGACTAAAACTCTTTGATCTGCATTGTCAACCACCATTTCTTGTGCCATAGTGATAAAAATGTTAAATTGTGATTGCAACATTTTGTTTTCATCTATGTTTTACCACTTATAGTACATGCCAAATCAAGGCCCAAACTAAATGATGGAATAAATGTTAATTCATCTTCAAATTCACAAATAGTATATGTATGGGACCTAGTATTACATGTGGGGTAGATGTCTCATCAATCAAACATTGTTGTCTTTTGAAAACATTTTAAGTGACATGTCCATCTACTGCCTTCAATTATGCTAGGACCTTTTCACTTTACAACATGTCTTTCTCACTCCTTTCATCATTGGATTTTTAATTTTAAACTCTTTCAAAACATTCTCAACTTGATCCTTCAAAATGTCCTCTTAAAAAGGACTATGAAGACAAGTTGCCATGCCATTTACATATACTACTTTCCACACAAGGCTAGGTATAAGTTGCATCACTTGATTCTTGGCTTTTGAGTATTTTGAAATATATCAAGATGGTAACTTACCATCATGGGGCTCAAATGGAGTAATTTTACAATGATCCAGAACTTTTACAATTGACCATAAGAATTAAAGTTTATAGGAAAAAAGCTAAAATTTTCCAAGTGCATTTGTTTTAATTTCAACATACATAATCACATTATTTCACAACAAGTTGCACAAGATAAGTTTCTAGGGAAAAAACCAAAAAAATTCCAATTACATATGTTTCAATTCCAACATAATCACATTGTCAAAACCAATCACAAAAGATAAAGTTTTTGGGGAAGAAGGCCAAAAAATCCAATTGCATTTTTTTTGTTCCAACGTAGTCATACCATCACAACTAATCACAAGAGATGAAGTTTTTGGGGAAAATCAAAATTTTCCAATCAGATTTTTTTTTGGTTCCAACATGGTCACATCGAAACAACTAATCACAAGAGATGAATTTTTGGGCAAAAAATGATTTTTTCAAATCCATCTATTTCAATTCCAAAATAGGTTTACAAATTTAAGTATGTGAAATTAGACCTCCAAAGCTTGAAACAAGATTTTATAAGGGTTTAAAACCCTCAATTAGAATTTATAGACCATAACTAAATGGAAATAGACTTGTAGCAATTGAAACAACCTTCAATTAAACTAAGGACATGATAATAAAGTTCAAAACCTTGAAACAATCCTCAAATGGTCCAAGCATACCAAGGTCACGCTACAATAATTCTCAAATGGTCCATACATAGCTAAAATGGTTGAAGTAGGTTTCAAATTTAGTAGGATATACCTTAATGATCACAATAGAATTGAAATTGTTAAACCTAGGTGCCAAATAATTAGGGACTTTAAATTGGCTCCACACAAATTCAAGAATTACACATAGACCCATAAATTGAAGATCAAAGGTGTTAATTATGTTACATTCTTAAAGGAGCTTCCATATGAATTCAAATGTACCTTACAAACCCAAATTTCGAACCTTAGAGGTGCCAAATATTTTATAGCCCCAAATAAGGTTTTAATTCAATTCAAATGTAACCTACATACCTGAATTTTTTTGCATCAAAGGTGCCTAGTATGTTACAACTTCGAAAAAGTTTTAATTCAACTCACATGTATCCTATAGACCCAAATTTTTTAACATCAAAGGTGCCAAGTATTTTACATCCTCAAACAAGGTTTTAATTGAATTCAAATGTACCTTACAAAGCCAATGTTTTTCATGTTAAAGATGCCAAATAAATTGCAAACTTGAAATAGTTATAATTCAATTCAAATGTACCATACAAAGCCAAAAAAATTCACATCAAAGGTACCAATTAAAGTGCAAACTTGAAAGAGGTTACAAATTAGCTCAAATGTACCACATAAACCCAATTTTTTTCACATCAAAGGTGCCAAATAAATTGTAGACTTAAAAGAGGTTGTAATTGAACTCAAATGTACCATACAAAGACATTTTTTTCACATTGGAGGTGGTTAATGAAATGTAGACTTGAAAGAAGTTATGATTCAATTCAAATGTGCCCAACAAAGCCAAAAAAATTCACATCATAGGTGTTAAGGAAATTGCAAACCTAAAAGATGTTATGATTCAACTCAAACCTACATGCCCAAATTTTGAGCTTTAGAGTTGCCCAATACACTACAAACCTCCAATTTGTGAAACAAAATTCCATTCTACCTCAAGGTTTTTAACTCCAATCTAGAATGTTTGAATGATACAATGTCAAAATCAACTTCAGTGAATATGTCACTTGCATGTAAGCATGAATTCAAGCAATATACTTCAAATTCAAAGCACTTTTGAAAAAACCATTTAGCAAGGCAATGGTATGCAAGTATGATCTATGATATTTTCAACCAATTTCCAATGCATTCCAAGGCATGCTTTTGCCTATAACCTTAAATCATATTTTACTTACTTGATGAAGACTTCATAACAAAGATAGCATGATGGGCAAGCATGGCAAGATGTGTATTCTCACAAGGGCATCCATGAGAAGAGGCAACAATGCATTTGTGAGTTCCATTACGAGACTGTTGGGACAAGTCACATTTAGGATTCATGAATTAGATCTAATGCAAATATTGAGTTTGAAGGATGTTCATTTTGGAGCAATTGTGTTAACCTTTGGAGAGATTGTGAACCTCTTAACCTAAATAATTTTTCCACAATGGACATCCTTCAAATTGAGAAAAACCAACTTTACTTCTTGAATGTTAGTTATTATATCTCTTACAAGATATTCTTCCTCCATATTCCACACTCCACATTCTTCTTCCATGGTTGCTACCAATCAAAGCTTTCTAGACACCTCAATGAAATGCCACAAAACAATTTATGTTCTCCCACACCATGTTCATTTGCCTCCATGCTTGCAAATAAAAAGATTATTTTTTTTGTTGCCAAAAAAATTATGTGCAAAAGAAAGCTTTCATGTGTATGTGATGAAAAAAGAAAATAGGGGATGGAACTAATTCTTACACTGAATTTTGGATTCATGGCTATAATACTCATTAGATTTAATGATTATTTCATTCAAGTTTTGACCAACAATTTGAAAGAATTGGACATTGGATACAACCATGCCCTTAATGATTAATTATGCATGATAGATGGTTTGTGTCACCATGAATATTAAATATACAGTCTTACATGTAATTTGACACCATGTAAGATTGTATACCTAATATTCACCATGATATTATAAGGTTTGCCATTAAGCTTTTAAAACCTTGCAAATTTTGTAAGTTCTCCACTATGTTTTATAAGTGTATCGTAAAACTTGTGGCCACATTTTTTACTATAATAAGGGCCTATAATTGAGTCCACCTTAGACATGCCTAATTCCAATAAAGCTTGTGGTTGAACATTTCAACAAACATAAGGACCTATTTTAATTTATTTTTCTTCATAATATTCATTGCATGTCACATAAAAAAAGGAAAACTTGATAAGGGGTTACATTTTGAAAATAGAACACCTATTTAAATAACATGAGAAAAACAAATGGCAAGTAACATGCCTGCCAAATACACTAAAAACATTTTGGCATGTCTTTACAACTTCTAATTTAAATCCCAATTTAAATATCTCACAAAAAAGGGAATTATTTTATGGGTATTTTATTACCAAAAGCAATTCAATCTCTTATAGAAAAAGACAATATTGATATTTGCTTCATTGGCATATATTTTATTATTGGTGACCTCCTTCCTTTACAAGATGTATTATGACATATATATAACATTTCATGATTTTCCAACCAGAATGATGTATTGGAGGCTCCTAAAAGGGTTGTGTACATCTAACAATCTAAACAAAATCACAATATTAGCAATTCCCCTTGTCATACACACCTTTGAACCTTTGTACATTTTTTGCACTTAAACCTTAGAAAATAATTTTTTCTAAGGACTCAATATGACAAAATACTTGGGTGAAAAATAGAAAGTCAGCTTATTGCATAACCAAACTTGACAAAATAAAGGTATAAACAAGTAGGCCACATGATAAAGGTTCACATGCAAAAAACTACGCATCAAATTATGACCTATTGACAAAAAAACCTCGTGTCAAAATATTCAAGTAAATATAGGACCACTAAAAAATGAAATAAGGAAACAAAATAATAAGGATCTAAATTTCAAAGGAACATATTTTACAATAATTAAGTAACATAAATAGGAACCTCCTTGAATGATTAATATTCAATTCCAATCTACTATGACCAAGTTATGCCCCTAATAAAGAACTATTATAATCCTTAGCAAAAAATCTAGCAACACATACCACCTTGGCAAGGATTACGAAATCAATCCTACCAAGTTAGCAAACTAAACACAACATGACTTGCACTAGGTACTAAGCTACCTAATAAAGATTATAGTGCAAAAGACCCCATGGTGATTTGAACTATTACCAATGAAATCTCAAGAACAAAAATATTCAAGAAGTCCCTAATAATAACTCCAATAATAGAGTCGTAAGTATTATTATTAAATTGGGAATACCTCCAAATTGGAGATGGTGATCCACCTTCCATCAACTAACTCTAAACCCATAATTGAACTCTAAAATACTATTGTAATGGGAAAAACATATGAACATATAAACTTTAGTAGTGGGGACACATGTTTTATTCAAATGCCAATGAATTGTTATAATACACTAAAAAGTGTAATCCAAACTATTGGAATGACACATACACATTCATATTCATGCCTTGATTTTCTACTACAATAGACTACTTCATTCTAGGCTTTCACACCTTCTCCTTTGAGCTCACTCATCTTTCAACATTAAATAATAGTCCATTCAGTAGTTTGAGGTAACCTTACCTACTTTCAACAAAAGTGGCAACTGCACTAATCATAACAACTTCAAAATCCTACCAATCCAACCAAGTTTCTATTTTAATGGCTAAATTTTGACCACCTAACTCGACTTAATTAATTTTTCTCTAAGACATTAATTAAAATAGTGAAAGCAACTCAACTACTTCTTAAAACAATGGATGTAATGGTTTTTTAACCATTGCTACAACCACCTACTAATATTGAAAAATTATTGAAATGTCACAATAACAAGTAAAATAATAATAATGATTTAACAAATTTTCCTTTAACATCCTACATAAAATCATTTTGATTAAAAATATACATATTTTTGGTTTTGGTTCAATATCTTGGGAGCCAAAGTGCATGCTACTAGTATATCTATGAAAAAATAATGTTTTCAATTTTTTCTTGGGCAAGGTGAAAAGGTGAAAAAACAATTATTCATTTTTCATTTGAACTACATGAAAGTTTGGACTTGTGTTTACATTTTGCATGATGTTTTTCAATTTTTTTTTAAAATCACAATATTGTGGTGCCTTGCAATTAAATGAAGAAGGGAAACACCCAATTGTAGTGAAATAGGTCTTGAAGTCATAAAAATTGATTATTACAAGTTTGTAGTCTTTAAGGTAGTTTATTTTATATTTTTTATGGATTATTTCTAGACACAATTATAATATTGCATTATTTTAGATAAAAGCCTCGGGTGTTCTTTTTTCTTCGGCTAATAATGCCACATTTAAAATTAAAGATAATTTCTTAAATTTTTGATAGGAATGTAAGTTTCAGAAATTCACAAATATGTTTCAAATTAATCATTTTCTCAAATTTTTCTTAACTTGTACATGTATGCATAATATGTTTTTAAAAAGAAATGGATTGGCAAATAAAAGATTAATTATTTGATGCATTTTGACCTTTTACACTTTTTAAAGGTCAAAATGCATCAAATAATTATTTTTTTCTATTTGCATATGAAAGGTTAAAATACTTTAGGCATGTTAGAAAGGGGATGTAATATGTGAAAATTGATGCTAGTAAAAAAATTCACCCATGAATACAAACATCAAATATAAATAAAACCACATGGACAACTATGCTCATTCCATGTCATTTCTTTTTATTTATGTTTAAAAGTCTTTGCACCCAATTTTAGGTACAAGGAACTAGGGAGCATGCCCTAGGTTTGCATAATTCCATCGCTATTGAATCATGATTTTATCATTACTATCACTTCACAACCTAAAAATGCATCAATTCATATATGAGAAGTCATGCAAATGTATGTCAAATGTACATAGCACAAAATAACAATTGAATTATCAAACAATGAATTCCAAAGACATATACCAACATGCATGGCTAATTTTCATTGAAATTTTATGTTTTATGACAAAACTTTGTATTTCATCTTCAAATCAAGTGGAACAAAAGCCCAACCCATAATTATGGTTATAATCACCATCCAAATTAGACAAACTTGTAAGCTTTTGAGGCAATTGAGAAAAATGTATTAACACATTGTCATCACTTCCATTATGTGGTTAAGTCATATTGCTTCATGAAATATAAATGCATTTGCATACAATTGTTTGATCCTAATGACTAATTCATGGGTTTATTAACTAATGTGAAATGCAACCCAATGTTGGGCAAGTAAATATTTCATTTAAATGTACATATAGATAAATACTAAGATAAATATTTTCTTCACCCAAATGAGATATTCTTAATTACCATTTTAATTCTCCTTCATTGCTTGTTTATATTTGAAGTTTTCCTTGTACTCAAAGAATAGGTAGAATTTTCATCATATATATGGTAATATTATCCTATAACTTATATGCATTTTCAAACCATTTATAGGGGATATTTGATTATGATGAACTTGTTTGAGTTATGGTATTGCCTAATGTGTCTTTTTGAGTTTACCATTGAATTTTTATTGTTTGCATCTACAATTTCAATCAAGATTGTTATTCTCTTGAAAATTTGCTACCATTTGTTATTATGGATGTATGGACAAATGTGACAAATTGGCTACTATAAGAAATCTACATTCATTTTTCATTTATGGATGTTTTTATATGTGATGTGTGTTTGGTATGTTAGTTGGACAACCAATCATCTTAAATTGCATTTGTCAATGTGCCATGATTTACACATATTATGCATATTATGATTTTACTTGAACATTACCCACATATCTATTATATAATTACAACATGGTGTGTGTGTGTGTGTGTGTGTCTTTTACTTATCTTTTACTTATTTCTTTTTCTCTGACATCATTTCGCTTTCATTACCTCTCTGGCGTAATCCCATTGGCTCCCGTTCCATGTGGAGTGTTTTGGGGGGTGGGGGAAGGGAGAGCCCGGTGAAGCATGGGGCGGGGGGGGGCCAGCACGGGGCGGGGGCCAGCATGGGCCGGGGGGGGGGGGGGGGGGGGGCACGGGCGGGGAAGGACCGGGCGGGGCAGGGCAGGGCAGGGGGGGACCTGTATCTAATCAGACAAAAATACAAATTTTTTTTAAAATTATTTTCATTATAAAACATATTAAACAAACTATAATCTTTTTTAAAAGAAAGAAAGAAAGAAAGAAAGAAATAAATAGATAAAAACAAAAAATGAAGATAGACAAAATAAGAATAGAAAAAATAAAAACATGAAACAAATAAAAAACTATAAAAAAGGAATGGAAACAAATGAAACAAGGAAAGGGAAATACAATAAAATAATTTTAAAAGAAAAAAATTCCAAAAATGAAAAAACCAAATAAAGAGTAAAAATTAAGAAAAGCCCTACTTGAAAAAAAATGAGGTGTGTCTTCTTTCTCCAAACTTCAAACTTGCATCCAAATAAAAAAATATATAAAACAATAATAAAAATAAAAAATACATAAAAATAAAAATAAAAAAGTTAAAAGTTTCTAAAACATGAACCAAGGTGGCCGAAGGCCACGGACACCCACTAGTAATTTGAATGCACTTACATTCATAGGATAAATGGTAAATAATTTACTTATGCTTATTTGGTAATTGGAGTGAATGTGACTCATTTACTTTTATCTTCATTTGGATCGATAATTCTCCAAAGATTATATATTATTAACCTTTCTTCATTGATACATTAAAAGTTTATTGCCCATTCAATATTGATGTTTAGTTTTAATTTACCTACGACATTGTCCTAATGCAACCATACCAATGTTGGGTGGTTATTTAAAATTTCAAAGAATGTGTACATCCATTATTCATTTAGTTGCTATTAAATAATTGCAATAATTATAGAATTTCAATTTGGTCTTCAATTTGGTTCCTAAATCTCATTTCTCTTTTCACTAACGATGATTGATCATATGTTGAATTTTTTTTTTAACACTAAAAGAATCACAATTTTAAAAATAAATTACATGACTACATATTTTTGTTGGCAATTGTATTTGTTTTTTAAAATTAAAAACTTGGCGACACATTTTTTATTATATAAATGGGGTTTTAATAAAGAATGGGGGGTTGGTTGAACTTAGTTCATGCTTCCCACCTCCCAAAAATCCAAGAAAGTCAAAATCCAAAACATCTTGGAAATAAATTCAAGAATTGCTGGTTCTTTTGATTCAATATCAATTCTCAAATGCACTTGATTGTTTCACCTTCACCAAAGAAGAACCAATTAAACGATTGGAATGTTGTGGATGATAACCTGACATCCACTCAATACTAGAATATACCTTCCCTACTCATGGTGTTTAGGCATTCACAAAGTAAGGTGCCTATGACAAGGTGCTAACCAAGTATGGCCTTGTATTTTCAAGAATGTTTCCCACATTTGAACCTTGCCAATTGTAAATTGTTTTATAATGGGAGATGGCAAGTGGGTAACACTAATTATGGTTTAACCACTTACCATTGCTTGATTTTCTTGTTTGATGTTTCACTAAAGACATTTGAGAAGATTTCAAAGTTTGATCAATTGTTTTATGAATTGACCTCAACTACAAAGTGCCCAACATTCAACTTTCAAGGGTTAATATGATTGACTCTTGATTGACTCAAGGAAAAACCTAGTCACCTTCATTTAAGAGGTTGCTATGTTTTGTATTTTTATCAATTTAAAATACTCAAACAAATTTTAATAAATAAATGTGAAAAATAACATCAAAGAATATTTTGAATGTTATACAAATGTTTGTGTGATGGAAAAGGGAAATGCGATGTAGGCTTTTGTTTCAAACATATTTGAAAGAAGTACACCCATTGATGTTTGATCTAACATTCATTTGTTCATGTGAGGATCCGCAAGTGCTAATCAAGAAGTTTATTTAAATAATACATGTTGTCCTTTGTGGTAGTGATAATTAAGGTTATGAAGTTTGAATTAACTTCCTAAACTTCATCAACATTTCATGTGCTAAAAGGGACTAAATTATATTTGTTTAAACAACACATTAAAAAAAAATTGTAATTATGTAACTTTTTGAATTGTTCACACTACACATTCTTTCTTATTTTCCCTATCATTATTTCGATATTGCAAAATTTTCTTGTGCATTCAATTCACATTTGTTGTCAAGCTATGCTTTCTATTAATTGTAATGACCATGTTCAAAATGGATGTTTGGGGTCAAGAGTTGCTAAAGTAGTTGAACATCGACATTAATGATAATGATGAAGATGAAATTGTCGTTCATAATCTACAACCACAATTTGGGGTTAATGTTATTGAAAAGCGAATGCAACATGGAAGGTCAAATAGATCAAGCTAAAGAAACAACCTACAAAAGGATCGAACCATCAATGAAGTGTGGATTATGTGTGATTATTTTTCTACACACCATTGTACAACAAGAAGTTGTTATAACATTGTTATCGGATGAAACATCAATTGTTTTTTAAACTTCTTGAAGTTGTGGTTGCCCATGATTTATATTTTGTGCAATGCAAGGAAACATTTTTGAAGATGGACCTATGCACTTTTTGAAAATGCATCATTACCATTCAATGCTTGCATATAAAGTTGCAATAAATCCAACAAGTGAATACTATGATTTAAGGTATAACACATCAATGGAGAGTCTAAAGAGACTTATGCATGCCATGTAGGAGTTGTTCAAGCCTATGTACTTGAGACAACCAACATGAACATATTTGGAACACCAATTTCACATTAATGCAATTAGGGTTAATTACATATGTTTTCTTCTTTGGATTTTATGACAATGCAAAAATTACCTAGTTGTTTGGCAAGGCCAATTTACTAACAAGGACATACATTGTTTTATAATCCTAAAAGCCATTATAGATCAAAATCTTTGGATTCACATTGTCATTTTAGTCTTCCTCCAATTGCAACAATAATATAAATGTGTTATATCGATTGCCTTGGTTTGTTACATGTTGTGGGTTGCAAGAAATGGCTCGAACTTTAATGTGAAAGGACATCACTACTCAAGCAATTGCTTATCAATCAATAATATCTATTTGAAATGGTCAATCAAGTTTTACAAATTGTTCATGAACCACAAGGAAAGAAAAGGAATTGATTTGCACAAAATAGGAGACAACTCAAAAGACATTGAATGATGTTTTGGTATGTTGTAACCACCTTTTAGCATAATCCAAAATCTTTACAAACATTGGGATAGGGGCATTATGAGTGAAATCCTCCATGCCTAAGTGATCATTCACTATACTATCACAAAAGATGAAGGTAGCTTTTCCCTTGAACCTTGTTTTGACAAATGAAACCTTCACATGTGATGAGGGTTTATTTGGTATGGGTGTAGAAATGGAAACAAATGATATAAAAGCTGAATTGCCATTATGCATTATGCATTGAGGAATGATTTGACATATCACCTTGGGGCTCTCAAAAACAACAAATAATGATTTATGCAATAAACATGAACATAGTTCCACAAATTTCTTATTTTGAAACTTGTTTAATTTTTAATGTTGTTTTATGTGTGTATGTTGTGATCCTAAATGAATGTTTCTTCTATTGCATCATATGTGTGGATAATTATGAGAGAACTATTGGGTTGTGGTGGTGTTTGAACCATAATGTTCAATATGGCTACATTCAACATTGTTAGTTGTAATTGTACCTTTTCCAAACTAAATCATTCTTGAGCTTCTTTAGAAAGTATTGTATCTTCTAGCATTGTGAACAATGCCATCACATTATTCTTTTCAAGGCTGTTCACCTTCTTCAAAGTTGTTGCTACCATGTCCACCATACTTTGAATGTGTGCTATTATGGTGCAATATTCTTTGTTTTTCACCATTTGTGGATTGTCTTTCAGATAGAATTTGGACCTATTGATGTTTCAACTAATTTCCCCTCACTTATATCAATGAACTTTGATGTAGCTACGTCATAGCTTTTTTGCTTCATGGCCATGGTTTTCATAGGTTCCATGTGCATGTTGGCCCAACATGGATGTTTTTCAATTATGACCAACAATGAATGAAGGTAAATGTTAGAGGGTAACCATAAAACATCTCTTTAATTATAAATTATTAGTGGTAGGTAGAGTTACCATCTCCCATTGATTTAGGAAATGGATTCATTTTCACATGACTAGGGTTTTAGAAACAAAATTGGTTTCATTTTATTTGCAACTAATTTAGGGGTTGCTGGATTAGATTTGAAGGAACCACCATAGTTTTAGGAAGGACAAAAGCTTTTGGCTTAAGGGAGATGTCCCAAATCATGTGGGCTTCTCATTCCTTTTCTACCACTTTTGGGGAGGTTTTTGGAAGAGGTTTTTGGTTAATACATGGTTTTGTGATTAGCTTGATGTGGAATCTAATGTGCTACTAGTAGGTTCTTTTTTCTATGTTGAGTAGTAATTAATTAATGTTGATGTAGAAGAATTTAGTTAGAAATAATGGCAGTCTTGTTATAATAAAAAAGGAGTGAAACAAATTTTTGGATTATTTTTTGGTTTGAATTACATAAGACCACAAGGTCTTTTTCTCTTTATTTTCATTGACTTTTCTTACCCAACAATTTGAGGTTTAGTTTGTAATTGTAAGGTTGGTTAGGGTGAAATAACACCTACATTAATACCAACATTGAAAAAAGACAAAGGATGACTTTCCAAAAGTGGATTGAAAATCATCCACTTGCTTTTGTTTCTAGGCCTCTCCATACTAGCCTCTTAATAATCATAGTAGCCTCCCAAGTTTTCTTTTAAAAATTTATTCCCTATTTTAAAGTAGTTGGATGATAAAGGTTTTTGACCACATATATTTTGGAGTAGTTCATGATTGTAATGATGCTCAAATGTTTGGGATTTGAGATTCTTTACAACTTTTGCCACTTAGACTATTCTTGTAACTCTGACATACTATAGGTTGAATGAAATTACTTGAAATGCAAATAGTTTCCAAGATGACGAAACAATGTGATTAGCTTATTGGTCATGATCAAATTTGGAAGAAGGCACAAAAACTCATGTGGAAGCACATATCCTTTTAACATGATCTAACACAAAAACTACTTTTTCATTAAAGCCATGTTTTGTAGTTGACTATTTTGGTCACTTTTGGCTTCAAGGTTCAATTTAAAGTGTTATGAACTTGATGTACTTTGATTCAAGATGAATTGGTCGCTTGAATTGGTTTCAACATATTCTTTCATTTAATTCATCCATGCATTTTGACAACGATTGAAATAGTGTGTCAAATCATATTGTATAACCTTTAATATGAAAATAAAGCGCCACCAAAATGTTTGGTGGTCATTATGAACATGTCTCACAAAAATTTGCAATAGATTTTTTTCACCACAAAAAAAATTGAAAAACAAAGAAGTTAACACCTAGCTATTTGTGGCAAGCTAACAATGTTATATTTCAATATGAAACCCATTCTATAGTAGGTCCAAGGTCAAAAAAATCTTGTGTTCAATTTTTTATGAAGTTGATGGCAAATGGAGTTGTAGTGAGACCTATAACAATGGTGTAAGGAGTTGATATCAAGCTAACATAAAGCTTCCTTTTGTGTGGAGTTGGTGCAAGCAATAGAGTTGGTGTGTGCAATGGACCTAGTATGTGAAGTGATGGTAGACAGAGTTCGAGTGATAGAACACATAGTAATGTAAACAAGTTGCTACATGCAACTAAACTTCTACCTTCATAGAGTTGTTGCATGCAACATGTGATGGGTTTGTTGCATGTGGTAGAACTTGTGTGTGTGGTGAAGTTGGTGCATGAGGTGATGGCAAACAAAGTTCAAGTGATGAAGCATTGGGCATTGGATGACAAAGAAATGGAATTGCAATGTTGGGAGCTACAATTGTCACGATAAATGACAATGGCAACAAATTGCTACAACCTTGGTGTGATGAACAATCAAGGCATGAGTGTAATGAACAAAAGGTAGTGGCGACAAATTATGGGAAGAAGGTGAACAATGATAACAATGATGATACAAACAACAAAAACAAGGCAATGGTGGGCAAGTAATCTGTAGGGGCAAAAGAGATTTGGAAAAAAAACCCTATATGTCATTGTCACTTAAGTTAGTCTACTACCTAGACTAGGCGTCTACCCTAGTCTAAACAACTTAACTACTCAAGTTCTTCATTCACCTTGGGGTCATCATAGCCTTCATCCTTTAATGGTACTAATATAAGTATTGATTCATCCAAAGCTATTCAGTTTCCCAAGCATGCAACATTTATAGTAAAACTCTAGCCCTTTGTATGCTTGGACTTGTAAAACTCTAGGGACTTTAGTAGAATGTTCTTGTGGTTAGCACTTGATTCCTAGAGAGCTCCACCAAATTCAAAGGTCTCTATGAACTTGCATTGATATCAAGATGATTGTCAAGGTGATTAACAATAGAGCAAAATATATTGCAAGAGTTGATATGAAATTCTTCATTAAGTTATTTCCAATTTTCCAATGATCATTTTCTCATCTTCCTCAAGTATATCCTCAAACCATTGTATAGACAAGAGAACTTGATTTTATTCCTAATCCTTGGGAAAACATGCCATCTAATTTTTTTTGAAAAAATTGCCTTGTTAGTAATTTGAAAACTTCTGTTGGAAGGACTTTACATGACATTTCTTGAAAGTGAAATTGCACACATCATAGCACATTCATGACGTAGTTTTAATGTGATCCAACATATCAATGGCTCTCCCTGGTAGGAAGAGACTTTGATGGAGCTCTCACTTGGTCCCACATTCTGAGGACTGTTCATTTACCAGGTATTACTGTGAACCGCAAGTTCATTTTTGGAGAACTTCATGGAGCATTTCCTATTTTAACTGTTGATGGTTTGAACTTTGAACTTGCCATAATGTGCATGCAAAGCCCATTAAGAAATGATCTGGCAAACGTTTCTGTCCTCTGATGCACAACTAACATTTTATGTTACATTTCTTCTGCCAGGCCAGAGAGAGAACAAATCACATCAACTCACATGAGCACTTCTACAGGATCATTCTTTCAAAGTTAATACAAAGATGCAATGCTGAGGTTGACAGAAGAAAAACTCAACAAACTAGATAGGGCATGTGGGAGTTAAGTCTTCTTAGAAGGTAGTAGTGTTAACCAGGGACCTTCACAACAGAATTGTGACAGTGGTTCTGCAAACAACACTAAGCAATTGCAATGCAAAAACCAATTGACATTGCAAGACATTAACAAAAGTGTACACCATTTGTCAAAAATTGCAGCTCCCCTCTCAATTCACAAAGCTTTAATACCTTGTCAGACGCACTGAATGAGCTCTTGATGACACCTAGCATTAGGATACATAACAAGCATGGTGAGCTTTCATCCTGAGTTTTCACATTAGTCCCTTATTTGGATCACTTTATGGACAGCTCAAGATCTAGGATGTTAAAAGGCAAATGCAGGACCAAAAAAGGTCCAAAGACACAATGATTTTACCTCGTAAACCCTAATATAAGGCACTAGTCCCCTCCAATACTACATTGAAATGAGATTAAAAAAAATTCTTGAAATCAAAACATTTTCATGCCAGTCGATTTTGGGGTTTCATCCAACACCTCAGCTGGGGGGTACTTACAACTGGATTCCAAACATTTGAACTGATTTCCATCTTTCTCCTGCAAGCAATGTTGATCCACTTGACTTCCTTGAACAAGCTTGGGCATTAGAGCACAAAAGCACCACCTTAAGCAACGGAAACAAAAACCAGGGAACATAGCATGCAATGCAGAGACCATTGAACTATATCACTTCCTCTTGCCAGCACTAGACATGAGATGGTCCTTGGGAAAGGGGCATTACCTTGATGAGGAAGGTGGTTTGAGACAGATACTGCTGCAGCATACAAAAAGGGAAGAGCTACTTTGTCTTGAACTAGAAGACAAAAGTTTCATGGGCATGAACTTCAGAAAGGCTACTGTTCAAATATGACATGTACCAGTCAATGATGGTGAGCAAGTACCATCTCGACTGCCCACTAGCTTCATCAACTCTGACAGCAGGCTAATTTCAGTTGTAAGAAGGCCACACTGTGTACTCAGTTTTGATCAGTTGTAAGAAAGCTACACTGTGTACTCAGTTTTGATCAGAAAATCCCCAAGAAAACAGGACGTCTCAACCATAGTATCACCTAGTGTTGACAACAGAGTGCAGGAAGAAACAACAAAAAGCTACCCAAGGTGACAGGATAACACGCATGGGAGAAAGGAGGAGGAGAAGAAGCTCAAAGGAGGAAAAAGAAACACTGACATCAAAGCAAAAGACAAATGTAAATGCAATGCTTCTCAGTCTCCTGCACTCAACACACAGGAATTTGTTGTTGCAGTGACAGGAGAGAGTGCCTCAAAACTACTCTTGGTTATCTTGAAACTCATCTTTCTGCTATCTGTCCCCCATCCAGTAAAATGACAGTGGCTGCCACTGGAAACATGTACCTATCGGCAGCAACACTTTTTCTTAAAGGTGTACGAATAGTTCTACTTTTTCTTCAGAGTGATCTTCATCTTCTTTGGTGCAGACGCAGATGCCTGTTTCCTGTAAGCAGAGAAAATACCACTGGGAATTACAACTTCCCCTCCTTCCTTGAATACCTCATTAGCTGCCTGTTTTTCTGTATCATTGGTGCCTGAGGAAGGAATTGTCTTCTCCAAGCTGACACCAGCTTGTGCTTGCAAGGGAAGTATCTTTTCTAGCACTGCATTCTTCTCCTCAGCATCTCTTAGCAAGGAAGGGAATGATGACGATGCTTCACCACTGCTCTGCTGACTCTCTTGCACAACTGCTACACAATATAACCCACAAACAACACCTGTTCGTTAACTCTTGTGAGACATGGCTGAGACTTTTGTATAGCTGCTGCAAATAATAATGGTTCAATCTCCTTCTCAAAAAACCCATAACCTTAATCTCAGTCATACTCACATGCTGAGATGAGGGCAGAAACCTCATCATTGGCTGCCAATTCAAGAGCTACCTCATTACGGTTATTTCTCAGTGTTGCATCAGCACCTGTATCACCACCTCCCTCAAAACCAAAGTATCATCGGGTTACAGGTCAACTGACATAAGCCAAGCTCAATAGAATTGAGATGTGGTGCCCAGGATATTGAGATTCCAGATCTGTTGACATATAAGTGGAACGGGAAAAATGAGACAAAAGAGAAAAAAACGCAAGAAACCAACCCTCAAAAAACGGAGAAAACAAGAAAGTAGTGGGAAAAACCACAACAATCAGACACATTTTTCAGTTGTCTTCAACAGTAGCATGTATGGGTAGTGAGCAGCTACCACAACATATTCCCCACTGACTTCATCAGCTCCCAGCAGTGCATTGCCTGGGGATCAATGTCATACACTAGAACCAACAAATTATGCTTGTGCCACGAGACCATTTGCAGCAGGGAGACTCAGTGATGATGCTTGCTAGCTGAACAAAACAGAAAGGAGATGACCAAGGCAACCAAGAAGAAAGAGAGAAAAACCAGACAAGCAACCAAATACTGAAAGAGGAAGAGGCAAGAGAAACAATCACACATGACTTGAAGTGCATGATCTTTTTGAGGAGAAAATAGTGGATTTGCAAAGCTCTGCATTCAGGATAGACATCAACAGATATGCTGCTGAAAGATGCTGTCAAATCAGTGCTTGAAAGACAGATTTTCTTCCTTGATTTCTACCACATTTGTATCAGATAGAAAAAAGCTCAATCAAGAACATGAAATCCATTGAGAAGAATTACCCACACTTATTTTCAGACCCACCATTTCTCAGAAGAAGCTCTACAAGGTTGCCATGACCAGCTTTTGCTGCCCAAAGAAGTGCACTGTCTCCTTGCTGCAGATGTGTAGCACAGACACATCACATTCTTAAGTTTAACTTTTGCTCTCTTTTGTTCCTAGAAACACAATTGCAAATGCAGCTCCCAGAAAGCTTTTTGTGATTAGGGATTTTGCAGAAAAATATTGAGAGAGAGAGAGAGAGAGAGAGAGAGAGAGAGAGAGAGAGAGAGAGAGAGAGATTGCATAGCTGTTGTTATGATGTGACTGACGGACCTTTGTTGTGACGTTCACTAGAGCTCCATTTGTAATAAGAAGTTGTGCAGTGGCAAGCCATCCTCGGTCACAGCACCAATGCAGCGGTGTCCTGTTCCCCACCACTCCAGATGAAGCGGCTTTTTCTCACTCTCTGCATTCATTTGCACCCATTTTCTCCTCAGAGCAATTGTTGTCCTTTCTTTCTCTCTCCTTTCCACTCTCATACTCTCCCTGAACATTCATTCTGATGATGCTTTTGATTCCTCCCCTCTCTGTTTCTCACTGTCTCTTAGTTTTTCTTAGGGTTTTCACAGTTCACAAAGAGCATCCAACTCCAGAAGAATGGCCATCATGAATCTCCCTACAACAATTGCAAAATTGGGAACAAGCTCGAGTCAAAAGCTCCGGTTGTTGCGTCAGCCAACAAACCCTAAAACTCGAACCTAACAGAAGCGAGAGAGAAGGTACCGGCCCCAGGCATCTTGAGCAGAGAGGCGCGCACCAGCGGCAAGAAGCGTCTCGGCGGCTTCATAGTGACCGGAATGCATACAGAGGAGAGACAAAGAGGAGCGCTGGAAGGTGTCCTCGAGGTTGGGATCAGCGCCGCCCAGTTGCAACAACCGCCGCAGCTCCGCCAACTCCTTGTCCCTGAAGTCGACGATGCAACAAAGTCTCTGCAGACTAGTGCGAGCGGGTCCTGCATCACTCAAGTTCTGCATCCTCGTCTTCTTCTGTCCCTCTCTCTCCCCCTTGCACCTCAAAAAAACCGCGGCCTTCCAAAAGAGACTGATGGCTAAACTTGCAACTCCCTGGCCTTCTTGCCCCTCGCCTTCTTCAGCTGATGGATAATTGTGATCACAAGCAACCTAATGGAAAGCCGCTGATATAAGGCCTTGTTTCTTCTTGTATGGATAGTCGCTTTCCATTGGAGAACCGTGCAACTGTGATTAAAATATGTAATTAAACATGTTAGGAACTCTTGGAACGCATGTTCTGATAGATGTGGCGAGTCACAGTTTGTCTCTTAGCTCTTGCAACTGATCAATGCTTGACAAGTACAATTATGAGACAATTATGAGAACTACTTGAATAAACCATAATGAAAAGCTAATGTGATCACAACAGCCTAATGGAAAGATGTCTTAAGTCTTTTTCTCACTTGTATCTGAACATGGATTGAACCAGGTGTCACTGAAAAGAAAAGGGAGGAATGAAGACTTCCTCCTTGTCAATGAAATCAATGCCACTTTTTTTTTTCTTTGTTCATTGTAGAGAGAACATAGGATACAGGTGCAAACCCAAAGAACAATCCTATAACATGTGTCTCAAGCACATTTGAGCTTTACTCTCATAAGATTAGGCTTATCAAAATTGTTGCACAATAGAAATGTCCTCACATAAATTACTGATTTCCTATGGCAAGGTCCTTTTACTAAATTTGGACAATAGCGAAATATCATCCCTCTCCCAGTAGAATCACCCATGAATCCCACTAGATTTCAACAATTCCCATTTGTTAAACAACTTGTAAAGCCCCCAACCTCCACCTTTCCTTGAAAGTTTTGACAAGAGAAAAAATCCCTCTTTGTAATGTATTGCAACAATATGGACGAAAGAAATTCTCTCATGTAAATTTCACAATTTCCCACATTCAAGGTATGCAACTTTTAGAGTTTCCACCAAAATAGATCTCACTTCCCATTTCTCCCCAATTCCAAGAAAATAAAAATCAAAGTAGCTTCAAGTATACAAAGCTTGAAGTTGTGAAACAATTTTAGGCCATTTTTCAAACTCCCTAGAAATTTTCATCATTTTCAAATGTGCCTTTATTATGAAACATTTGTCTAATTTCTAGTGTCCAACCTAATCCTCCATATGCAACAAAAGAGTTCCAAATTTTTTGGGATCTAAAGCCAAGGTATTGTTCTCACATTGAAAGAAAAATAGATACCTTAAAGGTTCAAAATAAATGTGTTTGGTTTCCCAAAGTCAAAAAAAAAAACATGCATGTTCCAACAATATGGTTCCCTTAATTTTTTTTCATTTCATATAGGTAACTTCCACACCATAAATTGCCTTTGACAAACATCACACACGCAAAGGTTCAAGATCTGCTTCATGAAGCACAAACCAATGAAAACATAAAGTAACACCATCATCCTACCATCACAAACTCCTTCATGAAGAATAACAAACAACAGGAAATCACCTACAATAAACACAATATAATACAATGAGAATAATAATGTAAATAAGCTCGAATAAATCTCGTGCTTCACATTTTCTATTTGTCATCATCATATGTAACCTTTCATCCATTATGTTAAATCTTCACCCAATGTATTTGAGATGTAGTTTGACATCATAGGTGACAACTCCATTCCAAAAAAACTATGATTTCATAGATTCTTTAGATTCCATATTAATTTATAAAACGATAAACTTGTAGATCCCTCCTTGTGTGCTCCTAATGTTGATGATTTAAATCCTTGATGATGTAGACCATGTTGCCATCATCTTGATCATGGTGACCTTTCCATCTTTATAGCCTACAAATGTATATGGTTTATCCCAACCACCATTGAAAAACCCTTTCTTTTCAAGTTTCTACATCTTCACCTTTTTGCTTTCTTCAAAACCTTTAAACAATTGAAGTCCCTTATGGGTAGCTTATGCCTTATGTTGTTTCTTTTGTATTTGTTCAACCTTTTCTATCAAAGACTTATAAATATTAACAATCAACATTTTATGTACCACATCACAAACTTACCAATTTTGATAGGTTTGTACAAATTTTGTGCAAAATCTAATTTTCATATGTTTATATAAAAATCGCACAAATTTCACACTATGGTTAATATGAATGATATTTGTATGTATTCAATATTGTAAATATTCAAATGAATGAAATAGTTTTTTGAATGACACACGTGAATGTTCATATTTAATACACAAAAATTGCATAGTTTTATCCAAAATTACATTACCATAATTCTACATATTTAGTTAAAATGTAAATTGTATGTATTTCACATCAAAACATCATAAGTAGAAAATACACATCATTTATATAGAAGTAATATGTATTTTTTCATGTCATTTTTACACTTTGAAGCCCGCATATATTGCACAAACATTGTTTTACAATTTTCACATGGACTGTATTGAAATTTCACGATATTGTAAGTTTGTGATGCATTTGTTTTGTAATAATTTCAACACTTGCTTGTTCATCAACTATTTCACAAAGTTCATTTAAGTTATTGTTAATAATCAATCTTGGAATACACCATGATACCTTGAAACGAAAATATTTCATATTGGCTTGTATGCCACAATGATACCCAAAGGGGATTTGGTAGTTGTAAGTCCCATCGTTGTCAAGTACAAGTAGTTATGACAATTAATGCATGTTTGATTGTTTTAATCAAACATTTAGTGATGCCATTATACTGAAGCCATGCAATGAGCACTGAATTGGTGAGTGATACCATAATTTTGACACATTTAATCAAAAAGATTCATGCATTCACTTCTTTTATCAATCAAAATAAACTTTGGAACATTGAAATTGTAAATGATTTTTCTTTCCAAAAATCTGACAACTACAAGTGCATTGTGTTTTTTTACAAGTGATGTTTCACATTACTTGGAATAATGGTCTATTGCTACATAATGACTAGATTCGTGCTTAATTTATCCACCTTGGTATGTTTGTTACCAACATGATAGCTAATTCAAAAAAGGAAACCCTATGGCATTATAATCCAACCTCCCCTCCTTTTATACGCATTAGACACAATTGTAAACCATTATAATGGTCTATGATTAATTCACAACAAAAAAGATGTATAATGAAAATATTGTTCGAAGTACATTATACTTGAAATTAGGCCATAACATTCGCCCTCCATTGGGTGGAATATTCTTTGTATAGGCAATAACCCTTTGTTGGCACAAGCAACTTCTAGTTGTCTTCTTGACTTTGCGACATGATGCTTCCAACATTCTTAATTAACCATTCCACATCCAAAATAAAGATATTGTTGAAGTTTCGCCTTACCAAGATAGGTGTTTCCACCAACTTCTTTTTCATAACAACAAAAGTAGCTTGGCACATTGGTGTGAAAGAAATTTGCATTCCTTTTTAATCAATGCAAAAAATGGTTTTGTAATTTGGGCATATCCAAGTATAATTTTTTACAACATCTTGTCAAATCCAAAAATACATGCACATTAATTATTGTCCTTGGTACATGAAAATCCTTAATTATTGCTACCTTATTTGGATCATGATGTGATCCTTCACAATTCACCACGTGTCTTAAAAAAGTAATGTTCTTCTAACCAAAACAACATTCTTTAGGATTTGGCTTCAAATTGACTACCTTTAACTTTTGAAAAACCATTAGGATATGGTGTAAGGGTTCCAACCAACTTTTCTTATGAATGTTAACATCATTAATGAACACATTTAAGAATTAATTGGTCTAATCTTCAAATATTTTAGCCATAATATGAAAGAACATACTTATGGCATTATGTTCCATTCGTACAATCTTGACTTGGTTATAACAATAATCTTATTGATAATCTCCTCAAGGAATTTGGTTAAAACCCTAACTAAAAATCCAATGTTGAGAACCATTTATAATTTCCCAATTGGCTCAAGACATCTTCTATCAATGGCATGGGAAAATAATCCTTCTAGTTTGTGAATTTAAAGGATGATAATGTCCATATAATCTCTACCTACCATCCTTCTTAATTAGTAAAGTCACCTTACATGCATATTCTAAAACATTCTAACACGTCTTCCCCAAATCAACAAGTGCATGTGTTTGTTTGTTTTCTTTAGTTTCCTCCTAATAAGATACAACTTGGTGTTATGCGACATGGGGGTAAACCTTGGGTATCAATGGAATGTTCTTCAATGGATCTGGAACATTGCATCAACTCACCTTTGTGCCATACAAAAACTTCATGGAATTCATCAAACAACTCCCAAATTTGTTTCACTTGTTTTTTATCCAAAGATGCAACTAATTTGACCTTATATTCGATTAATGCCCACCTATCACTTTCTTCCACAAAGTCATCAAATTCTTGAATTTGAACTAAATACAAATGGATATTGGATTCAAATTTCTTACCCACCATTTTTTACATCTATTCCTTTTCATCTACATTAACCCATTGAATCCAATTAGCATAATCATCCTCTTCATTAGATTTCCTCTCCAATATTTTTTTGTTTTATTTTTGCAAAATCAAATTCAAGATTTGCATGGGAGTTTTCCTTTTTATCATTAGATCTATCCCATGTCTCTTAGCTCTTCAATTTGAATTTTAAATTATTGCAAGATCACTGTTAAATCATCATTAGATGGAAAGTCATCAATCAAACCTTTAAGATCTAATTTTGTTATTAGGTTTGTTATGTTCTTCAACTACAATTACTCCATTTACAACCTAGCCAAATCCTCATGCATCACACTAATGTTTTTTTCTTTAGTTGCTCTAACATTTTAAGAATATTAACAACATTGAAAGGAAAACTTTTACTTCCATCTTAGGTCCATTACCAACTTGGATGACTCATTTTTCCACATCCATTCTACTATTATTTTCATGAGAAAATCCAACCCCAACACTGAGTCATAATTGTCCATGTCAATAACAAAAACTACCATTTGACAAATGATCTTACCAAATATTATTAAAATTTGATTGATCCTTCCAAGTGCTTGGGTTACAATTCCAAAGGTTGTATTATATATTTCATGGCCAACTACCAAATGTATAATGCCAAGTTCCCTCGCCACAATTATTGCCATAACATACATGGATGCTTTAATATCCACCAATCCTTCAATTCTAGGGCTTGATTGATCTCATCATAGGATGCAATGTTTCATTGTGATGTGTTCAATTAACATTTATTTGACTAATAACATGTGTTTTTTGTACAACCACCATTTGATTTTTTTTAGCTTCAACGTCCTTCCACTTCCTTGCCAACTTAATAAGACACTCCAAATATTCGAATTCACTTGAAATGATCAATATGATTTCCATAGGAGTCAATAAGATTTTTCCTTTAATAAAATGGGAAAGAATCCTAAACCTTACAATAACTTCTATACGTACATTACTAGTCTCCTTCTTCTTTTTGTTAGTCATCTCTTCAATTCTTTCTCTTGCAAAACTTAAAATTATAGGCAACTTTTTTTTCAGCATCTTAATTCCAAAATAAAAAACATGGTTTATATTGCATATTTTGTTCAATTTAAACAAGGTGCTTCATCATTGACCATGACTTTTAGAAACTTTATAACATTAGTAATACCCTTCAAATTCTCTTCTTCCAACATTTTTCTTCAATATGCCTTAGTCCAAAACAAAAAGAACATTTAAGGCCACAATTATCTATTTTGTGTCCCTCATTGCATTTGGCACATTTTGACCTTGTGTTAGCAATCTTAGGGCATAAAGAAGCCACATGTTTTTCAAATCAACATTGCTAACAAGTGCTGTTGGTAAGAAATATTGAATTAATAGCTACTTAGTTATTAATTCCTTTTCCAGAAAAGTTGATAAAATTTTCATTCAAGGCATGCAATTGCTTATTTGTATTACTTTTTTATAAGATGTTATTTCCTCATGCTCTTCCTTCAATGGTTCATAAATAGTTTCCCAATCTCTTTCAAAACCATTTCAATTTCAATTGAAGTAATCACCATTTCTTCAAGATTAATGCATGTCCTTACAATGCAAAATTTTCAAATGTTTGGCTTCAACTTGGAAACAAACGCACCATTATTTTATGTCCTATATTCTTCTTTTCTAAAAAAAACTTATCCAAACGTTCAAAATATTTTTGAACCCACTCCTTGGGCTCTTGTTTGATTGTTTTGTTTTACTTATGGTGTAGTATGCTTCCTTGCATGATCAAACATAATAACTAATTATTCATGAATTTCCTAGGTAATATCATTTACAACATATTAATTTTCACCGGATCCTAACTTAATGACATGCAAAAAATTACAAATTTGTTAATATTGACATATTCTAACAATACTAATAGCAACCATTTATTTTTGAATTCTAAGAACTGACTAGCTTTAATACCAAAAGAAGTTTAAGAATAATGATTTTTTTTCCCTTGAAAATTAATGATAAATTTTATTTCCATTTTAGGCATAGAGCACATAGGATAGAGGTGGAAATCAAAACAACAATCCTATAACATATGTCTAAGGCACATTTTGAATCAACACACTTTGAATTTATTCTCATAAATTGTCATGAACTATTAGAATTCTTTCACAATAGAAGAGTCCGTCCCACATTTATTTTTAATTTCCTACAACAAGGTTTTTTTCTTTCATTCCATCAATAGCAAAACACCATCCTTCTCCCACTAAAATCATCCATGAATCCCACTACATTTCAACATTTTTCATTTGTAAAATAACTTGGAAAGCCCCAACCTCCACCTTTCCTTAAAAATTCAAACAAGAAAAGAAAACCCTCTTTTTAAAGTTCTGCAACACTATGGATGAAAGAATTCCCTCATACAAATTTTCACAATTCCCCACATTCAAGTTATGCAATTCTTAGAATTTCCACCAAAACAAATTTTACTTCCCATTCCTTCCCAATTCCAAGAAAACAAAAGCCATGATAACCTCAAGTATATGAAGCTTGAGGTTGTGAAACAATTTTAAGCCAACTTTCAAATTCATTAAAGGCTTTCATAATTCCCAAATGAACTTATATTATAAAACATTTACCTTTTTTGTGTCAAACATAATCTTCCATATGCAATGAAAGAAATTTATGAAAATTTTGAACATAAACATAGGGTACTACTATCACATTGAAAGAAAATAGACTACTTGAAAAGTTTGAAAGAAATGTGTTTAGTTTCCCAAAACCAAACAAAAAAATGTCCTTGTTCTAACAATATGCCTCCCTTAAATTAATGTGGTGGGGAGAGTAATATGAAAAAGGGGGAGAATTTGATAGTAGTTACTCTCCTTGATTCTGTGGTACTTTCAACGCCTTCAAATATTGCCTAGGGGTATGTAGACCTTTATAACACTATTGTCCCTCCTCCCCCATGCTTGTAGGTTCTCTAGTGGCTCTACCTACCACCTGCAGCCTTCAAAAAAACCTTATTCTCCTCCATACCATCTACAACTAGTTGTTTTCCCTTTGAGTTCCTTTCCTACCCATTGTTTACAACAAAGCCTTCTAGTTTGTAGGAGGTAACTCAGTGGTTTTTTCCCCTTGATTTCCACCACCAAAGACTAGTTGTAACCCTCTTGTGGTGGTTAGTAGCTAAGTGCTCCAAAGAATAACTAATGGTCAACCCCTTATTATCTGTTTTAGAAGAAATGCAAAGATACTAATTCAAGGAAACATCCTACTTACATAACATATACCACTTTACCTCCCACACTTAACACACTAACAATGTAACACAAGAGACTCCAATCCTTCAACCATTTTCCATTAAAATCACACACAACGTACATACATATTTTTCCATTCCACACATTAGTATCCAAGGGAGAATTCTACATTCCCTCAAAAGTCTTTAATAATCAATCCAATTCTCCCAACATTTTCTTTAATCCCTTGTCCCCACATACCACACAAGGTCCACACTGACCCCTAAAAAATAAGGCCTTTATCTTAATCCCTTCCTAAAATTATCCTAGATGATTGGGTGGATTCCCCCCCCACCACTCACTAACTTGGGCTACTTGATCCCACTAACTTCACCCCTTGGGTAAAAGGACGGTAAGTTTACCACTAGTAACTATTAGTTACTAGGAGGCTTATGAAACTAAATAGTATAGAGATTTTTACCCATTAACACAAACAATAAACACAATCTAATATTAAAAAAAAAATCATAGATAAACTCGACTAAACCCTCATGCTTTACATGATCAACAAGTGCCAAAAGTTTTGGCATTTTCTACTTATCATCATGTGTAACCTTTCATCCATTATGTTAAATTGTCACTCAACATATTCCAAATGCAAATTGACACCACACTTAATGAAAAACAATTCTAATTATAGTAGTCTAATGGAAAGATGTCATAAGTCACTTTCACTTGTAAATAAACATGGAGTACAACAAATTGTTTGTGGGATGACAAATTGGTCGACGCCTTTGCCAACACCATCTTAAAGATCTCTTGTTGTTGTTGATATTTTTCTTGTTTTTAATATTTTTTTTGTATTGTCCATGGTCTCGTCTTCTTGTTTACAGTCTTTTCTTCTTTTGCTCGTTCACAGGTTATTTCTTTTCTTTCTTCTTCTCATCCTTGTTCACAATCTTTTTTTTCTTCTTTGTCTTATCCACGATCTTCTTATTCTTCTTCATTTGATTGGTCATCATCTTTTCTTCTTGTTCACAAGGTCTTCTTTCTCCTTGTTGACAATCTTTTATTCTTCTTCTTCTTCTTATTGTTATCCATGATCTCTACTTCTTCTTGTTCATGAACTTTTTCTTCTTCTTTTCATGATCTCCTTTTTCTTCCCCCCCCCTTCCGTTAGAGAGTATATTGGTTTTTGTTTGGATAATGTATCATGTATTACTTTTCTCTCAACAAATCAACAACATTTACAAACACATGGAAAACTACTTGTGACCATGGTTTTGCATCTTGTGAATGGGCATGCATCCACACAAAAGTGTCATGTGTGGTGCTACCTACGGCATTGCCATTGGAACATTCCCATCTCCAATGGCAATGTCATCAATAGTGGACCCAAGAAAACTAGTAGCCCCAACAAAACAAAATCCTAGATAAAAAGTTGATTCTTACTTAGTATGCAATGTCTTTTGCTTAGAATGGAAACAAAAAAATGGAGGGAGACACAAGAACAAGAGATTGATTGACATCATTAGGTGCAACTCATCATTTGTTCAATAGTACTACATTCTTGCACTTGTATACAACTACTATATATTACACCCATTGCAAGAACTCGTATGAATTTGAAGATCCAAATGGGAGTGGATTTCTGCCATGTGAAGTGACACCCTAGCTGGGCCACTTGGTAATGAAACTCTTGAACATTTTGTACAGAGGTGAAGAAGGTGTAGAGCCAGATGATGTCACTTTTTTGTTTGTCAAGTCTTTCAACTTGTAGCCACGCAGGTCTGGTACATGAAGGATTAATTGTGTTGATCTGGTTCCGTAAGTGCAGTTTACAAAATTTCTGCAAAATGAGTATAGTGGGGAGGCTCTGCTGTCGGTATGCTCTGCCCCAGACCTTGGGCACAATGGTTTGAACTTTGAACATCTCTAGAAGTAGAGTGTTCAATTGTGTAACTTTTCTGAAAATAATATAATTAATGTCAAAGCTTCCAAGTTAGTAGTGTATTATTGGTTTATAATTGACACAACCATTTGGCAAATCACCTAGTTATTCATATATATCCCACCTTTCCATCTAAATCTACAATTTATACATCATTTTATTGGAGATTTTGAAAGAGAAACTGCATGTGTGTAGGGTTCAAATTTAGTTCAAACTGGCAAACCAATCTGGTGTGTGACAACAACTGCAGATGTACCTCTCTATGCCCTAACGGATGGATGTCCAAGAGCAACAAATCATGCATAAAACCATAAGAACGGGAGAGTTTTGTCATTTCATCATCATCTTGAGTGTCCAACTCTGAGTACTAATAATAGTCATTTCAATCTGTACACAAATATGTCCAATAATTCTTTTTCTCCCATGGACTTGGGTTTTAGGGTTTAGGGTTTAGGGTCTACAAATTTGTTCTCAAAAACCTGAATCTAAGATGCTCAAGCCACTGTGGATTGATGGACCAAGGGGCCCAATTTCCATCACAGCTGAGATTGAATCTAGTTGCCTGCTGCAGGTCATGGAGATGAAATCAATCCAGTTGCTTGTGGATGACCAAGATCAAATTGTGTCACCAGCAATTGACTTGCAGTTTCTGCAAATGTTCTCAAAAACTTGAAGCTAAGGATGATGCTCAAGCACAATGGATTGACTTGGGCCTTTTTCTGCAATGTTCTCAAAAACTTGAAGCCAGGATGCTCAAGTAATATGAACCCACTATCTATTGTAGATAGCTGAGATCACAAATCTACTCACCTGCGGATCTCCGAGATGAAATACAAGTTTGCCCATGGATGGCCAAGATCAAATCTTGTCACCTGCAATGGACTTGCCGTTTCTGCCAATGGTCCCAAAAATCTGAAGCTAGGGATACTATGGATGCTCAAGTAGTATTGTGGGGCGCTTTTGAAAATGTTCTCACAAACCTGAAGCTTATAAGCTGGCTCAAGTACTATGGAGTGGTGCCATTTAACAAGAATCTGAGGTAATTAGAGTTGCTGCAGTTTAGACTTCACTATCACAAAATGGAGATCTGAATTGCAGCAGATTCCTTCCCCAAGTCTGCAATGGGTAGAAAGACGGAGGAAAGTGCAGGCAGTGTGGCATGGTAGTAATTTACGGCATGATTTGGTGACACCCATGAGACACAATCATGTGTTTGGCTGAGACCCAGGAGACAATCAATGTCTATCTCTTTCAAAAGGATTCTAGAGGAAAAAGAATGGCTCCAGAAAAACACATGAGATTTGAGAGAACTTGTGATTTGTGGCAAGCAATTTTGTTGGTGTGCTGTGTTGTCTCAAGCTGTTGTTGTTGTTATGACTGCACAATTATTTAGAGCAGTGCTGATGGAAGGAGGAGGAATAGTTCTGCTGCGAGGGTGGCTGTGTTCACCTTCATAGGTGACAATGAGCATGGATGAATCGTCCAAAGATCGCTCCACATGCTTCCTCGCAGGACAATTCCTCATGCTACTGCACTTGTAGTAACCCCTGCCAAGAAAGGAGAAGACACGAGAAAAGCTTAGAATTATCAAAGTTCCAGTCAAGAAGCTTTGTCAAGCAAGTTTTTGTCAAGCTTCAGCTGTCAAGTTTCTTCTGTCAAGCTTGATATGTCATGCTTTTGTTTCTTCTTGTACAAAACTACATGCATGGGAAATTGTGAAGAAGCTGTCAGATTGAAAGCTTCGGTTGGGGTTGGGTTGATGGAGGAGAGAGATGGGTACCTTGGATGTGGGGAGCCTTTAATGGGCTTTTGGCCATACTTGCGCCAGGAGTAATCATCAGGAGGAATATCAGCAAGCTTGTTGCTGATTGCTGGCACCCTGATTGTCCTCTTCACTCTCAATTTTCTGTGTGCAAAGCCAAAAAAAAATTCATGTCCATAGCCAGAACAGCAGCAGCAACAGCAATTGGCCACAAACATTGATTTCCCTCACTTTCTGTCTGTGGAACAAGAGTGAGGTATTAGGGTTTTGCGAGCGTCAGAGAGGGGCTGGGAAGATTGAGTTTAATACCTTCGCTTGGAGCAATGGCAGCGGCCTAACCGCTCACTGGTACAAGAATGGCCGCCACCATTCTCATCAGGTTTGCTGCTGCAGGATTTCTTTTTGCCTGCTGCTGTATGCACCGCAGCTACAGCTTGGGGTAGTAGTAGCCAGCCGGGTGCAGCTTGATTTCCTGCATTCTGATCCTGCTGCATGTTGGCAATAGAGAAGGACTTGTTGGTGGTGGAATGAAGCGGAGGACGATGATGTCCTCCTCCTCCTCCTGCTGCTCCTGAGCTCATGGAATTCTCCAAGCTCATGCTCATGCTCATGCTGCTGCTGCTGCTACGGTGGTTTTGTTTCTCCATTTGCTGTTGAATTTGCAGCTGGAGCTGGGGATGGAGATGCTGCTGCTGTTGGATCTGTTGTTGGGTATGTCGATACTCATGCAGAGGAGGTGGTGCAGCAAAAACCACTTCACTAGGCACCTCTTCAAGAAATTTCACGTTCCTGATCTCCTTCTCCTTCAGCTGCTCCTTGGACAGCTGCTGCTTCCGCTTCAACTCATCCTCTTGCGCGAAATTGGCACTCTGGAAGAACACATACTCGAAGCCTGCAATCATAGGATTGGTCCGAGCTGCAGTTGCTCTCCGAAACCTGGCGTGTCCCGTACAGCTCGTCCGACTACTACACGACGTCGACACCTGCACTTTCTGGAACTTGCAACGTTCGGCATCTGCGGCACTCATCATCCTCTCCTTGCCATGACCACCAGCTTCTTGCAAGCACTGCTGCTGCTGCTGCTGCTGTTGTTGTTGCTGCCCCTGGTGCTGGTGCGATAACATCTGCAATAACCTCCTAGCACTATCTATCCCCATCCTCGCCGCTTCCTGCGCTTCGTAGCTGCTTATTCCCCTATCCCTCTTCCCTAAGCTACTATACTCCATAACCTCCACCATGTCTATAAAACTGCTCTCTCCACCAAACTAAGAAGCTCAGCTCAGCTCCTTCTTGTTCACGTTCTCGTCTCTAGCTCCTCCACCTCCTTCTCCACCACCTCGTCGCGAGCTCCTTCTTCTCCACCTGGTCTCTAGCTCCGTCTTCTTCTTATTCTTCTTCTCCACTTGGTCTCTAGCTGCTTCTCTTCTGATACCTCTTACTCAGGAACAAAAACAAGCTTGGAAGATTACCAACAACAAACCCACCATCTTTCCTTTATATGATCAAGCTTCACTACAACAACAACAAAAACATAGGCTAACAACAACAAGCTGATGCATGATCGCTCCATCGATCCAAGTCTTATACGCGACTGCTGCTGATCATCACTCCATCATCGCTCAGGCCGGAGAACTACGACCAAAAACATTTGTTGACTTGAGTGATGGAGTGTCCCTAAAAGGCACGAGGCGTCGTCACACCACCCATGGGGGGTTCTTCTCTCCCCTAAAAAACACAACCCACAAGCTAGCTATGGCTAGAGTTTAGATTAGCAGCAGCTATGGCCTATTTTGCCAAAGCTTGCTTTTTTTTTCTTTCTTTCTTTCTTTGTAGATTAAGTAAAACCCTTCCCCTATATTTTTTTCCCAAAATAAGAAGGAGGTAGGGATGAGAACCCACCCACAAGAAGTACAAGGCAAATAAAAGCAAGTGAACACATTTCATGAAAGAACATAATAATCAAGACACCACTAATTACACTAATAAAATAGAAGATCATAATACATTAAACAAATAGAAAGATTGTAAACTAAAAAACATGTCATCTGTCACAAATTGGCTAGTGACGAATGAGAGCACATTTCATGAAAAAACAACATAACAATCAAGACCTGTTCTTATACATTAATCAAATAGAAGATTATAATACACTAAACAAATAAAAGATTGTAAATTAAAAAGGGCACCTGTCTGTCAGAAATTGACTAGTATTAGATGGGAACACATTTCATGAAAGAATATAACAATCAAGATATCACTAATTACACTAGTCAAATAGAAGATCATAATCCACTAAACAAATAGAAGATTGTAAACAACAAAAAAAAGTGTCGTCTGTCACAAATTGGCTAGTGACGAATGAAAGCACATGTCATGAAAAAAAAAAACATTCAAGACTGATCTCATACATTAATCAAATAGAAGATTGTAAATTAAAAAGGTGCAGTCTGTCACAAATTGGCTAGTGACGAAAGTGCACCGGTTGGGCTGTGTGGAAGAGATGAATGCATAAGAGACCAATGAAACTAGAGAGAGAGTTTAGAATCTAGAGTCACCATCGTGAGCAATTAGGATCAACATGTAAGTTAATACTACTAGGCTACTATTATCAGGCATACTCCAGGGTTTATTTTATTTTTTTAAATAATTTTTTTTCCTCAAGTAAGTCTGCTGGTGAGCAAAGTTTTGGGGGGGGGGGGGAGGGGGGGTGGTTAATTTTGTGTTATAGTCAAAGTGGTGATCATCCACAAGAAGATTTTAGCCAATTTTGGTTACAACCTAAATATGAAGATAAAAATTTAAAAATATAATTTTCATATTTTTGGCTACCTGCTTGAACCATGTATAAATCTCAGCCAAACTCTGGATCTTGGAAATCTGGAAAAACGCACATGATTTTGGCACTTTTAATTTTCTGATACAGCATTTTGGCTATAGATAGCCAGGAAAAAAAAAAGGAGAGTGCTGGTGAGGATCCCCAGCATTAATTATCATTAAATGGCAACCATCCTAAGTGGGTTGTAAATTTGTGGCGACCTCCTTGCATAAATGGATTGTCTAAATGTAATGACTTCTGATAGTTTTGCTCAAAATATGTCGAATTTTGCAAAAACAACTCTCAAAAAAATCTTAGAAAGGATTTGTAGTCCCCCTTTCTTTTGGTTGCCAAAGTGGCTAAATTTTGCCCTCAAAAACACTCTATGTGTGTGTGTGCGTGTGATTTTTTTTGGTTCATTTAGGCGATGTTGCATTGGTGGCCAACATCTGGGATCGGAATAGATTTAACATTCAAGGCGATAAGGCTTCGAAAAACTATCAAACTTGCCAAATTTCAACATGAAAAATACGATTTCAACCTATGCAAGAGTTTTTTCATGGAAATAAAATATAATAAAATGAAATAAGCCGGATTTCGAAGAAAAAATAATTTTCAATTCACCAGATTTTTATAATAGATTCCAGTAGGTAGCCAAGAATATAGAAAGATTTTAATTTTATTCTACTTTGATATCTAGTATATGGCCAAATCTGGCTAAATAATTTTATTATGGATGATATCTGGTGAACTCTTTTTTTAGGTGTGATTAATTCTGGCCAAATGTTTTAGGAATCTGCAACAAAATATTCTTTTGATGCAAATTTTTGGTGTAATTTTACATCCATGTGTCACAATTTAAAAAAATAATAATAATAAAATAGTGATGGAGCACTAATGGCTATCATCCCGAAAAGGATTTAGCATTGGTGGTGCCAAATTATTGGAAAACTCTCAAAAAGAGTAGAAAATCTGCCCTAAAAAAGAAGAAAAAAAACCTAACTTAATTCCTACAAACCTGTCTAACCATGGAAATTATAGGATTTTTTCTGATTTCTTTTGCAATTTTGCAAATTAAAAACAATTAAACTAACCACTTCTAGACCTAGGCACTTCCTAGGTCATCACTTGTAGCAGCACTTTGTAAAAAAAATAAAAAATGCTACAGCCCACCTAGGACAGTCGCCATTTAATGGCCAATCAATGAGTCGCCATTTAATGCCAATTTAAAAGATGGGGGATCCTCGCCAATAAATGAGTAATTCTTTATAAAAAACGCTATTGTCACCTGTGTGCAAAAGTCACTTGGGAGGAAGAAATGTTTTTTCAGGTCAATTTTGTGTTGTAGCCAAAGTAGCCATGTAGCACAAAAAGATTTAGCCAGATTTTTGGCTACAAGCTAAAAAACATAAAAAATATTTTTAAAAAACATCCTTTTAATAATTTTCGCTAGAAACTACTTGAACCATGTATGAAAAAATGGCTATTTTTCTTTATTTTTTGGCTTTAATTATAGGTATTGAAATTCTCGAAAAGGGGTCGTGACGTGGACAAAAGGACGAACGAGACGTACGCACAAGGACTGACGAGGAGGAGAGAAGAAGAATAAGGTCGGGACCTCTGCCCGCTGCCCGCATAAAAAAAACAAAGTAGGGGAGGGGCCCATCGGTAACTGTTCTGGGGAGTTTGACCTGGTGGTCACTAGGTACCTACCATCGGTCTTCTTCGTAACCGTCAAATACGCTTTTCACATTTGGTTACCGTTACCATTAACGGCCCGTTAAGGGTACCGTTAAGAGGGTTTTTAATTCTTGGGGGGTGGGACCGGGGGGAGGGGCGGGGGGGTAACCATGGTAATTAAATATTCCAAATTTCATCTAATTTGCTTCTAAATATCTCATATAATTTAGACTAAATCAGGGTCTTTGAGTCCAAATCTAACATTTCTTGGGTTTAATTTGGTCACTAATAAAAGAGGCCTTACTCAAGAACGGGAAGTCGGCCTGGCGGAGGCAGACCGGGAAGGGGTCACCCTGGCCAAAAACAAAAAATTTGGGATTGAGAAAAACAAAAAAGTCCTTTTAAATTATATATATATTCAATTGTTCTAAATCCTAATCTTACTAGGTTGAATTTGCTTATTTGATATTGTGGGGGACGCCATGTGGGGCATGGGCGAGAGTTAGAATTATATGATTTTGCACTTCCTTTAAATATGGATTGAGGGCTTAAGTCTTTGTTAGGCTCATTTTACTTTCAATTGAAGTTAGCTCAGGTTGGGTGTATACACCCATGAATGAGATGGACCCCAATTCTAGAACCCCTCACACACTTTCAGAGCTCTCTCATATGGGGGTGAGGTTATAGCATCTCCAACGGTGCTCAGTATGTGATACTCTACATTAAAATTGGATGAAGAAAAAGTCAAAATACGTTGGGAAAATGATTTTGGCCCTGCATAAGTGTATAGTTTGCGGTGGCTGGTGAATGGCACAGCAATGGTATGGGTGGACAGCATAAAAAAGAGTGTAATAAATAGGATATGACTACCGCTGCTGAGTGTTTCTGATTGGCCCATCATAATAATTAGTCCATATGGTTTGCTATTACCTAGTAGTTCCACAACTATTTGTTGTACCAGTTTCGGTTTTATGGGTTGCGTTGCAAAAAAATAAATAACTAAAACTTGGATGTGAAAAGTATTTTTGCAAGGTCACATACGGAGCATACCTACAGATGCTCTTAGCTAATGAAACATGAACCCAATGAAAAAAAAGTGTCCTGTTCATGTACCATCCATGATCTATCCATGGTGGTGTGTGTTTGCGGGTGCTTGTTTGGCGTGGTGGACGGTGGTCTTGGTCTGTCCTTTAGGAGGGTCTCTAGGTGGGCTTCGCGGCCTTTTTTGGATACTTTTTTTAAAAAAAAGTCAGCTCAGCTCTCCTCACTCCATTACCTAGTTCTTTCTTTAATTTGAGACAACTTGGACATGGGAAGTCTTGATTCATCCATTCATGTTCAGATGACATTCATCAACACGACTCATGACAAAAGTAGGTCAAAGGTGGCTTTCACATTCGAATTTTGGACATCTCCATCTGGACCACGTGCAGATGATGAACGGCTCTGATGGAGTTATGTAAGTCAATCCCAATGGACGGTGCTGATGATGTTTTTAATTTCTTTCAAACAAACATCGTTTGTCTGTGGCAAAAGAAAATCTCACTCGTGGGCATATTAACAATACATTTGTATTTAGTCACAAACGATACTTTATTCGCATTCGGGTGGCAATTTCTTTCTGCCAAGTAAAAAATTAACAAACAAAACACTAAGCCCGCTGAGTCTTACTTAGGAGACTCAAAGTTGGACGGTGAGGCTTAAGCTTAAGTTTGACCATTGCAAAATTCGTTGCAACAACATTGGGTTTGTTGGGCCTCTAACCTTCCTTCTCGAATGTGTAGAGAGATTCGCACAATTAAAAAGAATTTGAAGTTTTTGAGCGAAAGAGAGAAAGGTTTGACCTCTTCAATTTGACATTCCAATTTAATTCAACCTTCTAATTAACTTCCAGGTCAAATGTGGTGATTTTGTTATAAGAAAATTTGGCTCTTTTTCTGTGGTGAAATTTGGCTACCTTTGTGAAATAGATTTTGAGAAAAACTTGGGAAAAATGTGTTGTTAATTAATTGTGAATTACCTATTCCGATTGTGAAACTTTGCCACTTTTGTAAACTGCAATAAAATAGCAGTAGAGCTCAAGTTTTATAGGGGTTGGAGGAGAGTCTAGAGACATCACGAAAACCCAACTTTCACCCCAAGTCACCCATATTTTTGTAAAATCAAGGTTACCCATATTTTGTAAACTCAAGGTTTTGTTGACAAAGAACTATTCATTGTTGATGATTGGTTGAGGATATATATTTTTGTGTTATGATAATGCACATCCTCCACATACAAAATGTTAATTTGTGCTAGATCTTTACAAATTTTTGGAGGCATCTTTGCATAGCAATACATCAATCTTTTATCTTTACATTCCATAGATGTACACTTTGAGTGCTTCAATCCGAGGCATAAAAAAAAAGGAGGTCTCATTTGTATGGGAACAAAAGAAGTTTCCAAAGAAAGGAAGTCATCGAAGGAGATAAAATCCAAACATGTGACTAAATCATGAAGGAAGGAAATAAAAAACATGCATTGACCACCAAATGAATGAATTACGACATCATTCCCATCACTTGATAGCACTCTAGTTGTTGTAGTTCAAGTCAAACAAAGGAAGGAAATGAATAAATTATTACCTATAATTGTCCACATGGGTGACTTTGGTCACATGGGAAAATGGAAAAAGGCACATCTGACACGGGTCCAAATTCCAAACTCTTCAGAGCCTACAAAAAATTATCTGTAAAGTCACCATCTCTTTGCCTAGTTTGACTGTACTTCATCCCCAATTTGAGTTGTAGTCTTGCGAAAAAGTGAGCAAAGTAGGGTATGGATTCATTGAAACTGGGTAGGCTACTGTTCCGAAGATTTGCAAAGATCCTATTCTGAGGAGGAGGCTCTGATTTGAATGACGGATATGAGGTAAGGCAAACCCAAAACTGGGGGTGGTGGAACTCCTGTCAAGGTCAATTTAGGTCAGAAAAGTAGTTTGGTCCCCTGTTTTGTTCCTATGGACGGTTTTTTCCATCATGACTTCTCATTTCATTCCCAGATTCGACAAAAACTGGGGCCCAGTAGTAGCCCCCAATTTGCAGTACTTTATTAATGTGTAGTAGATTTACTGGATTTACACAACCTTCCTTGTGGTATTGGGCATAGCCTAATTTGCTCCCTCATGTGTTTACCCCACATAAGTGGGCAAGGGGATTGACCATTCCATAGTATGCTAGTGGTGCTCAAGACATGGAGGATGAGCAAAGGGCAATTTAGCCTACCAAGTTAGGCACATTGCTGCCTAATATTTGTTAAATAATAAAAAAAATTTATTAAGCAAATGGAGTTAGAATTTCATTGAAATTAGGCATTTATATTCACAAAGTACTTTGGATAGAAAGGTTCTGATTTCATCTTTGGGCAAAAAGAGAGGATGAAACACAAGATGGACATCGGATATGCAACAAAATAAAATAATAGAGGATCAATCTCCGAGGATCATCATCAAAAGCAGTGGTCCCCAGAATTTGATCCTGTATCCCATGCTTTCGTGATTTCAGACATGTGTCAAAAAGGCTTTGATTCTTGTGTACGGTGAGAGCTTCCCACGAAGACTTTTTGTGTTTTGATCTGAACATAAAAATTCTTGTGCTTTTCATCATGCATTACATGAAGCTGTGAAAAAGTACGTATATACAAGTTACAACTATGTGAATTAGTATAGCCTCCAAGAGCTTTGTTGTTGCTAAACCAGCTGCATATAGTGTCGATCGAGCTTGCACAACAATTTGCTTGTGAGCTTGTTTCTTGAAGGTTTTGACAACTGCACCAATTTGCAAGCTCTTTTCTTGGAGAACAACCCTTTCTCAGGTCCTTTTGCCTTCCTTCTTTTTGAGGTCTGTGGCACGGTCTCACATCTCTCACCCACCTTAGCTTGAGCTTCAAGCATACAATCTAAGTGATTGAAACTGGTGTATGGGGGTTTTTTTATTTTAATAAGACACAAATGAAAAAATTCATTGTGAAGAGGACAAGAACACCCTCGTATTCTTGTACATGGAGCATTCCAAAGACAATTTTTTCAAAAAACTACCTCATTTTCAAGCTTACCTACTTCATTTTTTTAATAACTATTTCCTTTTCATATTAATTTTCTTAATAACTATCTACCACCTTTCTTATTAATTACCTTCATTTTATAACTATCTCTTTTTTATTTTCCCCCCTATCAACCACCATGGATATGACAAAACAACTTCACATGTGTCTTTTCATGCCCATGAAAAGTATATTAATTTAAATTAAATTTGACATTGACATAAATAAATTGTGAATTATTGAAAACCATGTGAAAACGTAAAAATCATTAAAATGGGTGATCATCATTGGTAATGTGCAACAACGTGGAGCTCACATTACATAAGGTGTTTTATTGGTGCTATTGACCATGCTTTTTTAGTATTCATGTGGAATGTGTCAAAAGTTCAATTTTCTTTGAGAAATTAAACAACTTTCAAGCATAACTTTTGGAGAATTAGGCACATGAGACATGTAATTAGTAGAAATTTCTTTTTTATTTAGTTTTGTCCTAACTTGGTAGGCAAGTATGGGTACATGCAAAATGATTGAAGCAATGTTTGGTTTAATCTTGTGTTTGTCATTTAGTAGGTAGCAAGGTTGGATCTTTGTAGAACCTATGAAATCAAGGGGGTCTAAGCTTACTCATCAATAGGTAGCCATGTTCATAGGAAGGGGTATTATCTTAAGCCAAAATCAGTAAAAAAAAAATCTTAAGAATGAAAATTTTACACATCCAAATGAGCCTATGCCATTCTCAAAATGCTTCTTAAGAGTCTCCAAATTCAAATTTAACATTTCCTTAGGTTAAATATAGCCACTTAGATGCCTCATGAGAGATGTTAAATACACTTCATTGAGCTCTATTCCAGATGCAAAGTGGGTGACAATGTGATGCTTGCATAGTTGTTTTGCACAATTGATTGTCGTTGTACAAAACAAAATCAATAAAGAAAGAAAATAAAGCTAATTGTGGGTATTCATAGTGATCCCCCTTGTGCACCACCATGCCTCTTAAACTTTCAGAAGCCACAAAAACCTACTTTGATAAGGCATCAAAATAAGGTTGTGCGAGGGCCAAGCTTTTTTATTTTTTTCCAATTCTTGGAATCAAAAGTTTGGCAAATTTTTCGCAAAAAATTAGCTGTATGTGCACTAGAAACACAATTTTTGTTTTAATCCCTTTTTTTAAAGAAAGCAACAAAGGGCTTACGAGATGGCCGTAGACCCATTTTTGCCATGCTTTGGGAGAAAACTTGTCATCCCTGGGCTTCACACATCATCAAGCACAAGGCCAATGGTATCGTGAACTTAAACATAAGTAGACCACAAGGGATAGGAGGGGGAGGGTTTTTACACCTTTTCCTTGAAAGTGGGCTGAATATTTTCAAGTGGGCCGGTTAAAAACCCTCCCACTCTCAAGGAAGAAGGCCCACTTTTAACCAGCAGGAAGAAGCCAAATCCAGTTAAAAGTGGGCCGGTTAAATCACCCTTACATTGTCAAGGAGTAGGCATAAAATCCCCCTTCCCTTTGCACAAAGAGAGATAGCCGTGCAATTAAGGTGCCTTCCAAGTGCTCTACGGAATTTTCTCAAATGCTTTACCCTACATCAATTTCCAATGGCTTTGTTCCAAGAGAAAGTGAGACAGCCAAAATAAGAGGAAGAAAACGTGAAGAAGAGAGACATGGACCAGAGTTAATCAATGAATTTGAAATCTCTATGATCTAGGACTAAAACTAGAAGCCCTAGAAGCCCTCCTTCAGCGCTCCGGCAAAAGGAAAGACAGTATGAAACTCAGTTTACCACCAAAATTGGTGGAAAAACTAGTTTGGGACCAAGTTATTTCGTTTTGTAAAATTTTCATTCCAAATTACTTGTTTGATGCCCTATTATGCTGAAACTGGCCGTTCTCGCCCCCTGATCAATGGGACTTTTTGGATGACGAACTCTATTATCTAAGAAAATAAAAATGACAAAACCCTGAAACTGAATGATTCATTTGTATTTGGGGAATAACGTTGTGAAAGAAGTTCAAATATTTCTCTTTCATTTTCTTGGCCTCGAGTTTTGATGTGATCATTTTATGTCTTTTTGTGAAAAATGGTCAAAAGCTTATCAGACAGGAGAGACTCATCATGTTAAAGAAAAGCATTCGTGAAAGCTTTTTTGTCACAACAAGAGACAAAATTTTAATAATTTGTTACGTATCACAAGAAACGTAGGCCAGGTAAGAGTACCCATCCGAAAAAAAACACACTCAAGATGGGTGACGTTCACCATGAGCTTGTGTGCACTACTGGACACCTTGACGGCGGCTTGATACATCCACATGTGCAAAACGCTACTTAAGTGAGAGATCCATTCTCCGTTGTGCAAGTGAAAAGTTGTGTTTGCACTTTGCTTACAAGTTATAGAACCTCGAAGAGTGCAAATAGGTAAAACGGTGGACTATTGCAATGAGACAAACTAGTTGGTCTTAAAATTGTACTTGCTTACAAGCCTCAAACAATGCAATAGGTGAAATAAATGGTCGACTTCTCTTGAATGAGACAAACTAGAAAGTCTTCAGTCTAAGTCTCATAGAAGAAGTCCACTTTCAAGTGTACGTCCCACATTGTCAGCACTAGTAGTAATAGAACGTTCATGAATATTCCCACATTGTCCCTGTACTCCTGAAATGAAAGATCTAAAATATGTTTCCTGGTTTTTTAAATAAAATAAATATGACATTTTTTTTTATTAGGTATCAATTCATGTTAATTATGACGATTTAGGAATGATTAGGGTTATATTGAAAGTTGGTAAGGCATACTTGGGGTTGTATTTTTAACTTGTTAGGATTGATTGAAACCATCTAAGGCATTGACTTAAGGTTGTTAGGAATTAAGACATAAAGTAACCAAACCTTCAATGATGAAACCATGCCGCTCATACATAAACCAAAGCACCCCAAAAAAGGGGAATATAAGGAACAAAATGGAATGACCCATGTCCAAGAAGACAAAAGAACCATCCAAGAAGGCAAACCACAAGTTTAACATCAAGTTCTCGCACCCCCTTCTATTGCAAGAAGCATATCAAATAAGGAAAGGGGAGGATGTCTTGAAAAGATGCCTAGCCTAAAAGAACCTTCACCTATTGCAATAGCACATTTCAAAATAAAAACTACTTGCATATGCTATAATGCCACCAACACGTTATGTTTGTAAAATGTGCGTAAAATTGAGAGAGACGGGCTTCTAGTGCCCTTTTTTCCCATGCTTGTTGGCACATCATTGAAAAACTTGTTTGCATGTTGGTGTAAACATTTGAAAACTTTTACATCTAGAAGGAGAAACATGTCTATTAGGAACTCATCACAATAAAAACATTCCTTCACCTGAACCACAACTATCATCACAATTGCACGAAAAATAATAGCTTGCGAAACTAAATCAACTCAAGTGGGGTTGACAATGACAACATACACCAATGTGTGAATACCATCAATTAACAACACAATGTCAATTCGACAATTTGAAAATTGTATAACAAGGGGCAAAAGGACATGGGTTTACTTTCGCAAAACATGAAATCATGCATCTTTCACAATGGCCATGAAAGCATCTTGCACAACATCATGCAAGGCCATCTTCTCCCCATCATGCACACAATGAAAAAGGTGAATCCCCATAAGATCCAAAGGTTGGCTATAAATGCAATGTGACACCCCAAGGACTAAAGGATGGGAAAAACCCAACCTAATGCGCAATGTGGTGGAGAAAACGTCTAAAGGCATACATTAAAAAAAAATGATTTGGGTGGGTCAACAACAAAACGTTTACACTTAGCCCCACACACAACCTCAAACATGTTCAATGCGAATTAGAAGGTAAATAAAAAGGATGTTAATAAAGAAATGGTTGTGCAATTTTTAAAAAATATTTTCTTGAAGGTGATTTATGTTTTTTTCAGTCAATTGTTCAAAAGGGGGACACATGTTATAGTTTGAAAGGGAAAAAGTTCTTGCACTAATCTTAAATTTGCCTGGAAAGGAAAGGGCCCAAGTTACTCACACTTATCACCTTCAACAAAAATGAACAAAAACCCAACAAAAACCTAGAAACTATGACAAAGGCTATTACAGCTTAATACCCCAAATAGGTAGTTGGAGCAATGACCTCCAAGGAAATCAACCTTGTGCCCCCACTGAAAATGGGGAGAGCCATTTGCCAATATATGAGATGGGCCTTAAGGCATTCCAAAGAGCCTTGACCCAGAAGTCTTTAATACTCCAATTAGGGTGGAGTCAAAATTGATGAACTAACTTCAAAAACTTGGAAGGGGGAAGGAAACAATGAAACAAAAAAAAAACCTTTGGGCGAAACATCAAAAGAATATACCAAAAGCCACATAGATGTCCCATGATATCAAAAACATGTTTACATGTTGAACATCTTCACCTATGTAAGGGAAACAAAGTCAAAAGGGATGCCAAAGATCCTAATGCCACCAAAAGGGCAATAGAATTCAAGGGGACAAATGCAGGATGTAAACTAAATGGAGCCCAAGGTGAACATTTTGTGAGGTTGAATAGAAAATCCCTCAAAAGCCAACACAAAAATAAAATGATCAACAGCAAATGTCGTGGATGTAAACATTAAACACCATCTTTCAATAGATGGAATTCATCCATAACTCATAACTAAGTCATAATTAACATTTAGTTAAATTCCATATAACTCTTACTCAAGTCCGTATTAATTCCTAGTTAAATTTGAATTAACTTTTAATTCACTCATAATTAAGTTCTAGTTAATTCATAGTTAAATCATAGGTAACTTTTGGTTAAATCTAATTAATTCTTAATTGACTTGTAGTTAAATCCAAATTAATTTTCATTTAAATTTCAATTATTTCATAGTTGACGCTTAGTACGAAAATTTTCAAGAATCTTCTTTGTTTAATGCACACAAAAAACCTCCTTGGAAGTTTCCTTGAACTAAGGTAACATAATAAGTATCCATTTTCACATTTGTTTTGCACATCTCGTGTTCTTGTTTTTAGTTCTTGCCTTCTTTTTTTTTAATCACATAATCTCGTTTTATTTCTTATTTGAAAGTTAGACTTATAAAATTCCTTTAGCTTTTGTTTTCATGATTTTTTCATGTCCTTGACAACAAAGGAGACGACATGGGTAGGGTCGAAGATATGGGTTTCATTGATTAAGGAAAGGAAAAAACACAAAGGGGAAACCTTTAAAGAACAATGTAAAACACGAAAATGAGTTAGGGCAAATAGAGGCCTTGCAAGTGGATCACCTTATTGTGTGCCCACTGAAGAAAAAATGACCAACAAAGCCCTTGAGGAAAAATTATGATTGAAGTACAAAAAAATTTAAAGGTCATAAAAAAATGAACAAAGGCAAAAAAATGGGGACAACTACCCCCCGCTACTTAAAGCTCTTAGAAAATGGCCTTATGCAAGATGGTGTTGACAATGTTTACAATTTTTACTTGAAACACCACCCAATCAAGATGGGCATCCAAAGTGGCTTGAATACCATGGACCACAACCTCACAACCTCTTTTAACAACCACCCTAAACTAATATGGTGACAAATAAAAAAATAAACGCATCATGAAACTACATGCATAAAACTTTATTCGCTAGTTGATAGAATGTTCTTCCCACTATAATCAAACAAATGGCACCAAAAAGCTTGGCCAAAACCAAAATTTGACTAGTTTGAAAGACTCGAACCACAAACCCAAGGATGTAGCCAACGACCATATGGGAACATAACTAGTGGAACTCAATGAAGTTACTTGTTGAACATTCAAGGTCAAAACAATTTCGAAAATGCTCAAATTCCATACTAGAAGGACCACTAGTTGGCAAATGAAACATGTGTAAAAATTTTGACCTAAAAAGTCCATAGAAAATTCAAATTTTTAATTAAGTTGAAAGTCCAACAAGGAATCCAAATACAGGGAATATGTGTATCGTGGGTGCAAAGTTAACAATGCGAAAACCATTTTTAAAGATGTTTAAATTGGGGCAAGAGGGGCAAGAACCTTGGCAACACATGTAGACTCTTTAACACACCTTAAAGCTAAACTCCATCCTATCCAACATGAAAAGGAGGGAGGGGGGGGGGGGGCATAAAGGTAGAATCAAAATTGGGCAAAGCTATTGACATGCCCATAATTAAGGGTAAGGTTGTCACTTACGCTCGTAAAAGGTGCTCCACCCAAATCTCTTCACAATCACTAAAAAAAAATCATTGAATGTGTTTAAATTTTTTTATGCCTGATTAATCCCCCACGAAGAAGAAGAAAAAACACCACTAAAGGAACAATAAGAATAAATGTCGGGTTGCCACATCAAATGGGTCATGTGCTAAACCATCAAAATGAAGGTAGAAAGCAAGTTGCATTTCGCACTAAAAAACAAAAGGGATGTGTGTGTACAGATGCAATTAGAAAAGGCCCAAATGAAAGGTGCTCAAAGGATATTACACCAAAAGTCAAGCCTAGGCCATTAAGTTAGGCCACTAGGGCAGAAAGGGGGTTAAAAATAAGATTAAAAAATCCCAAAAAATCATTTGGAGGGAGAATTTGATAAGCTTGACAATGTTTTTGATATTGAACCATATCACACACAAAAAATAGGGTTCCACAGCATTGCGAAGGACCCCACCCCTACCCCCAAGGAATGATGAAATATTAAAAGAACCATGAATCACTAAAAGAACCAAACTGGAACAAAAACCCGAAGGAGGTCCAAAAATTAAAAAAGGAAGGGCTTCCATATCATCAAAAGATAATGAAGAAGAAGGGAAAAAACCAAAAAAAGAGGAAAGAAACAAATAAGAGATAAAGAAAAAAGAACAAAAAGAAAGAAGAAAGGAAGGAAGGAAAAGAAGCTAAAAAAAGGGGGGGGGGGGGAGAATGAAAAAAGGAAAATTTGAAGAAAGAAAAAGAAAAAAAGAGAAAGAAAGGAAGGAAAAGAAGCTTAAAAAAAGGAAAGAAAGCAAAAATAAATAAATAAATAAATAAAAGGGGAATAAAGGGGGAAAAAAAGTAAAAAAAAGGAAAAAAAACTATCTCAAGTTGTTACATTGCTCCCACCCACTAAGTTATTTCCTCTAGCCATTGCCTAAACACCTCCTTGATGTGCTAATGCACTTCTTGCCATCACTAAGACACCTTTCTTATGTGTTAACATGCCTCCTACCATTGCCAAGACCTAGTTTTGGCCCCTAACATTCTTCTTCTTTTGTTGCCTATTTTCCCCCCTTCCCCATTGTCATTCTCACCTTTGCTATGAATATCCAAAAATCAAACCAAGTAGGTCTCGCTAACTTTTGTGTGTACTTGACAATGAAGTTTAAAACCTTCCAACTAACCTTCTTCTTTTTTTCCATTCCTTTGATTGCCACTAATGTTTCTTATCTAACTCATCTTTTTCTAACTTATTAATTGTGATGGTTAGTTGGTCTCGAGTAATCTTAAGCTAAGAAGCTCCTTGGCCAAACTAGACACTACCATCAATGCTTCCAACCAAAGCTTCTATTTCATCCAAATTAGTTCAATAACTAAAGAATCCAAAAAATTGGTGTAAAAAAAAAAAATTGGACCATGAACCTCATCTAAAGTGGGCCTAAAATATGCTTCCCTCCCAAAATAAAAAACACGTTTTGTTTAGAGTTTCCCCCACTCGACCCCTTCCCCTTTTATTGTTTATACATATGAATCAAGGTTATTGTTGTTGTATACAAGAAGTCGAAAAGCCATGGATGTGGAGAAAAGAGAGGACAACAATATGGGAGGTGATTGGCAAAATTAAGGAAGAAACCATTAGAAGACCAAACATGAGCTTTCTACAGAAAGCTTGGAAGTTTACACTTAATCAACTAAGAGAAACCTCTTATGAATAACCTTAAATGGATAGTTTGAGGCTAGAGAATAGTAAATAATAGGGGTTTAGGATGGAGAAAATGACTTTAATTAACAAATGAATGTGTACCCAAATATAATTGGAATTTAATTTTTCTTGGGGGTTCATACTTTAATTAAATAAGCATTTTCAAAGTCATGACATATAAATGGACACCTATTATGGACAACTAGGGGCCATATTTAATGACATGAGTTTTTTTGTTTTAAGCCCGACCTACCCATATTGATTTAAGAACCTTTTCAAACCATAGAAAAAAATTGCAAAGGTGTAGGTCATCTCTAAAAACTTTATCACCATGGGCACCCCAAAATGAACATTTCCTAGTTGTAAAAACAATGAAAGTTGTGTACGGAGGTGCATCACTTCATTGCATGAAAATGCAATAACATGTCATTAAAAAATGTTACATGGAAACAAACTAGTGATACGCCTCGTTTAAACCATGAGCCATTGAACTAACAATCATCATCCCACCATTTCAACAACTTTGTAAAATCAATCATTTTAGAGGAATGGAAAGAGGATTGGTTTGGTTGACCCACGTTGGCTCAATCAAAGTGATGCATGAAGCTTTTCAACCTTCCTAGCCTGTTGTTTTTCAATTGTTGCATGCACGTTGAATTTATAGATTGTGAATGTGGTGCCACAAAATGGATTTGATAAATGGACATGGGTAGAAATGCATTAACTCAAATCATAACATCCAATGCTTCATTGACCTCAACACAACATTTTGCAAACCACACATCATCAAAAAATGTCATCAAACCAATGATGCTTGGAGACCTCTCTTACAACCCTTTCAACTATATGTGCAACTTTTGATGCAAAATAGTAATTCCTTTTAGTGCCCTTTCTCCCTATTTATAGCTTCTTTGTCGAACGATTTTAGTTCAAATCTAATCACATAATCATGAAAGGTCATCATGATGTTCTTGTTATACTCAATGAATAGTCCTTTGTTGAAACCCATTGCGTGATTCGCTCTAGAGGTTTGGGCAAAATCAAGAATCAACTAATGTGGCTACAAGGGGGCAATGGATTCTCTAATGCTAGTGCCATTTGTGTCTCATCATTTTTTTAATCTTCATGTTTAATTGGTTATCTCTAATCTTCATTCGTCATTGGGCCCAAGTGAGTGACACTTTCCTACGATTCATTAGATTACTTTTCAATTTCAAGATAGTGGCAACAAGCGTTGGGTTCAATGGTAGGATTGCAATTACTTAATACCTCTTCAACTTGCAAACTGAGGGTGTGAAAATATGTTTTTGTCTCAATAAGTTACATATTAGTTGTCATAACATTTGGATCCTATTCCAATAGTCTTGAACCCTTTGCATATGTTATGTGTATTTAATGTTTTTTTGAAAATTAAAAATGCCTATTATGTTAGATCTTCCTTTCTAGCATTTAATCCTTTGTTAGCAAATGTCCACATGTCCTTGTAAACTTTGAATGTTGTCTTGAAAGGTATAAAACATGCAAGATCAAAAGATTGTAACAAATGGCTTGTGTGATGACAAAGTGATCAAATCAAGCCCCACCTCCTTGTCTTTGTGTATGTTTTTCATCACATGGGAGTTGTGGCCATTTAAAATATGTAAATGCCCATTAATTAAACACATGTTTCCTTTGCAAGCTTGAACAAAGGTTATAAATATGGAATCCATTTATAAAAACAAAAAGGTTGTCTTTTAAACTTTAAACTACAAAACTATTATAGCCCTAGATTCACACCAATCAACATGTTTTTGGCACAATTGCTTACCTTTGAATATGTAGAAGTTTGACAAGCACTTGCCTATTGCAATGATGTAAAACAAAACCAATTAAGCCATTATCATTTTTTTGGTGTAATAGAGTGCACTAACTTAAAAGGGGTCTTAACTAAAACCAAAGCCCCTCCATTTCAATTAGCTTGTGCATACCATATAAGCGTTTGTTAAGTTTGTGTAAAACATTTCAACATTTGTTGAACATAGGTCATTTGCACATCTAAACTCTAGACCTTGGGCAACCTTTAATGATAGATTAGGATCATAGCCATCCCCACCTTGGAATCTTGTTTTTGAAAGGCAAGGACTTCTGTTGTGGCTCTATGTATAATAAAAATTGAATTATGCACTAACTCCTTTTTAAGGATTGCATTTAACATATGGCCTTTGCATTAGTTTAAAAAACCAAATTTGACAAATTTTCATATGAATTTTTTGCGTGAAACCCTACATTATAATCAATGTTACAATTGTTCTTTTAACCATGATCACAAAACTTGAATAATATTGATCATTAAAGATGTTTAAATTTTACAATTGAATATAAAATCAACAGAATAAATCAATTTTTTTTTGAATGGTTCAACACATGTGGATCTTGTTATGAAATATATTAAAACTTATAACAAATTTGAAAACCTTTGGTGAAGATTTTAATTTAAAAAAAATCATCCAAATTTTTTTAATGTGTTGAGAAAGAACTATTCAATAAAAAACTTTTGTATGTAAAGTGACTTTTCTAACACAATGAAATGACTCCATATTCATGGATTAAAAATTCAAGAAGTTACAAGGCTCACAAATCAAAGTCTTATAAAAAGGGGATGGATCACAATGACTTTCATATTAATAAAATATGCTTTTTAGAAAAATGCTTCTATAAAGATGGAGAGAAGTTCAAAGATTGGTGTTGCATTAGCCATTTGCGAGCGCTTATTTTCATGTGTTTTTGTCATGGAAAAAACAATGATCATGATTGAATAAAGTTTCAAATTCTAATCTCATTCTACTACAAAAATCCTACAAAACTATCAAACAATATTAGAAACAAAAGGAAGTTCAAACATTCCTTGAAATATTAGTGGAATTGACTAGTTTAAGCTTCTTTTGACACCTCGCATTTTCATATCAATCTATTATGATGTCGAGTGGGCATTTCAAATAGTGATAGTAGGCGATTGGTAAGTAGGCTTTACCGAACTCCATATCTAAATGATGGATCGCTAGATTTAACACTCATGAATAAAATAAGTTCAATTATATATTTTTTGTTAGTGTGAATGTGGACATATTTAAATACCTATGGATGGCCATGTAGCAAGATAACTTATCCCTAAGTGTGAAGCAACCTTTATTCATTAACAAAAATAAAATGTTAATATATATTCAAACATTGTGATTTATCGTCCATATGACTGATGTTCAACACAAATCAATTCATGAAAGGCATCATTGGAGAAAATAAAAATAATTTTTAAAAATATAAATAAATTATATATATATATATATATATATAGTTGTTTTTAGTCGAAATTCATGGAATCCAACCTTCATCCTTTTCAAAGTTTTCCAATATCCTTTCCTAATAAATAAGATAATATTACAAATACAAAACATAAAAAACAACTTTTTATAACTATTCCTTAACTATCAAAAATTTCAAATTCTGAAATAGGATCATTAAACTTCCTTTTTTAAATAAATAAATAAATAAATATTTTCAGAGCATATTGTTAAAACATTAAGCATATGTACACTCCATAGTCTATGGATCTGGTATCCATAACGTTCAGAGGAAACCCTGAACTATTTAGGGTTTTTTTCTTGTTTGTTTTTTTTTTTTCACCATGGTACTAGTGTAGATGATGGTTCACCCAGAACTAAAACTCCCACCCCAAAAGCCCTCCAATATCATGTAAAAACCAGTGTTGGCTAGTTTTGGTTCCGGTTGTCAAGTACCCGGACCATTGGTTCAAATTTTTGCAATCAAAAAAAAAAAAAAAAAAAAAACTGAAACTTGAAACGAGAACTAACCAAAAACAAAAAGAAAAAGAAAAACCATAATTTTTATTAAAAAATAAAATAAAAATTATATGTTTAAAGACATGTTGTTCGTTTAAGGTTTTTTTTGGAGATAATAAAAAATGAATAATAATTTGTGGGTTTAGGTGCGTAACTGATAGAGGTGGCAAAATTTGATTGGTGGTATAACGCTAGTAACAAGAATAAATAAATAAAACCCAGGTAATAAACATCTGCATTATTTCAGATAATGCAAAAAAAAAAAACAAACTCTGCCGTCTCAGTAATTCTGGGGAGTGATTGAGTGAGTTCCTCATTTTCTGCTTCCTTGGTTAGGGTTTTGTTTGTTTGTGAGTTTCTGGGGGAAACATCGGCTTCCCTTGACCTTCAGCTCAGATTTGTTAGATTGCAGATCTTGCAGAATTTTTTTTCATGAAATTTAATCCTCTACAGAGTTCTTGCTCTCTGAGTTTCCTAATGTTCTTTCCAGCCTATTTTTTGCATGCTATGTATGGCCAAAAATATATATATACTAAAAGAGTGCTCAAGTCATGTGCTTTTGGCCAAATTTTCGATAGCCAGAATTTGGCCAAATTTTAAGAAAACTCTCAAGATTTTTATACATAGTTAAATCCTCGAAGCCAAAAATATAGAATGATGTTTTTAAAAATTACTTTCATGTGTAGGTTGTAGCCAAATTTGGCTAACTCTTCCTGTGGATTATTGCCACAACATGAAATTACCAAAAAAACACTGGTTCATTCTTCTCTCTGTTTTCTTTCTCCTTTCTTTTTTAGGGTTTTTGCCATTCTTGCCCTTTTCAGGGTTTCTTCTCTCTTTCCTCGTCGTTTTTGTGTTACCTCTTCCCTCTTGGGATTGTTTTTTGGGTGTTCATCTATTTTTAAAGTTGTCTGGAGCAAGCCTGCATCATGGCTGAGTTTTTCTGTTCTTGCTTTCTTGTGATGGAAATGATTAAATGTTTGACTTAACCTCTGCCCATTGCCAGGAACTGGTGAAGTTAATTGATGAACTGGTGATGTTATAATACATGGTTCCATATTTTCTTGCAGAAACTTGTGAAAATGTCACAAGTTTCTGTGAGATTCATGAACAAGGTCTCAGCCTGTTGTGCTCCACGCTGTCTGATAAGGATGTGGCTTTGTGAATATTGAAACTTGTGTTCCCCTGTGGATGTTTCCACAACTTTTACAGGAATTGTTGGCTGTGAATTTCCAGATTTACAAGGATAGATGAGCATGAGGATAGATTTGTTTGGTTGATTTCTGGATGGCAAGTTACCTTTTCTGTATGTTGGCAGGAAGAAATCATATTTTCTAACTTTGTTTTTCTCCACAGGTACTTGACAAATGATGGGATCGAGCATTTGCGGACATACCTGAATCTCCATTCTGAGATTGTCCCAGCAACTCTATAGAAGTCAGCTCGACCACCAAGCCGACCAATGGAAGCACCAGGAGCTGACCGACCTCCCCGGGGCCCCCCAAGAGAAGGTGAGAGGCCTCCTTGGTTTGGGGACAGAGAAGGTTACCGCAGTAGCAGTGGCTTTGGCGGAGAGAAAGGTGGTGTTCCTGGAGACTATCGTCCAGATTTCCAGTCTGGAGGAGGACGTGGGTTTGGCCGAGGAGGTGGTGGATTTAACAGCAGTGCAATCACAGAGTAGGGCGATGCACAATCCTTTCAACTTGCTACAGCTTTCCTTCCACCTTCACAGCCACAATTCCTCTAAAATTTATAGCCCACTAAAGAATTACTTGGTGCTCAAAATCTCTTTTTTTGGAATCAGATTGGATGTTGGGTGTGTAGAAGCACTCAGAGGTGTACTGCATGTCCCAGGTGTGCTTTCATGAAGGTGATTTGCCAATTTGACACAGCAGCTGGATTTCCTAAGATTACACAATAGAGATTTAGTGGGTGCAGTCTCCACACTCCTAGGCTACAGATTCTATCATTCATTATTTAACTTTTCTCTTAAGTCATATTGGATTCATGGAGCTCTATGATATTGAGCAAGTTACTGTGAACTCTATCAGCAACTCATCTGTACCTTTTTCAGCTCTGATCAACTCCATGAGTTATTTGAGGCATGTTGCAGACCATGGATATATTTAGCCAGTGACATCAAATGCCTGCCAGATCTTGTCTCTACAATCCATGATGGTTTTTAGTGTTGTGTTAGCTTCAGTCTGCAGGGCTGCACATAGCAGTCATAATGTGGAGAGTCTCCAAGAGGTTGTAACTTGTCATATTGAAGTTCTGCTCTTGGTACATTGGGGGCTTCCATTCACATTGTAAAGCTTCCCAGCATATGTGTAGCAGATAATCAAGCATCGTATTCAAATGGTGTAGCATTCATGTCATAGAAAACTGAAGTCCTATGAAAGGCTTTCATGGGAGACGAAAATTTGTGGCTGTAAAGACCTCAAGAAAAGGCCTCATACATAATGTGCCAGACTTACATGTGTAGCATGAGCAAAATATTGGTGTTTTGTCAAAACAAAGGCTACTGGTCAGATTCCTCTTGCAAGCACGTATAGATACCAAGAGGCCCTGATATACAAGCATGCTGACTACAAATCCCTAAGGAGTCTACTGGTATTATTCCTTTTGCAAGCACATTGGGTGTCATGAAGGTCCCATCAAATGATTCCAACTTCACAACCAGAATTCTGATCGCATGAACATAACACCACATGCATAGGCCTTTTGCATGCATCAAGTGTAGAGACTGTGACTAACCAATCAGTTTGGCTCCAAATTAGGACACTCATTCCCTTGTCTCCTGCAACCAGGCTACTGTATTGCTGAGGTCATGAGATTAAACTCACAGGCCCTCGACATCTGATGGAGTGACAAGTGTACCATTGGGGTAAGAAGGTAAATTGTCTTGAACAGGAGGAGGGGGAAAAACTAATGTAGATGACCTGCGAACGTGAAAGTCCTCAAAGTATGATACAACTCCAGCTCAAATGAATTTGATGAAATAAAGAATCTAGTTTCTTCTCTTTTAACCTCTTTCTGTTTGTGTAACTCAATTGCTCATAGTAAAGTTACCCACAAGCACGAATCAAGCCAAAAAGTTGCAAGATGAAAAAGAGCCTAGTGATCAAGGATCAACTCGAAGAACATTATTTGAGCCAATGTGGTGGTGTACTGCTTCTCTCTGGGGGTCTATTTGCCATTTTCCATCCACAATGAACTTGATCTCATGAAGTCCTGGATATAACCAAAGTTCCACAGACCACATCATGGGTCCACGGGATCCATCACGTTTGGGAGACTCAGAGGCTAAATCTGGGAACAAGCATAAATGGTGTTCCCAGCCATTGAAACTCCCTGCAAGCTCTACTCGTTTGCCTTCTCCCCACCAGTCCACATGTACCTGTTTAAACACAGGAATATGCTGAGATGAAAAGCCAATTCTCAATAGACATAACAAAGGAGCCAAAACGAGGGCAAATATGAATTCAATGTGTAACTACCAATTTCAGGGATTGCAAGGCTTGTTGTGCCACTTGTAACTGGAGATCTTTCTCAGCAGCCTGCTGCTTAGCTTGTACCACTTCAGCAGCTGCTTTCACACGTATTAATGCAAGAAGTGCCTTCACCTCCTCAAGTTCACGAATGACACTCAAATTTTCCATCTCCTTGGTATGCAGTAAGGCTTTGATGCAGTCCAGCTCTGTTGACAGATCTGTCCTGCAAAGCGCATTGATTTCCACTCAAAAAAAGCAACTATCATAAAAGACTAGATTCAAGAATGCTGTCATCATGAACACTCAGAGTTGGCTTGCAGACAGAAGAACTAAAACACATCAGGGTTTATGTATCAAGGCCCCTGATAATGATCATCTCCTCTTCAGACACACCATGGATGGCAATAATAAGATTTCAATATTATTGCCAATAAAACTCCACAAAACATGTGACCAAAGGAATGTGCAGGACATCAGAAAGAGAAAAAAAAATGCAGAAAATGGCTGAGAGAGTATAGAAGATGCAAAACAAACGTGAAGTTCAGTTTTGACCTCTAAAAACATAAACAAATCATAGATCACAAGTCACTTGAACAAGTTCAAAATTTGAATGCAAACTCTAGAGTATGATTCACCTGGGTGCAGCCTGTATATCTTGCTTTTCCTGCAAATGGGATGAGGTTAAAGGCTCCTCCTCCTTGTCCATATCGTCAAAGTATGCATCTTGGTCCCTTGGCTTCTGTACAATGGTTTTCTCAACTGGGTTGCTCAAGAAAGACTGAAGCTTAGTCTTCAGCATAGCAGCTTTCTGCCAGGCTATTCTTTCCTGGGAACCTGAAAAGTTACTGGTGGAGTTTGACTGAAGCCCCTTGTCATCACTTGAGTGTTCATCAGCATGAACATCATGGACACCATTGGTGCTCCCGTTGTTAAATTTTCCTGCCCCCTGAGAGGAGTACTGTGAAAACTATGCTTTAAGGCTGCACATTTGGCAAGATTCAACTCATATGACTTTCTTTGGTGTAGCACTGAGGCCTTGTTGATTTCAGAACATTATGACAGAAAGATGAAAAATCTATCTCAATGCTGCAAACCGGGCTGACAGATGTGAAACATTGAGCCACCTCCTCAGAGATATCATGCTAAACTAGTGAAGGCATGAGGCCACATCTCTCCTGTTGATATCAATGTTACACATAATAAACTACATCTGACTGGACTAAGAAGAATTTCATCAATCTGGAGCCAATATGATATCACAGAGAATGGGGATAAGATAATATAACGCATTGAAGTGCAATGAATTAATGGGACTGAGAGGAAGTACAAGGATGCAAGGGAAGCAGAAACCCAGAAAAACAATACCAGACATAGCAAAACAGTGAAGAAGTGACCCAAAAAAAAAATTTGGATCAAAGTTGCATCAACTTAAACCCACATATTCTCTCACCTGAGTATGTTTGGCCATGTTCGGTTGAGTCGGCAGTCCTTGACATGACTCCAATTGCCATGTATGAGAAATATCAATTGCCTGATCTTCCTCATCCAGCAGCCCTGTTCTCTGGTTCAAGTATGACTTTGGACTTCCCTCACAAGGAGGTAGTAAACTTGGAGTGGAAATAGCTGGCTCTAAGGGAGTTTCTGACAAGGCAGCACAATCCCTCTGCAGGGTTGTTTGACCTGCCCCATTTCCTACAACCAATTCAGGATGAGGAAGAAAACAGCTCGGTCCAAGCTCAAGGCCCAAACCATTTATCTGCCGAGATGACACATACCCATTGATGTTCCTGTCAGCAGTTTGGTAAATGTGGGCATGCTGCTGGACCTGTTGCCAGATCTCATGATGCTCTTGATGTGTAGTTTCATGTTCATGAACTCCTGTGAATATACATACATACATACACATGCAGGAATTATTGAGCTTGTGCTGGATTGTTCCATCGAATGATCAAAACTGACATATGCAGAATTGATGTAACACTAGACTAAGCAACTAGTTTGTGAAGTTGTACAGTGAGATTCACATGAATCTTTTCCAGGAGCCAAGATTGAGCTCAATATTGGACATGCAAAATGAATTGCCAAAAGAAACTTGCACAAGTTTGTTCCAGCCTAAATTCCATGCCATAACTGCAAACCGGAAAAAAAACAGCATTGACTCCACAAAACCAGATGTAGAGAGCTCAGAAAAACAGGGCTAGAGAGAGTTCAACATAAACCCTAGCTGTGTAGCACAAGCCCTAGGTGTCTAAAACAGAAGCGGCTTGAGGTTTATTGAGGTCTTGGCACTAGTGCAGAAATGCGTAAATTGGTATCCTGCAATCAAGGATTTGCTTTCCTTTTCGTCCGGAATTTTACCTGAAGAAGGTTGGGTCTGCACGGAACCGGAATTGGAGGTCTTCAGGAAATTAGGGTTTGCAAGAAGCTGCCCCACAACTTTGTACCCTCTTCGTCTTACGGCGTTGGCGAGGTCCTGTCTTCCGCTACGGGCAAGATCGCGTGTCGACGGCACCTGCTGCGGCGGCAAATCTCCAGCCGCAATAAACTCGTGCAAAGCCGTGACCAAGTGCAAATCGCTGGTGGATATACGACCTGTGGTCGTCACTCCTTGTTGTTGTCTACTAGGATTTGCCGCTCTGGTATTTCTTTTGCGCAGCGGCTGTATATCACGAGACTTTTCCCTGCTGCTTGAGGTCGAGCACATGGTAATCACAGGAAAAAAAAATGGCCATGAAACCGAAGAAGAAGAAGAAGAAGAAGAAACGCAGCAATCAACTACTCTACAGTAATAGCTACTACAAAAGCTCACTCTCTCTAAGACTGCAAACTGTTCCCTGCTCTTCTCAACTCCGTTAATCCAACTACAAACACACCCTCCTCGCACACACGCGACTGCTGCCATAACCCAAATATCACATTCCAATTCCCGCGGAAATCTGCGCAAAACCCACTCGGATTCTCCACCCTCTCGACCGTCGCCGCTCCTCCTCCGCGACAAGCGAGGAACCAAAAGAGCTTTCCTTCCTCAACGTCAGAGAGAAGTTCCAACGCTTTTCTTTTTTTTCTTTTTTAGGGGGTGCGAAATTTTGCCAAAATCAGAAAAATAAAAATAAAAAGGGAATAATATTTTATCGTAATTTTTTTCTTTTTAAATGAATTTTTGGCGAACTTTCGCAACCTGGCGAGAGAGAGGAAAAAAAAAAGGAGGGTGCGAAGGTGCAAATGGATTTTTTGGGGCAAAAAAATGGGCCCCAAATCGCCACATTATGAGGAAAAAAGGAATCTTAAGGTCGCCATATCTGGAGGATAGCTTTCAACAATTCGCCAAAATAAAAGAAGGAATCCTAAAGTTTATTACTTGCCCCATCTGACCTCAAGCCAAATTTGGCTAATTCCTCTTGGGCATGCTCGCCAACCCACCACCCACCTATTTCACAAATTTGAAATAATAATAATAATAATAAATAAACATGTCTATATATTATCTTTGGCTTTTTGCTGAAAAAGCCAAATATTTGAAAAAACATTTGGGGACTTTTTTAGCAAAAAGCCAAGATAATAAATAAATAAATAAATAAGTAATATTTTAGAATTATTTTTATTTTTTAAAAACAAAAGAATGAGAGACGAAGTCCAAATCAAAACGATAATTTTAGAAAACAAAAAGTTTTGAACCCTTTTCCCATTTTCCTCTACTTGTTAGTCTTTCATTAGTCCATGTACGAAAAAAGGCACCAAAAATTTCTGCTCCTTTTTGTTTTATCAATTACCCTACTTGTTAGCCTTTCATTGGTCCATGTAGGGAAAAAGGACACGTGGCAGCATAAAAATAGGTCCAATAAAACCCGCTCTCCAAATTAAGCAACTGAAAATTTGAATATCTCTTTGGCCAAGTCAAGCTTTGCGTGTGGAAACGGGGACTTATCACAATATTTTCAAGAAGGGGGGGAGGGGGGGGGGTTGGATAATAGGAACATGTGGTATTGAATGGGAAAAAGAGTTAATTTATCTACTAAGTAAAATGAAATTATATGTATATAAAATAATTATTGACCTAAAATAGTGAAATAACATTGTTGGTAAGCTTGACTTTTTTTTCCCTGAAATAAAATAGTGAAATAAAATTGTCGGCAAGCTTTTGTTTTCCTAAATTAAAATATTGAAGTAAAATTTTTGGTAATATTTTTCCCACTAAAATAAAATAGCAAAATAAAATTGTTGGTAAGCTTCTTGTTTTTTTTCTAAAATAAAATTGTTGGCAAGATTTTTTTTCCCCTAAAATAAAATAGTGAAATAAAATTGTTAATAAGCTTGTTTTTGCCTTAAATGAAATAATAAAAACAAATTTGTTGATAAGTGTGTGTTTTTCCCTTACATAAGGGTACTAAACTAATACTATTGTGGATGGTATTATGTATTATTGTTGCCTTTTAGAGGTGGGCTTTATTAATCTTACATAAAAAAACAAAATCATTGACAAATATAGCTTTTATTTGCTTGTACTTTATATCAAGCTCAAGTATGATTGTTTGTTTAAGTTATACCAATGACATTTCAATTGTAACTATTGTTTACAACCATTGAACTAGATGTACCATTAGTCAATCCAAGCATTTGTGTGCCAAAAACAATCAAAGAAGCAACCACATCCCAAACTTTTTATCGTTTCAAAAGGTGTTTGAGTTTAGTTTCCCAACTAAAATAGTTGATTGATCCCCAATTGACCCTTTAAGCTCGTTTGACCATAGGAAGAGATTATTTAAAATGCTTGACATTTTGACAATTTAAAAAAAAAAACGATTGTTTTCATGGAGTTAAGTTCATAACAAACAAAATTTGATAGATTGAGAGTAGATTTAACTTACTTTCCAACTATAATTTCACAAAAGACCAACTATGTGATAGATTGACTTAAGTTTTCACCAAGATCCATAAGAGCCTATGCTCTAAGCCATGAAATAACTTATGGCCCAATGACATTGAATTGAACAAAAGGAAAAAAATCCTAATTGTGGTATATGAACCAACAAAAATGGTAAAACAAAAGCATGCATTAAGTATACTAGAGGATGACTATAGAAATATTAACAAAAATTGCAACAAACTAAATTGTGTTTAGGCAAATTTAGTAATATTACAAGACAAAAATGGTGACTTGATTTCTATTAAACTGTTTAAAAGGTCATTTGAACTATCTAGAAACTTACATGAATGTGACTATGAACAAAAGGGAGTCGTATTAACAAGTAGTGTTTTATTGTAGGAAATAGATTTAACAAGTAGTTAAGAAAGAGATGAAGTTGATTTTGTTGTAGGAATGCAACATTGGCTTAAGTGAGGTCAAAATGCATAATTTCAAATTTGTCCCCAATATATATGTTTACATGGCCTTTTGCTTTTGTTTGTCTAGTTGTTATGGTTTATATGTTATAGATTAATAACAATAGAGATATTCAATTTGTTTGCAAGTTGTAATTAATTGTATAATGATTACAACATGAAGGTAAATGGTTCCTTGTTTTCATGTCGGTTTTATTTTTTGCAAGTTGGTACTACTATTGGGTAATTTTTAGAATGAAGGACAAACTGATTATCAACCCTAATGTATATCCCCTCTAGTGGTTTTCAAAGTTTCAAATAACTAGTTTTGGTATATAACAATGATTTATTCTCTTTTTTTAATAAAAATTTGACCAAAGAACTATTAGTTCTTTGATGAAAATCATAAATTCTTTGAGGTTTTTGAGACAATTTTTTTTTGACAATTCTTTGATTCTAATTTTATCAAATAACCAAAATTTGATGGTTATTTCAAAATTCAAGGAACCACCCAACATTGGTTGTTAAACTTGTTTGGTTTATTTTGAAGTATGATCTTATATGTGATTGTCATGTGTTTTTATAATTAGTTTTTTTTTGGACTCCAATCCCCATTTAATATTGTTTACAAAGTTTTGTTGCTAGTTTATGTGAATATGTGTCGATTATTATTTGCGTATGTGTTTTGTCATGGGTAGTATAAATAATTGTTGTGATTTATGGACAAGTTTGAAAATGAATGAGGCATTAACAAATTCTAAATCTTGCAAAATTTAGGGGCATGTTTGTTAGTTGTCAACATGGTGAGAGAAACACAATGAAAATTGTCATAACCTTAACATTGGGTATGCAACAAAGTGGGAAGTGTAAAGGCCCGTGAGGTCGATAGTGTGTTTAAATGTGAAACACATTCTCACAAATGGGGGAGAATGCAAGGGACGAAACCTAATGACTCCCAAGTGCATTCCCACTTTGGGAATGACATTCATGCGGAAGTTGTGAATTTTCAGAGCATTGGTTGGAAAGGAAACCAAACACCAAATTGGGCCCTTAGGATACCAGTAGAAAGGTCTTGAACCTTAGATGCTTAAAATGTTGTTGCATTGGTCATTTAGTCTAATTTGCATGAGTGATGATCAAAAGAAGGGGTGGGAGTCAAATTGGGCTATTTGACCCCAACCATAAAGCCCTTGAAAAGCAAGGGTCAAATGAAATCTGATTGGAGCTTGTTATACACTGTTGGAAAAATATTTTTTTTAAAAATATAAAATAACGTCTTTGCACTTTTAAAACATACTTGATATGAAATAGATATGGACGTCCAAAGTTTTGGGACAACAAAAGTCCTAGTTTTGGGATTCCTGGGGAAAAGTGACATTTGGATGTAGTCCCTGCGGAAAAGCACATAGTATACTATAGGGAGGGGAATGGTGCCTTTTCTCAAAGGTTGTGGGCCATGCAAAGCTTGTGCTTAAGGTTGTCCGTATTAAGTCCACTACATCATTTACATTTGACTTGCACTATCTGTTTTTTTTCTTGGTTGTGCACGTTGATTTCGTTTTGAATTCTCACTTGTGAATTCGTCCTAGTTTTATCGTGGAGCTCCAATATGCCCTTCTATCCTTGAAATGTTACGAGTTAGGGAGCGTGCCCCAATTCTTTTTTTCTTCCATTGTTTCACTTTGGGACTCAACTTTGAATCTCCTAAAAAGTTTGGGGGCATGTAAAAAATACATAAAATATTTTACACACACAAGCCTTTTATTGATGTTTCCATGATTTATTAGACTTAAGCAAAGTTTGTGAATATAAAAAAAAGATTGTGAAACCCCCTTTCATATAAAATCTAAGATTCATAGTACTTTAAAAATACCTTAGGATATATTTCACAACTCTTAATTAAGTGGAGTTAAAAAAATGTTATTGCATAAAATCATTGAATTAAATAATTAAATAATTAATCATTAGTAATTAAGTGACTGTAATCAAATTTATTGGTTTGGGCATCTTTTTCACTTGTGTGGTTTCTCACAATAATTAATGATGGATTTTAGTTTAACATTCCAAAATTTCTTAAAACATGATTGTAGAATGAACTATATATATATATATATATATTCCTTTCAATCTTTAAACCTAACATTTTGTGGCATATCCAAATTAATCATCTTATATACGTTTTCAACTAAGTTTTGAGCATTAATATCAATTGGTTATGGACCACATGTGATGAGTAAATCATCTACACAAAAAGCTAATACAAGTTTTTGTTTCTAATTTCCATCCATAAATTTTCTGTTGAAACTCTTAAATGTTATGTATGAGATCTATCCATTTCTATGAAGCTTTAGGAGTTTGTTGTAACCCATATGAGGCACGTTTAAATTTACACACCTTGATTTCTTTCCATGTTTAACAAGGCCATATTAGACTCATTCAAAAGAAACATTATATTACATTTGTTCATTGTTTTTTTTTTTTTTTGGGATATACATGTGATGAACTTTTCATCATTTGTCACTAGCAAAGTAACAATTATCTTTATAGTTTTTTTCTAATGTGAAAAGGGTCATACAAGTTTGTTTCAAATCTTTATTAATTTCACATTGATTTTTTTGTTTTGTTATTATGAACCTTGTTTAACTATGTGTATCCATGACAAAATTGGCTTTTTAATAGAAGGTAGAGACATTAAAGTCCATGTATGATTTTTGTGAATGGAGTTTATTTTCTTGGTCATCACATCCATTCAATGATAGTCATTGATTGCTTTACAAAAGGTTAGTTGGCATGTAAGCTTATCCAAATTGCAACATAGTTTTTAGCTTCACAAGTTTGAAAATGAATCAAATTGATTTTCTTATAATATTATAGGTTCTAGTTTCTAGGCATTGTGGGCTATTGTTGTCCTTATTGTAAAGGATAAGAAAATTTTGACTTTGTTTAAGAGGGCTTGTGTGTTGGCATTCTTCCTTTATTGACCACTTTCCCATGTTCTTATTTACAATCTTCTTGTGTACATGTCATATGAAGGTAGCAATTGGTGTCTTTCTATTGTGAAAGTCTTTTCTATAACCATTATAAGCCTTGTCAAATTGTTTAACTACAATGTTTTAGATATGATGACCCTTTTTTTTTTTTTAAAGGATGTAATATCTATATAGATGTTATTGGTATTGACTGTCCTTTACCATTCCTCCCATGGATCTTTTAGCAAGTGTGTTGGGTACATATGAAGTTGGATTGTTGACCCAATCAATTTAAATATTTGAAATGTTTAGTTTTTGTTGGGACTCCTTTGGTGACTTATCACTTAAGGCTTTTCTAGGCCTTTTATTTATTAATTTTCCCAATCAATATTTGGGAATTTTTCTTTTAGATGAAATCTTTGTCATTTATTTATTCTTCCTCGCAGCGAAGCCATTTTGATATGGATTATATTGGTCACTCAACTTTCTTTTAATTCTTGGTTCTTGTGCAAAAGTTTGGAAAAGAAGTTGATGTGTATTCTATTTTGTTGTTTATTCTTACTACTTTGATGCGCATTCAAATCCTCTTTTCCATAGTTGTCTTCAATATTTTGAAGGTGTCCAAGGCTTGAATTTTGGTGATTAAAAAAGTAAAACCTTTTTGCATAAAGTTAAATATGGGATTGCCATGAAATTGTGAGCTCCCTTTCCAAATTTGATTTTCAATGGTCCATAAATGTCATCAAGTGAACTAGGTCTAGTGGCCTTCAATTTTTTAGGTACTTAGATCACAAAATTTTATGACAAGTTTGTTATTTTTCAAACATGTCTTATTGATATAGTTTAGGGTCTAAAATTAGGGTTTAAGGTTTGAAATTAAGATTATGGATAAAGTTTTAGGGTATGATATATTGGGTTTAAGGTCTAAATTTTATAATGTAGGGTTTAGAATTAAAATTTACTTTTTGAATTTTAAGGTTTTCAATTTGAACTTTAATGTTTAAAGTTTGGAAAAAGAAGATTTTTGATGGAGTTTATTTCTCTTCATTTAAAATGAGCTTAAATGAAGCACAATTTTTTGGTTTGATGATTTTCTCCTCTTGTAAGAGTAGTTGAAGAGTCTTATAGAGTTTTTCTAAGGAAGATAGTAGTTCTTTGTTACCAAAGGACCCTTTTTCTTTGTTGGGCTAGGGTTCTTTGTTTTGATATCATCCATCATGTTCATCTGCTAGAACAAAGTTAGTCAAGATGATATCAAAGGTAACCATGGATGATAAAAGGCCATCACAGGGTGACTATACCTAGAAGACCAAAGGTAGATGAGTGAGGGATGGGATGAATGGTTCCAACCTCCCATGACATCCAACTACCATAAGTTCACCTGCATTCAAGTGAGGCCAAAACACTCTCCTTGCTAAGGACTCTGTTTCACATTAGACAAAGTCCATGAGCAATAGTAAAATGTAATGCAAGCTTCACAAAACTTCAAGCTATGCTGACATGACGGGTTGATTCTTTGACAATTATACAAGCCTCCCATATGAAAACTTACCATATAAAAACTTTGTCAAGAGGTGCCACAACATGAAAATTTCTGAGTGTTGTCTGCAGAAGGGAAGTAGTTTTTATCCATTGCTACTTCAGACCACAGGATTGCTCTCCTCAGTCGCACCTGCTGCAATGGCAATCAAGCAGAGCAGCACTAGATGATTCTGGTTGGCATAGACTAGAGTCCCACATCCCCTGAGGTGCAAAACCCTGTAGCAGTTCTGTTGGAGAATACGTTTGGTTGCCTGACAATTTGTTCTTTTTCCTTCCATGAGGCTTAACAGCCAGGATTGTTTCATTATGGCCTCTTGTTGGTTTTGAGTTTCTAACTGCACGCAATTGTGACAGAGGTCTTGAAGGAGGATGTAGCAGTATCTCTGATTTTTGTTCTGGAGATGCCCTCTGTGGTGATCGCTCCACACGATGTTGAACTTGCAAATTTTGCCGGTATTGTGACTTCAAGTACTTGTAGAATGCATTCTGTCGACCTCTTGGGTGTGGATCTTCTGATGGTGCTTTGGCATTGGGTGATTTTGCCTTTGGGTATGGTGATAGGGACCGTGTAGCATTCTTCACAAGCACATCATGAATTGGAGAGAGCCTTGGTCCCACTGAAGACAGTGGCTTTGGAGATGAGTAATTTGGCAGTTTGAGAGCTCCAGTGTTTTCTGGTGAGCATGGCAAAGGATTAACTGCATCTGGCTCCAGAATCAGTGACTTGCTTGAGCAGGTAGGAATGGGGCAGCTACACATTCCACAGCAACATGAGTGAACAGAGCTGCAAAATGGGCATGTGATTGTGATAAAGCCAGTGTTAGTACATTTGTTCATTCCACAGCAACAACGGCTGGTGACGTCTTGTGCACTCTGAGATGGATTCCAGCTAGTGAAGTCCTCTGGTTGGGGTTTCAGTTCCATGGCATTTGTAGAGTACATCTCGAAACTCTTGGAGCGCTGTTTCCTAGGAGGCGTTTGAGGAGAGGCACATCGCAATGGACCGCATGACCTCTCTAACCCAGTGGCCCCATCACAGGTGGGGTTGTATTGCTCTATTGGCTCCTGATCTCTCAGTGGCTTAAAATATGTGTTGTAATGAGGCAGATTAATATCAGACAGGCAAGGAGTTCTAGGGGATGTACTCTGACTTTCTATCCTCCCAAGAACCACAGAAGAGTCTAATATATGGACTGAATTACCACGCTGGTGACACTCACAATCTCTGCATCGTGGGCTCTTACAGTCTGGTGAGTTGATCTGAGTAGAACACACAGAAGACTTCCAGGAGCCCTTGGAAGTATGGCAGTCACAATCTCTGCATCGTGGGCTTGGACAGTCTGGTGAGTTGTTCTGAGTTGAACACACAGAAGACTTCCAGGATCCCATAGAATTAGGGCACTCGCATTCAACCTGTTGTGCACTTCGAACAGGGCACTTGGGTGAGGACGCCAAAGGCTGATCACCACAATTTACCTCTCCAGTGAGCAACTCTGCAGCAAGGGGGAATCGGAATGGTAGACATGGAGAAAAAGGAGAAGATTGGAGGACTGGTGGGCAAAGAGGGCTTGCCACCTTATGGCACTCACAGTCTATGCACCTTGGGCTCATGCGAGAGCCTGACATGCACCCAATAGAGGTTTCTTTTGCAACCTGTTTGCAATCTGGACTAATCTCAGCATCTGCACAAGCTCTTGGAGGAGGGAAACAGGAAAGGGGAGGAGAAGGACAACACATGCGGAAAGAAATTTGAGGGATTCTAGTGGAACTAGGTAAGTAGAAGTCAACAGGCTCTACAGACATTGGGGTAAGAGGTTTTGAGCAAGGCAAGTGTAAGTCATCATGCTCTGAAAGTGCCAGAGAAGAAAACCTGAATGACCACTCTGAGCCAGCAGGAGTATGAGGTCTTGGGCTTGGCAAGTAGACATCAGAAGGGCATGCAGATGGTTTTGGGCACAGACAAAGTTTTTGTGGAGCTGGTGGGGGACATCTTGGGAGAGGTGAGGAACAGTGTCCAAGGTCCACATAGGAGCAAGGATTGGGGGACTGACAAGGAGGCAGGTATAAGTCATCATGTTCAACCACCCTCCTGGCCACAGGTAGATGGCTATCTTTACAATCAGGGTAGAAGCCTTCATATGGTGTATGCAAACCAGAGGAGCAGTCTACTGGGCCACATTGAGGTGAACTACTGTCACACAAGCATGGACAGCAGCATTGCTGATCCAAGTACGTGCACGAGTCACACCCATAACCACATTTTGGGGGGCAATCTGACGGACCAGTGCCCCCCTTCATGTTCCGCACTGGTTCTTTCAGCCTGATTGAGCTCAGAATCTCTCGCAGGTTTTTGTTGTTCCTGCTTGAAGTCCATCTGGGACTCCCATTACCATGGAGCTTCACATAAGCCCAGAAGGCCTTCTCATTGGTCTGAAAGTGAGTATAAGTGGAAATCTCTGGGCATGGCTTACGAGCTCCTTCCTCTGCCATTGGAATTTCTAAGCCAAGTCCCTTCTTTCCATGAGGCCTTATACTGGCTTGCAAATATCCAATGAGAAAAAGGCTATCGGTTGTTGAAGCAACTAGCTCCGTGTGAGCTTGGAATGGCCACACATTTGATCCTTATGTCTACTTTTGGAGACAGAATCTTTTTCCAATGTTCTGGTGCTTCTCTCTGAGCTGCTTCTTGGTGGTGGTGTTTCCTCTTCACTATCCTCTCCCTACAAGGAAAGTGAAGGTCTTCATAGCATGAAGTCAGTAAACTGGAACCATTACATCCAGCCTTCAACGATACTTACTACCATCATGAACATTGAAACAAAGCAATTGGAGATCTCTAAAACATCATTGGTCATGTCCAAATAAATGTTGGATAGCAATTTCTTCAGGATCCTTGGAAGCTCAGAATGATCATTCATGTTGAATGATCAAAATATCCATTCATTCTGCAGCTAAAATGCACAACAAGAGCCAGATATTGATCTTTCCAAAAGGTAAACAAAGTGAAGCCCACCTCTTCTCCTGAGATGCTGCAGAATGTAGACCTTCTTGGGTCATGTGCAAGCAACTAGGAAACATATCTGCTTCAAAGTTCAAACCAAGTGCTCATTAGATAACAAGACAAAAGCGCCTGCTGCAATGGGAGGGGTAGTTTCTACCAATTTTTGCAGACAATCCTTCATTCCAAAGGACCCTGTCCATCATGGTAATGAATGAAACTGCATCGTCCCCTGTTGAGATGGTCTAGAACTGAGGATTACATTAACTAAGCATTTTGAAGTCTCTGAATGTGAGAGTGACACAGGCAGTAATAGCTTTTTCCTGCAACTGCTCCCTTATGAGAAACTGGCAGCAAAAATTTGAGAAATTGAGAAGTTGTGCTCCTCAAGGTCCTAAAAGGCAAGTGAGATTACCGAATTCTTAGAATTGTGTTGCAGATGTTTCCTGCAGTTTTACTTATGTATCTGTCTTTCTTCCCCTTCACTTCATGCTCTTCCTCCTACTCTCCCTCCACTACTTACTTCTATTCCACATACTTGACATTCACGCCTCAAATATCCTGACCGGGAGCAAGGATCCAAGTGAAATACATTACACATTGGATCTGATCTCTCGACGACAGATGTGGAGTGTGACGTTTACTTGATCATAACAAGAAGAAAGTTGATACAGTTCTTCTTCCCCCCAACTTCGAAAGCGCACGCATAAATCATGAAGGAAAAGGAAAATAAATCCTAATCAAAATTCTCTCTCTCTCTCTCTCTCTCTCTCTCTCTTCCACACGCTTGCATGCAAATCCTGCAATTATCATGCAATTTCTTGAAGAGGTTTGTGAAGAGAGATAGATTCTTAATCAGCACTGACTAGTATGAGTGAGAGACTTACATGAGTTCCAGGATGATTCGAATGGAATCGGATATATACAGAAAATATTTCTTCACTGCAATTTCACACCGATTTTATTTGATTTGGCTGCAATTATTCCTTCTTGCTTGTGTCGTTTCTGGAAGCGAAATGGAATGGCGATGGCATTGGAGCGAGCGACAAAGCAATGTGCTTGCAAAACGCGAAGGGACGTAACTCCCAAAAGAGTGTGAGGGGGTCATTGGCGCTACGACGGCGCCCTAAATCGAGGTCTCACTTTTCAGGTCCCAAGGTCCAAGTGGAACCGTCCTTCAAGTCCCAAGGTATAAGGAGAACGGCAGTGTTCTTTTTAGGAATTTTTAAAATACTGTAACCATAGTGGCGATCATCCCCGGAAGATTTAGCCAAATCTGGCTATAAACCAAATATGAAGTATGAATCTATAATCATCAATTTATATTTTTCGGCTACAAACTGAAAACCAAATGTAGAAATATCTCAATTTTTATTAATTTTTTTCTCACTTGTGGCGATTGAAAACTTTCAAATTGACTTCATTTTTATTTTTTAATTTGTCATTTCACTTTTGGCGAAACATTAGAAGGAAAAAAAAAAGACTAAATATATGCTTTCAGGTCCCAAGGTCCGAGGAGAACGGGATTTCAGGTCTCAATGTCGAAGGAGAACTTTCTATGTAGCCAAAGTGGCGATAGAAGATAGGAAGATGAAAACAGAAGGTGATCATCCCTAGGAAGATTTGGCTAAGGGGAGATTTAGCCGAATCTGGCTACAAACCAAATATAAAGTACCAATCTTTAATCTTCAAATTTATATTTTTGGCTACACATTGGAAACCATATGTAAAAATATAGTGATTTTTTAATTTTATTTTTCTCACTTCTCGCAATTGAAAACTTCCAAAACAATCTCATTTTCCCAAAAAAATCATTTATAATTTCACTCTTTGGTGAAAGAAATTTCACCACTGAAAAAAAGGTTGGGAAAATGGGTTTTCAAGTCCGAAGTTCTAACTAGAGTGGGTGTGTTTAGTTCCTAGGTCCAAGGAGGTGATTAATTGTAATTATGTGTAAGGTAAAGCCTTAGCGTGAATAAATTTTATGTATATTTTAGGAGAAAATAGTACCTCACAAATAATAATAGTAATAATAATAATAATAAATGCACTTTCAATTGTGAGTCTCTCTACTTTATTTATTGTCACATTTAAACATGTGTACATCACAATGCAAAGGAGGGGGAGAGTTTTTTAAGTCTGAACCTATTTTTTAAAGATAAATTAATATTTATATAATAGTTTTTTTAATTAAAAAATTGTTTATGCTATTATTTTTCATACTTACCTCCCCAATTGTTCACACTCATGAAGGATAATAGGCTATCATTTAGCATACCTACCAAGACATATACCCCTTGTTCATGACAAAGGAGGTGTTATCATTGTAAATAATTGTAAATTTGATGATGATTGATGACAAGAGGGGACATCACTTCACAACCTCACTATAAGCCCTCCTTATCAAAATTAAGCTTTATGCAAGTTTGAACATGCATGTTGAGTAGGCAACTTGAGTGTGCATGTTGAACATTTCTTTCATGGTGCAAATTATCTACAATGTAGCAAAGTTGTTTGATGTATGCAAGGCCACCTTTCATTTGATGCTAGTTTGTTTGTGCAATGAACCAAGTGTTGTGAAACCAAATTAGGTGGCCAGAAGCGGATGAGGTCGCAAAAACCATAACTAGCTTCAAAGCTTTCAATGAACTTTTAATTTATAATGCAATTCATGAAACAAATACACACATTGTAAAACTATGTGCCCTTTTTTGTAATTGATTATTATAGTTACAAATCAAGAGGCCATAACATTCAATTGCAAGTTGTAGTGGTTGATTGCAAAAGGTTTTATAGATGTGTTTATTGGTATGCCAAGGTTTTAGAATGATGCCCATATTTTACATATCTCAGGTTTGTACAATGGAATTATGTTTTGAGCATGATGACAATCACATCAAACCATGCATGATGGCTGGTAAAGGTTACTTTCTACTCCCACGGTTGATGATTTATTACAAAATGTGGCAATGTGCAACACACATTCTTTAAAAAAATTCTTAATAAACACATTTGTCATAGAAGGAGCATTGTTAAGAAATTTTGTGGAATTCTGGAGATTTTTTTCTGAAAGCTCTTAGTGAAGATAACGTACATGTGTTATTTTTGCTAGACATGGTGATTTGTTGTTGTATCATTTACAATATGATATCAAACAACAAAGATTTGAACATAGATGAATTCATGTTGCAATTAAAGTTAGAAAATTGTGCAAACTATGGTAACCTTTTTCCTTGGCAAAAAGAACAATGAATTTCCGTGGAACTTACAAATCCTAACAAGAAAGAAGAACCATAATACAAGGAGCAAAAATATGAAAGATTGGTCAACACAACATATAATTGAAATAATTTCTTACAAATAGGCCACATCAAAATTGAGCACATTGATTTTTCAAATATTTACATTGTGGCACAAGATGCATTGAAATTCATGTAATGTAGCAAATTTCATAAAGTGTACCAAAATATTGTTTTGTCAAAACTAATGTGTATTTAAAACTAGAATTGAATTATTGTTTAGATACTTTATATAGAAATTTGAGTTTTACTTTCTTGTGGTATTGTTCATATCCTACCTTAACGATTTTATTGATTTACTTTGAACACATCTTGGTTTGCATCAAATGAGCTACTATATCAAATGTGTAACTATTAGTCTTATATTACAACATTATTTTCCTCTTTTTACAAATATGATTCAAAGTTCAAAGGTTGAGACATGATAATTTTATTTTGAATGATTGCACATCACATGACTTACTCAAATTTGAAAGCATATCAACCATGTTTTAACTAGTCTTATGAATTTTAATATCACATTTCATGTGGAATTGCAATTAATTTTCAGTAAATTTCTCATGTGCCTTGTTCTTTTGGTCTTTGATCTCCAACTATGTTGTATGTTGTGTTGTATTCAACCTATCCAAAGGATCAACAAAGGACTATGTTACATTTATTAATGACTTCAATGACAATTAAAAAAACACTGGAATGCTTTATTTTAATGTTTTTAGTCATGGTCAGTGCACATGCATGAACTTAAACTTGGTTGGATTGTTGATTATAATTATTTGACAAGTTAATAATAAAAGGCTTTAACATGCACAATGTATGTTCCAAAATATTGTTCAAGTCTACCATATGCACCTTTGCTTGCATGTTTGGTCAAAATAATGGAAACATTTTTAGAATTGTTGGATTTTTTGGTATGTTATCATCCCCCAAAAAGGTTATGCATCAAAAATCATAATCACATTAAATCACATTCATCTTCTACATAGTCAACTTCTAATATGTTTAGAGTAGAATTGCCATCCCTTTCTATGTGTATATTTTTTATATGTGTTAATCCATTAATGATCCATTCACCCTAGAACAATTCAATTGCTTCATAGTACTCCTTTATGAATTGTCGTAATAAATGGTATTTGTCACATTCATTAATTGTAAGTTCCCAATATCAAGTGTGTTTGCATGTGCCTATGTGGTAAAATGATATTTTATTATAATTTGAATTTAGGCCATTCCACTTATCCTTGCACTTTTTGTTGTTGCAATGCACTATGTTTTTCATAAATTTTTAAAGTTCATTTACAAGTTTTTCGCACTATATTGTTTTAAGGACCATGTGAACCCAAGGATCCATTAATCGTTTTTGAGCAATGTGTTCAAGATGCTTACATTCTATAAAGGCCATACAATTTCCTTGTGCTTAGAGTTTCCATGGAAATGATGATTTGAACCAACTACACCATCATTTACACATCTTCTACTTGAACCTTTTTCTCATCCATGGCCTTTCCCACTTGCATTTGGTGTTGAATTGTTATGTTATGTTGAAGCGTCCACATTATTGTTGTTTATTTCCATCATTGTGATGTCTAGTAAATTTGATGATAAAGGAATGACAAAGGAGCAAAACTAAAACGCAAAATATCAAAGAAACAAAATTAAAGCACAAAACAAACATAACAACAACACTAAAGTGCAAAGATGTGATGAATCATTAAGATGATGAAATTGGTAACATATTTGTTGTGTTTTTGGGTTGACAATTTACTATGAATGGTAAAAGGAAAGAAGAGCAAGAGTCTATAAATTTAAAGAATTTTATTGCCACCTTAATTGCTTAACAATTCATGCTTTCTCCCATGATAGGATTAGAGATAAGGTTCTTTGAGTAAAATATTAATCACAAAACAAACATGTAATATTGACATAGGTTCTTAGTTAACACATACTTAACATGTGCTTTATAAAAGTCCACATTATAAAAAATAAAATTCACAACTATTTACAGTATCAACAAAAATATTTTTCTCTCCTTTTGAAGAGATGTGGAAATTTAAGGATGGTTATTTTTTGAGCTATTTGATTTATAATGTTCTACACATGCACATTGTTTTGAATGATATATGAAGATGTGGAAAGACGGAGTTTATTACAAGGTGCTTGGGGGTTTATCTTGTGCATTATTATTGCGAATTGGAAGTGATGTATCAAAAGTCTTGCTAGAAATACCTTTCTATACCATCCACCAAGTCAAGTGTCAAGACCCTAACTTTGGAAAAAAGCCAAGTTGGACCTTGAGACTCAAACACATTCGCATAAAGTGACAAAGAATGTAAGAACGTGAGTTCCAACTTTCAACACTCCCTAATTGAATCCAATTTGGGAACTGGGAATTACAAATGTTTTGAAAGTTTGAATCAAGGTTTAAGGGCCTAAACCTTCATCAAATGGGGTTTTGTTTAAACCGTTGAAAAGTTATTGAAAAGAAAAAACAAAAATTCCAAGGTCAAATTCCCAAACAAGATATCTAAAACACAAGTTATGCCCATTTGAAACATTGGGAATCAAATTGTCAACATAACTCTCAACCACTAAAATGTCCAATAGATGGGTCAAATGAGCTATGATTTAGGAGTAAAATATCTTTTTGGAAATTTCTTTTCAAGGGCTATTTTTTTAATGTTGTGATTTTTTCAATAAAAGTTGAAATTATTTTATGAACCTTCAAAATTGTGGGACTCATAACTTAGTAGATTTTCAAGACTTTCATCAAGGACACTTGGGAATCCTAAAAAAATGTTGTTCAAATGTATTCTCACATGGAATATAAAAATTTACTATAAGGAAAAGAATGGTGATTTTTCCCAAGTTTGAACTTTGTGATGTGTTTTGTGGATTTGAGTTAGCCCGCGGCTTGTCTATGCACCATGTTGGTTCTAAATTATAATAACAACATCCACTTTTTAATTTGTGCAATTTGACATCATCATTCTAAATTTCTCACACCTTCATTCGCTTTGAGAGTGAGAGAATGCACCTTGAATTTGCATTCCATTGCAAATCAATAATCAAAATGAATTTTCATGATAAATACCACTTGGCAAACCTAGGGGCATATCATCAAACTTCAAGATGGCATTGGTGGAGAAGATACATGATTAGGTAAAGCACAAGCAAACATTCATTTGGATCATTGGGACTTGACCATCAAGTATAATGTCTAGGATTTAATAATAACAAAGGATTTTGACAACAAAGTCATTAACAAGTCAATGACAACAATATAATGATGTTGTAACACCAAGGGTCTTAATAACTTGGGGTGTTATCAAGCCCATTTGGGACATACTCCTTGGACATTAAAACCTACCATCTCCTATGTTTGAGATTTGGTGGACAAATTTACTTTTCATCCAATATCTTTCACTTTGCAACATTATTAGCATTGTCTTCCACATCCACTAGATACTAGTGGCAAGGGAAAATATGAGAAAAAAGAATAGGCAACTACATTAGTATGGGCATACTTGGATGTTAGAAGGTCCTATATGAGCAAAATTGACATTGTTTTCATTCTTATGGACCTTTCAGGTGCATAATCAATGAAGATTCTTTTCAAAAAACTAACATTAAAGGCAAAATATAAGTAAAATGTTGTGACATATGGCCTTAAGAGGGGGTTCAATGTTAGGGAAGGAGTTATCAATAGGTAGATAAATATACTTGAATGGATTAACCAAGAGAATTGAATTGAATATTATGATTACTTGAAATAATGAACCTGTATTGGCACTATCAAGATGTTTTAACAAATGCGTTAATTGGTTAATTATTAATTATTTAAAACCTTATTGAAATAAGGGTTTACCAACATGCATTCTTACTCTTATTGTGGAATGTACATAATTTGGTTCATCATGTGCCTTGTCAACATGGAATTAGTTAAAGCGACCAAACTTACTATGAATGAGTATTAAAAAATATGTAGAAGAGAAAGGTATTATCAAAACTAGGATTGGAAATTCTCTAAAATTGACCCTTTGATTGTATTGTTGATAATGAATGCTCAATTATGTTACCACACATGTGTGTGAGTATGAATAAATTAAAAGACGAAAACTGGTTGTAATTGTAATATGATAAACAATCAATAGTAATAAGATAGTTGTTGAGGATAATGGAGTTTATTGGACACAAGATGATAAATTTGCCCTTGTTATCTCAACATGTGGTGCTTGAGGTAGGGATGGCAGGTAAAAAACCCAATAGGCGCATGGTACATATTTATATTTTAAAGATTTTTATGAACATCCATTCTTAATGAACTTCTCCCATTTCGGAAGTTGTGTCATTTATGCCCCTTGAAGATACAGAAACAATAAAGGAAACATTTGACAATTTAATGGTTCTTCACCTTTGTCAAGGTGATTACTTCCTTTTCAAAGTTGGTCATGTTTTTTTCTTGAAAATTAGTTTAGAGCAAATTCAAGGAGCTCAAACAGTAGATAGTAATTGTTGTTTTAACATTCAGCCCTAAATGCAACAGCTATAGAGCACTGTATTGCAAGCTCAACAACCTCAAGCTGCTATGGACCTTCTTTTATTGGTCATAATGTGTGACTCTTGATGTTTAATATATTAAACCTAAATACAAAACCTCCAGCTGTATCTCCTCTTAAACTATTAAACATCAAGAGTTGCATGCATTGCCTACCAAAGTCCCTCACAACTTCAGTAGGAACCAACATCACATGACTGAAATGGCCTGGTTCCATCCAGTTCTTCCAGTTTGAGGTGCAACTTTCTTATATTTAACAGTCTCCCCCCAACTTAAAATGACTGCATAATGTAGGGAAACAAGTCCTCATCATCAGTGATGTTCCCTAAGGGTAGGTGCTTGACAATCACCAATGATGCACCAACATACTCCAACATGCACCAACATACACCAACTGCTAAGCAAACAGGAAAGACTTTTATTCCGCCCTATCAACAGAGCCAAAATACTGGATGAAAAAACTGTACTGTAACTACCAAGTCCTAAGACTGCAGCAACTTTCTGTGCACACACTACATGATCGTGACATTCCTAAATAGGATGGGAGAATCCTGCTGGCATCAGGGAAGAGGATACACATGCTAAAATAATCTGGGAGCACCTATAACCAAAAAAAATCCAAGGAAAGAAAACTATTGAAATGCTTTGAAGTATTGATCTTGGCAAAATTGTGACCAGCATACATGGGACACAGCCATGCACTGAAGCTTCTAAAGATTGAGTGAACTGCTTTTTATAACAAGAATCCATGGAAGGCCAATTTTCTGTCCATAATAGCTGCATCAGTATAAGCAAGAATCAAAATCAGGTTTAGAGAGAACTCACATCAACCTTGTTTCCAGGCATTCATGGCACCACTAATATCCGTTTCACTGGGCTGATTTACCATCTAATCACAGTGTCTACCTATGTATCTCTTCTTGTCCTGCGACGAACTGCTGCTGGTGCCTCCTCTCCCTCAATCTCCCCTGCTTGCTCTTGAGTCTCTTCCTCAACAGCCTCTTCTTTATTGGCCCCTGCATCATCAGGCACCACAGGATTGTCCTTCTTGATTGCCTCCTCAGACACCTGCAATAATGTCAGATCTCAGACACTTTCCAAACCACCAATGCTAGATAGAATTGCAAATCCACATATGAACGGACATACCAGCTTATAATCAAATTAGTATACTGAGTGAAAAGCTAAGCAACAAAGGTGGCTCTGTGTCAAATGCAGAAGTCACCCATGAGAGCTTGTGTAACACACCTATCCAGGAGGCAGCATTGCACACCTAACAAGATTTTATAAATAAAAGGAGACTGTGGATGACTCACCACAGGTGCTGATTTCTTCTTCTTGCCAAAGATGAGGCTGTAGAACAGGGTAAGTAAGAGAATAGGAATAGTTGCAAGAATGCTCAATGTTACTGTTGCATTCTCCTCACCCTTGGCAAGCAACTCCTGCATCAGATTCAATCCCCCCCTAATTAGTCTGTGGTCTCTAGACAACTGCATTCAAGCCTGCATGATGCAGTTACACAAGAGCACATTTTGGTCTGCCATTCTAGTCACAAGATGGGTGAGAGCATGCTTACATCTATTTGCGATTTGTACTTGGAAAGAAATGGTAATTCAGCAATCTTGTGCAAAACCTCAAACACCTTCCCCTGTGGTACACCTCAAGTGATATCCATGGCATGTTAGTGGAAAGAACACCAATGAAGGCAGATTTTTTGGACAGATTTCATATCAGACAGGACTACTAGTAGAATGCAACTTCACCCTTCAAGGACCTGTGCTGGAGCCCATCTACATTAGAAAATTCCTAAAATTCTAAACTGAGAAACCATTTCTTCAGATACAGCTGTGTCAAGAAATCATCATCTTGCAACACACCTTGATACCATCCACAGCTGAAGCCTTTTCACTGTCATCCAACTTCACTTCAGCTGCCTCCTTCTCCTTCTCAACATCAAACTTTGGTTTCCATGTTGTCTCTCTGTATTCGGCGGCCACAGCCTCATCATGAGACACCAATATGTTGTCGAACAAAATGCCATCCTGCATGGTCCAGATCTCAATGCCTATGGCAGCAATGGGCTCAAGGTTGGGCTTTTCCAACACAAAGTACTCAGGGTTAGGAATCTGCTTTGGTGCCCAGATGCCCTGGTAGGCAGGGTTGTCAATGAATGGCGCTTTCCACTTCCCCTTGTAAGCTGGGTTCTTCTTTGTTGGACGGGTCCACTCACCACAACCAGGTGCCTCCTCACACTTTGGGTTAATAATCTTGGGTGGCTCCCACTCCCCATCTTCTTCATCATCCCAATCCTCTGGCTTCACTGCATCTACATCATCAACTTCATCTGGCTCATCATCCAGCCAGCCCTGCACATTCAGCAACATACATATAGGCATCAGAAATCTTACACAATTGCTGCAGACAAACTCCACAAGCCTCACCCTGTGCAAGCAGAACATCAACAAACCCCAAAAACTTTTAAGCCCAGATTAACAGCAGACCTCATTACACAAAGTGCGGAACTCATAAAGGACTGCCAATTGCACAAGGGAAACTGTGAATTAGTCCACACATCATGATGAAATTTGGAAAAAATATCTCCAAAGTTCCACTAGCAGACCACCAGAAAAGTAAGAATGTCCATGTGCACAGAATTAAGGATTCAATGGTTACCTCTGGCTTCTCTGCCTCCAAATCTTCAATCTCTCTTGGTGCTTCCTCATCCCAATCATCAGGTTTGGAAGCTTCAGGATCTGGAATCTTGGCCCGATCATCCCAATCTTCAGGTTTCTTGTCCTCAGGATCTGGAATAGTTTCTGGAGGGATGACTGTAGGTTCAAAGTCACTGGAAAGCAGATCAGCTGTCTTCTTCTCCTCACCATCAATCAAAAGTTTCAGGGTGTTGTTAGGATATATGACTGCAGTGTAGACATGGGAGAGCTTGTCATTAACTGGCATCGGAGGGTTTTTGAGATGATGCTCAATATACTTTCCACTCATTGGATTCTTGTGGCGAAAGATGAAGTGCACTTTGTTAGTGGACCCACACTTGTCAGGCCCAAACATAATGGAGTATGGGGATTCATTGTTGAAATCACTTGGTGTCCAGCCTGCTGCCTGCAATGATCAAGTCACATGGCCCCTGATCAGTATCTATAGGGAATTCCAAATGATTCTCAGGTTGTTAGAAATGACAAATTGAGTAGGTGTGCCATAGACAGAAGACACATGTGTACACAAACAATATGTAATGCACAAATGAGAAGTCCACAAGTACAACCATTGCCATAAGATGATGCACTCTGCAACTCCAATTTGCATAAAAGCAACAGATTTCCACACTGAGATTGCTTCACCAATTATGCTGGCAGAAATCCAAGTATTTGCTTGAACTGGAAATTTTACAAAGTAGTTGCATCCTACCTGTGGCAGAAGGTACTTCAAATAGGCACCACCACATTCCAGTCCCTTCTGCAGCCGCAGATTGTACTGAAGCACCACTGTGCCATCCTTAGGATCAACTTCCTCAGCTAGGTCAGCTGCAATACCATACTTTTTTGCTGGCTCACTCACTAACAAACCATAATCCTCATGTCCCTCACTCTTCTCATACTTCCATTTGCCTGCACAAGATGAACACAAGAGAAAACATTATTGGTATGCCCATGAAAACTCCTCGTTTTATCTGCTTCAAACCTGAGCTACAGCATTCTCCAGCTACAGTGAAGTTGGAGATACACTTTGCACTTTGAAATGGGCTAGCAGACACAGACACTCTTATTACCTCCATAATCACTACTTTGTGAGACAATCCAGCGGCCATCCCAGTTCTCATCAAAGTTGTCATAAAATACCTGAGGAAAAGCACAACAGAACACCTTAGAAGCAGAGAAGATTACCCAAGTGTGGAGCCCATGAACAGCACCAACCATACCTAACTTAGTGTTAGCACCTCCTACCAACCACAACTAGGACACTTGCTTGCCCAGTTCTTGCCAAGGGCTTCACAGCCTCTGTCCCAACGTCACAATTAAAAAATCCCCGACTTGCAGAGTCCAAATACACAGGGTCACCACGAACCCTACAGCCAACATTTGGGCTACTACTGGATCCAAACCAAACAGAAGCCACAAAACCAAGAGTATTAACAATGCAGAGTTCACAACATTCTGGAGACCAAATCCAGATGCAACTGGAACATGTAAAACCGACTTACACTGTTCCAGTTGCATCTGGATGTACCTTTAGGCGTACTGCCACAAAAGCTCAATATTCTAATCGTGCCCAAAGAGGACATAAGATTGCGTTCTAGCTGGACCAGGCTTAAACCTTACCAAATCCCTTCCCACCCCATGCACAAGTCTGGCCCAGACAGATCTTCGAAGTCACGAATTCGGAAGCCATTTGAAACTTAGCAACGATGGCACAAAGGCTACATAATGCAGGCTCGGAAGACATTTCGCACTACAGCATGACGGGGTTTCAAGAACCACAACAAGTAGATAACCTACCTCGCATCCTCAAACGACGTCAAACTTTTCTTCCAAAACTCTCAAAAGAACCGCTCTTTTTCTTGACACTCATTAAGAGAAACCTCAGATTTGACAATAAAAACTACAAAAAGAATCAACTTCTCAAAATGCAGATCAATAAAAATCAGTCGCAAGAAGTCGCCGACAACACAATCACAAAACTTTCCGAAAACAAAGCACGACGAGAGGCGCAAAGAACATTGTCGAAAAAACCACCACACCTACCAAAAAAAAAAAGTACAGAAAAAAAAAGAAACTTGCGAAAGCGGGGGAAACGAAAGAAAACTTACAGTATCTGATAACGATGCAGCGAAAACCAAACAGGAGATCAAGACGACGCCACAAAGCACAAACGACCTCGAAAACTCCATTGCTTTCTTCATTAGCACCAAAAAAAAAGGCATACAACACCGGTTGTGGCCAAGAAACACCGCGCTGTCGATGCTACTGCTAACCTCAACACGTAAAAGCTAGTAAACCAAAACGAAACCGCCAAATTTTGGCTGTTTTGGATTTTCTTTTTCTCTGCAACAAACTAATGGCAGTTATCTCTAATCTCCCGTTCCACAGCGACGACGAGGAAGAATTACAATACCATTGCACTATGATCTCGTCGCTGGTTCTTCTTCTTCTTCTTCTTCTTCTTCGCAGAGAGTGCGCGTTGGGGGTTCTTCTTGGGGGAGGGAGAGAGAGCGCGGGTTGTGCGTTGCGTTCCCCACAGCGACAGTGGTGGTTACGCTGTTTTCGGTGACGAGAGCCAATGGGGTGCAAGGCCGGGCGTGGCATCGACCAATGGGAAAGCGGCGTGACTCGAAAGACGGGTTGCTATTGGCTGCACCGACGCATACAATTGGTTTTTCGTGCTCTTATTGGTTCAGTTCCCCATTTTGTTTTGTTTTTTTCCCCTTGTTTTCATTTCTTCTTTTTGGTTTCTTTAAATATCAAAAAACCAAATTTCTCTTGGGGTTGAGATTCGAGAAATTTTGAAAGGATCGAAAGAGAAGACGAGGTTTCTTGGTTATTGGATGATAAGTTTTGACGTGGGTGGGATTATATCATATTAACTTTGTTAGGGTTTTGATTATTGGATGATAAATTTTGACGTGGGTGGATTATATCATATTAACTTTGTTAGGGTATTGGTTATTGGATGATAAATTTTGACGTGGATGGGATTATATCATATTAACTTTGTTAGGGTTTTGGTTATTGGATGATAAGTTTTGATGTGGGTGGGATTATATCATATTAGCTTTGTTACACATTAAATTATGGACTAGGTCTCCTAATTGAGAAGTTGAGGCAGTGACTATTCATGGTAACTAGTGCACTCAAGCTAATTACCAGACATTACCATGCAATTGAGATGCCTTTTTTCATCCATGAAGGGTGGGGCTATGGAATTTTCATCCAAAAAGTGAAGGATTATGGATGGAATTATTGGGCCACTGAGAGCCCCAAGCTGATAATTAGGTCACTAACGAAACCGAGGTTAAAGGTTATGAGATGTAATTTCTGACCTGATACCCAATCCAAGTCTTGAGATTCTCTTTAGGGTTGGTTATGTCATTTTGGGGTTTACTCATGACAAAATTATCATCCATCCATTTGCTTGTTTCTGGTTCTTTTTACGAGTTGATGCAAAAAGAGAGAGAGATGTTTCTAGACATCGGCCGAATGTCAAATGTTTTTCTTTCTTTTCATTTCCTTTTCTTTGTTCGGGGGAAAATAGATCGCTTTTTTTTCAATTAATTTTTTATAAATAATAAAAATAATAAAATAATAAATATATATTCTAATGTCACAAATTTCAATGTTGCTTAATGGCCAATGACTTTTTATTACTTGCTTGAATGTTTGGTACTAGTGTTGCATGATTCTTTGAGTTTGTTGTAACCTCCAATTCTTTGTTTTCAAAAATGCTCAAAATCAAAGACCACCCTAATTTTGGGTTTTTGAAAACATTCATAATATAACAATTGTGGGTTGCAATTGTTGAGTTTTTTTCCCAAAGAATGAGTGGTTGAGTGTAGGTTCTATAACATGTTCTTTGGTTTTTTTTATTGTGGGTATATTCAATTCTTTGAATTTATTTTTAACTTGTTGGTCAATGGTGCATAAACCCAACCTTTACCTTTGGGATCTTTCTTTGAAAAGGAAAGAATTGCCCCACACAACTTGGTGCATTATGTGCATTTTGAAATTGACATAAAGACCAATGTTATGTGAGCATCATTTTTGAATTAACATGTGGTCTTGGATATTTATCTAAAAAAATATTATAGTAAAACTTTATGATAAAATTATTTAGAGAGTTTTCACTATGCTAAAACCTATTTACAAGGCTCTTGTTGTTGTCCCCAATACATGCTAAGGATATAGTTTAGAGTGTTAATGGTTTAAGGTTTTTGAAAAGGAGGCAAGTTATGTTACAATTAAAATTTAGGGTTATCAATTAAAATTGACATAACTTTAAGGTCAACAAAAATATATATAATCACAAATCTAAATCACAAGGTATTTCATTAAAATTTTTGAAGATATTTGTGACATTAAACCCTAGCTTTTACCAACATTAATTTCTCTCTTTCATCACCATATAATCTAAATTATAAATTATACAATAATCAGAACAATTTTATGATCAAACATCAAACTAAACACAAGACAATCATTCACACACAACCACATTTACAATCATACTTCAGATTTGTAATTTACATAAAACTTATACTTAAAATTCAATAGCAATTATCTCTTTAAGATATCCAAACATCAACCAATACATTGACAAACAACCCAAACACATCAAACTTCTATCATTTGCAAAAAATAAGGTTGTTTGTGGGTTTAAAACTTCTTAAATCATAAAAGCAACAAACAACAAATATGTTATTGTTATGAGAACACTTGTTGGAACCTTTTATCTATGATCATTTATCTAAATATTTCCCATTTTATTTACATCTACTGAAAAACATAATAGCACCCCATAATGCAACATGAGTGAAGGTGATAAAAAAACTTTTACCTTGTGATACCTTGTGTGATTTTAGATTCTTTTTATAAGATGGGATTGTTTGGCTCTTAAAAAAAGAAAAAGTATTGAAATAAGGAATGGATTGAAGCCCAAATCAATTAACAAGATTGGTAATATACATACCCTTGATACAACTTTGCCAATAACATTTTTAGCTCATGTGTGATACCATTACTGTGAAGTATTTCAAAAATATGACAAAGAGTAATTGCTCCACCAAACCCACAACCCAATTTTTAGTAATGAATCTACCAAAGATACCATTTGAAACTTGTCTTGTGCCATGACTAATTCATATGGAGAAATGTGTAATTTGACATCAACACAAAATGGTAATCATTAGTTATTAATAACACAAGCATAGGTCTGAATACAACTTTATGATTGAACACATTAAAATATAACATTATCCATGTGGTTGTTAGGAGGTGATTAACAATGCAACACTTTGCATATTAATGAAAAATATGTGAAAGCATTATAATGCCACAAATATGGCCATAGGCATTTTAAAGTTGCAATTTGAAATCTCAATGTTAACTTAAAATGTTAACAAGATGTGCACAAAGACGAAACTAATGACATAATACAAGGATCTATCGTGAAGAAATGGCATGTGAAAACCATTGAAACTTCCAAAATGTTCCCTATTTATTGGAAATTTAAAAATTTACATGGTGAGTGATTGATAATGTAATGGAAACATAGGATCATGTGAATAGAAGGACTATCTCTTTGAAAAAGTTGACAAGAAGAATAGAACTAAAGAACAATAATTTAGTTTGAAAAACTAAAAACCTATAAGTTCAAGATGCATGATTTATGAATTGTCAAAAACCTATGTGTTTCATTTTATTTTTACATTATCATTATTTATTGATATTTTAAATGACACCAAACAAACTATGTGTACAATAATTAACATCATTACAAAATAGATGTTCATTTTCAACTAATTGAATTTTAATTAAATGAATCCATGCTTTTGAAAGGAAGTTTCATCAACATACACAATGTCATCTTGGTTTTTTTATAAAAATCATTGAAATTACCATTGATTGTTGGTTACATTCATACTCTTACCCACAAAAGTGTTACAAACCAAGGTTTGTTTATAGGCAAAGGTCATAAAAACTACAAAACACATGCATTGAATCCCAATCACAATCAACCAAATCACCTTCTAATTAGCCTTGGAATAAACAAGATCTACTGGCTAGAATTTCATTGGCATCTTTTCAATTGAATTGACAATTGTTGGTTAATAAACAAAAGTAAAATATATTGGCTAATTTTTATTATTTCCCTATCAATTTAACATACAACATCCCATCCAACCTCCTCCCCACCTTTCCTGCCATAGTTAATGTTAGACACATTGGCAACTTATATCATTCAAGTGTTGTCATTTGCCTAATGTATTCATCTAAATATTTGCTAACAAAACTTGCCCTATAGGGGGTATCATTGACATCAAAATGAAAGTTCTTGGGAACACCACAACATGAAGTTCATCAAGTTGTGTTTACATGTTATTGATAACCAATTTTTTTGACAAAACATAAAAATAATAATTTTACAAGGAGGACTTCACTTACATGTTTTTAAAAATGAACCTTCAAGTGAAAGGGTTTGCTTCATAAAAACACATTGGGTTTTGTGATCAGTTTACAAAAATAACTACTTGGTCATAAAAAATTATGTAGTTGCAAAGGACATCAAGATGCCATGTGGCATCATGGTTTCACAACTATAGTCAATATGACAATTTGTTCAATTTTTGGGTAAGTATATTTTTATTTTAAATTTTATATTAATATATTTGAATGATTTAAAATTAGCTACTCAAAAATACCACTTATTTTTGTGATTAATAACAATTAATAGTGATTCAATTTTGGATGATGATCATGTGGGAGGCCAATGCCAATAATAAGATGTATAATGAATAGTTAATTTCATGATTCATGACATTAATTTTAGTAAAATTGCATTTATTGATTGGTCAAAAATGTTCATAATGCCAAAACATGTCTTTTACAACTTGCCTTGTGGAACTATAATGTTTAACATGATAAAATAAATGACTAAAAATGGTTTCACTGAAAAAAATTCCAATGTAGAGGACCAATCATTTTATTAACCAATTTTAGTTTCAATAACCTAGTTTAGTTTATAATTTTATCACACTCTAGGCATGTATTTTTTTAATAATGAACTTTATTTTAATTTTGCCAAATTGAACCAAATATAACCTAGGTATTAAAATTTAGTTTAATTTATTATTGTTTAGCCATGTTTAATTTAAATCATCATTTTAAATATAAATTATATGTATTTAGCCATACATTAAACAATTTTAGGTATGTCCCCTATATATGTTAATTTAACCATATTTAATTTAAATAATTGTGTTTAGTTTGATTTATATATTAATTTAGCCAAGTTTAATTTAGGTGTTTTTTTTAGCCAAATTTATTTAAATAATTATGTTTACCCAATGTTTAGATTAGTTTAGTCTATGTCTAGGTTATATTAACCTAGCCAGGTCTACCTTAACTTTGTTTAAAAGTAACCTAAAGCCTAAGTAATCCTCGGCTATATTAGGTTAATTTACTTTTAATTTAAGGAGGCCTGAGTTAACATAGGTTAGGTTGATAAATAGCAAGTAGGTTGACCAAGGTTAACCTAGGGTGATGAAATTTAATTTGAGGCTAAGAAAATTGATTTTTATATTTTTCTGTTTGTTAAAATTAATACAAAACAATTTGTAGTATAATGGATGAAGACTTCAACTCCAAAATTGAGGTGAAAGGTTCAAATCCTTGCCCTATCAAGTTATGATATATAGGCTGCTTAACCTAGGTTATGTAGGCTAGGAGGCCAATATTTGTTTTTAACCTAAATCACTTAGCCTAAATTAATTAGGCTAAACTAAAGTTGACTTTGAATCATGTGTGATGATCATAATTGAACATGTGTGTATAGATTTTTCACACATGCCAGCTAACTAGTGTTGATAACCATGGTTATTCACTTTGATACCCGGATAGGTTGGCGTAGTTTCTAATACCCGCCGGGTAGATAATTTCCGCTGGTCAGAAGATCCCAGTACAGCCTGGCTGGTACCTTCCACCGCAGAAGATCCGGCTTGCTGAAAACAGGTTTTTTCAGGCAGGTAAGGGAGCTGAAAGTACAAAGGAAGAATCCAGGCAGTGCTTTACGGAGTGAGAGTGGCTTCTATGTTGCCAGTCTGCAGCTATTCTGCCTCCAGAGATCAGCCCCAATAATGTCACATGCTAGTGGTATCAGTTCTATTCCTCTTTTATTTATCTACATTTGCAGCTTTCTTGTTGCAGCATCCCATTGCACACAACTTTGGACTTGATTTCAGTACAAATGGATAAAATCTCCAATTAGGGCTTGAGGAATGAACTTGATCAATGACCTCAACACAAATCTAACTAACATACTCAACCATCATAGGGACAGAGAGGAATGAACCATACAATATACTCCACAGCATGCTAGAGACAGCAAGCAGCAGAACAGGGTCATGTCTAGTCTTATGTCCTAATGCAGTGGGATTGGGGACACAAGTAAAGCAGAAGAGAAAATCTATCACAAACTTGTCCCATTCTATATTGAATCTGTATTGAAGCCAGGGATGAATTGCTTCATTTGGGTCACAAGACCAAAGAAGAAGTGCAAATCAGGCAAGCAAGCAGGTGTCGGTTAACAACAACATTGCATACATTTGCCACTTTTGTAAGATGGGGGGAGTGCAACAACCCCTGGGACCCCAAAAGAACATGTGAAGACAAAGATAGCACAAGCATTTGCAAGAGCACACCTTAATGCTCTTGCAAGCTCTGGAACAAACGTAGTCCAAGATGGTAGCAAGAATTCTGTGTCATTGAATCAAGAGAGGGAGACTGAGACAAAGAAAAAGCAGGTTCAAGCTCCTGGGTTCAAGAAAATTTGCCCAAAAACCTGGAGGCATTGCTTTTGAGAAGCAGTAGGGCCAAGAAGAGGACGCATAAAGGCTGGGCAACGTTGAAGGATTTGACTTTGTCTTCCTGAAACAAGCACCCTGATATAGGTGCACAACATTGGTTTGTGAGCATTCTTTTCTTGAATCTGGCTGGAAATGCAGGGCTTCCAAATAGGGGCACAGAAATTCAGCACTCTCTGTGGATTTGGTTTTGTTAACTTCAGCAGTGAATGTACTATGGATGCTGTCATTGAGAGCATGCATGGCAAAGACCTTGATGGCCAACCCATAACTGTCAATAGAACACTGTTAATAGAGTGAAGCCAAAAGAATGTGATGGAGGTGAAGGGGACCATTTCTATTCTGGAGGTGGAGGCAGAGGGGACTGCGGTGGCAGTGGTGGTGGACACATCTATTTCACATGTGGGCAGCCTGATCACTGGGCTGTCCATCTGGTGGAGACTGTTGTGGAGATGGCTGCTACTCTTCTCATGATTGCTGTGATAGGGACTTGGCAAAGTATAATATGCAGTTTTAGTTCCAGCCCAAGGACTATAAAAACATGGAGTCATACAGATGGAGGTGCCTACTTTATGAGCACAATTCCAATCTGGGCCCACATCTCTTGAATGCTTGCACAGATGATTGGGTACAAGATGAAAACACTTTATCATGGTAGTCCATGTATGGCTCCCACTTGGTCATCACATAGTCAATTTTCTCAATACATTTGAGTTCCTGATGCCCACATTCTTCTGGGCATCCACTATATTCAGCTCTTCTACAATTGCATTATTGGTGTAGTCTTGTGTCTGCTTGAATTGAGAGTTTGTTCTTTTGTGAAGAACAATATTACACAAGAGAAGTCACCATGCATAAGCAAACAGAAACAATGTTACTGACATTTTCAGAGCTATTGAAGTGTGACAATTTGTTCAGTCCTACCATTTTTCTAAGCTCTGTGAACTGTTGAGGGAAGCTGGTTTCTCAAGAAATTGCAGTGTCAAATGCAGCCACCATAATACAGAGGTGGAGGAGACGAGGCTACAAGCCTTGACAATTTGGAGTGTGGCATGTCTCTTCTTGCATTTGATTGCCGGGCAGTTGTGTAGCCTACAGAATATATAACAGGACATAAAGATCCTAACACTGTATCAAAAAGGTCACAGCCACAGCAGTGCTCCATCTCTTCTCCTCAAGGTGGTGGGTTATAGCATGCCAGGTTCTTCTGTTTGTCTTTAGAAAAGGAGAAGTACTGCCTGAGGCTTTGCTCATGTTTTCAAGGGTCACTGACCTGCTGCAGACAGAAGGTGAGACCTCAAACAGTCTTGCCTGCATGGTGACATTGGTAGTGGCTATGTTGCTGATCCATGCTAGAAGAATCAGATGCTTTTCTGGCGTTCTTGTGTAGTTGTGGTCATCTTTCTCAATGAGAGGGTTTGACTTGCAAATCCATGTGCTTCACTCATGCTGGGTGACTAATTCTCCCACTGGTGAGTTCCATGGGTTGAGCTTTAGTGAGAATATGTGTTTTTCTTCTCAGCTCTCAATACAAAACCTGAGGTAGCCTGGGGAAGTTGTTGTTTTCTTGGACAGTTGAATGTTTGATTTTGCTACCTTCAAGTAATTGGAGTTTCCATTTGATGTGTGAGTAGACAATGGGCTTCTTCCACTTTTAAGCTCCAAAACCCTCCTTGCAGCTTTCAGGTTATTGGAACTGGAGCTCCAGAAAGGACCTCTCTTTCTTCTTGTCAAGATAAAGGAGGTGTAGAGGAATGGAGGTTTAACACCACTCATTTGCAAAGCTCTTGGGTGCTTCAACTTGTCTGCAGGAATGGTTGCCTTCTTGCTCATGCAGGAGTGGTGTTTCTGCAGTAAAATTTTTGCAGCATTGTTGCTGCTTCCAAGCCTAATCAATGTTCCACATTTTGATGCAGCACATCTTTTAAGAAACAGAACAATGAGAATACAGAGGTCAGCAGATACAAGACATGCAAAAGAATGATGTGGATGAAACAGGTATACATGAAAGTCCTGAAGCTTTCTATGAAGGTAGAGATAGAATCGGTCGGACCCATGACCTAAAATTGGTGCCATCACTCAGTGCTACACCTATAGCACTTTGTGTCTTCAAAGCATTAGAGCCTACATAGTAAAGCCTGAAGCTACTGTCATCTAATTGTACAACATGTGGAGCTGCAACTGTCCCATTATCCCATGCTTCTTCCTCCCCAATTCGTGCTCTGAAAATAGGTCCCCCAGGTTCAGTACCCAGTACTGTATCTTTTTTCCAGTGAATGCCATCCCTTGAGAATGCTAAACCTATTCCATGTATTCCATTCGCATCTACACCTTCATAAAACATTACATATTGACCATCGAGGAATAACACATGTCTGCGTCCAACACCACCATCATCCCAAGTGCCTTTAGCTCCTCTAGCTAACACACACCCAGCTTTAGTCCATTGGAGACCGTCACTAGAGGTAGCTGCACCAATTGCCGAGACAGGAGGCGAGGTCTGTTGTATTGAGCTATATGTCATCAACCAATGCTCCTTATTCATGGGCAAGGATTGGCCTTCTAATTCTTTGCAAGGAGGAGGAATGACTCTTGGCCATGCTATGAAGACTTCATCAAACTCATTTTTCCTTCCAATTTGTAGTAAGGGGCTTCCGGGTGAATGCTTTCGATTGAATACAAAACCATCAGTTGATTTGATTAATCCTGGAAGCATCCGAAACCCTTGCAAAGCTTTGCCAGCTCCTGCTCCTCTTGCTCCAAATTCAATTGTCTCTGCTGAACCTCCAAAGTAGAACATCCACCATTCACCTTCACAGAAAACAGTACACAAGGTGGCTGAGAACACCACAAGAAATTCAGACAATCTCTGTTCTGAAATCACATGAAAGAGATGTTCAAGAGGTAAGGATTAGAGTATAGAGATAATCTGACGTGAAGCAAAGAATTTGTTCACATAGGTACCTTCAAAAAAGAAAACATCTCCACAACCCACATGGACACAGTCGAAAGAGGAAGAAGAAGAAGCTTCATCAGGGTCAAGTATTGCACCCTCAGGTAAAGTCCCTCTGTACCGTTTCCATTGGAAACCATCCTCTGATAGTGCTACCCCAACACGTCCTGTAGATAGCAAAGCAGGTTTCACCCCTGAATGCCAAGAATCCTGATTTCTACCATAGTAATACATTCTCCACGAAGATGTTGATGATCCTGATGATGCTGCTGCTGCTGCTGCTGCTGATGAAGGTTCCTTAACAACAACGGGATAGAACAAACATTTGTCGTCCCACCAGTTTTCACCTTCTTCTCCTGGGCCAAACAGCCGCCCTGCCAGACTGAGGGAGTGATTGAACAAACCCTATGAGTGCACAATTGATCTTGAGGCATATCACATTTAGCAAGTGCACAAAAGCTTGAAAAAGAGACGAGGTCGACAACATACCTCTCTGCACTACTGCAAGTAGTTGACATTGTGCAGCTGCAACTCATCACGATGGTCGTCCCATCGTCAAAAGTTCTCTCTTTCTGAACCTTTCTTCTTCTTGGATCTCGAACCGCATGCTTGTATGATGATGATGATGATGTCCATGGACAATCCAGTGATAATAACCGAATGTCCGAATGCACAACAACTGAATTGGAGATTGGGCTACTGCCGAGCACGGCGAATTTTGTCGGAGTCATCATGTCCTGCAACTGAGTTTGATTCCTACAGTCCCTCCCTCAACCCAAAGGAGCTCAGAGGAGTAGAAGCTGAGAGAGCCCGGCAGATTGTCTTCAAAGGGCCTCGAGCTCAGAGCCTCGGCATCATGAATTGAGGCTCGGTTTAGGTTTGGAGATAGTGTCTGTTCGAGCTAAGAGCCTCGGCATCAGGGTTATATAGGTTCAGTTTTAGGTCTGGCAGTCGTCTCTCTCCTCATAACATTGCAGATTTCCAAATTCCAACATCCCTTACCCACACCCCCCACCCCTTGTTAGGCTACACCTATTTAATGAGGGAAATGTTAATTTTCGGACTCAGCGAGCCTGATTAAGTTTTTAGGAGAGAATATTTAATATTTACATTACCTACTGTTTAGAAATAACCCAAAAACATTGGGGGAGGGGTTTTAAAGTGTTTAGTTTTCACCATGGCACTAGTAGAGAGGTTAACCCAAGTGACCTAGTTAACCCAAGGAAGTAGTACAACATATACAACTAGAAGCTAAAAGTGGTGTAGAATAATAAGCACATAAATCCAATACATGCATGTTCTCCAGAAGGACCACCAAAAGGCACAAAAAACGAAGACTTTGAACAACTAATGTAAAGCCATAATTGATCAATTCTCTCAAGCATCAATTGGAAACCACCCACCCCAACCACACCTCCTTCCTCCCACCCCAACACCCAGTTGACCAAGGCCTTCCCAAAATAGGTGCATAGGTGAGTAATATGTTCATATCCTTCTCAATTCCTACTACTCCCATGCATTTTTGGACCATAAAAAATTGGTTGATTTTTCTTCAATTAGTGAAAAGAGTGATGGGGGGGGGGTTTGTTTCCCTGCAACCTCTGCATCTTATTATTGTCAGGTATCCAAACAGAGGAAAAAAAGGCATAGAAAGAGAGGAGGAACCCAATATTATCACCTACCCTAATAATAAAATCAAATCCAAATTCAAAGTCTTCATTGCCAAAAGGTCTACCTTTGCAGGTTAGATATATTATTAATTTAGACAAGATACAAAAATATGTATGTGTTTCATGTGTCTTATGCTCAATTTGTCCATATTGTAAAGCCACTCCCCTTGAGTGTGCTTTTTTCCTTTGTATTTTGAAACCACCTACCTTCTTCCCCTACAAAAAATTGCTTTCATCACATGAAGGGTGGTTCCACCAATTTGCATGCAAACTTTCCACCTTAAAAAAAACAAGGGGTATGTCACACTCTGGCCTTGCCATTTACATTAAAAAAGTACCTTAAGGCAAAAGAAGAAGAATTATGGGAAACTCAAATATTTCACCATGCAAAAATATAATCTTAAAAAAAGTCCTCTAAAACAAACCAAAATCCTCCTTCATAGATATTATATTACAACTCTATAACTAATCTACAAGACAAAATATCATGTTTCAAAAATCTTCATAATAAAATTAGACCTATTATTATTACCTAGGGGTCAAAATCCCTTAAGCTACAATACTCTATAAATGAATCGAAACACAATATCCCTTGCCTACAAAGGCAAGGCCAATAAAAAGCCTTTAGTACTTTACACTTACAATCAATCCCCTCTGCCCTTTGGTATCCTTGGCATCCTTGGCAGTTGTCCTGAGGCCATACAGCAGTTTGTCGGGCAGGGCAACAGGAAATCCCAGCCTGGTGGTACTGAGGCTGCCCGGCCTGGCGTAGTGCTGTATATACCCTTGAGACATAGTGCTGAAGACTGGGCATGCCCTAATTTCAGGCATATTCCTTTTCAGGGTCTGCCCTAATTTTGGGCATAGGCACTAAGGCTGCTACCATTCAAGGGTTTAGGACCCTCAAAAATTAGGGAAAGCCCTGGAGAGCGGGGCCGTTCCCAACTGGAACCTTAGCACCTGAAACCCAAAGGAAGAAGCCGACCCAACTGGAACAACCTTAGCACCTAAAACCCAAAGGAACAAGCCGACCCAACTGGAACAACCTTAGCACCTAAAACCCAAAGGAACGAGCATGGAACGAGCGAGCAAACAAACTGACATCAATCACAAACCATTCCAGTCATTATTGCAAAAAGTCGAACTGTGAAGTCTAGGCTGACGTTAATGAAGTGAGAGTGTTCCCTTTGGTTTCGGAAAGAAAGAGACAAACAATGACATTAAAAAATACACATACTACGGAACAGGCGAGGCCTGGTCCAGTATGGTTGGGATCAGGGGCTCCATCAGGTGGGTAAAAGGTTCTACCATGGTATTTCCTCATAGCATTTTCACCCCCATTTGGTTCACATCTTTACAATGGTGTTACACACCACTAATGAGACCACAAAGTGGAACTGGAAGAACCATAAGTGGAACTAGAAAAACCACAAGTGGAACCAGCACATGACCAACTGCTCTCCAACAGAGGACAGGACAAAGGATGGCAGAGAAAGGGTGCCTTCATATGACAACAGAACCAGTTACAGTAAAAACATAGAGGGATAGAAAATATTGAAGAAGTGATGATTTTTATTTGGATGTTTTCTTAAGGGTTTCAAAAACCCAATACAAAACTCCTTTTTCTGAAATTGTTCAGGACAAAAATATATGACCAACACTTCTGACAATTATTCTTGCCTCGGTCTCTGAAATGTAAAACTTATTTAAAAACCAAACTCTCTGTCCACAGAGCCCATATCCAAAGTCCCAGAGGGTTTTTTTTTTGGGGGGGGAGGGGGGGGGATGTTATTGACATGAAAAATTGGCGAATTTATCCAAAAATAAGAAAATTAGTTGAATTAACCCTAGAAAAAGCCAAAAGAAAATCTCAAAATTTTTAATGAAAAAACAACAAAAGTTCTTGGAAAAAAATATCACCGATCTGGACTCAAACAGGAGTCGGAGGGAGAAATGAAAAATGGAGAGAAATGGACAGTAGTTGGCTGTAATGGACAGACAATACGAACAGTGAATGGATAGAAACAAGCCATTGGAAAAAAGTCGTCGATCTAATTTTCGTATTGAGAAATAAATAAATCATAGTGAACGATGTGGTGATGACGGTTCTCGTTAGTTCATCTATGTCCGGTTAAAGTTAGTTTCGTCTCTCATAATCAATAATCCTTGTAGATAGATGAGAGTCATTCTTTTGAATGAATGTTATGTGCAATTCCCTCCATTGTTTTTTTGTCGTCTTCATTCCAAACTGTCATCCGGTGCACCGCACGCAACCCCCGCGAACAAGATACGAGCACGCCACACTAGGCTACCATCCACCCGCAAGAGATAGAGAGAGAGAGAGAGAGAGCGCGAGCTCCCCGGCCCGCTTGTTGCGCCACGGCGGACGACTTCGACGGACGCGAGTTTCTTAGCGCTCGCTCCTAAAACGCTGCTTGTCAATTGCTGAAAACGGAATCGATTTAGTCTCGGGAGACACTAGTGTTTGTTTCTACAATACTATTTTAAACAGCTTTGTTTAACCGACCAAGTGCTTTGTAGCCATTTTGCTTCTCTGGAAATTGCGCAATTCTGTAATAGTTGTATTTTGTGGTAAGAAAATCCGGTACGGATCGTGAGCGCAGGAGAAGACGCGAATCATGGTGCTAGTACTGGCCGCTTCGAGCCGAGTATACATCGTCGCCAGTAGGTTCGCTCTTTGAAGGTACTTTTTTTCTTTTTTTTCGTTTTGTTTTGGAGTTCCTTTGCTCGGATCGGTGAAGCGTTTCTTCTGCCTGTGTGGTTGCTTCTTGTGAATGTGGCCTTATTTTAGTTTGCAGAATGTGTAGTGTGTGGTATAGCATGTGATATGTGTTTTTGTTTCCCTCATACTCTGGATTTCTTTTTTTCTTTCTTTCTTTTGTGTTACGATTGGCATCGTACTTGCACTTGTCAGATTTGGTTAGAAGAATGGAGGCGTTGAGGTTTCGAATTTGCTTCTATGGGTGTACATAAGCCTGGTATAGTCTGTGAGGTCTTTTAGGAGAAATCCTTGACCGCGGTTTCTGAGGCAAGTGAAGCTGCGTGAAGAAGTTGCATAATCGGAAACCAGGTGGGATCCGGTGATGCAAGGACTAGAACATCACTGTCGTGTACCTGCTTTACCTGGTATTGGCCTGCTTCATGGTCTGTTTCTGGGGCTCTCCTTCCGATCTCACTGTCTTTCTTTCGCTGCCGCTCGCCGTGTCTTTCAAGGACAGGTTTGTGACGGGGATGATGGTCTGGCGAGTCTTAATTCTTAGTTGAAAGCGGAAAATTGTGCCCTCTACCTTCTCCTGCTTACGTCAGTGTTCTCAAGAGCCGAAAAGTGGGAGCTGCTTTCCTCGAGCGCCTCAAGAGTGTGAGGATTGGAGTTTTGCTGTCCCCGTGTTCCAATCGCCATTGCTTATGGAGAAGAAAGAATAGGGCTTCCAAGTCCGACAGTGAAACACACACCGAATTTTCGTCGTTTTGAAGGGCATGCCGGTACTGGTCACTCTCGATTTCACATGCTTCCTGATCTTGTTAGTATGCGGAATCACTGCAACTGAACTATCGGGGCGAAGAAAAGAAATCTGCAGCAGGAAACAGAAAACACTGAACATAAATCTTATCATCCTCCGATTATTCTTTCATTGTGCTTCATCTGTTGCGGCTGGCAAGTTCTTGGCAGGTTCGCTGTGAAAGGGTCGGTGCCGCTTTCGATTCTTTTGAAATCTTCATCTATCCGAGTGCTGCTGCAAAGTAGCCTTGTTGACATTTATGCTTGCTGGTTTCAGGCTGATATAACCAGGCTTTTGCAAATGGCAGCAACTTATGCTGGGAAAAGTTTCTTCACCCTTAGGTTTTCATGGTTGAAGATCTGTATGGAAACAGGGTTCGGTTGGCTCCTTGGTCTGAAAGAGGCAGTGGCTGTGTGGGTGAAGGTGTGCAATCTGAAGACTAGGCCTCAAAGAAAGTCACCTCCTCAGCTGGTCCATAAGATCAAAATGGCTAGTTGCCACATGTCGATGGATGAGGTTGCAAAGACATACAAGATCACACCAGTCCGCAGGATATAACCTGGAGCCAAAAATCATAGAGATACAAAGTATGTATAGTATGCAATTGGAAACACAGGGGCATGTGCAAGATCCTTCTTCTCTACATGTGTTACAAGCAACCATTCTAGCCATATAGTCCAGTATGGTAGTTGCTGTCCATGTGGACATGCACACCTTATAGAGAATGGACAAACTTTTTCTCTGCACACTCCCTGGTTACCTCCTGCTATATTTCTTTTACTTCTACAGTTCCATATTAGTGTTTGTCTCAACTATATTACATCCTGTCATTACTACGGCTTTAGTTGGGGAATTAGAGAACATGATTCAGGTAGGTTTATCGATTTGAGAATTTTAGAGGGAACTTTGGCAGTATGATTGTTGTGGCAATACTAACAAGATGGTAACATACTCATAGATAAGCAATCCTTGTTGTGCTACTGTCTGGCTTGACATGACTTTTGATGAATCTTTGCAAATCTGGCATTTATTCACAGAGATTTTGGAGATCCTCCAGGAATGTCATAGAGTTGGTGGTTAACCATTCAGGATGAAGAGGTTCCTTGTGGTGATATCTCTCAGTTTTGACTTTTCTTGACAACTAGAGGAGAGATGTGAGCTGTGCCGACATGAGTCTGTAGTTTTTGTAACTGCTGGCCCCTGCCTTCTAAGGTTCTTTATCATGACATGTCTAAGTATAATTGTTATTGACAGCTAGAGGAGGATATTGTGCTGTATGTGGTTGATGAAAGTCTATAGTTTTGTGTTGGCTATCTGTTGGCTTCAGCACCAAGATTGCAGGAGCTTGGAAGAATTTTCTCTTTGGACATCTGCTTCATGGTTTCTTCACCATAGATCCATTTGGGTATGCACTTCAGCTGTTTTCAAGACATTTGTCATCGCTGGGACATATATACATCTAGCCTTGGTATTAGATCAGATATTGGCTGTCTACCAGTTTATTCAGGATTGTGATATCTGTTAACTGGGATGACCTGCAGCATGTCCCCAGAGCCAACCATTTCTCGGTGTGCCAGGCCCTCCCTTAGTGTCTCCTGCATGAACTTTTGGATTACTGAAGTTGGACATGGCTTAAGTGAAGTGACACAATTACTGCCAGGGGGTGAATTGATAGTCTTTTGACATGCTACTGAAATGTACATGTCAGGTAATGTTCTCCCCATTCCTTTCCTCTTGAATTATCAGGAACATTTTTGTGATCCTCCAGGAGTGTTGCATGCTTTGATCCATTACTTTGAGACTTGTAATGATGCCAAGCATTGGCCTCTGTATAATAAATTGGAACTGGATCCTGAGCCTGTGTTTGGTGAACTGAAATCCAGATGTGGGTTCATGTTCTTGCACAACGCTGCTGTGGTCTGGTTGGTAGCTTCTATCATAATTTCCTTATGGATGGTGTACTTTGAGCTGCAATGTGCAAAGCAATTGTATTATGATGATAGCAGGATAGGTGGATTTGTCTTGATTCTTATGTAGCTGGTGTGTCTTGATCCAATATGTGAAACCGATGTAACCTACTACTACATCCTGGACTGTTCTTTCATGTATCTGGGGATGCATGTCAACCTTGTTGTCAAGTGAGGTGATCACTTGAAAGCCCTTCAACAGCTTGCTGTATGCTCTGCCCAAGTGTTTGAAGCTGTGGGTGTACTGCATGCTGACATCAATTGCTTACACAACAAAGATTCACAGAACTGGTTCACAATTTTGGACTGACCTGGAACAGCTCTGGGCGAGTGCAGACCAGGTATGCAACGGGACTTGATACTCTCATACACTTCATTGTTTACCCTTCAACATCTTTGGAAATAGATTGCATGGTTTCCTAGTGTTTGAATGAAATGTTGGACTTGCAAACACCTTGCAACTAGTTGTGGATTCTATTTTCTGTTGTGTCATTCTAGATTCTATGCATTATAGCCATTCAAGTTGTAATTAGGTCACCATTAAGCCATGGATCTCTGTTGGGAACCTAAGGGTGCCATATTGAAGCATTCTTTTTCAAACCTTCTCAATAGTGAACCAAAAAGAAAAAAACGCTTAGGGCCCCCCCTTGTTATTTCCATTGCCAATGAACATAGATTGCTTAATCACATGTAGTGTTTGCTGATGTCTCAAATATCCAGGACCCCTCAAGTATATAGGTTTGTGTAATATTGAGTTCAAGAATGTGGTGATCGAAGGACATGTGATATTGTGCAAGAAGGTTCAAAAACCTATAACCAAGTTCTATTTTGATGGAGATCAGAAGAAATGTCGACACAAAGATTTATGCAAACTTGGATTCTTGCTTGGATCACTAGAACTAAACATATGCAATGTGGTGACTTTGATGACTTTGGGCCATTTTCTAATACTGAAAAAGGTCTTTGTACCTATCACATTGGCTTCTTTTGTTTTTTTCAATCACCAGGACGGAAAATTCACCAAAACTTTTGGAAAATCGAAAAATTGCAAGAAAATAAAATCAACACTAATAATGAAATGTTTGCAACTTCCATGTCCATATCGAGTCAAGAAATAAGCTATGAATTAAGAATGCTTATTATTACAGGCTGATAATAAATTAGGAGTGGTGGCAAAACAAAGGTAGGAATGCAAGGGAAAAATGCAAAGAGAAATTTCTTTCTTATTTGTCAATTAAAAAATAAAAATAAAATGATCTGTTTGATTTGGTATGAAGAAAAGATAAATATCCGATTGGTCTTCGTGTTGGCCTAGTGTTTTTCTTTTTTTCCAAAAATTTCTCAAAGCTTTATCCAAAATAGCGAGAATTTTCCACCCCAAAAAAAATCCCACTGTGTTACAGTTGGGCCCACATCATGGGAACGAGCCGCAAGCATCGAGAACATTTTGGGAACGTTGAAAAAATGATCCCATGAATTCAGTGCCACTTGTCGCTTAAAGTTCTCACGTTCCTAGATCAAGTTCTCACGGTAGGAGATCACATGTGGGACTAGAAGCTTGGGGAACGTGTGATTGGAGCTCTGTCAGAACGAGAAGTTCTCAATGTCAGTGTTTTCTTGAGGAATTTTTGTTTGTAGCGCCAAACCGGAGATCATCCATGAGAAGATCCTAAAAAAGTGGCGATTATACCTACGAACATTTAGCCAGATCTGGCTATAAGACAAAAATAAAGGACAAATCTTTTATCATCCTTCTATATTCGTGGCTACACAATGAAAATCAAATATCAGAATATGGCGATTTTCTTCTTTTTTTCCCTCTCACTTCTGCTGAATTGGCGACGGCAAAATCACTTCTTTTTGGCGAAGTTTCGCCAAGAAAAAAAAAGGCTCATGTGGGTCTAAATGCAGCTCCCTAGCAGCCAATTTTTCTGGATAAAATTAGGGATTTGGCCAAAAGAAATTTCAAAATGGCTAAAAGTATGAGTTTTGTTGGTATTCTAGTCGCCAAACTTCTACTTAAAAATGTATCGCCATATTTCAATATTGGGTTCTAGCATGTAGCCAAAAATGTGAAGGAATCTGAAACTTTTTAAGCTTTTATATACTGTTCATAGCCATATTTGTACGATCGCCAGTTCAGCTACATCACAAATATGAGGGAAAAAATTCCTGCTCAATGCTGAGCATCGTTTCCTTGTTCCCGAGAGAAAGTACCATGAGAACATCCATGGGAACTCGTTGAGAATACCGTAGATAGTATTTTTTTGTTCGAATATAGGCACTTGGGAGCGTGGCGATTTGGGGAACGTAAAAGAAACAAGTTCGGGAACTTCATCTCTCTCCTTTCTCTCCTCTCTTCGGTCTCTCGTTCCGTTGCAGCGAGAGGCAAGAAGAAGGCAAAAAAATGCGAGCGGGAAACAAACAAAGACTCCATTTTGGTGTTGCAATTGGGCATGAGACTTTTTGCGAATCAAAAGAAAAACTTCTAAGTTGATTCTTCGGTTGTCGATGATGCTGCTTTTTTGGCTTTTCAGATGGGAAGGGATCCGGAGAGATTTGAGAAGCTTTGGCTAACTTACTGTTGTTGCCGTGGAGGACGCCTATCACAGCATCGCCAGTCCTGTAGGGCTTTGGTGGGAGTAAAACTCCATTCTAGCGGAGCCTTGGGAGCAGCTTGAAGACTGAAAGGAATGACCAAAATGCGCCCGGAATTCTTTGAAGAATCAGAAGGACTCCGGAGGAGGAGGAGGAGGGAGAGAGAGAGAGAGAGAGAGAGAGAGATGGAAATATTTGGTTCGGTGGGGGGAAGTTGGCGATGCAGTTTGGTTTTAGGAAATTCTATTATGAGGAGGAGCGGACCGGGAGGAAGAGGAACGTGGCGGGCAGTTTCTACAGAGCGGTGGCTGGGCGCATTTTAGATAATTAGTATGAGTGAAGGATGAAACATAGTTAGGGGAATGCCGCGAGATGGCGACGACGACAGTATGCAGGAGTCTTGTCCACGGAGGGAAGGCGCAGACAGGTGCATTCTTCCATGTCAAGGTATATACGTTCACAAAGGGACAAGGCTTCTCAAATAGACAAGGTTTAGGGTTGAGTAACGTGCCTTCGGAAGAGGAGATCATTGCACTGCAGTCTTCGACAAAGTGAGAAAAAAGAGTATCAGAGATCTAAGATTTTACTCACATGGTCTTGGCCAATTTGCAGAGGAAATGCTTGAAAGTGATTCAGTAAATGCAGAATTTGGTAGGTTGTCTCCATGTTGCAGTCAGTCTTCATGGCAGAGCTTCCCAAATGCTACCTTATCATGTGCTCCCATGATAACAACAGTTCACAGTTGTTTAAGTCACTTAGATTGGCAATTGTTCAAACTCTTTTTTTGTGTGTGCAGGGAAAGAGCAGGATGCTCAGAACAGCACTGGTTTGTTTTGGAACAGAACAATGGAGGCGACAAGGGCTTGTGGTGAAGTGTGTACTGAACAAGTCCAGTGGAAAGGCAGGTGCCAATGGTGGATCGGTTGATCCTGCACGAGTGGCCCTAGAATGGTTATTTGAGCAAGCTCACTTATATGAAGCTCGGATGTCAGATTCCATGTATTCTCAGGAGTCAGGGCTTGAGCATGTTGTGAATGAGCTGGAAGTGGACCTTGATGCAGCATTGAATGCACTGTGTGCAAAGGAAGAGGAGCTTCAGGTGGCTGAACAGACAGTAAAGGCAGACCAATGGGAGGTTCAAATAGCCCGCTCTGCGCTTCAACAACGTGAGGAAGAACTTGAAGCTGCCAGTAGAAGCCATAGTGGTAAACGTGATGAACTGAAGTGTGTGAACCAACAATTAGTGCTGAAGGGGGAAGAGTTGCAGAGTGTTCTGAAGATTGTGAAGGAGAAAGAGATAGAGCTCTACCGTGCACAAGAAGCTTTAGGCAGGAAACAGGAAGAGTTAAACAGGTCTAGAAACTCTCTGCTAGAGAAAGATGACGTTCTTGCAAACACAGCTTCAAAGTTGAAGCTAAAGGACCTGGAGCTTCAGCAGGCAAATGAGCTACTTTCAAAGCAGTTGATTGATCTTGAGTTTTTGCGGGCCTCACTGCTTGCCAAGGAAAATGAGCTACAGAGGTCTGATAAAGAGAAATGTTGGAGGCAAGAAAAACTGGAGAAGACAGAGGCAGAGTTAGAGAAGCGGATGGAGGCCTGTCTGGCTGCAGAAGAGGACTTGAAGACATTGGAGCATGATGTGATGAGTTGTAGAGAGAGGGGCAAAGTCACAGCCACAGAACTATCCCAAGTTAAGATCTTGCTTTCAGGAGTTCAAATGGATTTGGATAATTCTCTAACGGCTGTTGCTGAATTCCGGCAAGCTGTTGATGAGCAGCAAAAGTTGATAGAACACCAGCATCAAGACCTGACTTCCCACAAGTCCATGCTGACATCTTATGAAACAAGTCTAAAAGCTGCTGCAATTGAGCTAGAGAAGGAGAAACAGCAGACAACCCTTGCAACGGCCATGCACGAAAACCTCAAGGATCAGCTGAAGAAAGAAAGTCAAGAGATTGAGGCCTTGCAGTCTGCTTTCTCAAAGGAGAAGGCTCTCCTACAAGACTCCATTCAAGAGGTTCATGCTCTCAAGAGGGAGCTTCAGCAGAGGGACTCAGCATTGTCTGACACATTGCTCAAGTTGCAGTTGAAAGAGACGGAGTTGGTAGGAGCCAAGCTAGAACTTCAACAAGTCAAGTCTGAGTTGTCCTGTGTGAAGCTCACCCTCACCCAGAAAGATATGGACTTACAAGCAGCTCAGAGAGCTGTCCAGGAGCTGCAGATGGAAGTGACTCAAGTCAGAAGTTTACTGCAGACCAAGGAGGACCAACTGGCCAGAGTAACTTCGCTCTTGCAGGAGAAAGAGGAGGAAGTTACAAGCTTGCGACTTGATTTGGACAACAATCATACACAGCTTTCACAAGCAACTTCCATTGTGAACCAACTAAGAGAGCTATCCCAGGCACTCGTAAATTCCACAGGCAATCAAGGCATCTTCGAAAATGACTCAATGCTAATGCAGAGAAATTGTGAGCTTTTTGTGACCAATCGTGCTTTGCTGGAGACAGAGCTGCGGCTCGAGCGGTTGCAAGAGCAGTGGTTAGGTGATGGAGCTTGGCGGCAAGAGCTTGAGGCTGAGCTGGAGGCAGTGAAGGAGACTTTGCAGGAGAAAGTTTTGCAGCTGCTGGAAGCACAGCACTTGCTCGCTACTAAGGATCAGGAGTTGAAGCAGCTTGTGGACTGCTTGGATGCTCATGAAACAGAACTTGTAAAGATGAGGGAGAAAGTTAAGGAGAAACCTGAAATTCTTACAAGATTACACATGGCAACTCATTTGCGAGAGCACTTTGGAGACTCTGCCCTGGAGCAGATGCAATTACAAGTGGCAAAGATGGAGGTGGATGGATCATCATCCATGGGAGCATTACACAGCTTGGAGGACTTGAATCTGGGTCTTCTTGAGGAGTGCTCTAGTGCTGATTTGAGTCTGACTTCCTCATCCTCTGCTTCCTTGACATTGTCTGCTTCTTCAGAATTCCACAAACCGCTAGTAGTGCATGCAGATATGGAAGAGGATGAAGATGTAGAAGATTTGCGATCAAGATTACGTGAAAGGGATGCAGCTCTTGAGGTAACAAGGGATGCAATGGAAAACCTCACCAAGTTAATCAAGCGCTTAATCTCTGGGGGAGGGCTTGATGGCCTAGGTTTTTCAGCAATTGCAACAACAGCGAAAGTTTAAGGCATTGTCACTTCTGCTTCCAACCTTTTTGAAGGCATCACTTTTGCTTGTATTATACCTGCTCAAGATTAGTTTGAATTATTGATGAGAAAGATTAGGGAGATTATGCAAAAAAGGAGACTGTATGTTGTGTTACAAAAATTGTTGTCTTTGGAGCACCATTACAGTTTTTCTAGTTTGAAATTCCATGTTGTGGGCATTTTCCTTGGTGTTGTTGAGACTACATCAGTGTCCAGATTGCTCATCTATTTGATCTTCAGCTCATGGAAAGAGGTCCACATTCTAAACCCCTGCTCTTGCAAATTTGCCAATTCCTTTGATTTCTCAAGAGATGGAGATCAGGAAGGAAAAGGCAAGAAGAGAGAAAGGGCAACAAGCAACAAGAGAAGGGAAAATTAAAATAAGGAAAAAAAGTGGAAGAAGAGCAGAGCTCAAAACCAACATGGAAAAAGCTTTCCAGCTTTAGCATAATCCTCTTGAGGTGAAAAGGGAGGCATTGGTACTTAAGAAGAGGTGTCAATTCAGGATTCACCAGGTTACTCCTTGGCACATATGAAAATCATTTTTGAAAATTCCCAAGGTGAAAACACCAAGTTCACAGAAAATCTTTTGTTCTAAAGGCAACCTCTCTATCTGTCTTCCTCTCTGACTGTCTCTTTTGTGTCCCTTCTTGAACTCAAAAGAAAGAACCTACTTCAACTCTTTAGGAACACTTACAATTAAGCCTGCTAATTAAGCTCCTCCAGCACTTGATCACCATATTGAGCTATGAAGAAACTCGGCAGACCTTGAACCAAAATCGAAATCATCACGAAGAAGAACATATGTTGTTGCAAAACTTCGATGCCTCTTTTTGATTCTATCATACAATGAGATCCTTGCAGCCCATGGCATAGAAAGCTTGCATGTCCAAAAGTTTGTGCAGCAATCGATGGGTGGCGTTGTTGTTGCACTCCAGGCCTTCATTTTATTCTACTGACAGCAGAACAGGAGAAGAAAAAGGAGAAGAAGAAGACGAAGGTGAAGAAGGTGATTCCAGATATTTTGGGTTTTTCTTAGATAGAAACACTGTTGGGCACACCCCTGCCTGTCAAGCCTCCTCCAGAATGGGGACGTAGGAGCTCGTACTCAAGCTGCACAGGACTATAACGGTTCTTGAGAGTTTTGTCGGCGTTTCGTCCCTTGATGAGGTCATCGACTGCAGCGATGTTCTTGGAGTAATTGTTGAAAGCTGCCAAGATCTGCAATCAAATGCATTCAATTAAGCAAACAAGCAAACCACCCACCACGCACCATCACAAGCAGCAGCAGCAGCAGCAGCAGCTAGAGAGAGCTTCACGAGCAGCAGCGATGGCACTGGTGCAGCAGCTACTACATTGCTGCCCAAATTGCTTTTGCAGAGTTAGGTTTCGGGTTTAGGGTTTAGGGAGCTTCTTCTTACCTTCTCGTCATTTGTCCAGTTTGCTTCGTTACGCTGGCCTAGGTACTCTTCATCGAAGGCATGGTTGGACAAGATTTGGATTGTGGTCATGACCGTAATTGCCTGTGTCTGGTTGGAGACAGTTTCGAAGTAAAATTTCTGGGGATGAGCTTGAAGCTCATTCCAATCCGCGGTGTTTTCTTCCGGGATGAGTCGCCGCATGTATGTGGGATGGTTGGGCATGAACCCTGCGTACTGGTATTGACCAAAATTCACTGCTGCATGATGGCAAGACGCCACCCACGCGATGGTGACACAGATCTGAACCAGGTTCTTCTTGGAATTGAGCTCTGGCCATCCAGGTGCATCTTTCTTGTCCGCGTGTCCCACAGTGCGGATCTCTGTCCACCAATTCTGGAGCTCCACATCGCGCACAACCTCGGCATCATTAGCATACGCTATGTCCACAAAGTCGGTGTACCAAGTCTCGATGGCTGCCCACAGATCAAGCCCATCTACTGCATATGGGTAATCTTCAAGCAGGAGCCGCAGTCCATGCTTTGCACTAGAATCCGGGATTGCCATTCCTCTGTGACCCAGCAAAACCCACAAACGACTTTCCTTTCTTAGTACTCAAAAGTTCATTAGATCCAAACACGTTAATATGTATAAAAAGTAGTTGCAATGGTTTCTTAATATTTCATATTGTAGAATAATGATTTCAGTTGGCAGTGAAATTTTTGAATTCACTTGACCCTCATTTCATTGTGAAGCTCAAAAACTTTCACCATTCTTTGAAACTTGAGATTGTGATTGACTCCAAGAAGTTTGAGTATTGATCTGAACAAGAGTGTGAGAAGCATACATACAAATAGAGCTAGCAAGGTAGATAGATAGATATATATTCATAGCACAAGTTTTGAACTAGAGAATTCTTCTTCAAGCTTGAGAATTCATCAAGCTCATAACTACACATGCATGGTCAATCCTGGCAAAATAAAACATTAAAGTGCGAGCTGGGATTGTTGGGCACTAACTAAGCAAGCTGTGCAGGAATACAAGTAGTGTCAAACCTTTTGACGAGGTCGGTAGGCAAGCCTTGTTCATCAAACCTCCAGTCGAGCTTGTACACAACAGCACCCAATTCCAAACAATATTTTCCCGGTGTGAAAGAAGATTCGATGATTCCACCTGCATTGATGAGTGATTGTCGTGCAGCCGAATTAATGTCCATTGTGTTCTTGAAATGTGGTGCGAGGATTAAGTTGATGGGATGCAACGCACTAAGTTGCCTATTGGTGGCGATGATAATTGGCTCAACTACTGCATGTGTCCTTGTACTGCAGCAACACCAAAGAAAAAATTACTAGAAACAAACATCATCAGAAACAAACAAAGCATTATGTTGAGTTAATTTTTGAACTTAAATTAGAAAAGTTTAGAATGAACGATTGACCATTTGTATGATTGCAAGGAAAGAGAAAAATAAGAGTGTGCATGTGTGAGTGAGAAAAAAAATTGTATGATGTTATTTGGAAATCAGTTGTGGGTGAGGAGGATTGTGGGAGAGCTAGATAGGGAGAGCTTACAAGTGGTTGACGACTTGGTGAAAAGCAGAGTCATTGGTCATGACATGAGTTTTGGCAAGCTCCCAAACCCAATTTTTGGTGGAGTCTTGGTCTGGTGGTAAGAAGACACGGCTATTTTTGGCACCGCCTGGAGCTGAAGGTGGTAGAGTCAACTCAATGGCAAGGACTTGCAAGGTTCCATCACTGGTCAAGAACAGGAGAGTCCGGGAAGCATAGAATGCAACATCAGGCTGAGCATTGATTCTGTTGATATACGTTATGTAGGTGTCATGGTAGTCCACCACGAACAACTTCTTTGCTGCCAAAGCCTGAAGCCAAAAAAAAAAAAAAGATTGATCATGAAAACTTTCAAAAGGGACTTTGATCCATAGCTTTGGTCCACTTTTATATGCTTCTACTGATTTCCAAGTCAAGAAGAAAAAGAAGAAAAAGTTCAAAACGAGAGAAGAATCTCAACCATTACCAAGTCAGGAAGAAGAAAGAAAAAATTCTGAAGAACAATCTTTTCTCTCTCTCCACACTTGTCAAAAGATCATGCAATACACCGAAGTACAGATGTCATGAAGTGACCTATTTGGACCAGAACAACAACAACAATGTTTCAAACAACATTCACTGATTAAAGTTGGAGCTTCATCAGATTTTGTCTCTTCTTCTTTGTGTACCGTGTAGACATCCCAACCATCTGGTAGTTGACTGTTCACATGCTTGGCAGTGATGGCTGAAACAGGATCACCATACTGTAATGGATCCATCTGACTCTTCAGCGGAAACTCCTGCACAACAACAAAATTCTCTCAGTTCGCTCAATTAGCTGAAGCTCCTTGAAAAAACTACCATCTTTCAAGACTTGAATATGATGGATGAAAACTAAGTCCCAGGAACATTTGTTCAAATTTTTAACTTAGCTGCTTTACAGTCTTAACGTGATCTCAAGTCTAGAGATCTACTAAAGTTTATGAGGAGTTTGATTGAGATTCTAGGAGGAATGAGTTGTAGATCCTAGAAACTCTTGGCAATCAACAGCAGCTTACCGTGACTCGTGTGATGACCATGGGGTTGAGACCTGCAACAAATTCTCGAGTAAACTCCGCGTTGGTTGACCATGAGTCCTTGTCTTCTGCATCATGAACGAGCAACCAAGCAAACAAACAAACAAATGTTAATGTCCAATGCAGAGTTATAGAACAACACCCAGCTGATCAGCTCACTGCAGCAGCTCTCTCAGTAGTACAATGTCTTCTCCTCTATGACTGTTTCAAGTTAGACTGTTTCTTCTCTTAGATCAACATCTCTGTTTCTAAGGAACTTCATTTGATGCAGAGCAGCTCATGATCAGCAACAACAAACTTTTGCTCAAGCTGCTGATCAACTCTGGGATGCAGCAGCTGCACACATGGAACCCAGAGACAATAATCCACATGTGCATTGGGTTGCTTTCCTTGGATTTGCGAAGTCCTCGAGATAGATCTATGCCACTAGTGGAGGTTTTTCCACGGATTAAACTAGAGTTCTTAGAGTAGAGAATTCCTTCTGCAGGCAGCAGCAGTTGCAAAAGTTGCTCATGAGGTCAGCTAGCTCTACTGCAGACCTTCAACGACGCCTGGCAAAGGATATAGCACCGAGGTGGGGTCGTCGCCTAATCCCGGACTGTTGAAGATGCTGTGGATGAACTCGAGAGGATGGGTAATGATATTAACGGAACCCTCTGGTTGCAGATTCTCCAGACCCTTGATCGCACCCTTGGGCGCGTACATTTGGAAGATTTGTTCAAAACTTTGGAAGTTCACCGCTGCGTTAATCTCCATCGCGGCTGCCAGCGATATCAGCGCCTTAGAAGTCAGGGATTCAACACCAGATCTGATTGTGTCGGCCAAGAAATCGTCGTTCTTGTACTGCGCGAATGCCTCGTCTCGCGGAACGTAAGTCCATGGAGGTAAGGTTTGTGGAGGCGGGCTCTCGCACTCTGGAACTGCAACAAGAAGAAGCGAAGTTCAGACGAAGCAAGCCCACAATCCGCATGAAGACAATGCACGCATCTGTGCAGAACCTGCACCAGCTGCTCTTCTTCTTCTTCTTCTTCTTTCTCTCTCTCTTTCTGGATCAGACTAGCTTCAGCATTTCTGCTTACCAGTTTTGGTGGGACGTCGTCCAGTGCGGCATCTGCGAGGGTAAGGAAACTCCTCGGATCCACCGAGAATGGGACGCTTATAGGATGGGTTACAGTCCGGATTGCCCAAGTCGTTGTAGACGGCGTAGTCATAGATCCGGTCCTGCACCCTTCGCTCACCCGTTCCATCGCCGCGAAGGTTGTTGAGCTCTTCCGCTCGCAACGCAACTAAACCTGTTGGAGTTTGCGACGGCAGATAAACCTTTGAAGAAGAAAGCATAGAAGATCGATCATCACAACACAAAAGGAGATCTTCGTCAGATCATCGTCATCATCACCACCACCATCATCATTGCATTCTGCAAGATGCAGGTGAGGACTGATCGTGTATTCTGATCAAAGCTTAGACTTGCTGCAACACAGCTACTGGAGCTACTACAGCTAGCTAGCCTTGCTTCTAGATTCCATCTTAAAGAAACGAGAACATGATTAAGCTGCTGTTGTCGGTCGAGCTACAGGGATTGATGATCATGGCTTATGCAATGGCAGAGCTGCAACTGCAAGTTCCTTGGAATTAGTTTTTGTGCACCTGATTGCTGAAGAAGATGCGACCGGGCTTGTTAGAGGTGTTGTACACCCAGGAGTTGCAAGGGAAGTGGATCACGGTGTTCTGGTCGGGAAGCGCAAGGCTGAAGGAGACCAGGAGGAACTCGAAGGGGTGACCGTTGTGTACAATGATGGCACCCACAACACCGAAGTCTTTGGCCACAGGAAAGGTCAAGTCGAACTTTATGTCTTTCTCCACGGGAAGATCTGGCACTTCCGACCAGTTCGCAATCTTCAAACCTGGGCTTTGCAAACCTTTTCCTGTCTCTGCAAGGATACAACAAGATTTCTCCGGACGTCACTACTACCTATTGTGCTCAAGATTTTGCGAAGATGATCCCGACCCATCTCTGGTTCCTGGCGAGCAATTATCTAGATATTCCTAGCTCAGCGATTGCAGTTGCAGGTTCAAACAAGTAATGTTCTTGCAGATCGACTCTTCATCCGGAACGCAAGAATATTGCTCACACAAGTTCAGGTCATCAACATATATGGGTTTTTTTGAGAGGAGTTGCAGCTTACTGGGATCAACAGAAGTGCTGCTAACGAGCTCCACACTAACTTTACCACCCAAAACATCAGACAAGTCGTCGATTCCGTCCCGACCCAAGTCCGTCAAGTCGAGCGCCAGCAGCCTCTTTCGCAATGTCAGAGTACCCTTCAGGTGGATGGTACCGGAGACGGTTGAATCTACAGCCACAGGTTTGTGCGCGGGAAGAATCCCACTCACGAAACCCTCCACAGTGTGTTCCAGCCCTGCGAGCCACGACTCCTCCTTACCACTTTGCGCATTTCCGGATGCCATTATATATATTCTTCTTAATCACCAACAGCTAATAATTCTAGATCACCCACCACAAGCTGCTCAAGTATCCAATATCAGATCTAATTCTTTGTTGCAGGATTCTTAAAGCTCTCTAGCTCTAGCTTTAAACTCTACATATAAAAAAACCTCGAAAGCAGCAGCAGCAGCAACAGCAGCAGCTAATTACATACAATCAATCAATCTTCCACCACCAAAAGCTCTCAAATTTGACACTGTATGATGATGATGATAATGAGCAGCAGCAGCAGATCTACATACGAGACTTAGTAATATTGGAACAAGAGGTTTGAGTTCTAATGACAATGCTGCGCTGCAATACAACTTATAAAATGAAAAGTCTAGTATTGTTGTGCACACAGCCAAGCTGTGCAGAGCTTCTGATCTTCTTCTGAGACTAAGTTTCCATTCAATAATATATATATAATTGAGCTCAGCTAGGCTACAGCAGAGCTAGCCTTTGCAAATCTCTCAAACTGAAACTTAGAAACTTGGGCTTGCTTGTGGATATTGCACAAAACACACAGAGGATGATGCTGCTGCTGTTCTTCTTCTGCTCATGAGATCCAAAGAGTGGTGAAATGTGCCATATATAGGGTTTTGCTGGGATAAGAAGAGCATCCCCCTACTTTTCTTTTCTTTCTTCTTTTTTCTTTACTTTTTTCTTTTGTTCGCCAAATTTCGTCAAAAAGGCGAAACTCAAAACTCCAAAATTCAGAAAATCAAGTGATTTTGAAGGGTTTTCAAGTTGTCACAAGGTGCAGGAAAAAGGTAACCAAAAAATAAATAAAGTACTAAAAGTTGCCAGATTTCTATACTTGGGGTTTTACACAGTGAGTGAGTGAGTGTGTTGTAGCCAAAATAGAAAAAGGATATTTAAAGCTTTTTTTATTTCATAATCCGTCTTTTAGCCAGATTTGGCTAAATTTCATTAAGGATGATTGCCAAAAAAAAATAACTTTTTGTTTTTGGACACGTTCCTATAGATGATAGATACCCACTTTGGCTACAAGACAAAAAAAAACACTGGATTGGAGTGGGTAGATGCAAATGTGCACGTTTCAGTTGAGGGAGGAGGGTACTAAGCTTTTTAGCTAGCTTGTACCTTGGGCTGCTGCTGCTGCTGCTTGCTGCTGTTGCTGTGCTGTTTCTGAATCCTGGCGAGGAAGAAGTACTCACCTAGTAGTGTAGTGTTGCAGAGAGGTAAGGAGAGGTGCACAGACTTCAGAGAGCTATAGTCCAGGCAAAAGTTGCACCCACGTTTTTCATCTTCTTTCTTCAACCACAAGGTACTACTACTAAGGGAAACTAGTGTTATTCGGTGTTGTCGTCTTTGCAAATTGCAACAACAGCAGCGGGCAGGCGTACTTTATGGATTCTGGCTGACTTCCACATCTGCCTTCGCTGACACCCACGTTTAGTACGAGTAATAGTAGTGGTATTTTCATTATTGTTATTATTTTTTTTTCAAGTTTAGAAGTCGTCTGACGATGATGGGCAGATATGTGGTCAAGGGGTTGTAAGGATACAAAAATAAAGATGCACTAAGGACTTTTAAAATGTTGATTAAGTAGTCAACATCATCTATGTGAAAAATGTAAAAACATGGTGACAAAATATTAGCCAAATCGGGCTATAAACCAAACACGATTAAGTATAATTCTTTATATGATTAAGTGGCAATCATCCCTAAGAAAAAATGTTTACCCAAATCTGGCTATAAACCAGATATGGGTGCACGAATCCTTGATCAATCTTCTTCTATACTAGTTTGAACCCCGTGCCTAATGCACAGGTGTGTGTGTATTTGACAGTACATATTACAAAATTACAACTACAAACTAGATTTTCAAAACCTCTCTATATACCACATTGCTAGGTTCTTTTTGGGGGAATTTATTTACATTGTTTCAACCTGAATTTTTTTTGTTTTACACATTCTAACATTTTTTGTGAAAAGGAATGGCCCTAATCGCCAAATTTAGAAAAAATAATTTAATTTCGCCAAATACATATAAATATGGTCTATAGCCTAATTTGACTAAATCCTCTTTGTGGGATAACTAATCACAAAAATTGAAAGAAAGCAAACCCTGTATAATAAGGTTTCTTTTTTCTCAAATTCCTTAGATAGGTGCAATGGTGAGGATCCCCAGCTTTAATACAGCAGTTTTTTTTTTTTGGCGAAATTTCGCCAACTGGCAACAAAAAAAAACCCAGTGCGACCTCTAGGAAGGAATTTTTAAAAAGAACTTCGAGAACATTCGCCATATTTCTTAGAAGAAAAAAGAAAAAAAAAAAAGGGGAAGAATTTGCCAGATGTAGACAGTGAGCCCGTGTAGCTTGCCTAGATTTAGGCAGGATTGCAGAAAAAACTCTACTGTCCGCCTAGGACAGTCGCCATTTAATGTAAATGAATAGATGAAGGGACGGACGGATGGATGGATAGATGGATGACAGGATGGATGGATGGAAAGCTTCATTTCGTCCCGACGTCCTTTACTATATGTAATGCTATGGTTTACACCAACGTATTGAAGACCAATTACGAAAATTTGGTGATCTTCAGTATTTGATTTCCTCATTTTTGGCTATTGAAACTGTCAAAAGTCACTTCATTTTCCTTTTTTTTCTCTTTCTTTCTTTCTTTTTGGCAAAACTTTGTCAGTAAAACAAGACTCAACAGGCTTGACAATTGTTTTTTAAAGGAATTGTTTTTTATTTTTAATCTAAAAATTAAGTTAGGAATCATCCATAAGAAGCAGAGATTATATATATATATATATATATTTTTCCCCCAATTTTCTGACATTACGTCAGTTTCAAGCATCCTAAGAGGGGTCTGGCATTAACAGGTTCCTCGAACTTATCTTAACATTTAAAAAAATACACAGAAAATTTGCTACCAACTCCAGAGATAGATACATAGATAGAGGGGATATGAGTCCCTGGCTGCGCCCTGGCTGCGAATGTGTGTGCTCGCCACATTTGATCTGTGTGGGAAGATAATTTATGTATGAATGAAGTGATATAGTTGTCATGCGGTGAATGGTTAGAATACACTTTCACTGATGTGAAACTTTGAGTTAGTTTTTGCCAAACACCATGAAATGTTCCTAACATGTATTCCTTGAGGAAAATGCCCTAGCCAAAAACGTATGCATACATGTATATATATGTACATAAATATATTACAATAGATTCATATCAATATGTTGAATTCCTTTAAGCATCAGCATACACTTTCTAGTTTATCTGGAGGACACCTTATCCAGCAGAATTTCTCCCTGGCATGGGGTGGCGTGCTGGATGGCGTGCTATGAAATTGAAATGTCCTCTAGTGGGCATTTCACTTTTTTCCTATGAAACCTGGAAGATACCCAATGGGTATCGCAGATGCTTTCCCTTCTCTTTTTGCTTGGCTTGTGCTTTACCTTGAGTAACACCCAAGGTGTGAAGAGTTCCCAAAATAAATCCCCCTTGTCTCTGCCTTGGGCAGGCACTTATTTCAGGAACACCTTACTCCTTGTGTGATATGCATATCATACACAAAAATTCATTGATATACATACCAGACTCATATCAAGCTTCACAGTACTCCCCTACTTCACTGATGTGTCAATTGCCAAGCACTTGGCTATATGCAAGTTTTAATTAACTATCAGTTACCAAGACCCAGCTGGTATGCTCCAATTTCAATACCAGACCAATATTGGTCTAATCCTTGTAATTGTCTACAAGCTCAAAGAGCAATAATACATAGAATCTTTAAATGAATTGGAAGGGTGCTTATAAGAAAAAATGCTCATTTATGTAAAAAGAGGTTATTCAAATGTAACTATTGTTTACACATATTGTCTTATACATCCTACATGATTACTACTAGTTGCAAAAATTCGTGTGAAATTTCATTGATGCAATTCTTTTTTTTCTCCAACGACCAAGTCTAAGTCAAATCCTTCACTTTGAAGGGCAGGGTTCACAATAGCCCTTCATTGTCAAGGGCAACCTTGTCCTTCAAGTTTAAGGATTGGCCTGGGGTTCTGCCAAATGTGATCATTATCCACCAGTTGAACCCAGAAATGGTGACCTGGGCGATATTTGGGTACTTCACGAGGTGAGTTGCAACATCATATAGTAGCTCAAGTAGCTGTGTTAATTTTTGACAAAGCTTGGACCATCCATATGACAAGGCACAGCCGCACATTATTGTTACAGACAAACTAAGCTACAATTTGTCAGTCTGTTATTTGTGTGTGTGTGTGTATATATATATATATATAAAGGTTTTCTCTCATCAATTGTTACACATATTCATGTTGAAGAAGCTATATACTTCAGAGAGTCCCCTGTCATTATGACACATATGTGAGATAGATGCTATGGTTTCATCCATTTTGTAAATGAAAGATATGTAATGTTTATTGTAATTTGACATTAGAGTAACATTTGTCATTACTAGTGTTGGGTGGGTGTTTGATTTTGCACTGATGTACTTCATATGTATGTGTGTGTGTGTATTTTGTAGTGTTCAGAATCAACCCAATTTCTATTGGGATTTTTACCATGTTGTCTGTGTAGTTTCTGGATCTGAGTGCAAAGTTAACATTTATCAGGTCACATATAGCTATTACGAGGCCAAGGTTAGGGGGAAAAAAGAAGGCAAAGGTACAAGCATCCAGCATAGATGCTGGTTTGGATGAGTGGCGATACAAGTGTTTGTCATAACTTTTGTTCAGGCAACTTGAACCAACAGCAGTGTACCCTCCAATTGCAAGCTAGTTATGACTAGGTTGTTACATGAGCCCCGACTCATTTGACATCAGGTTTCACCTTGGTAACCTAAGACTAGTTTTCTGAAAGGCTAATCCAACTTTAGCCCTTAGGAAAGAATTTAAGAAAAGACAAGACAAGAACTTTGAATTGGCCTTTATGTCTAAAATGCTGTGGTAGAAAATATGGTGTTGTATTTTGCAAGTTGGGTGCAGCCCCCACGCCCTTTCATATGGATGTGGAAGAGCAAGAAGGTCATGCACAAACTCTGTCATATGCAAGCACTTGTCAAGTTGGATGCAAGTGTTTCACATCTTGTCTCACAGAGTTGAAGGCTTTGAGAACTTCACCAACACCCCAAACTACTTGACCCTAGGCAATGTGAACATTCTCATACCCTGGTTATGAGAATGTTCTATATCATAGGTAGTGCAGGCCGTGATAATGGGCTTTTGCTATTCCATATGCAGATGATGTTTTTACTTAGGTCAAACTCCAGTTGGGTTTTCAGTAGTTTTTTGGTTTTTTCCATTAGACCAGTGTTGTTAATTCAAGTGAAGACAAGATTAGTTGTTGAGGGAATCTAACTTCTTTGCTTGGACAGACCGTCATCTCTTTTGCTCTCTTCTCTTAGTAAAAAATTCCACTAAACCGTAGTCCCTATGCAGGGTTTGAACACGGAATGTGGAATTGACTTTGGGTTTAATTCAAGTAGGTTTTGTAAGTTCAAAGGTATTTCCAGGGAATATGGAGAAAACCTGCTTCTTTTTTTACTATTGGAGACCACATATGCTGATCGGCCAAAGTGAACCTGTTATACCTATTGGGCAGCCATGATGGATGTATGGATGGTTAGTGGTCATGAAACAATTTTCTGTTGGATTCAACTTTCCTAGCCAACCATGGTGGTAAGCTCGGTTGCTTATTTACTACTTACTTAATAGCAACCCATTTTAGGGTTACTAGAAGGTAGGTAGTAAAAACAGCCCTTACCTATATAGGTAGGTATAAACTATCCACTTTACTTTTTTAGTACTCACCCAATTTTCTTACGTATCTACCTATATAGAGGATCTACTTATATAATGGGGTTACCAAGGTGAAACCACTCTATATTAACTCAGTTTGAGATTCACCCATAACCGAGTCGTAACGGGCATCCCCCCCATTGGACGGTGTACTGGTGGGTGCTGGTTCACTCTGGCCAATATCACATGGAGCTTCTTCTCAATTCATATTGCATTGAGTTTTTATTCTTCTTTTAAAGAACTTTGCAGAGAGTATGAGTGTAGTGTAATACTTTGTCGAGCCCACTTGTCCTGTCAGGGGTGTTCTGTGTAGGTAGCAGGGCATTACACCTTTGTGAACTGAGTGCACAGACAGACAGATTGAAATGCGTACTTAAAGACCTTCTTATCCAAAGCTCTCGAGTTCTTTGCACCCCAAGCTGGATAATCAACATGACATATTTCTGGTAACAATATTCTTGTTGCGCCAGCCAGGTAAAAGCCTATTCTACTGTCATAAACAGGCCCTCATTAACCTTGCGTCTAATCGTTGCCTCAATCTGCCATGTTGTGTCCAGCTTTCTCACACAAACAACTTGAGAGCTAATGGATATGGACATTTTGTTTGGATTAGTTTGGTTTCAATAGCTTGATGCCATGGTGCCCAGATCAACAAAATCTTAAATTGTTAAATGAGTAGCTCAATTTTACTAAGCTAGAGAAAATTTCTTGAAAGCTTGCTTTTTTCAGCTCTTACTTCTCAATGGGTGCTCATTTTAGATTATATAAGCCTCTAGAGAAATGAGGGGTGTGTCACATTGTCGCCTTGCCATTTACATATTCAAATATTTCACCATGCAAAAATCTAATCTGCAAAAAAATCCTCTAAAACAAACCAAAATCCTTCAAGATATCATAACTCTATAAGTGATCTCAAGTTTCAACAACAAGCCAAAATATCATCTTTCAAAAATCCTCATATAAAAATAGACTTACTACTACCTAGTGCCCGAAATCCCTTAAGCTACTAGACTCTATAATGAATCTAAACACAATATCCTTGCCAATAAACTCCACTCCTTGTAGGAGTTTGTTAGATATGGATCTATTAAGATTATATTACCTTTTATAGATCAGGATTAAAGCTTCCAAGGCTATTTTGGTCTCCTTTTTTTTCTCTGCAAATCAAATGAGTTTTCTGTAATGGTATGTATATTCTTGTGACATGTAATAATAGATTGTTGTTTTTATATATTGTCTTTAGGAAAACATTTAGTAATGGTACTTGGAATGAAATTGTAGCTTTAAAGTATATAGACTGAAATTCTAAACATGTATTTTCAGATGATTTGATTGGCTAGTAGTGATGTCATTGTTCAAGGTCCCGAATGCCATGTGAATAATATCTCTTTGATGTGGTTATGACCCAAATGTTGGGCGACTGCTGCTCTTTTGATTTTTTGTTAAGAGCCTCGGATTCAAGGTCTCCTTTTTAATTCTAAAAATCAAAGAACCTGGGGTTCTGAATTTTTGTTTGCAAATTTTCAGAATTTCAGAAGCTCTGGTTCTCATTCTTTAATGTAGTTTTTAGGATCAAAGGAACCTCAAGTTGTGGGTATTTTCTAGAACCTCTCTCTCTCTCTCTCTCTCTCTCTCTCTCTCTCAGAGGGTTGAAATTGATTCTTTGATTTTGAATATAGTCCAGTGTATATATTATACATGAGTTGGAATTGATTCTTTGATTTTGAATATCATCCAGTGTATACATGTACATGTTTTACTAAATGATTCCAGGCAACCCAAAAATGTGAGAACCATACAACACTGGTTATCGAGTTAGGATAGTCTGGATGCCCAGGCCAAGCATCATCAAGCTTGCAGACAATTAAGTGCCTCATAAGAGTCTGTCTTTTCTCTTCCATTTTTTTTGTACTGTAAGCAATACTGGCGAGATCCAGACAGATTTCGCCTTAACTGGTGACACTTTTGTGCAGGAGATTGCTTGAAATTGTAGCCAGACACAGGTGTCTACAGGCTCCCTGAATATTATGGGATTTTTTTGGGCAAATTCTTTTTGAGAAAAGGGTGGAATTTTAGCCAGAAATTTGAGGCGGTGTTGCCATTTGGTGATGAATTTTTTTGGCCCCCCGCCTAAAATTTAAAAAAAACTGCAAGCTAGGAATATCATTGTTGAATGGCTTCAACACTCGGTATTTGAGCGATATCTCTGTTTAATGTACACATGACAGTTGAGGGAGGACCTGAGCATCTCTTTGTTGAAAGGACATGAAATTTTGTTTTGTTGAAGTACTTGAGCATCTCTTTTGTTGAAGGACATAAAATTTTAGACAGAAGCTGAACCAATATTCAATGCTCCTGCTGCAGAGTAGCTTTCTTTTTTTTGGTTCCCAATTCCTCATGGAACCAAAGAGGTGAGCGTCACTAGGCAGATTTTCACTAAACTGGCAACTCTTTGGAGCCAAAGAGGCGAGCATCACTAGGCAGAGTTCGACTAAACTGGCAACTCTTTTGAGCCAAAGAGGCGAGCATCACTAGGCAGAGTTTGACTAAACTGGCAACTCTTTTGAGCCAAAGAGGCGACCATCACTAGGCAGATTTCGACTAAACTGGCAACTCTTTTGAGCCAAAGAGGCGAGAACATCACTAGGCAGATTTCGACTAAACTGGCAACTCTTTTCCAGAGAACTCATAAATGTGTGGCCAGTAGCATGAATCTGGCGACGCCACCATCGCCCCCAGAAACCCAGTTTTCTGTCACAATTTGGCGAATTTTCAACAGAAATATTCTTCTCTTTTCAGAAAACTTTGTCACCTTTTTGACGATTTTTCACCAAAAACAAATAAAAGACTGGTCCTGCACCCACCAACACACTATCCACTAGATGCTCATAACTGGATGTGGATGAACTTCAACTGAGTTAATGCCTGGTTTCATCCCCGTAACCCATTCTGTAATTAAATAGGTCGTCCCATATACGGGTAGATATGTAGGAAATAATGTGACTACTAGACAAGTAGATGTTACACGTATAGGTAAGAGCTTTTTTTTACTACCTACCTACCTACCAAGTAGGTAGTAAAAAAAGGGAATTGAACCAACCATCGTTGTTAGCTACAGAACTGAAACCCAACAGAAAACTGTTTTCTGACCACTTATCATCCATCCTTCATGGTGCACTAGGGGGTGCTAGTTTACTATGGTCAAATTTTTTGTGTAGAGTAGAAACCTCGAAAGGGGCTATTCTGAGAATGAGAGCCAAACATGGAACCTCCCCTTATGTAAACAACTTTTTATTTTTCCACGGGAACGTGGGAACATATAAAATTGGGGGGGAGTTCCCCACGGCATAACACTCTAGGGTTCTTATGCTGGGGGAGATCCCTCAAAATACACATAGAAATTAAAAAAGGGAGTTGTTTACATTGGAGCTAACAAACCCTCCACATACACTAGAAATTTTTTATTGGGTCTTTACACATTCTTGTGAGAAACCAAGGTGAACTATTTGGGGGTGCACATTAAACCATACACAACCATGCACCCCATATAGTGGACCTCTGAATGATGATGGTGGGCCTTGTTAGCAACTTTTGCAATAGAAACTTCTTTTTTTTTTGCGCATACTTTAATTGTCATTTGCATTGAACATGATGCACTTCTCCTTTTCTCCACTTCAAATTTGCCTGACAACTTGAAGGTGGATAGAGTGGATAGAATGTGACTCGGTGTTGGTACCCTACATCATCATTTTCCATTGAATGAGCTTAAACCCTAAACCCATTTTCTTTTTCTTCTTGGGCATAGCAACATTGTGTAGGTTTGTCGCACCATGACAACACACCTTCTTGGAAGGGTGAGAAAGAGTAGTAGTCAGGGGAAGCAATAGTGAATAGTAGTATATCGTGCCTGCCATAACGATGATGCGACAAATAATAATGGGTTTGTTTTATGGATAGAGCTTGTGACTCCTAGAGGTATATACAGATGTGATATGGGTACGACATACATTTGTACCCTAATTCTAATGTAACATTTTTGGACTAAGTGCATGTACATAATTTGCACCCTAATTCTACTGTAACATTATTGGACCAAGTGCACATACATAATTCATACCCTAATTTTAATTTAACAATTTGGACTATGTGGGCATACATAATTTGTACCCTAATTTTAATTTTGTAACATTTTTGGACCTATGTGAGCATACATAATTTGTACCCTAATTTTAATTTTTAACATTTTTGGACCTATGTGGGCATACATAATTTGTACCCTAATTTTAATTTTTAACATTTTTGGGCTAAGTCCACATACATTATTTGTACCCTAATTTTTTAATTTAACGTATTGGGACAAAGCTTTTTAAGCTAACATGCAATGCTTGTTGTGTTGCAGAAAAGCATGGCAGTGTTGAGTTTTGGACAAAGCACCATGGAATTTGGCAGTTGGCAGTGTTCCGGGGCCAGAGTGAATACCAGCAACCACGAGCATACCACGAGCTGCCCATTTGTAAGGGGTGACAAGAAGGCATTTTTAAATCCACAAATTGATCAATTCTTTTTTTTAAACAAATATTAAATGACATTTAAAATTTTTTAAGGGTTTAGGGTTTAGGGGTTTAGGGTTTGATCATCCAATTAGAGAGAGCAGTCAGTCAGAAAGCTGCACAAAACCGCCCTTGTTGTTCATGTGTTCTTTGGATGGATTTGTTATGTACCTAACATGCTCAAATTCCAATAGCTCGTGAACTAATTATTACAAGAATTTTTTTTTGTCTCTTTGAGTGTTTTTCAAAAGATTATTGGAGCCGTTTCCATCCCTTTTTTTTTTCCTCTTTTTGAAGGACAAATTATGCATGTGTTTGGTGTTGTAAATGGAATTAAAGTCCACATTGTTTGGTAGTATGAGGGATATTATTTTTGCATGAGATCGAGCATGTCCAATATAAAATGTATTTTAGTTGCACGTGACAAAAAGAAGTGTTAACCAACTATTGGACTTATTTTTTCAACCCCTTTTTACTTTGGGAGGTTTTATGTTGCTCATTCAAGCCCAAATGAAGGTCTATAATACCTCTATAGAGGCACCAAGTGAAAGGTTACTTAGACCCTTTAAAGTTGTCAAGCTAAAAGTGACAAGAAAGTGAACAAATGCTCTCTAAAAGCCTAAGTGTTTGCTCACTAGCCTATCTATCCAACCATTTTTATGTGACCAAAAATATTAATACATTGCTAATGATTCTCTCTTTTCAAATTGTTACATGGACATTTTTTTGTCACAAATTCATGGATTACTTTCGGGAAAAAAAAAATCACCAATTTTTTCTTAGAGCATTAAAATCATTGAAAATCTCCAGATTTCTATATTTCGTTCAACATAGCCAAAAATACATAAGAACGTTTTTTTTCCTTTTGATATTTTAATAGCCAAACTTGGCTAAATTAGCTTATCGTTGATCACCACCTCAGCTACATAAAAAAATTGGGAATATGTATATATATACATTGCAATTTTCCTTGATCTCACCTTTAATTTTCATACCTTTTTGTGTTTGGATTTTTTGTGTCTTTTCAGTTATAAGTAAAAATATTCCAAGTCTTCTTTTCTTTTTGGAGAGAACACACGGCCACCCTCCCACCCCTTCCCCAAATCAATGCTCAAAGCATCAATTAGTGCCCACCAAAGTTTCAAATATATGCACCAAGATTTTGACAAATTATCAATTTAGTAAATTTTTAATGTAAAAAAAAAAGTTTAAGCATTGTTTTCCATTTGAAAAGAAAAGCACTTTGTAAACTTTCAACACCTAATATATACAAGTGACAATTTTAGAACTACTTGTAATATGGTAAAATAGAGGATGTTACTTGTATGAACACACATGAACACTAGCAAAAGCTAAATGAACCTAGAGGTTTTGGCACCACATGGACATGGTTAAAAGAAAATCATGCATGATCATTGATGATTAAAAAAATCCATTGGAATTGAAATTCAAAAGTTTTAAATGAAATTTTTTTGTTTCCTTAATTTAGTTCTATTTTTTTAAGCTCTGCCCATGCGCAATGCCATTTCCTTAGAAATATTTAACAAATTAGGTGGGTTTGTTACCAATAAGGAATCTATTTTCAAATTTGAGGCTATTTTTATGCATTGTAAATGCATTTGTGGGAGTACTTCTCCTTATGACATTCAGATTTTTCAAGACGTAATTCTTCATATGGGTATCTTTTTTCAAGGGTGCTTTTGAAAAATAGGTATGGCACCCAAAAAAAGAGGTATGGGTATCTTTGTTTGAAGTGGCAAGTGAGGGGTACAAAAAGCAACCTAAACCCTAAACCCATAATCCCAACCAAGCCTTCCTAACATAGACCTTTACTTGGACACCCATACCTCATCCTACTTGATCACATCATTATACTGAAAAATAAATAAAGGCATATTTGTGATCCACACCATGATATTTACACATTTAATTCACCTAGTTTAAAAACATAATTAAGCTTCAAATTATTTCATTTTCTTTCTACATACCAATTTGTATTCCTTAACATAATTTTAAATTTTAAATTGCACCAAAATTGCACAAGAAAAAAATTAAAATGAGATGCATAATAATCATTGGAGTAGATCTTTGACAAAAATTGAAATATCAAATCATTTGCTAATAAGAGCTTTAATTATACTAATTTTCTAATTTTCAGATTTTTTTGTCGTAAACTGAAAAAAAAAATGTTAAAGATTGAATTAATGCTTAATCAAGTCATGATAAGTGTTTTATATACATTTTTCTTTGCATAAAAATTGCCTACATTATTGTCCATAAGATACAAGCTATTTCTAGTGTTAATGTGTTATAGACCCAAGTGAATACATAATCCTCGCGTGCCTCAAGGGATGGCCCATTGAAAGTCAACACAACGTGTGTTGACTATTGCCCCCTAGGACACAAGGTTTCTTTTTCCAATTTTGTGATGTAGCCGAGGTGGCTATCATCTCGAAAATGATTTAGCCAAATTTGGCCACATGTGCTCTAATATGGAAGTAAGAAAAAGTTCCCAAAAAAATTTATATTTTTGGCTACCTATTGGAACTAATAATAAAAAATCTGGTGAATTTGGGCCATTTTTTTCACGAAGAATCCTTCCTATAGATCAAAAGCATATTTTTCAAGTAGGAATTTGGCGAAACTCTCGCCACTAAAAGAAACACTGCTAAGATACATTAGGAACATGCAGGTGTGATTAAGTAGCAATTAAGCAAAGTATATGGATTAGGCTTGGAAATTAAATAGCCAAAAAATAAAACAAATACTTCTAGGAACAAGGAACACAACATCCTAAATATGACAATATTTTAATATGATTCTATTGGTTTTGTTGGCCTTGCCTACCAAGGCAAGAAGGATATTGTGTTTAGATTCATTATAGAGTATAGTAGCTTAAGGGATTTTTTACCCCTAGATAATAATAATGTGTTTATTTTTATATGAGGATTCGAAAGATGATATTTTTGGCTTGTGTTGAAACTTGAGATTAGTTATTATAGAGTTAAATAATATCTTGAAGGATTTTGGTTTCTTTAAGAGGGTTTTTTTGAAGACTAGATTTTTGCATGGTGAAATATTTGAGTTTCCATAATTCTTCTTCTTTTGCATTAAGGTACTTTTTTAATGTAAAAGGCAAGACCATAGTGTGGCACACCCCTTGTTTTCTTTTTGTCAATTTTGTGAGGTACATTACATGGGTTGGTGATCATCTATTTTTATTAGGAGGATTTAGCCCAAATTTGACTAGAGTTAAGAGATGACACTAAAAAAAATGTAGGATTCTTGCTATGTTTAGGTGAGATGTTGGAACTTATTGTCTAAATCTGATGATTTTTTTCATTGTTTTTCCCCACCTTGTATTATGATGACTTTCGGTCATTTTGTCACTCACAAAAGAATCCTTCCAATGAGTGGCATTGGATTTTGTTTTATCACCAAGTGACAAAAGTTCACCCAAAAAAAAAAGTGCCAGATTCTTCTACACTTGCCTTTCTTCAGAAGCAAAAGCAAAGAGAGGGAAAAAAAAAACAAGCACAGAAAAAACAACTTAAAAAAAAGGTTCACAAAATTCACGTGTGATAAATTATACTATTCTAGTTAGAAATCCTTTGAGGAAACTTTTACCAAAAATAATAATAATAATAATAATGTTTTTTCAGCACTGGAAACATGGCACATGGGTGTGAAGAAATAGAGCTTCATCAATGTGATCCATCCAATGTTTTTAATGGCTTTGCATGTCATCCATCCATCCATCCATCCATCCTACAACAGCTGCTTTCTTGCATGTACCTACTACTACCATCACGTATTTATTTGTTTCATCATTTCTTCTACCTACAACAACTTGCATCCCAATTTTCTTTTGTGTTTCTCTTTTTTTTTTGGCCTTGTACTTTTGATGGATGGGTTCCCATACTTGATTTTTATTTATTGGGGTTTTTCTTGAATTTTTTAAAAATAAAATAATTTTTTGAGTACCTACTTTGTCTTAACATTGTAAGGGCATCTCCAGGTGTAGCTCTAAAATGGTTTGTACCGAGTACTTTGGACAAAGTATAGGTTTTAGATAGCCTGAAAATTGAGTTCCGAGTTTTAACAAGACAAGCTCTACCCATGCTTACTATGAGGCTGGTACAAGGCACTGCAAAGCCTAACACTTGTTGTCCATTGCCTAGAGAGTTTGACTTGGTTGCTATTAGTAGTCTCCCACCTATTTGCAATCCCAATTTTAGTTTTATGGGTGGCATTGGAAAATAAAAGTAAATAACTAAACTTGGATGTGAGAAATATTTTTGGAGCGTAACATGTTGAGCACCACCACTAGAGTGCAGCTCCACTCATAACCCTCTATGTGGGCTCTCTACATGTGTTTATCACATCCAACATACAATAATAACTTTTTTCCCTATCCCCAACCCTAAATATTGAAAAAATTGAACATTAGAGAGGGAGAAACTATTTCATTGTCACCACCTGGGCCAATCATTATGAAATGGCCAATGAAAAATAGTTATTTCCTTTTATTAGTCCTCATGGAGGTCATTGCATTCTAATCATGTTTACATTAACCCAAACTCATGTTCACACAATTGGAAGGCTATTCTTCATCCAACATAGTGTGTCCATGCTAATAACTTCTTGTGGTGGAAATGCTCAACATATGCAAAAGATTGGATGGACTTCAAAAGGAGAGGGGGAAAAAATACTGATATTGATTGGATGGCCCAATTGCAAACATTTAAATAGTCTTTCATTTTGTAGTAGCCAATGGGTGGGGTCAAATGTCAAGGTTTTGTTCTTCATTTTTGTTATTTTAAATTTTTTCTGGCAAGGGACCATCTTTGGCCACGGACTTCCAATAAATGCACCCTTGCAAGAATGAGTATTGATATCAATGATACTCTTCCTATGCAACCAAGTTCAAGGTTTTGCTTGATGCTTCCAACGTCCATGATGCAAGCTGTATTTGCACCTTTTCTCTTAGCACTTCCGTTTCAAATAGAGAATCTCATGGATTCCATTTCGTGGATTTGGAGACATTAGAGCTTTCTAAGAGTGGACTTGATGAAACACACTCAACAAATTCATCTCCAAGCAAATGTCAACGTCAAGGTCTTGAGCATTGAAATGCAATGTTTTTGATTTTTCATAACCTAAACATGGAATACAATCCTATCACTATAGATTTTAGGACTCCACTCCATTATAGCTTGAGTATTACAATCACTTGCAAAGTAGAAAAAGTCTCACAAAAACTAGAGACAATTCTTTTATAGGTATGAAGGGAAGCATGTTGTCCCCAAACAAATTAACCAATGACAATAACAATGACCCAAAATATATATCCTCCTTCTATACTTCTACCAATGAAAATCATTTTCTTTCATTTGACATGTTGTTTTCAACACCCAACCTTCTACCACCATCATCCATCATTCTTGACTCTATACCTTTTGATTTACCTCCATCAACATCTTCTACCTGACTCCCACTTTCCCCACCATTAAAATTTCTTCCTTTTGTTGCATCATTGGCAAGCATGCCACTTTCCACAAGGGACTTTTTTTGGGAGGCTTGCCCCAAGTTTATACCTATTGATATTTTTCGTGATGGTGAAATCTACATTAGTTCATCCTTGAATGTGGTAGCAGTGTGGGAGAGAATTCTTGAAGCTATTGCAAGCTTCTTGTGGTTAGTAGAATGCAAGCTTTGGTTACCAAAAAACAATTGTGCCAAGCATAGATTATCAAAGGATCATAACACAAATGCCTTATATCCAAGAACACCAAAGTAGTTTAGTTTGACACAAACACATTACATGAGGAAGAGAGGTCAAATGGGCACTTACAAAACTCTATACATAGATGTACAACAAAACAACACTCATCAATATTTGCAACAGTCTTTTGAAATGCTAAGGTTGACACAATTTGCAAAGAATAAGGATGGGCCTTCACCTTCTCATACACATAAGTTCTCGAAGCACTATGTAATTGGTAGATTATGCAAAAAATTGGAAACAACATATAAATTTTGGGTGTTGAACATAAGAAGTTCAACCAAATGAATGTTAAAACCCACGGAAATAAATCTTAGAAGGATCCATTTAATTTGAAGGGATGTATTATGCTTACCACTACTTAACCCTCCTATGTTAAAAGTTGTACTTCTTTTTGTATCTTCTTACTAGTTGAATGAAATGTTATTCATGAAAGTTTTGATGAAGTGTAGCATGGAAACTAGCAACCTACTTTAAAACACCATGCCAATATAATTTGCATCATAGGATTCCATCACACTAGAAATTGAGAATTAAGAAAACATTTTTTCTTAACAAAAGGGAAGGAGTGCAAATACAAGACCAAGTAGGAAGGCACCATACATATGCCAAGTTTAATATCACTTCATTTCATTATGTTGAGTTTTAGGGCTAAACTCAAATGATACAAAATTGAAATACAATTCAAGATCTAGCAACCAACACTAAGAACTACATTTTCAATCCATGAATTTTTTTCCATGTCAAAGACTACCAAGCTACTACTAGACCTCAAGCCAACAACACTATAAACTTGTCCAAAGATCATATCATTGTTGCCCATTGTCACCATTCTTGGCACAACATAATGACAACAATTTTGTAACGATTATGTTGTGCAAGGGAATGGATGCATACCACATATGAGCCAAGAGTAAACATGCCATGGATTGTACCATAATGTTAAGTCAAGGCTTGCTTTAGGTCCAAAAATGCATGCAAAAGTGTGTGAATAACCCATTGTTGCAAGTTTTAATATGTATGACCAAACTTGTATTTAATTCACCCACATTACTAAACTTATGATTTTTTTGTGAATTGAGTATAAACATAGGAAAATTTGGCACTCAATGTCACAAAATCCTCAACCTATAGAATGAAGCAAGAAAAAGAAATATGTTAACTATGAAATTGTAGATTAAACTCCATAACATACAATACTAAAAGGTAACCATCTTGTCAATTTTAGTAAGACAAAAAACAACACAACAAGAATGAGTCTTGTCATATCCTTATGAATGTCTATCACAAAGTATGGAAAACGATCACCTTCATAATAAAAGCAATAAGTAGCTACCATGGCTCCCTATTGACTACATTAGCTCTTGACATTGGGTGTAAGATTTACACCCAAAATTTGAAGCAAACCATTATACAAACATTTGCATCCAAAATTTTTGTTGCATTTCTAAAAATAATAGAAAAACCCCATCATGGCATTGTTGACATGCAAGAAGGAACAATAACTTATCAATGGTAGATTAAGATAGTAGCACACAATATTCCTTCATACATTGCAAAACCTAATCAATAGATTGGACAATGAGTGAAAAGACAAACCATTTGCAAATGAAAGCCACAAGGTTCATTCTAAAATCATGAAATTCCCAATTATTTTCCACAACTTTGCCACCCAAATGCTTAACTATCAAGCAAGTTATTACTAATGGCATCAGTTGGTGCAACCACGACAAATGCACAAACAATCAAAACCATGACCTTTCAAACTTCTCCACATGATCAATGCCAACAGTTAATAGGGAAGTCTACATCTCAAAAAATTGTTGTATCGAGCTTTGGAAGTGCAATGCCAATGGCACAATGTCTAACACCATAAATGCCCTCCAAATATCTAAATGTCTACAAAAGATAGCAATTCCAAAAGGCCTATATAAGGTTCAATATGAATATGAAGATTAATTAGCAAAACACTTTGCATGAATCACAGCAAAGAAAAAAATAATGGAAGGTTTTCAAGCCCACAAATGACTTACTAAACTAACATTTTTAGTCCCAAGAAACTTCATCACATTGAACCACTAGTTGTATGGTTATTGGGTGTAATTTTGATAACACATATATAATTAATTATAGCCATTGGTTTTTTGTAAATATTACATTTTAACAAAAGGAAAGAATTATAAATGAATTATTCATGTAATTATTTTTAATAATTTAGTATACATATTTTGAAAATAAACATCTATTATATAATTACAACATGGTGTGTGTGTGTGTGTGTGTCTGTCCGTCTTTTACTTATCTTTTACTTATTTCTTTTCTCTGACGTCATTTCACTTTCATTACCTCTCTGGCATAATCCCATTGGCTCCCGTTCCCTCTGGAGTGTTTTGAGGGGTGGGGGAAAGGAGAGCCCGGTGAAGCACGAGGCGGTGGGGGCCAGCAAGGGGGGGGGGGCCAGCACGGGCCGGGGGGGGGGGGGGGGGGGGGGGGGAGGGCAGGGCAGGGCAGGGGGGGACCTGTATCTAATCAAACAAAAATAGAATTTTTTTTAAAAATTATTTTCATTATAGAACATATTAAAAAACTATAATCTTTTTAAAAAGAAAAAAGAAAAAAAATAAATAAATACATAAAAACAAAAAAAATGAAGATAGACAAAAGAAGAATAGAAAAAATAAAAACATGAAACAAATAAAGAACTATAAAAAAGGAATGGAAACAAATGAAACAAGGAAAGAGAAATACAATAAAAAAATATTTTTTTTAAAAATTCCAAAAATGAAAAAACCAAGTAAAGGGTAAAAAATAAGAAAAGCCCTACTTGAAAAAAAAGGTGTGTCTTCTCTCTCCAAACTTCAAACTTGCATCCAAATAAATATATATATAAAACAATAATAAAAATAAAAAATACATAAAAATAAAAAATAAAAAGTTAAAAGTTTCTAAAACATGAACCAAGGTGGCCGAAGGCCACGGGCACCCACTCGTATAATAAATTATCAACCAAAGGAGTTGGTGTGGCTCCTAATAGCCTATTTGGACCCTATTCTTTCATATATAAAGGAGACGTCATCCAAGGTGTTACAAATTATTCAAGCAACCTCTACAAAAAGAAGGTTATAAAAGTGGCATATACATACTCATTAGTTACAAATTGAATGAAATAGGAAAGAAGGGGATGTAGGTTTGAGTCAATGGCTACACCTAGGAATGCATTTTGTAATAACAAGGTATGACTCCTTACTACAATGAGTTATGTTGTTTTTCAATATAGAGTTCCAACCCAAACAATCAAGGAATGCACATTCTATAGAAAGGAGAATATTTTTAATTATTCCACTTCCCCCACTTGTTTAAGCTCTCCTAAACAAGACAAATACAACACATGACTACTTTTAAAGTCTACATTTCATCAACACTAAAAACATTTCTACACGTAAGTCACCAATATGCACCAAAAGTTCTCTCTCTTGAGAGCTCTCTTGAGAGAACATGTTTGACATGTATTTTGACCTCAATGGCCCCATCATCCTTTTTCTAAGCACCCTTCCTTTTTTGTTTCTAGTGGCAATGTGTGCCAAATTTGGCACACCACACTTGGGAGATATAAACAATAATAAGCAAACAAAAGATTGAGCATCCACCTTTTCAAAAATGACATTCAAACATAGTTAAAGACATGTGATTTTGGTACAATTAAAATAAAAAATAACCATATAACAAATTACATTTTTAAAAATAGATTATTTAACCCAAACTTTCTTTCAAGCCCTCCCACATGTTAATTCCCAAAAAGAAACTTGCAACATCTAATATGAGCTAAATTGTCAGAGCTCCCTCCATCATTTTTCACAAATAAAGTTATCATTGGTAGCTTTATTATAGAAATCTCTATGTGATGGACTAAAATGATATGGCAATACCCATTTGTTTTGTCTAATTTAGGGTTAATGTTTCAAATACATAGTCTTGACCCAAGGTTAAATGAATTTTTTTGAAACACCATTTTGTAAGGATGTTTAGTAAGAAGAACAAAATTAAATCAAAACGTTTTTCAACATGTAGAAATTTGGAAAGGTTGGACATCAATTACATAAGTTGTTGGCACAAGGGAATAAATAATTGTGAGAAAACATGAAATGCACCTCCTGCCTACTTGATTTCATGCATACAATACTCCACATCTACTACAAGTGCCACCACAACATTGAACTACAAATTGAAAATGTCAATGTTCTAGGCAATGACATGGATCATAAACTTCAACACAATATTCATCTCATGTCCCTTTTGTGTACTTAACTACTCTCCCACCCTTTTTTCCTTATACAAAATTTAAGTGAAATTCAAAACCATGGACAACAACAAGATCACATCAAAATGATTTAAACTTTAACCACCTTAAAGGGAATTTGAGCCCCAACCCTAAAAGGATGTTACCCATCACAATTCAAGGCTTAACTTATACCTAAACTAATTAGAATACAAGCACACAAAAAAATTGGAGAAAATTGCTTTGGGTTTCAATTGAAGATGCAATAGAATAATGAAAAAATGGAGTCATTACCAAAGTGAAGGTGTTATTTCAAGTTAAACACCAAAATCCATCTTCTAGCCCATGAAATATGTTTCAAGTGTTGTGTAATACCTACACAAAAGATAACAAAGTTGAATTTGACAAAACAAATTGAAAACACGCATAGACATGGTTTTAAAATTACGGTTACAACAAAACATGAAAACCCTATAGGATAGGAACTGACCATTGCCACATTTTTTATATACACTTGAACATTTGTTTCTTCCATGCATTCAAAATCCATATTACAAAACTCTTGCCAAGTTAGACATTCCTCTATGCATACCAAGTTTGAAAATGAAAATAACAAAAAGAAGAAAAAAACTCAAGGAAAAATATCAAACCCTAAGCCACATCAAAATTGTGGCATACTCTTTATTTGCCACTAAAAATTTGTTGTTGAGAAATACTTGCAAGCTTAAATTAGTTATGCAATTTCACAATAAAAAACTTTGCCTGACCACTTAGCTTTTGCTTATTCATAACGGAAAACTATAACATTAAAAAATGATGACTATAAAATCTAATGCATATATCCAAGTGCATGCTTAAGCAATTCCATAACTTGTTATTCATGAAATTGATAATGCTAAAAGTTTGTTAATCTTTGGTGGAACCAAACAATTGGATAACAATAATATCAACCAATTTAATAAATTCAAAAAAATGTGGTTGAAGATGGTACAACAAAGAACCTTATGCCAAAGCTTCAAGAGCGACTCTAGTTTATTACCCTCACACAAAATTGCTTGGGCAGAGGTATCCTTGGGTGTTACCATTAGGAACATCACACCGTCATTTTATTAAATGCATCTATATATATATGTATATATATATAGGAAATATATTTTTATATATAGGAATTTTTTTTATTTTGATGTTTCTAATCATTACATCAAAAAGTTCCAAGAATTATTTTACCATGTTTTTATTCTTTGAACTTTTTGGTCAAGAACACATGTTTGGAACATGTTTTGATTTTTTTATATGGAAATATATTTCTAAGGTACTTTTGATGGTATTCTATTTGATACAAAGTTTATGTAATTTGTTGAATTTAGTATGATTTAATTATGAATTTTCAACATTTAAGAATGTGATTTAAAAGGGCATTGCAATTAGGAGTTTTTTTATAATATTTCTCATTTTTTCAAGAACCAATAAATAATTTAGGCCATAAACTTTGGCATGCAATGGATAAACATGAAAAAAAAATTGATAGTTTGGAAAACATTTAAAAGAAGAAGGCTATGAATATTGTCTAGCCATGCTTGGTTCCTAAACCATTCCATGAGGTGGTTGTTAGTGGTACCACCGAAGTCTATTTTTGGCCACCTCAAAATTGTGAATCATGGTCATTTTGGAAAAAAACCTTTGCAAATCCAAATTGTGACTTGACATCAAAGTAAAGAAAAATTGATGTAATCACCAACCTTTTGGGCACACAAAATTTGATTCAAAACATTTGGTGAGTTTAGAAAGTTTCCTTTGTTTCAAGAGGATTCCTAGCCTAGAATCAGGGATAAACGACACCCAAGGCAATCATAATTTGATGTTCCAAAAACCATCATTTTAGTTCAAAAATAAGGCCTTAAGTTGCATTGCTACATTCATTTTTCACCTTGGTCACAACCTCCTTGCAAACAACCTTGTTGATAAATAGATTACTTCCAACACCATGAACACTAAACTAGTAGATATAGGGTATTTACTTCTAGACTGTATGAAAACACAAGATATTCAACAATATCCTATCCTCCATTTATTAAGGTTAAAAAGCCAACTCATGGGAAAGGTCTAATTGGTTAAAGCCTAAATAAAACAAAAATTGTAAAAAAATTGATTTTCAAATTTAGCATAAGGATCATAATAGTTCCTATATAGTTCTTATTGTGCCAATTTTATAAAATTTTCAAAATCATACACAAAGATTTTCTTGCCTTATGCAATTTTGATCAATGTATACATTATCTCAAGAAAAAGAGGGATATTTGAAGAAACCTAAGAATGAATTCAACATCACATAAAACATTCAAGCTTTTTGGAACAACTTCACTTTTTGCATTATGAGAATGAATTTTCACAATTAATGAATAATATTCTATGTATACCCATGTTGTTGGAAATAACATGGAAATCCACTTCATTTTCACATTCCTAATAAACTTGTTTCCTTTAATTTTCATTAGGTCATCAAGCTTTTGAATCTTCATAAACTTCTTTGGATTGTGAATAATGAAGGCAAATAGATTTTACAAAATGCCTTTTAGCCAATGCACTAGGTTTAGGTTTAATAAAATTACTCTTATGGGCAAAGAAACAAACCCCACCCAAGAATGGGGCTACTTTTTTTTTCAATTATAACATCACACCAATTTTATGGCCATGGAACACACTTGAACCATCATGATCCATGCTAACTAGTTTTCTTCCTACTCCTCCAACTTTAAACCACCAAATTCCATCAAACACTTAAGCATGGAAACAAAAATGTTGTTAGACATGTGGTAGAGACACCAACTTGGTCAACAACTGAGGATGGGGATCTCCAACTCTAGACCACATAGAGGCAAATTGAAAGCCATTAATGTTATCAACTAATGTGACGTCATATGAACTAATTGCTATGAAAGTAGTTGTTACAAATGTGGTTTTGTATTGTCCAATAACACCAAATGCATGATCTTTACCATGCCCCAACTTGAGGAATTAGAATGGTGCTTTCTAGAAAGATTCTTGATTTTCCAACAATTAAAACAATGGTTTCAAATTTTTATAATCAATCATTGGATGGTCATGAACAAGAAGGTGATACATAGTAGAAAATTGCACATATTTATGCTTGTGGTTAGTGAGGAAATGAGCCAAAATAAGGTTCACAATAGATGGACATGCATGAACAATGAAAGCACATTCATTATTGGCATGCACATAATCTTTGTTGTAACAATAATAACCAACAATATTGATTACAAGCATGGATAACATGCAAATCTAGGAGCCAACTTGCTTTCGTAAACAATCTAAATTTGGAGCTACGAGCATTTCTTTTTTTTCCATAGAGGTGCAAATCTTACATTTGATTCAGTGCATTAAACATTTTTCATCAATTCCATATTCAACCCATGATTGCTTGGTTAGTCCAAGCATTTTGAATTTTTTTTGTTCCTTCATGCAAGTTGATTTTCTTATGATCTTTCTATGTTTTTAAATCTTCATAGAGGAAAATGGGTGGGTTTTCATTAAACAACATAGTAGTAGGTGGTGATGAAGAAGATGACGAATTAAACTTGCCTAGGGTGGGTGAGGAAATAGGGCAAATTGGCTTGAATTTGAAGTTTTTGGGATTTGCAATAGTGGGGCCATTGGTGGTTTTAATACCTTTAGGTTGTAGAATAACCCAATGAGGATTAATAAAATAAGATGTGTCTTTAGGTTGTAGAAAAACCTAATGAAGATCATGAGAAAAAACATTGATTTTAGGTTGCAAAATAGCACATGATGAAGATCAAGTAAAGAAGACGTGGTTTTTAGTTGCAGAAAACCTAATGAAGATCAAGAAAACAAAATTTGGTTTTAGGTTGCGAAATAACATGATGAAGGTCAAGTAAACAAAATGTGGCTTTAAGTTGTAAAAAATCTAATGTGATCAAGAAAACAAAATTTGGTTTTAGGTTGCAAAATAACCAAATGAAGATCAAGTAAACATAATGCCACAATGAAGAAAACAAACAGATAAAGGTTTGAGAAAGGATAATAAAAACCCTATAATTAAATTGCACAAAGTTGCAAAAAGAAATTGGTTAAATTAAGAAGTTAAAACTTGTGCATTGGAAGCTTATGAAAGGCATTGCCATGAAATCAAATTTCTCCCCTAGCCCTTAGCCACCCAATTATGACTGTCAATTTCAAGATTAACCTCTCATTCCATTCTGATGTTGAACCATTCCTAAGACCAATTCTAAAACTTCTAATCATTTCAACTCTTTGGACAATGTTGAATTATGATCATTGATTAAACAATTGAACTACAAACCACAACTTTTGACTGTCGTCTTTGAAAATTGAAAACAAAACAACCAAGCTAAAAGAATTGAAATATCAGTAATTTAAAACCGTAAATGATGAAACTGAAATTTAATCTTGCATAGTGGATTGAAGGTTGTAAACTTGCAATCTCAAAGACTCAATGTGCATTGTGCACTATTGTAATGTGTCATTATGCAATGTCTAGTTGCACAATGAAAGAACTTGCACCAACTCTAAGTATTTCTTTTGGAACTTGGTTGTAAAATCTAGGTAATGATATGAAGTCAAAACTTGAATCCTCATTAATCTACATTGCAATCTTTTATGCCAAATTCTCCAAATGTCCTAATTACATTTGATTCCTTAGGGTTGAAGCTCAACACCCCATAATCAAGTTCCAACCTAAACCATAAGCTTTCAAAATTTATTCAACCACCAAAAACAATGTTGCACAATGCAAAGTTGCAACCATAAAATCAATTTGATTTTGTAATTACTTCGTTAGTAATGTAACTTCAGCATGCAAAATCTTTTTGTATATGAAAATTCTTATGCACATAAAATGTTGGTGAACTTTACGTGTACATAGGTCGCATGTTGTTGGCAGTTTTGCATGTACACAAATTGCCTATTGTTGATGATTCATCTTCAAGGATAGAATAAACTATGGCGAAAAATTCAAGAATGAAACTTGCACTCCTCAAAAACTAGCAATTGTAAGGGGGAAAGAAGTGACAATGTTGGGGTTTAGGGTTTCAAGAAGGTTGCAATGTTGCCAATTTATATAGTAAGATTAGGTGATTTGAATAGGATCACAACCCTAATTTTATAGCAAGGGTGTTCCTAACCCTAATTTGGACTCATCTTTTGACAAATTTTCAGCAATTTTTTTTTGTTGTTTCTATGATTAAAAAAAATTTTAAAAATCACACACATTACATTGAATGAAAAAGAATATATAAAGATGTAGTACATACCCATTTAATGGAGCATTTCTATATAATGACACATGTAAAAAATACGATGTGTACACAACTCTTCAACCTTATACAAACTAAGGGTAGGAGAGTGTGTAGAGACCATGCTTAACAATGATAATGCTTTTTAAAGTTGCTCCTTAGACTTCTTTGTAAACAATGATGACAAAGTTCAAATACAAATACACAAGTTCCATGCAGTGTTTTCTATTCCATTCCCTGATGGAGCTCAAATAGGGAACATCATTAAGTAGATCTCAACTTAGCTTGCAACTTTTCCAAAGAATTCATATATGTGTAGTCAATAGCCAAAAATCTGGCAACACCCTCCTCAAAAATTCAATTTCCTATCACAATTTGGCAATTTTATTCTTTTTTTAAAAAAATATTGCGACAAAATATTCTATTTTCATAAAACTGTGTCACTTTTTGGTGATTTTTCACCCAAAAACATAATTGATCCCATGTGCTGATTCCACTTGTCCTCCATTAAATAAACTAATTCAAAAAAAAAAAAAAAACCCAAATGCCTAATTTCACTGAAATTCCAAATCCATTTAACTAATCGACTTTGTCATTTTTTAACAAAGATTAGGCACCAAAGTGCCTAACTTGGAAGGCGGGTAGAATGATGTATGGCATGCTACAACAACCTCTAGTCAAGACCAAGGTAACTAATAGTTAGTCCATAGTTTGGTGCACTATGTACACCTTATGATATATGAAGAGTTTGGATGATTATGCATTGGGTGGGATAGTACCTTATTATGGAATGGAAAGTGTTAAGTCTAGACCAAGTAAAAGGGCAAATTATAAAAGAATTGTGTGAACACACATACATTTTTCATGTCTCTCATGGTTTGTTTAAAACTGGTTCTGAATTTAACTCTCTTTTGCATTCATGGCCCAACTATGAAAAGCTCCAAAAAGGTTAGGGTAAAAAGAAAAGACAAATTATGATGAAATTTGGGTTTTCTAAAATTATATTTCTTTCCCACACAGGGTATCCAATGACTAGATTTTGGAACAAAATCGAGACTCAATTTCTTGCTTACAATACCCATTTGTTATGCACAAAGGTTTGGTTAGAAAATACTCAACTTGATACCCAACAATGATAATTGCCTAACATAATGTCAAGGTTTGGTTTTTTAACCCATTTGCTATGCATAAGGTCTGGTTAAAAAATACTCCACTTGATACCCAACAATGGCAACCGCCTAATTTAATGTCGTCAATGTAGGTTTTTAACCCATTTGTTATCCATAAAAGGTTTGGTTAGAAAATACTCAACTTGATACCCAACAATGGTAATTGCCTAACATAATGTCAAGGTTGGGTTTTTTTAACCCATTTGCTATGTATAAGATTTGGTTTTAAAATACTCGACTTGATACCCAACAATGATCACCGCCTAATTTAATGACGTCAAGGTAGGTATTTTAACCCATTTTTTATGCATAAGGTTTGGTTTTAAAATACTTAATTTGATACCTAACAATGATAGGTAACTACCCAAAATAATGTCAAGGTAGGGTTTTTTAACCCATTTGTTATGCATAAGGTTTGGAAGAAAATACTCAACTTGATACCCAAAAATGACCACCACCCAATATAATGTCAAGGTAGGTTTTTTTTAATGAAATGGGTCTATAAAACAAATCTTTGATCCCTATGCACTTCTTAGAATTTGAAGGGTTGAGGAATACTTCTATTCTCTTGATGAGAGTTGAAAGGCTTTTGCCTTGGCACTTTGCATAGTAATAAAATGTTTTTATTCTTTGTATTTGAAAGTACCTCCATGCACACACGGAAGATGTGTTCCTATCTTTCACCATTCACATGCACACCTTCTACCTTCTAGGTAAAAGACGGTGCACCCTCTTATCCATCTTGAATGGTATGATGTAGAGTGGTTTATAGTGTATCATTGACTTCCATGGAATTTTTTTTGATAGACAAATTTGTTGGCATTGCCTTCCAAGGCAAGGAATATTGTGTTTAGATTCATTTATAAAGTATAGTAGCTTAAGGGGTTTTGGCCTCTAGGTAATAGTAGGTCTATTTTTATATGAAGATTTTTGAAAGATGATATTTTGGCTTGTGTTGAAACTTGAGATTAGTTATAGAGAGTTGTTGTAATAATATCTTGAAGGATTTTGGTATTTTTTAGAGGATTTTTTTGAAGATTAGGTATATTTTTGCATGGTGAAATATTTCAATTTTGATCATTCTTCTTTTGTGAAAGGCAATTTTCATGTTCTCCCCACAATTCAAAATTCATCAAATTTAAACATTGCACCCGAAAATGGATGGATGGATGGATGGATGGATGGATGGTGGGAGCCTAAAGGACAACAAATGAAAGGTAGATTGTTCCATTTGTAACCATGATCTAAAAAATAATAACATTACATGCTTATTCAGGTTACTTATAGTGATTCATGCACATGGAGAAGGTAAGGGTCATTGGATGTTTTCATATGTGGTTTGAACCTTACATAAATGTTTTCATCGATGAAAAGCTGCCAACCAGAGAGTGCCACCACCCACTTGCACACCATGATGGATGGATGGATGCATGTCGAGACGATTGTTGCTATCTACTATACATCCATTGGATCCATTCTGTCCAACTTGGTGAACATTTTTCCAAGACATTGAAATCCAAAGGCCTTAAAAATGAATGGCCTTACATATCAATTCAATCCCAATCCAATCCAATCCAATCCCCTACACATTCAAATCATGGATCTAACCCTTGGTCTAGCCAACTAACCCTAGGGGGTTAGTTGCAACAGGGCAAGGTAGTACAATGGGCCTACCTTGGTTATTGCTTGGTGTAAAGTCCTTCTACCAAGGGCAATACCATAGACAAAAACTTTGATTTTTTATGTAACTTTGAAAAGTGGATTTGTAAGGTTAGCACATGTCAAAAGGGAGCTAGATCACAAGCATGCATATCAAGAATGGAGTCCAGTTTTCCATAATATCTTGAGTGTGAGGAAGACATCCCATAATACAACTATATATTCATGGAGCCCACACCTTTATATTCACGAATGTCCCTCCTTGAAAGGAGGTCCTTGAAAGGAGGAAAGATTTTGTCTCTACTTCACAAAACTCGAGGATTTCATTGCACCCATATATGTACAAGTTCATTCTATTTTTCACTAGGTTTTGAACAAATTTATCATGACAAAAGTGCTCATCCCCCTAATGGAAAGAGATCAATTGTTACAAACAAATGATTTCATTAAAAAATAATCAAATTTATTTATATTTTATTAAATTCATTATTTTATTTTTTATAATTAAATTATTAATATATAATTAAGAATCTAGTCTAGGCTACCTAATCTAACCTAGGCTACCTAATCTAACCAAGGCCACCTAAGCTTAAGTTAGGAATTTAATCAACCTAACTCATCAATTTAAAGTGCAATTGTGAATGTTTGAACACATGACCTTCTTTCACATCCATGCTTAAGGAACAAATCTTTAACCATTGAACCATTATTTTAAATAAATGATATATTTTTTCATAACATATTATTATGCACATTTTAAAAAAAATCTATCTAGGTATATATTTTAGCCTATTCTTAAACCAATGTAAATTATTTTGAGCTCTTCCTAGGCTACAATACATAAGCTAGTCTAGGTTATTTCACTTTAGGTTATTTTTGGTTATTTTAAACCTAGGGTAAAACAACTTTAAAAACAAGGGGTGGATTAGCCAAGAATAAGTTCAAGTGGAATAATGAAGAATATCTTGAGGTATAATAGCCTAAAATAGCATAGGTATAACCTTAGGTATTTTGAACAACAACATTTATTCTCTACATTTATCCAAAGTCTATGATTTCAAGTTTCATATATTTGTGTGCCTTAATTAATTTTGAAAAAACACATTTGGACTTAATTACATGTCAAAAGACGCATTGTTTGATACAAAAAAACACATAATCTAAGAATCCCTAGTCCTCGTCTTGGAACGGTTGAGATTGGAAAAGGTAATGTATCATTTTTGCAATGTATCATGCTAGAATTTGTTCCTTGTTTTTTGTCTTTTAAAGAATTGTACGAAACTTGTATAAAAATTTACAATTTAAAAAGAGGCTCAGCCTTACTTAGTTTCCAGAGGAACATCCATAACAAGCAAGTCCAAGGTCTTTCGATTTTGAGGTATGGTAATAATGAAATTGCCACCATGACTTCATATATTATCATATTAACCAGCTTCATCCAAATGCCAGATGTGATTTCCATGAACATAATAATGGGCCCACCTAATATGCCCAACATTGATGTACGTCTAGAATTGGTTCTTAAACTCAACTATGATGCTCTCAACATTACGATAACACAATGATTCTAGGAGGGGGGATTTGCATCCATGGTAGCTTTTTGTTTTTTGGCTACTACAAACATGAATACCTTACTAAAGAGGTCCTAGTTGATGGGTGGGTTCACCCAAGTAACTAGAATCCTGTGTTCCTACTTTTCATGAAAGACAAATCCTTTCAAGTTCCCTTGAAAGAATGTTTTTTGGGATCAAGCATGAGGTGAAAGGAAATTTTTTTCTAGAAGGGTAAGTTTTTTATCATCTTCTTTTGTCCTCTATTTTTTTGTCGAAACAAGGATGGTTTGATTAGACATGATCTTGGTTTGCGTCTATGTTAGAATAAACTTTCATAAATGACATAAAGTTGGTTTTGTGGCAGGTACTATTTGTTGAAGATGGGTGTGCTTCAAAATGATGATTAGCAACAAAAATCAATTTGTTTGATTATTCACTTACAGTCAAATTGATTTTAAGGTATTGGAATTTTTTTTTGTTGTGGTGGCTTCTTGCTTTCTAAGGATCCAAGTATTACAAACTTGCTTTAAGTTGCTATGTAGTACTTGGGATGATAAATTGAAACCATCAAAAAAATTTAGGAGTTAAATTTTTTTTTGTCCTGCATTATGCATTACACCATATATATAAACATGTGGTAATAATTACATTTGATCATTTTTACTTTTATGTTTTTAGTTTTCTTTTTAAGAAAAAGATAAAATGCAAATATAATCATTTTTTAATTGTGAGATTCTTGAATCGACATTAAATAACCTTGGATTAATCTAAAGTTTTTTCCCTTAGTCATGGGGTTTTAATAATAAAACAAATTTGTGATGAATTACTTCAATAAATAGGGAATTTTATCAACTAATAATGAAACATGATGATTACATTATGATTTTATAATTACATAACTTTAGCCAAGGTGAAATGATTAAGGTAGGGTGGACCTATTGCACTTTTAAGGTCCCATAATGATATAGGGGAAAAAACTTGGTTAAATGTCTCAAATGTGGCATTTGAAAATCTATAATCAAACACTATTGATTTTTTTGAAATTTTAACAATTATCAAACCATAATTCCTATAATTATCCCCTATGTTTTTAATAATAAATATTAATAACAAATATTAATAATCCAATTTATGAATATATCTAAACATTTGATTGATAAAAAAATTCATGTGAAAGATTAAATTGTTTAATGTGAAATGAACTTTCAAGGATAAAAATTTACGAAAATCAAGTAATTTCTTTATATATATATATATATATATATATATATATATATATATGTATTCAATGCACTTTAGTAATAAATTTTCATTTGATGATGCTTTATTTTATTTTATTTTGACACTACTTTGACATTTTTTTTTAATTTTAATTTTTCATATTTTCTATGTGATAGATGTTGTGTTATCATTTCAAAAGTCCATTATGAGTCCAAAATCTTTTTAGAATTCATCCAAAAAATTTATGATGAAACCCATTAAAGTTTACTACAACATGAATAATTAAAAAGTTGACAATGTTAATTGTCTTCAAATTTTATGTTTGTATGTAATCCCAAAAAATTACAAGTGCGACAATCCAAATTGTCCACCTATTCATGCTTTCACCCTTAGGTTATTGAATTGCATGCCTCTTTCACCTATTTAAGCCTATTTAAAAGGGGCCAAACTTAGTATTAAATGTTAATAGCACACATTAACTTAAAATATGGTAACCTATCAATGCCAACCCTAACATTGTTAAACCTAATATCAATTCTAGTTGGATCCACATCTATGATAGTTATTGATACCTACCAGACCTTTGTACCGTCTTCAAAATTACATTGTGTCCACAAAACCTTTTGTTATAGCTCTTTTTTTATGTTTTTTCTAAATTGATCTTGCATTATGCTAGTTTTTCAAAATTTTCATGGTCTCTATTGCTTTTACTCTTATCATTCATTGTTCACTAATTAATTCACTAATTATCTTTCACAATGTTCTCATACCATTCCACATCTTGTTTTACAATGTTCCTTCACCTCACCTCAAAGTAATTATTTGTTTAGTTGGTTTTGTTTTTGTTTTTGTTTTTTTGCTTTGCAATGGTTTTTTTTTCCATCTTTGTCTTCAATGTAATGTCTATATATAACTTTTTTTGGTTTTGTATTTTCTTTGTTGTTTTGCATTGTTTTATGCTTGTTTTGCAAGAATTTTGCATTATTTTGTAATGATTTTCTTCAACATCATTTTTATCTTGATTTTTATTTTATTTTATTTTTTTGCATTTTGTAACACATTCATTTAACATTTTGTAGTGCCTTTGTTAGCTTGTAACACCTTTGTTGATAAACAAATTTGTTGTCATACATAACAAGTATGTACAACAACACAAAACATAATTATCTGTTTTTTCAACTTTAAACTTTTTAAAAATCCTTTCATCTTGAAGTGTCTTTGTTTCACATCACCAAGTTCATCTTATGCAACACTTTCATCTTCCAATGCCATTGCCAAAAAATGTGTCTTCTACCACAACATAGACAAGTAATTGAAGTTCAACATAAACACTAACTTTATGATTTCTTTCATACTTGGTTAATTTACATTATTTTGTTGTTTGCTAAAAATTCATGTATTTCACACATTTTCTTGTCACAATGCAAGTTTTTTACAAATGGAACAATGTGAAATCTTCTTTTAGTTGGGTGTGTGTTTATAATGTTCATTTGCCCATTGCAAAAGGTTTGTGATAACAATCTTGTTTATAAGTTAACAACAACGTCAAACACATCCCTTTTTCATATGTTGGTAACATCAAAGCCATAGTATGTATGATGAGTACATATTCCTTCATAACTTATCAAGGTAGTTAGTGAAAAGCTTGGTGACTAGGTGAAACCTTGAAGTACCATGTGGTTTAACCATTTCTAATTGGAAAGAATGACAACGTAGGTGGATCAAGCATTTCTAAATGTCAAAGGAAATAAGTTTCCCAATATTTATAATCAATTGAAATGTTTCATTTAATAAACCTACATGAAATAAAAGGCCATTCTTGGGTAAAACCAACTAATAAGAGCCAATTTTGGTGTAACCAATCCTTGGTTTTGATGTTCATAAGTCTCATAAACTAACTTAATGTTGAAACTATATGTTTTTTTTAATATATTAATATAACACCTAGATAAGTTTGAAAGGTAATCCAATAAATATATAGTAGCTTTCAACACATTTTAAAGCTTGTCACCAATGTTTTTGAGCATAGTGAAATAGTGTAAAAGCAATGTTTAAACACCATTGTTTAACACTATTGAGCAGGTTTTTCATCCAATCATGTGTTGCCACATCATTTTTTAGGACTAATCATAACGACTCAGGAGGTTGTTGTTGGCTCATATTTGCCCATTTTTACCCTCTTGACAAAATATAAAAAGGTTGTTCAAGTGGTTGAATTTTTTTTTGATATTTTGAAACAAACATTTTTTACTTCGAAATGGTTTGTGAAATTATCAACTTCATCACCTATTTTAAACACTTGCATGCAAAACTTAATTGCATCTTGTAGACATTATCATTTGCCTTCATGAAATCCTTCAAATATGGAGGGTTCATGTACATGGCCTACATGTTGCTACTCATGTGAACACGTCCATCATGTCATTGTAAGTCTTTGTGAAGTGTTTTGGCGATCTCAAGTCAAGCTTGTCATTCATTATGAGGGGTGAACACATGCTACTATGACCCCCTTTGGGGCACTTTTGGGTTTAGTATTATAATACATATAGTATAATTGTTCCAAAAGCATGGTACATTTAATTTTGGGTATCAATTTTTGTTTTTGAGCCCTAGAACAATTGTTTTTACAAAATTATTCTTATGTAGTATTATTTTTAAAATAATAATAAAGTTCATTATCTATATTGAAAGATCCATGAGTATATTTATAATATACAGTGTTATTTTTTACATTGTAATGTAATTTTTATAACATTTGTAACATAATGTATAATTTGTAAATGTGATCTTCAAAACCTTGCCAAATCGCAAATGGTGATGGAAAGGAAACACAAACAAACTTGCAATGACTTTGAAATTTAACATGCAACTGAAATTGATAGAGGAAAAGGGAGAAATAGAAGGGGAGGATGCTCTTAATGTTGAAAAGCTTACTTGATTTATTTTGATTTTATGTAACATTGTTTTGAATGTATGCAATCTTGTTTTTTTGAAAATTTTGTTATCCTAACATTGTTTACCAACACTAGGTTACTATAATGACAAGTCTACTCATAACTTTTATTCTTTTTACCATCTCCTATATCCTTAACTAGTTGGATTCCATTACAACCACAATACCACCATTTCATTCAATTGCCAACATATATTGTATAGCTATGAATGTAACCTTATCAACATCAAGACCAAAGCTCAAACCTTGTGCAAAAGAAACAATTGATGCAAGATCACACCTTTGTAGATATCCTTGCATATATAATTGATTAAAAAAATATTTAAACATATTTTGATAAAAGAGGATTATGTGAATGCTTGGGCTTTTATAACATATATAAAAGATAATTTGTTACACAACATTGATAATCATGTCATACAATTGTGTGATTGTGGTAGCAAAATAATAATCCGATTTTGAAATGCTTTGAAATAACTACCAAGGAGCTTACATAATCTTCCACAAGGACATTGTTTCAATATACATAAATATATATAAACAAGATGAAAATAGGCATGTAAGAAAAAACAAAATGCACTTAAATAAATAAATAATTTTCAATTGTTAATGAAACCCCAAGATGTATACCTCATGTTGGTGCCAAACCTTTCCATGGCCCTAATTATTACGTATGTTGGAAAAAAAGAATTATTAGAATCATACAAACTTCAGTGGTACTTTAAGTGATTATACTTTTTTTTTCCCCATGGTTTCAATTGTTGTTAAGTGACAACAAATTAAATTAATGATGAACAAAACAAGGTACCATTTGATAGTTGGGAAAGGAAAACAAGTAATGAAAGGTGTTGGTTGTCATCTTTGTTGTGTTCTTCTTCAATTGAACAAGTTCAAATCCCCCACCTCACCTTTCAATTTATGGTTTTCTTCAATCAAGGTGTGTGCCCCCTTTACAACTCATTACAACATGACCAACAATAGTAGCTGCAACAAGTTTGCACTAATTTTCTATCATTTTGATTTTGGAATCGTCTACATGGTAGTGGCAATAAAGGAAAAGCAGGTTACCACACTTCAAGCATTATTTGGAACAACTCATTATGTGTTGCTACAAAATTCCTTACAAGGCTTTATGGTGAGGCCTTGTGTTTTCTCATTCCTTTACTCCATTCAATACCACCATTCCTTATATGCATATATTTTCTTTTTCCTGGCAAACTTCTGATGTATTTTTTGAACAAGTTTTATAAAACTAGTTGGAAAAAACCAAGGTTGTTGTCATTGTTATCTAATCCAATAACTTTTTTGGGATTTTACAACTATAATTTCTTATTTTGTTGAATTAGCTTTAACATGAAAATCAATATCTTGGTGATGGTTAAGAAATGTAATGAGTATCTTCACCCTCCAATTTGGAAGTATATTAACTACTATTTCAAATATAAATGAACAACTTCAAGATTTGTTTTTCTGGGTGAAAACACATTAAGGGTGAACCACTTTTCACCAAAAAAGGTGATGTTTAACAAACATTATATTACAAAGTAAAATAAAATCTTGATGACTTCCTTTAATTTATTTTTTAACATTAAAATTTGCATGGGGATATTTCAAAAAATAAAACAACCACTGCAATGGGCATCTCATTTTTCAATATGCCACACTTCATTTGAAAATATGGCATTTTTAATAACATATTAAAATCTATCCTTTTGCCTTCATGTGCTTCCTAAATATGCAAGGAGTGACTTCCCTAGGAATCAAACACATAATAAAAAGAATCAACACAACATAACATAATTTTCAATGGCAAAGAAATTGCCATTTTTGGTTAGTTTGCTTAATAAAAATTCTCAAAAGGTCGAATTCAAGGTTTACGCTAACTTGAATGGTTATTTCATTTTGGAATAAACCCCAACCATCATATATCTAATTACATTACATGCAACTAATAGGATTTAACTGTTAGAACATTACCATTACAAACATGTCAACCCAAGGTGTTGGGGAGTTCGCAAGTTGTAGGCGGGTTTTAGCTACTGCAAAATTGTCAACATGCCCTAAAACAACCTCATGATAAACCTTGTCAAACAACCATAAAATTTCGCTCACACAATTCCCACACTAAAACATAGCTCTAAGCAAAAGCCAAAAAATAACATTTCCAAGTAATAAGTGTGTTGTTTGCAATCAAAGAACAAGTTTAGTTTCTTCAAAATTGGAATCGTTGTAGCTATGATTCTCAAGTGTGCCAACATTTGCTTGCATTCAAACATGTAATTAAAAAATTAAAAATAGAAAAAAAAAACAAAGAAATAACAAAATAGGACAATGAAGAAAAAAAAAACAAAGGAAAAGTTAGAACAAGATGAAGGAAATGATGCAAAAGAAGACCGAAGAAAGAAGCAAAATAAAACAAAGGAAAAAAAACACAAACACATGTGACCACAAGTGAGGTGACAATAAAATTTAAGGAAGTAATGTGTAAGGGGAATATGCATAGATGTTGTAGGACAAGCTTGAAGTGATGTGAATGCAAAAGGGTTTTAGGCTTTAGTATGTCATTATCTACTTTCTACCATGAAACAAAAAGATGTAGTTTGTCATTGTTTTCTTTTCAAAATTGTCCATCACTACAAAAGGAATTCATGAGTGCAATTGAAAGTTTAGAAAATATGTTTTGTTGTTTGTGTGATGCAGATGTTATAATTCTCTTTGGGTGAGTTGTTGATGGCAGAAGATAATGCCACATTTATGAAATAATTGAAGAAGTTTTGCAAGAAAGATATTATTAGGACTTGTGCCATGGAGGATAAGAAGATTACAAGGGGATGAAACAAAGAGAGGAACATAGGTGGTGTCATAAGCTAAGTTTTTGCAATAGACTTGTGTGGGATTTTGGATAGAAGTAGAAATTGTCCCCTATTTTGGTTATTATTTATTTTTCTTCCATTATGTCAATGGCAAATAGATCACGATAGATCAAGCACTTTGGAATTTTATGAGGGGTTGATGCTAGTATACGAGGACAATGTGACATGGTCAAAACTGTAGTCAAATGGGCATATAGTGGTTTGTCAATTATGCATGTACTAATAGAAAGAAAAACTAGGAATTTGAATCCATATGGGTGGTGCATTTAGAGCAAGAAACATGAGAAACCTTTAATTTGGGTATCCTTTGGGTGGGACAAACTTTTTAAAAACATCACAAACCAACATGTGCATTAGAAATGGAATTAGAAAAATTGGTTCAATCAATATGTATTTGCCCATACCTTGAGTGGCTTTACATAATATTATGTTGATTGCACATGCTAAAGATAAGACCTTGTTATATAGGGAGATAGAAAGGAGGAAAAAGGTTGGGAAATCTTGAAATTTGCAATGAAGAACTTGGGTTATTACATTGCATGATAGAAGTTAAGGTTAGCAGCTCAAATGACCCATAATGAGAATACTAATTTTTTGACCATATTCCAAGAAATCAAGGTGCATTTATGACTAGAATTGGGACAACAAATAGTGGTATGGCAAATTGTATCATGACTACAAATGGTTGTAATCAAATTATTGCAAGTTAGTTATATTCAAAGTCGAAATTTTATTTCTTTGGTTTCCATTGCGAATTGTTCAAAGGTCCTTTTGCTTGAGCATAGATTCAATGAATCAAATCCTAGAGATGTCATAAATCTAATAGGCAGTAAAGTTGTTTGTAAAATATGTGTGTATTCCCTTGTTTTTGGTTACACACACACACATACAAGGAAAAAACATAAGGTGCACATATTGGGGCTTTTGGTGGCAACGATAATTTGATGTGCATTGTTGCTAGATCGAAGAGACCTCAATGGTGGGGCCAATTTATAGTAAAAAAACATAGACCTTGAAGAGTAAATATTATACACAAGAGAAGAGTAGTGTGCGAAAGAGGAAGAGTTTCAGCAAAAGAATGCATATCACCAATTCAAATGTTGCTCCTCTCTTTGAGAATCCTACCTCATCATTACATGCACATCCTGGAGATTGGGTTTTAGGTGAACCTTAATCAGAGAAGCTCAACTACAAATGTCATAGAGGACCCATCACATGGACAAGCAAGCAAGCAAGCACAAAGAAAAACAGGTGGAAAAAATCTAAGATTTTGCCAAAATTTCCAACTGGAAAGGGTACTCAAGATTTTTCTACCTTCACATTTTGAATATTGCTAAATATTGCTAATTTTTTTATGCATGATTGCAACTTGAGCAACATCACAAAATTTTTAAAAATTGAAAAGTATTATTTTTAATAAAAAAATTACAAACTACAATGCACTCCAACATTATTTTTTTGCAAAATATCCACAACTCGGCAACTAAAAAATATTTGAGTGCAACTATTACAAAGTATTTTTGTGCCAAAAACATGTGCCAAAGTCAACAGATTTTGAGAAATGTTTTTTTGAAATTGCCATATTTAGAAAATGGGTTCTAGCAGGTGGCCAAAGATAGCCGGATTCTTAAATTTTCCTGCTTTCCTCTCTGACCTGTAGCCAAATGTGGCTAATTCCTCTCATGGAGGATCACCATTGTGGCTACATGATAAAAAATTGTTGGGAAAAAAAAAAACTCAGATGCACTCTGGCTGAGTGGCAAATTATAAAGCCTCCTTCAAATTGGGTGAAAGAAACCACAAGTGGCTACCATGGCAGTTTTGGCACAAATTATATTATTTTTAGAAATGCTGAATTTTTTCAAATTTATCTTTCTGAAAAAGGAAAAATTTGTGTGAAGCAAAATGAAGCATCTTTTTTTGTGAATATTCAGGATTTTTTTTTTCAATATGGAATCTTCAAATTTAATTAATTAATCAATTAATTGGCAGACGTGTGCAGAAGGTTACCCTAGAATATGATATGCAAGTGAGTGTTTTTTTTATAATGTATTTTGTCATGCAGCCAAAGTAACAATCGTCCCAAGGAAGATGTAGCCAAACTGGCAATCATCCCGAGGAAGATTTAGCCAAATCCAGCCATTAACCGGATATGGAGTATAAATCTTCAATCATCCTTTTATATTTTTGGCTACTTCCTAAAAGAGGGGACTTAGTGAGAATCCTCATGGCCATTTTGCAAGGCACTATAATGAGTATTCCCAAAAGATTTAAGTGTTTTTTGGGTTTTTTAGTTTTCAAATTATGGGGGAAAAAATTTAAGGTTTTTTTAAAATTATCAGATTCTATATTATGTCGCTATAGATAGCCAAATATCTTCCTAGATGGATGCTTAAATATTTTCCTTACATAATTATTTCATAGCCAAATCTGTGTAAATCATCTTATCTTCGACAACCATCAATTCATCTACATTATAAAATTCTAAAAATTGAAAAACGCTGATTCAGGGTTTTTTTTTTCCCAATTTTGTGACCACATGAGGAAAAGCCAAATCTGGCTACAGGTCAGAGTGGAAAGTAGAAAATTTTAACACTCGTGCTATATTTTGGTGACCTGCTGGAACCTCTGCCTAAATATGGCAATTTCAGAAGAGAAAAAGAAAAAAAATACTTCAAAATTTCCTCAACATATGGTGACTTTGATGCTTTCTGTGATGGGTCTCACTGGATTTTGTTTTGGTCTCCAAGTGACCGAAAATTTGCCCCAAAGAAAAAAAAACCCTGGCACTGAATCTAGCTAATATCACTAGGGGCAAAAACCAATTATTGAGAAAATCATGTGTCTGGATGGCTGCCAAATCATCCAAATTTGAAAGATCAAATGACTCACCAGCAATGCTGTAGCAGCTTGGATTCGTCTTACAACTCTCGCCAAACTACCCTTTTGTTCACAACCTCCAATTCTGTCAATTACTGAGTGAAGCAGAAGCTTGTCTGCTGGTCCTCCCTGCCAGTGTTGCCAATGAACCAATAAGGACCCACAATGTACTGTAGTGACTTAACCCCAAGCTCCAAACTTTTGCCTCATTTGGTGCAAATTTCATGCACATCCAGTAAAAAGGATGAGATCTGGTCTAAGAGGATACCATCTAGTGGCAGCTGGCTACATCGAGATACAATTGAAACTATCCTGTGTACTCTCTCTTCAAGGAGACCTCCTTTCTGCTGTTTGGACCTCTGGCAAAGATAATAGGAACAGGGAACGAAGCTTACAAGGTGGAGAACCCAAAGACTTCCATGACATATCTTGGTAGTCTTCATATCTTCTCCTATGTATTGCTTTCACCAACAAGAACATCAAGTTTAGCTTTACTGAGTGAAGCTACTGGCGCCCAACTCAAGTACAAATCAGGTCTCCTGCATTCTCTTCAATTCTTGTGAAGTAACTCCTTTGTAATTCTGCCCTCCAACTCCGAAAGGTTGCCCTCATTACAGTGCTGCCAGAAGGAAATTTATCCTCCCACCAGACTGCACAACATGAACAAAAAAGATGTCAGTTAATGTCTCAATTTCTGGTGCACAGCTCTACTTTCCCAATGCCACATCTCTCACTGCACTCCAGAAAGACAATCCCCCCAACACACCACACATCCATGCAACAAAAGTTTGAATTGACTCTCTTCTCTGTCTCCTTTCATTCTCATAAAAGATCTCAGCTTGGTTACTCAGTGAAGACATGCCACTGAAACAGTTTGCTAGCCTATTCAACTAAGCAGACATTATACAACAAAAGGGACAAACACAGCAAGTTCCCAAGTCCAAATCTGGCTGTCACAAATTCCACTTGTTGGGAGATCTGTCCTCACTGCTCCCTGACTTTGATTGACATTCAAACTGCAACTCAGGTACTGTTCAGTGGCTCAGCTTCATCAGATCAGATCTGCATTTTTCCAACACAGTGCCACAGAGCCAGAAGTTGTGGCCCGGTAGGTTACATCAATCAGATCAGTTTCTCTCTCAGGAAAATGGAGCTATCAAGTTGGGACTCATAATGGACACAAAAGAAGTTAACAGAAGATGCAAAACCAAAGTACTTGCCAAAAATCCTTTGCAAAACTTGATTGAGAATCACCTTTATTCCCATCAACATACATGATGACTGGATAGCTGCATGTAAATTCATGCAACTCAATTGTGGTCAATACACTTTGAGTTTGATCATCAGGCCTGGTATGTCCAGTCTGAGACTGCAAGAAACTATGTACTATGTTGCAAACCCTACATACAGAGATACCGCAATGGAGGAAGAAACTGAACAATACCGAAGGCTCAGAAATGAGCCCAACTCATAAAAACAGGTCCTACTTCTTCCACCAAAGAGTCACATCCTTGCGTCGATGAATTTTCTTCTGCAACTGAAGCAACCCATAGAGAAGAGCTTCAGCTGTTGGAGGGCAACCAGGTACATAGATGTCAACAGGCACAATGCGATCACAACCCCGAACAACTGAATATGAGTAATGGTAGTAGCCTCCTCCATTAGCACAGCTCCCCATTGATACTACCCACCGTGGCTCTGGCATCTGGTCATAAACTCTGGGGAAAATTGTCTCCAAAACCACAATTCAGATCATGAGAGATGCATCATCACTGGCAGGTCAAATGCAGAAAAAGGTTGTGCTTACAGCAATCTAGAAAATGAACCAAGTCATAAATCCAGCAAAAATGTTTTAACAGAAGAAACCCTAACCACAACATTACACATGAGAAACACCTTCTCGCAAACACTTCCTTTCATGTAATTCTGAGAAAACTAGGGTAGACTAGGAATCATCAATCCAAGGATGCAATGCAAGGTGATTGGAAAACCGCAATTCAAACTGAGAGAGATTGTACATTTCTTAGAGACATATACAATATTTTTTTATGTATAAAAACCAGAACAGAAACCAGCACGTTTTCGGAACAAGCACCCTAAAAAATACAATCAGAAGAAGCCCTAACCACAAAAGAACCCTAAAAGATACAAACAGAAGAAACCCTAACGACAAAAGAACCCTAAAAATACAAACGGAAGAAACCCTAATCACAACAAGAACCCTAAAAAATACAAACATCGTCCAGGAAAAATGGACGTAATCTCTCTGCTTCGCACATTCCTGTGAACTTCAGATCTAGGGCAAACAGGAGACAATGCAAAAAAAGATGAAAAGAGTTCCGGGCGAGAGGCAGTGCGGTGTTAAAAAGCTTTAGTGACATACTTGCGCAACGCGGGGGCCATCTTATTGGTAAGAGTTCCGGCGACGATCATGCAGTCAGATTGTCTGGGACTCGGCCTAAAAATGATCCCAAACCTATCCAGATCGTAACGAGCCGCCCCGGTGTGCATCATCTCCACAGCACAGCAAGCCAAACCAAAGGTCATAGGCCATATGGAACCGGTACGCGCCCAGTTCATCAACGCATCCACCTTGGAGAGCACGTACTCCGCCCCTGGTCCACTACTGGAACCCCCTCGACTGGAGCTCGTCGTTGGCTCCAGCGTTGCCAAAGCTGGCACGGTGCTATGCAACAACCTGGGTGTTGATATCCTCGCCGCCGCCGCCCTGGGTAGCAGCGACATGGCCATCGCCGATCGACGATTTCGTCCCGTGCTCGAATCTCGTCAAATGTCGCGCGCGTCGAGTGCGAGAGGAGAGGGATGCGTCGCGCAGCGCACAGGATTCTCAAATAGTTACTTACTAGTAAGGCGGTTATGGGGGGCTATTGGGTAAGGAATTTTTTTTACCATTAAATAATAAATTGTCCCTTAAAAATCGCTGAAAAAAATGCTTGTCAGTGGCACTTCCATTTAGTAAGGTACCAATTTTATTTTTTTAATATAAATCTGATGAGCTTGTTTTTTCTTTTTTTTTTTAAATTCAAATTTCTTTTCTTTTACTAAAAAATTCTTTTAACAGGTCCTATATTCTTAATTTACCTTCAAAACATCATTACAAAACAACATATCTTTACAAGATGAAAATTTAAAATGTTATATATTTACTGAATTTCTTTAAATTTTTGAAAATTCAAATTTATCATGACACAAAAACAATCTTTGAAATGCTGAAAAAAATCAACACAAAAATGCTGAAAATTACAAAGCAAAATTATTCAAAATGTTGAAACTATGAAGTCCCATCTTTGAAATGTTAAAAAAACTTAACATACCAAAGTTATTCAAAATGCTGAAACTATGAAATCTTTTTACCATTGACTTTCAAATGTCACAAATAATGTAAGAATTAGGTCTAAAACTACAAAGAGTGAAGTTCAATGCTCAAATTTTTTAACTTATCAAATATCCAAACTATGGAAGCTTATCAAATCAACCAAAGTGTGATGTCAAAATTCATCTCAAAATTATTTAAAATGTCAAAGTACCAAAGAACTTGAAGCTCAATGCTAAAATTATGAAGCCATCCTACAAGTGTGATAGATCAAATCTAAAATCTAAATCATATTTTGTTTCCAATGAAGAAGAAAAAGAATTGCAACACGAATGTTAGCAATTTGAAATCAAGTTGCATCAAGGTAATACATTATTTGATCATGTTGTTGAAATATCTTGGGGTCCCCCACATTGTTAATTATGATCGGAAAAGTTTGAAGCTTGCTAAAAACATGACCATATGCGGTATTAATAGTAACCACTTCACGTAGAGATCGGCCAAAAAATTGTATCCAAGTGTTCTCTGTTTAAAAAACTAGATTTCAAAACTCATTCCAAAACCCATCCTTAACATAAACAACATTTTTTTTTGGTTTAGGCACATGCACAACACATTTATCTTAAGAAGAATTGTTGTAGCATTAAAGTTTAAAATAGGAATAATTTGCTTAGAAGTTGGAACATTATCAAAAATAGGAAAACTAGCAACTACATCGCCTTATACACAATCATCATCACAACCTTAGCATTTCATGATTTAGTAATGGAAATTGTGCAAAATTCGTACATTTCACACATTAATATCATGCATTGAAAACACATTTAACATATGGATTTATAGGAAAATACAAAATTTGTGTGACATTTGTTCATTCATAGGTTCATATTTCAACACATTTATTAGTTTGTCAAATGTTTTTTCAATGCATGATATTTGTGTGTAAAATGTACAAGCCTCACACATTTTTCATTATTACGTTGTTGCATGTTTAATTTGTGAGAATGATCATACAAAACACAAAAATCACAAAACAAAAAATTTTAAAAAATCTTAAAAACTTAAAACAACAAATTGCTCAAGAAAAGATAAAAGAATGTTACATTGACTTTTTCATACAAGTTTTTATCCTCACTAAATGTCTTGTCGTAATGAAAAAAATAACCATCTTTAAATTTGCCATTAATGATGTGTTGCAAAACCCTATTTTGAAAAAAAAATTAACTTGGTTGTACTTATAAAACAGCAAAAATTAATTAGTACCATGCAAATTAAAAACCATAAAAAACAATAACACGAAACTGTAGAACTGTAACAAAATGGAAGCTTGCAATTGAAAACTTCCTATAAAATATTTGAAACAATTGGACAAAATAGGAAAAGGAGAAGGATTGACTTTTTGGATGAAAATAGATCTCGATGCCTAGTGACTTCTGTGCCAATATATTCTCTAGGAACTAAAACATCATCCATGCAAGTGATACCAACCCCTCTACATCTCTTCTTGGACATTACATTCTTTCAACTTTGAAAAAACCATAGTCAATTTATCCACAATGAAAAGTAGTTGGTTTCTACGACTAGTCATGAACCATATGTCATCACATGGTTTGCACTTAGGATTAAAACGAAAGAACATTGGGTCATATGGCCTAGGCTTACTAAAAGCCCAATTTGTGGGGCCTCTTTTTTTCATCTCCTAAAAAGCTCCAACGACATTAACAACAAGGTAATCAACAAGAGGCCAATGCCTATCAATGAAACATTTAGTCATGTCAATACACCATTTAATGGATGCACCTTGGAAAAATTGCAAAACACAACCAATAGCCAGCTACAAATTGCAAAAATCCTCAATATCAACATTCTTCAACTCTTGAATGACAAAAATCTTGATGCAAAAGTAACCAAACGAAGTATTCAAGTTTGTAATGATTATGGTTGACAAATTGCTTACCTCAACATTTTCTAGATTCCTCCTCAATAAATAACACATTAAAGTTTTGATGGTTTCTCCTTGGCCTAACATTTGATGCATGAAATGCTACCTCATCACCAAAAAGTTTCATTCATCAAAGTATAACATTAATGAAGATTATTGAAGGGTGCAAAAGGAACAATCGATGTTTCCACAACACATTGTCCCTATTTTTTTTAATAAACTTTCCAATGGCTCTTATTAAATACCAAATGTTGTAGGAAACAAAAATAAATAATAAATAACAACTTGTGAATGTTGTAACAAATGAAGCTACATATTCAATGTAGAAAAATTCAAGAAATAAATGCAACTCATGAAACAAAAAATGAATAACACATTTAGAAACAAAACAACTTGAGGAAATGTGAAAGCAAAAAAATGACAAAGCAAAATTAAATGCAAACTATAATTGGAATTTTTACCTAACTAAAGGGTATAGAAATTGATCTTTTTTTGCAACTTGAAAAATAAAAAAAGCAAGAATGTCCGTTAAATCTTTAATGGAGTCTACATTTTCAAACAAATCCACAATAATGTTTTGTATTCTAAAGCCTTAAATGTTCCTCCATTCATCAAACACATTGCTTGCCAACATTTTGACATGTTTACTTGTCCTTTTGTTGTTTTTTTCACATTCTCCAACTCCTTATCAATTTCAAAAAACCAATTCATTACAACATTATCAATAGGTTAAAAACCATGGGTAGAAACAACATCACAAATAACCTCAAAATGTAGATCAACTTCAAAAACTAACTCATCAATACTTAAATGAAATGAAGGAACATCAAAATTGTCAACACTCAAAAGAACCAAGGGATTATAAAAATAGGAGAACAATGTAAGATTTGTTTTACCAAAATTATGGGGAGATTGAACAAATGTTTTAGGGTATTGCAAATACAACCCATAGGCCTCAACTTTTGCCCATGTCAAATCAACCTCATCAACAACATCAAAGTAAGAAAATGGCATAGCAAATGTCAATGTAAAACACCAAAGTCAATAAAAAGATAAGAATGTAAATCAATAGACTAGTTAATTACAACCAAACTTGACAATCCCAAAATAAAATTGATGGAAGTTTCAATAAAAAGCTTTGAAATATCATTGAAACAATGTTTTTTCAAAGTAGGCTCATCAATGAATGACATTGTTACGAAAACACAAAAAGCGACACAAAAAAATGAATATAAATCTATAGACAAAACTCCAATTTATGAGAACTTGAAAGCAAAAAGAATATGGTTAAGAATATTACAAGCCCAATTGAACCATTGTTGTCTAAATGAAGGCACATAAATTTTTCTAAATGTTGCACAAACGAGCACAAATGCAAAATTGTTAAAAAAGAAACAACAATGTATCCATAACATCTTGTTACAAAATAATGAATAAAATCAACAAGAAATAACAAAAAAGCAAAGAGAAGAGAAAGAAAAAATGTTGCAAGTAATGTTGTTATAACCAAACAAATTCTTGCAAATCAATGAAGGTAGAGAAATATGCAAATTGATGATGAAAAGAAGTCAATCTTCTCAATTTCGATGTTGCTTGAAAAAAAAGATAGCAAAAAATCTTACAAATTGCAAGGATGAAAAAAAAAAAACGTCAATTCCAACATAAAAGGCACAAGATAAAGAAACATTGCTCCAACAAAGTTGGATGAAATATATCAAATGAAAAAAATGTTATCCTATGAAAAAACCATTCCAACAAACATTTGGCACATGGAAAATTTGGCAAAATGAAAATAATAATCATAAACATATTTTTTCATATTCCTTTCTATTGAAAAATAATTTCCAATTTTTGAAAAAACAAATTGAAATACTCTTGCCACATTTGAACTTTAATTTTAAAAATTATTTAGATAGGCTTTAAAAACCTATTATCATTTAATATTAAATCTTTCTTGGGATGTTAGTGAATGATGCAACATCATAGAATTGGAAAATATATAATAACGTGGTTTGAATTTTTTTTCTTAGTTATAGTGAGTGAAATAATAGTTAAATGTGTAATAAGGTAGGTTTGTGAGAATTTTAGAGAATTGATGGAAATGCTAGAAAGGGACCATTCATTTCAATGTTTGATACAATAAGGTTGTGTGTAAGCTTAAAATATGTTTTTTTAAGACAATGGGATTGTTGGATTTGGTGATTTAAATTATTTTTCTTAATTGTTTAGAGGGAACTAATAATCAATGTGTAATAATTATTTATAGTATCTAACACAATACTTGTGCACTTTGTTTTTGTTCCTTCTAAGGATTATGACTACTACCTAGTTTGGCATGTGGCATTAAGAACATATTGTAACTTAGCTACAAAGTATCCACATTTTTGAACCATGAAACAAGGTTAAATCAATAATTGAATTGTGTTGTACAACCTACATGCATTTTGGAGGAATCAAATATGGAAAAAAATTAATTATAGACACAAAAGTGAGATTGGCTTGTTGAGTTTGATTGAATTTGATAATTATAAAAGTTATATTTTATTGTGTGAAAACCTAAATGCTTCATTTTTCTTGAGTTTGTAATGATAAATAATACTCAAATTTTAATAACCCACCACTATAGGTCTAAAAATGACCAATTCATTTTGATGCACTTAGTACACATGGAGGGCTTTCCAAGTGTGCCAAGAGTGCACCCACAATTTCCTTAAAAACTAAAGTTTTGATTTTTTATGAACTTTTATAGATGAAAATGCTCAAAACTTGACAACGCTCGTGTTGAAAGTCTAAAGGTCTAAACATTGGAGAAATCACCTTATGTAGCACTACTCATTGAAGGGTTTCCAATAGTTCAAAAAACAAGCCGCGCTTGGGGTGGGGAGATTGCAATGTGATGAGACAAGCAAACCAAAGAAGTAGTTAACCACGTAATGTCTCTACCCTAGCATGCATGAATGTTATTGTCATTGTTGAGTTAAACAAGGTATATAGTATATAGCCATGTTGGGTGCTTATTAAAATTTGCTACATATATCCATTGGTTATCAACCTTTGTATATGACCACTTACTAAATGGGGGTGAAAATTCCAAATAATAACTTTCTATACCTTTAGTTCTTTCATGAAAACTAATGGCTCTTTGAGGTTTTGAAAACATGGAATCAATGGTTTTTTGATACCAATTCATTGTCAAAAAATTGAAAGCAACAATATTTTTATTTTTAAATTATCGAAGAATTGGAACTAATGTTTACTCAAAAAACTAAAAACCACCAAACACTTAGATTTTTAACATTTCACCACTATTTGGTTTTGTCATTGTTGTTGATGACTTTTGGAGGACTAGCTTTTTTTACTTATGTGATGATATTGTGGGACATAATTTGGGAGTTTGTATGCAAAATATATTGGTTTATGGTCGGTTCGACAATCCAATAAGGTCCAATGAATAATAGTAAAAGTTGATTTTCTTAATGAAATGTAAAAAGTTCAAATTTGTTGTGAATTTGGTACAAAGTGTGTAGCTTTTAGATGTGTAGGTTAATTTGGCAACAATCTTTTTACAAAGGTTATGCAAAATATACACACAAATCTCTTTGGGATTCAAGTTGGGAATCTTTGGCAAGCAAACACAAATATTCAATTCATATTTGACCATTATTGCACATCTTATCTAACAAAAATAGATAACATGGTAACAAATGAACTAAAAGTCATAATTGCTAATAGTAATGAAAAAAATAGAAACACATATTCATATTCAAAGGATAAAAAATGTATTTTTTAATGTTCAACAACTATCAACATAACTAATTACATAATAATGTTGTCTATCTCATTATAACATGCATTTTAAACATTCAAATTCATTAATGGTATAGTAAATGGTGCAAATGAAATATTCCAAGGTTCAACTAAATTACTTAATTCACAAGAAATCATATGGATTTTGTTTAATAATCCTAAATGTGATTAGTTCACATGAGCAAATAATGCACACTTGTATGAAAATTAAATACAACCTACGTGGACATCGACAGAATCCATATCAAATATATATCCAAATTGGGTCAAAATTTTCTCATATTATAACAAAGACGCAATTTCAATTCAATTGGTTGTAGCACACACTATACATCAAACACAAAGACTGACACTTGATTATTTGGCTTTCAACCCTATTAGTGTGTATAAACATGGGTTGACATATAAACATTCTTTTGTTAAGGAAAAAAAAAAAAAATCTTTTTCAACTTTTACAAATGATTTTTTTTTCAAATTGATCCAAGTGTTGCCACATAAATGCATTGTTTGCAAAAACTGCAAGTTGGGATGTACTTATCCCCAAACGACGTACATTTTGTGACTTACATGTATTTATTCATTATCTCAATACTAGGTGATTTACCATTACACATAGATGATCTTCTTTGGATTACAATTTCAAAACATCTCATATATTATGTTTCAATCAAACACATTTCAATGCAAATACAACTTGAATATTACATCTTTGAACATTAATACAACAACACATATAATAATAAGTGTAAATGGACAAAGTTGTACAATGATTATATATGACAATTTCACCACTTATCATCACATGAAATATTCACATCTTTGGGAGTTGAATATTTATAGCAACATTCAATGTAAATACAAGAAAAACCATTCATGTAATAGCAATATACAAATCTCTAACATTAAACCTTTCAATGTTCTTGGTTCACCTTCAACAATTCTTGGATGTAATGCCAACTTTTTGTCCAATAGTAATAACTGGTCATTTTAATATTGATATGTTTGATAAAAATTCAACACAACCAAATGAACTTCAACCTTATTTGGACCATTACTCAATGGAACTTTGGGAAAGAGAAATCACAACAATTTATCACTCTCACATTGATCATGTGTCAACAAATGCCCCCATTCAACTATGTATGTCAAGAGTTGTAATACAATTGAAAATTAAACCAAATTGGTAAGCATGAGGGAAAAAAGGGAGGTGCATAGGAGAGAAAAGAAAGTTGGGTCTAAAAACTGAGGCACTGATATCTTGGATAGCCCCTTTCACTATGACCTTGTGAACTCCCCCATGTTATTCTCCTTTGTCTAGGCTATTTGGAGGTGCAATAATTCATGGCATTGTTGTCATCTTATAGATTTTCAAGCATTGTTGTGGGCTCCAACAATAACCTATTTAAAATGAACTTCTTCCTCCTTATTCCTTAACTTCTTGTTGTTTTGCACTCATTTTTCTTGTGATAATTTTGCAACCCCTTTCATTGTGGCCTTGCATAATACAATTTACGATATAGAGTAGTTCCCCTTTATTCATCCTTTTCATAGTAGAGTTTAGGGTTTAAGATTAGTTCCCCTTTGTTTATAATTACTTTACAACAATGGACGTGGAAAAAAATAACATTCATGATCCATATTTTGGTTTTATGAGTAAACTAGATGTTAAATAGGCAAGGGTATTTGGACTTTGAGGCTTTAGGCATATTGCCAAACAAAGAAGACATGTGTGTATGTATGTAATGAGGCATTGGAGTTCATTTAGATGATGGATATGCAAGGGCATGCACTTTTTTCTTCATTTATTTGTTGACTTTCTAATTTTATATACAATATTTGTTGATTATATTACACTTACACACTAAATAAATACATATTTGAAATACATTTACACTTACCCAACTAATATTTCAATATTCAATATATATATATAATGATGGTGATTACGCTTTATTGGGACAACAAATATTCATATGATTTCTTACAACTTTCAATTTCATCTAAATATATATATAATTCAATTTTACTCCGTAGTACATCTACCATCAAGTCCTACAACTAGTATTTAGTTGATCATATTGTTGAATTTAATTTTTAAAAATCTATTAGACATCTGAACCAAGTTCATGGCTAATATAGCCACTCAGTGATATTTTTTCAATTTTCTGATTTTGCATCATTTTGCTAGCAACCCAAGAAACATTTAGCAAGAAAATGGAGATAGGTTTTTAGAACCTATCTAAATAATTTTTTTAAAAGATTAAAAATCAACTAAAACCAGAGTCCAAATGTGGCAAAAAAATTCTTATAAATTTTACTTTTTTTCAGAATTTTTTTTTTGCAACAGAATATTCCCTTTAAAAATTGATTAAAATTTTTTTGGTGAAATTTTTCACACAAAAAAAACATTGCAGCTAGTGTAAAATAAGAAGCAGTTATAACTTATAATTGGGTTATAATCATTAGGGAGTTCAAACAGATTATACACATGGAGGAAGTGTCCTAAAGAGCCCCCAATTAGGTTTAAATAGGCAATGGTGCAACCCAAATTCCAATACTTAGGGCTTATTATTATCCTTACAATAATGTTTCCTTTAAATAAAAAAAGGGGGCAGCAAATGCCCTAGGGTTTTTATTTTTATTTTTATTTCAAATTTGTGTTATATCTGAAGTAGATAAGATCATCACCCATGAGGCAATTTAGCCAAATATGGCAATATAAGAGATTAGAAAGTTTTTTAAAAAAAAGATAAAAAAAAACTTCCTTCTATATTTTTGGCTACCTATTGGCACTTAATAAATAAAGAGACTCTCAATTTAAACAACAACATTAGATTTTAATTTGTTAGGGGAAAATTGACAATTTCATTAATGCAACTCTGGAAAATAATCAAGGCACTACTATTGATCTGAGTTCAATCTCATTGGAAATGTTTATTATTATTATTATTATTATTATTATTTTGGAAAAAATGGGAATATCCATTGCTATAGGCTTTCATTTCCACCCTTAGGCACAAGACCCAGTACATATTTCCTCATGCTTCTTGTGTCATGCATGAATGTGGGTTAATTTGCTAGACTATTTTTGCTCATTTTAGTGGACTAGAAATCAATTGGAAGAAATTGAGAGATGGTGTTCACTATCTCATATTAGATGAAGACACCATCTCACATAAACAACTATATACCCGGAAACCTCACAACTTTGAACAATGTTTATTCCACTAGAGATTGCCAAACAACCCAAGCAAGTTTAGTTATCCGTGGTCCTTGTTCCATGGCATATTTAGTGTTATGGTGCATTTGGATGGAGAAAACACAAGCTTGTCTTTAACAATAATAGATGGCATAATTTCTAAGATCCCAAGGGGATTCTTATGGGGAGAGGCCTTTTGGATTATGGCAAGTTGGAGTGAAAGTTTAGTATTCAGTTGATCAACAAACCACCCATAAGAGAAGCTCAAACTTCTGAAGAGATTTGACAAAGTGTGGTGGTGTCCTTATTACACAAGTTGTGCCAAGGATGGGTGCAAACATTTAGATAATTTTAGCAACTGCTTGTATGTCATAGGTTCATGTAGTAGCCTTGTGACTCTTTTTTGGCTGGGGCCAAGTGTTCCCCAAGTCTCTTGTGTGTTTGGCTTTATTTTCTACACTCAATATTGACCATGTGTTTCAAATAAAATTAAATAAATAAATTGGTGATTTCTGAAATTTTTCCCTTGAATTCTGGTGGTTTTTTTAAAAATTTAAATTTAAATTTAAAAAATCCTTTGTACGAGTGGCACTGGATTTTTTTTTCTTGTTGCCAACTAGCAAAAAAATCACCCGAAAAAAAAACTCTGGGTTATATAGCAATGGAATATCACCTTGTAATGGCCATAGAATTTCATCCAAAGTTGGAAATAGAGGCACATTAGTTAATTATATAACTAGGTTAGATAGGTCGGTGAGCAAACACTTAAGTTCTTAGAGAGCATGTGTTCACTCTCTCATCATTTTCAAGGTTCAATGTGTTTATTACATAGCCCTTCATTTTTGTGCCCCTTACATAGCTATTTACAAACCTCCATTTTGGGTTTGAAATGAGCAAACTAAAATCTCTCAAAGTAAGGGGGTCAAAATAAAATAAAATTCCAACCTCATGCAAATTCATATCCTTCCATGTGCATCTTGTAATTAGACATGCTAGACCATACACAAATAATATCCCTCCTATTATCAAATGAAGTGAACTTTATTCCAAACATTAGACATAATGAAGAATGCATTTGCACATGCATGATTTGCCTTTCAAAAAGTGGAAGAATATAGTGGAATTGCTCAATAGCCAATCAATCATCTTTTGTATTGTTTTGGGTGGTCACTCACTCATGGGTGTTTAGCGATGGGTGGTTCTACCCTATTTGTTGAAAACACTAGAAAACCCATCAAGAATAGGTTCACCCAAATTGAAAGCCAACAAAAAAAAACATTATGTCGAGTTGAGCTTGGGTTTTGTACTCAAATAGCAAAGACTATGTTGTAAGAATAAATAAATAACATATGATTTTGCATTTTCAGGAATTCCTAATCCACAATTCAAACTTTCTAAGTTTCCTTATAATATTCCCCGATTATATCCCATAGAGGTCCAGCCTACCCAAAGGTCCAAATGGCCAAATTTGTGGCAAGATTTGCTTCAAGGAGGAGTATGGGAACTCCTTGAAGTAAATCTTGCATCATTTCAGAAGCCCAACCACAGGATTTTGTAGCACACAAAGTGTGCAAACCTTGTATGAAGATTGAATGCAATTTGGTGCTTCAATTGCAAGAGATTGAACGTCGACCAAGGTAAAAATCCATCATAGGCTCACCAGGGTTGGTCATGTAAATCCCTTGCAAAGAGACCCAATATCAACCAAGGTTAATCCATCATAGATTCACAAGGGTAGATCACATAAATCCCTTGCAAGAGATTGAATGTCGACCAAGGCAAATCCATCATTGACCCAACCCACTAGGGTTGATCACATGAATCCCTCAATTTTGAGGAGTCTCCAATATGAGACTAGTAATGAATAATTTGAAGGAAGGATTGCCTATATTGCAAGACCCTCAATTTCCTTATTCCATGCAACATGAATAACCTCAAGAGGCCATGATTGATTGCATTGCGATATGGGCGAAGAAGGATGAGCTAGAAATTCATCTTGTGTAAAATTGGTCACAAAGTAACCGGCATGCGTGAAAAGGCTGTTATTTATGATGATGATTGCCAAGTCTCTTCCTCTCTCTATAAAAATGGTCTCAAAGAAAGTTTAAGTTTCCATAGCAAATGATTGTGTGAACAAAAAAAGAATCCGAATACATATATTGTACATATTATACTTGCAATTCCCTCCCCATAACCAAATAGCTGATCTTCTCACCAAGTTATACACAAGCCAAAAACAAGCTACAATCTTCACATATTGTCCCTATTTATTTTGTAAAATTATAAATTGGTCCTCAATCCTTTGCCCACATTGCCCATCTATCATGATGAAGAGAATCAAATCCTCAAGGAGCCTACTTTCACTTTTAATGAACATGTATGTGTTTTTAAACCGCCTTTTAGGCCCATGTGAAATCATCCATATTCAACGCAGGATTTGATTTTTGCCATTTTTGTGATGTAGCTGAAGTGGCAAATCATCCGTAAGAACATTTAGCCAATTGTGAATTCTAGCATGAAATGGATAGGATACTTTCAAGCCCCTTTTACTTACAATTTGCCTCTTTAGGGACCATGGGGACGTTTGGTTGATCTTCGTTTCATTAATCTTTGATTTTTCTTTTTTGCTCATGGGATTTAGGGTTTTAGGACTTTTCCCTTTTAAGAAGTTTAGTCGACTATAGGTGAAGGTACTCAAGATTTTTCCCCTCCAAGGTATGTAAAAATGACATAAATTTCAAAAGGTAGGTTAGATACCTTGCCCAATACATCAAAATAACAAGTAAATGAATGATTTACACTTTTTCAACACTACTAGTCACACATGGTATGATATGATATGATTTTTAGGGTATATCATTCATTCACTTCTAAAGGGTTACTTGAATAGTGGAGGAGGAGGTTGGATCAATACCAAAAGACAAATTTAGACATGGACCAAATGACATGAATAATTGACATTTAAGAGATTACAAGTTGTTTGTTGGGTGCCAAGATTTTTTTTTGTCTTTAGAGAGAGCAACTTTTTAAAATGTGAAGCCAATTGTGACAAAATAATTTGTAAGCACATTCCTCTCTTTTTTTGCACATTATATTTAGAACATTTTCCTCCCAATTCTAAGGTCTAATTTCCCCTTCTAATTTGGGTCCCACAATTTGATTGCTTGCTTCCTTTATCCAATTTTCTAAAGTGATCCTAGGAAGGTAGCTTTATGGGGAGGGGGGTGGGAGTTGGGGGGGAGGGGGGGAGGAAGAGGGGCACATTCAACATCCATTCATTGTTTTTTAGTTGTGGTGGTGGTGGGGTCTTTGGGGGATTGTTGTTGGTTCATTTAATATTTTTCAAAGAAGTTTTGGAACTTTGGGGACTCCTTTGATATCTTCTTTGTTGTGGTGGTGGTGGTGATGGTGGTGGTGGGCTTTGAGAGGTACCATTTGATTTATTCATCTCAACAATGATTTTTCTTGGAACTTGGACACACTTCGATGATTGTCTAGTGTGACGAACATTGAGAAAGCATGGTGAAAAAAAACCTTACATGGTGACCATGAGATTTTATTCGGTAAAGGGTATGATTGAGAGATCGTATTGTATCGAGAGACCATACCCCCAATTCCATCACTTTAATTAATTTATTTTTGAATGAATTACTGAATATCAACCAGTTTCCCTTACCTTTTATTTTAAAAAAACAAAGAATTCCGAGTACCTTCTTCTCATTTTTGCTCCACCCACAAAGGAAAAGAAATAATTCTATACTACCAAGTTGAAGCTCATCTTGCATGTAAGTACCCCCAACAATTTGATCGGTGGGGGCAAGCAAGCAACCAATAGCCCCTCCTTTTTTTTTCTTTTTTGTTTTCCGTGGGTATTGTTGGGATCACATTCTAGACAAAGTAGTAGTAGTATTACTACACCTCCCTTCCCCCAAAGAATCTAGAAAGCTCAAATTTCTAATCATCGGGCAATGAATCGTCTTCAAAGCCACCGTGATGTTCAAATTTTGACACCACTTTGGCATGCATAATAGCACAACAACTACCTGGCTATATTTCTCGGGGTGACAACTTATGGTGGTGGGGTTTGCTTCATCACTCCCAGTTGGTTAGATTTACGCTAGGGTTTGCTTCATAACCGACTCTCGAGAGTGATCGACCCGTCCACTCCCCCCCCCCCCCAAAAAAACTTTCGTCTCCAACTCGGTCATGATGAGAAATGGGTGGGCAAAAACCCTAATCCATTTAATTTGAAACTTGCAACATACATCTTAAAGGTTGCCTAAGATCCACCCTTTCAAAAAAAATGTGAACATTTATTTTTTGAAACACGTCACAAAATGTTGTGGAGTAATTGTCTAAATAGGTTTAATATGTGGCATAAGAATTATTTATTTATTTATATTTTTTATCCCTTTACTTGGAGCATGTGTTAGAAGATTTAGCTTACAGGTTTATTTATTTTTTGGTCCCTTTGCTTTGGAGCATGTTTTAGGAGTTTTAGTTTATGTGTTTAGGTGAATTGGAGGTAAATTTATAAAGCAAGCTGAGATTAAAATTGGTTTGGTGTGAATATGGTTCAAGATATTTTGATCCCTACATCATGACATAATTTTGAATTTATGTGATTATTTTTTAAAAAAAATTGAAGATCTTTACATTACTAGTAGGAATCAAATAAGAGTTTTGAGCATCATTTTAAAACCATATATAGTTAATTAGGGGTTAGACACTAATATTTTGGAAAACTTAATTGTTGAATAAGGTTTAATAGTCCATTTCATAAATATGATGAAGATAAAATTATTATTCCACATGTTAATGGGTCATGCAGGTTTCAATTATAATCATATCAATTTATGTTTAAAAAATGGATAATCATTTCTTGTCAAACTTGGTTTCGAAAAACAATTTAAGTTTTATCTATATGGATGGCAAAAATATACATTGGTAATTGAATGAAACGAAAAATGGACAAGATGAAAAAATTAATGAAATGATGGAGTGATCAACAATTGTGTTCAATAGAATAATTATTAACATGAGAAAATGGTTCACTTGCATTATCATATGATAATATAATGGGGCAAAATGAAGACTTGCATTATCGAGATGTTAAAAATTTAAAGCATAGTTTTGATCACTTAAATGTTATATGTAGCTTAATTTAATTTTGATTTTTTTTTTCCCCATGACTACTACTTCAATAGTTAAGTAAAGTACTATTATTATTATTATTCAAAATCTTAATCTTAATCTTAATGTCCACTAAATTTTGATATTACATAACTTTCAAATTCAAATGAATGGTATATGTAAGGTTGTAATGTGCCATGATGGCTGGGGCTTTCATTGGAGTCTCTTTATATTTTTTAATCATAAATTTGAGCTAAAATTTCTTCATTTATTTTAATTTACCAAAATCATCTCCAAATTTGTCATATCTAGCTATAGAGAAGCTCACCTAATCAGATATGTAAATTCTTAGCTTGTGGTCAAAAGCTAATGGAATTCACCCTTTTTGCAATAGACTCTAACATGTCCCCTTTTATGTCTTTCTTGAGGGAAAAAGGGAACATTTTAATTTTAAAACTCCCAATTAGTCCAAAGTGGCACCCATTGTACTACATTCTCTTTTTGCTATATGAGGAAAAAGAAAAAGGAAAAGGAAAAGAATTTTATTATTAACTTTTTTCATTCCAAACATTTGGTTTAAAGTGAAAAAATCACATATCTAAGAGTAGGATGGCACTCTCTTTTGATGAGGGTTAACCCTTTTGAGAGGTTGGTACAAAAGAAAGAAAAATTAAAAAAAAAAGCAAAAAAAAAAGTTTCATCTCAAAAGGGTCTAGTAAAGTAACAACTAACATGAGAAATTCTCACTTTCTTTTTGTTTCATGAGGAAAAGGGGAAAAAAATTAAATTAAATGAGAAAGAGAGTTAAACCTTTGTTTTCAAAATGTCACAAAGGCAAAAGCACATTAGTGTTTGTTGTGGTCAAGTTATTGGAACCTAGTTCTTTTATTCAGGTGATGGCATTATAACCAAATATGGTTTTTCTTACAAAAGTAGGCCTTTAGTTCATGACATGTGTGAAATAAACTTTGTGATTTTATCCATTTCAATGTGTAAAGAAAATGTGATTATACATCATAGTTTGGGATTAGTGTAATTTTTACACTATCATAAATTTAACATTAGTCAATAATCTCACACTATGGTATACATTAGTGTTGCATTTCATATTTACAACCAACCATTTTTTCAATAATTGGCCAACATGGTCTCAATACAAATATTTGATACTGGGATGGATACCTCATACATACAAGTTGGTATGAGATTATTGTCTATTCATGTTCATACTTGAAATAGACAAAAACATGCTCTTATATAAATCTATGTGATATATAAATCCATGTCAAGACACTTTGAAAACTCATGTTCATTACCCAATGTCCAAATTGATAAAACCTTAATACTAGTACTCAACTAATATGTTGAAATGAACATACCCACCCAACAATGATGGTATATATATATATATATATATATATAGATCACATGAATTATGCATTGAAATGGATAGAACCACAAAGTTTACCTCAAACATATGTCATGATACACGGCTTCTTGCAAAATACCATAGTTTTAGTAGTAATGCATGCCTTCTTGACCCCTTTCGTCATCATCATCATCATCATGTTAGTGCTTTTATCGGGCTCATGAGATCATTTGGGTTAGTTTGAGGATTGTAGATGATCGTAGAAGGGTTTAGGGTCTTGTAATGTTGTGTTGGAAACTATGGTTTTTTTGGGGGAATGGGTAGTGGGTGGGTCTCTATTTTATAAGGTGATTAGATTTCTAGATGATGCTTTTTCAAACTTGGCCCTTCTTCTTATGTGACTTCATTATTGCCAAAGAAGGGGACATCTATCTCCCTTATTCGACAAAGCTTGAAGAAGAAGACCGAATGTGGCTATTGATGCTTTACATTTGTGACCATCTTTTGGTTTTCTATATTGCTTGTAGCTGCTTTAACCCAGCTAGCACTCACTTCAATAATCGAAAAGAAGAACATGAACATGTTAATAATCGTAAAGAAGAAGATGAATACATAAATAATCGTAAGAAGGAGAAGCAAAGAATACGTGGTTGAATTGAATTGAAGTGAAGGGGGTATTGACATCACATTTTGTTATCCTTTTTGTGGCTGTTTAGTCCATGGTCCATTTTATTTGGTACTCTTGTACCCGAGCTAGCTAGCCTGCCTTCAATTTCAACCCATTCTTCATGAACAAAAGACAGAATACATTTGTTATCATTTGTATTTGGTACTCTTGTTGGTGCTGTTGTTGTACCCAGCTAGGCTACATTTGTTACATTTGTTATCATTTTTTTCTTCCATTGCTGGTGGCTCTGGTATGGTTCCACCATAGCTTCCTTTGAGCTTGAGTTCAATGCTCTCAAAGAAGAAGAAGAAGAAGAAAATATAGTGTGCGTATTTGCCGTATATTGACCTTTGTTATGTGGTTCATAATTTTCTCTTCATCGGTTGGTGCTGATGTAGTTAGTTAGTACCCAGCTAGCTCATTTGTAATAATGTTGTTGTTGTTGTTTTGCCAACGATGTTCACACGACTTTTTTTTTGATGTCATCCATCTATCTCGTGCTTCCTCCATTTGTGTGGGGTTCATGTGGGGTTGTCTTCAAGGGAATAAAAAAACTAAAGGGCTCTCTTAGGATGATGCATTGTTGAGCTGACAAGGTCTTTCATTTGCTCCGAGGGGGGGAATTTGTATTCCTATCTCACCATTTCTTGGTGTGGGGTTACTAGTACCCCTTTCCAAGTGCATGCACACCTAATAGGTACGAACCAGGTACCCACCCTCTATAATTCTAATTTGGGGAAGGACCCAATGTTTTTAAAAGATTGTGATGGGCCATTCAAAGTGATAGTTCTTGCCCCTAAAATTTTTTTTTTAAATTAATCCATAAAAACAAAATTTAAGAGAAAAAAATAGGAAAGAAAGAAGAGGGTGCACCTGCCCCCAATAAATTAATATGGTATTGAAAATAGGCATACCTATTAGGTAGGTACTAGTGTTGTTGTTACCTTTGGGAACGTGATGACGGAAATTTTTTCTTAAGAGTTTGAAAATTTTAGGGTGATACATACACACCTAGATAGCCTATTGGGGGGAAGAAAGGAAAGGATCAGCTGTCTATGGCTGGCACCCAAATGATTCTTCTAGGGTTTTTGCTTTAGGGTTTTTGCTTCTTGGATGACAGCAATGACCACCTAAGATTTCTTCTGGATAAGGAAGAGAAGAGAAGAGAAGAGAAGAGAAGAGGGCACCTATAATGATCAAATCATTTGTAAAGTCCAAGGGTATCTTGCATCTTGACTATGTGTGTGTGTGTGTGCATGTAAGTGTGCAATTGTGTGTGTGTAGAGGTGTGACTCATTTGATCCCATAATTGATGTTGGGAGCTTTCCTAGTTTGAACCCATTTGTTGCATGAATTTGTGTTGAAGAAAGTTTGACCCAATTTGTTGTTTTTGCACACTTTTTTTCAATTTTTTTTGTTTGGGGGGTGGGTTGGAGGAAAGTTTGAAAAAAAGGTGAGGCAATGTGGTCCACCATAGTGGATGATGGACCATATAGCAACCAACCATAGTCAACTCCGTAACAAGCAAGGGATCAAAGCCAAGGGATCAAAGCAAAATAGTTAGAGAAGCAAAACCAAACGCGTACCATTCACAACACACACACACATGCCCTAACCTCACACATGCCTCCTCATCCAGTTCTTCCATATCAGGAATGGAGAGGGGGGTAGGGCCAAATGATTGGGGAATATGTTTGAACAAAAAAATAATTCATCAACAAAAGTTGGATTCAAGAAATTGGACTGATGATTGGCAACTCAATGAGAGAAAGAAAGAAGAATAGCTTTTGTCCCTAGTAATTACACACTTCAAAAAAAAGAAGAAAAAAGCATGGAGAAAATAATAATAACACCTACTTGAAGTTTGTTCCTTCTTATGAGCTAGTAAAGAAGAAGCTCCACATCCCCCCCCCCCCCCCCCAAAAGAATAATATCAAGACTTTTTTTTTGTGTGTTTCTTCATCATCATATAATCATTTATTCAAGACACCTATGTGCCAAAAAAATTTTGTGGTTTCATTCATTTTTTTATTTTAAGAATATAATAATGTTTGGAATAAATTTGACATTAGTGTAATACATGTTATAAGTAACTACATTGCAAATGTAAATGGACCTATTGTGTCATAGGTTAGCCCTTATTCTATTGTACTGATTAAGTACAATGATATCGCGTCTTATAGATTAAGTTACAAACATAGTAAAAATGATTTGTTTCATAAAACAAAACAATGATACATTACTCTACGTTCTCTAATTGTAACACAATAAAATGTTTCATGATGTTTTCTTATTACAATATTACAAGTTCTAAATATGACTTTTCTTATAGTAGTAGGCCTTGACACTTAGATGTAGTAGTAACATCTATTGCACTAATCTCAAATTACCATAAACAATTTGCTTTTTATTTCTATGTGTATTTTGAGGGATCTATCTCCCCCAACTTTATATGTTCCCGCGTTCCCATGAAAATATTTCTTTTCTACAAAATGAGGAAATATGAAAGAGAGTTGTTTAAATAAGGAGAGGTTCTCATACTCATGTGTTCTCCAGAGGTTTGAGAACACCCTTAGGCTCATGCCCTTTGAGTGTCCCTCCCTCAAGAGAACACACTCATCCAAGAACATCCCTTACAACTTAAACACCACAAATACATTTTATAGAATTGAATGAAATCATAAAATTTGATTTCACAAACGTGTCATGAACCGTGGCTTTGTCAAATATGGCTTATTCAACATCAATATGTGTAACAATTGATGTGAAGGTAAACCTTACATGATTATGTTATTATGTACGTAATACTCTCAAGAGAGGAAGAAAGGAGAAAACCCCCCCAAAAAAAACAAAAAAAAAAACCTAGTATTTATTATAATAAAATGCCAAGACTAGTGGACTTTAAAATGTATTATAAAAAAAAGGGCTTTTTGAGTCTAGTAGTCTAATAAGAAGCTTTTCTTTGCTTTAGTCAGCTGGTTGGAGAAAGATTCTAGAGTGGATTCATTCTCCGTTGCCTCTTTTTGTCTCCATGTGGGAAAGGCTTGGTAATCTCTCCAAACCTTGCCTTTCCCTATGGTGGGGGAAAGGCTTGGGAATAAGCCTTTCCATATTTCTCCCCCAATCCTTTCCTATGTGAAAGCTTGCTTGGGAAAAGGCTTGGGGTAACCTTTTCCATAGGAACTCCTTCGGCATGTATGTGAAAGCTTGCTTGGGAAATGCATGCTTTAGCAAAGACCTGAAAATAAGCCATTCCATATACATATTCCCTCCCCCCCGCCCCCCCAAGCCTTTCCTATGTGAAAGCCTAGTTGGGAAAGCCAACTTGGGGGAAAGGCTTGGGAATACCATAGTATGTATCTTGGGAGAGCTTTGACACATGTTTGTCGAATACTTAACTAATTCTGAAATTTTATTTTTCAACAAACAGAATTTTTTGAATATTCAACATTTTTCTTCACAAAATTTTGTCATTTGATATTATTTTTTTTGGGGTGGGCGGGGGAAATTTTCAACATTTCTGAAAATAAAATATACCTAATTAGTGTCAAAGGCTACCAAAGTAGTAGGGCAAGCCTTTCACATATTATCCCAAGCCTTTCTTTCCCATATGAAAGCTTGTTTGGGAAAAACAAGCTTACTAGGCAAAAGGTTTGGGAATAAGCATTTCCATATCCCCCCCCCCCAAGAAAGCCTTTCCCATGTGAAAGATAGGTTGAGAAAAAGGCTTGGGGAAAGGCTTGGGAATAAGGCTTGGGGAAAGGCTCGGGAATAAGGCTTGTCCCACACCTCAAGCCTTAACTTTCCCAAGCCTTTTTCCAGGAAAGGCTTGGAGAAAGGAAGCAGGCTTGGGAAAAGCCTTACCTTCCCCCGAGCCTTAACTTCCCAGAGCCATCATGTCCTGGACAAAGAGTTGTGTTGCTTGCAAGGGGAAGAAGGAAAGGGAAGGGAAGGAGATGGGGAAGGAGAAGAGGAAGAAGAGACAGAGTAACAACAGTAGCTGAATTTGCTGATTGAGGGTGTGCCCATGTTGAAGAAAGAAGGAAGAACAAAACAAAAGGTTGACTGACTGATTGCAGCAGACTGAGTGATGATGAGGTTGATCATCATGATCATCATCAGAAGAAGAAGAATTTCCCCCTCTAGAGATTGAATCCTTCTTTCCTTTCTTTGGGAGAGTGTGTGTGTGTGTGTGTGTGTTTTGTTGTTGTTGTTGTTGTTGTTTTGTGTGGACCCACAAATTTCCTTCAACTTTTCATTGGGTGTGTGTGTGTGTGTGTTGTTGTTGTGTGTGGACCCACAAATTTCCTTCAACTTTTCCTTGGGAGTGTGTGTAACTGTGGACCCACACGGTGATTGAGCTGAGGTACTGCACCACAGCATGCATGGTGGTTTCTCCCTTCCTCCCTCCCTCCTTCCCTCCTGAGTACTTACTTACTTACTTACTTACTTACTACCAGCACTTCACAATAACAACCCAACTCATCTGGAACTTATGAATACTTGAGATCCCTCCTGATCCGTTGCAGACTCTGACCTCATTGCTGCAGCAGACACAAATTCTGAAGATCACTCTAGAGTCATCCTGGAGCTTGCTCAAGCTTGTTCAAAAAGTCTTTGTATGGTTCAATGCTCTCAACTTCTTCTCTGTGTGTCTGTGTCTGTGTCTGTGTCTACTCATGTCATAATACAAACTCCCACATTGTTGAAAAGAACTGAGAAAGAAACTTTCTTCGAGCTCTACAGATAGATATTAGTCTCGTGGGTGAAGTTGCTGCAGGCAAACATAGGTTTTTGCAAAATTGGTGTAATTGCTTTGCTCTAAATTGGGCAATGTAGGTTTCTGCAAAAATTGACATAGCTGCTTAATTGCTCTAAATTGAGCAAACGTAAGTTTTTGCAAAATCAACATAGTAGGTGAGGTTGACCTGGGCAAGCGTAGGTTTTTGCAAAATAGAAATAGCTTGTTTTGCTCTATGCTCTGCTGTAGCAGAAGAGTATAGCACAATTTTTACATGCAGTTCAGTTCCTGCTGCAAGGAGATCAAGAACACGACCAGCAGTGCCTCCTGCACCGGCATGATGTTGATGAGGAAGCAGCAGCCTAGTAAGGTGGTGAACAAACTCCAGGTGGTTGTTGCAGGAGGAGGAGGAGGTGGTGGTGGTGATGTGGTGTCAAACATGAACCATCATCATCATCATCATGATTCGCTTGCCAAGAGAGTGGAGAGAGCCGAGAAATTGATCAAGGAGCTGAGACAATCAGCAGCCAAGAGCTGCCAGCAAGTGAACCAAGCCAAAGCTGATTTGGAAGAGCTGCGCAGCTTGTGTCTGCACCAAGAAGAGGAGAAAAAGGAGCTGCAGGATGTGGTGGATCGACTGCGACAGCTTTGCATGGATCATGAGAAGAGCATCTATGGTCTTCGTCAAGGACTTAAGACTCAGATTGACGCAACCGAATCTTGTGCTAAAAACAACAAACTGCAGCTGCTGCTGCCTGATGCAGCATCTGATGCTGATGATGAGTCTAGTACCACTGATGATGATGAGTCTAGTAGTGCTATGATGGTCACTGTGCAGCTGCAAAAGGAGCTTCACAGATTGAGTGGAATTGAAGTCTCTTTGCGAAGTGAGCTGGAGGTTTACCAGAATGAGAATACCCAATTGCGTACAAAGAACCAGCAGCTGAGAGAAAAACTTGGAAAATGGAGTACTACTAGTGTTGCTGTGCAGTGTTTGCAGAGTTTTGAAGATCAACAGAAAGTTGTTGCAGTGAGCTGTGGTGGTGGGGAGTTGCTGAATTGGCAGCAGAGAGAAGAAGCTGCAACTGCAGCTCATGCAGCTACTACTGAGTTGCATGAAGAGGTGAATTTGTTAGCTGCAAAGCTTGGGCTTGTCATGTCGCAGAAGCAGCACATGAGAGAGGCACTGCGAGTTAGTGAAGAGAAGCTAGCTGCTGCCATGGAGGGGAACAAAAGCCTGAAAGAAGAGTTGGGTAAAGAGCGACGTGCTGTGCATGCAAGAGCACAAGATGTCCAGAACCTGGAAAGGCAACTGGAGGCTTTTGCTGCTAGTAACCAGATGCTGCAAGCCATGTTGTTCCTGCGGGAGAAATCTGCTGCTATCTGTTCTTCTGTGCAGGTGGAATTGCAAGGCCCAGGAGGAGGCTCTGGGATGGAGAAGAAAAAACTGTCTGAGGCTCAGACTCTTAGACAAGTGCAAGAGCGTTGGAGCACCACAGCTGAAGAAGCTGTGATGATGGAGGAAGAAAGCTTTGAGCTCCAGTGCAACAGCAACAGCAGCAGCAAGGCTGAAGAGTTGATGATGATTCCTTCCCTACAACAAACGCTCCTTGACTTGACCCAAATGGTGAGCTCTCAGAATTCCTGTGTAGTACGGCTGTCAGCACAGAATGAGGAGCTTGCAAGGTTATCCCAGAGCCAGGTGAGGCAGATTGATGATCTGCATGCGGAGATTGGCACAGCTGTGAAGCGCAAGGAGAAAGCAATCCGGGAATTGAAGCAATTCAGAGAGAAGATGGAAGACAGAGAGAAGGAAATGGAGGAGCGAACATCAATCTGTGAGATGTTGCAAGAGTATGTGATAGCAATGCAAGCAGATCTGCGACAATGTCATGCCCAAGTCACAGTGCTGTTGCAAAGCCATGACAATCTGAAAGCAGAGAAGGACCAACTGCAATGCTCACATGCTGAGGCTTGCTTCCAAATCTCAGAGCTCAAGAAACAGCTCAAGGAAAGAGTTGGAGCCACCAAACTCATGGTGCTTGACTTGGACAAAAGCTCGAAGCAAGTGGAGAAATTGCAGCTGGAGCTTTCTCGAATGACAGAGGAGAGGGATGAAATGCAAGAGGAAGCCGACAGCATGGGTCGTGAAGCTCTTCACATTGGCTTGGAAGTTGAGCTTTTGCACCGCAGATTGCTGCAATTGGAGGAAGATCTCCTGCTTAAAGATGGTCAGATTGCCATTCTGCGCAGTCGATGGGAAGGTGTGGAATGAATGAATGAAAGAAGGAAAGAAAAAATCAACTTGTACTAGTACTTACAACAACTAACATAACCATGGTGTGACCCAGTGGAACAGGCTTCAAATTGTGCAGTCTAAATTTTGGAGCTTTCCAACTACAGTTGCTTCCTTGCCAGCTTCAGAAAAAATTTACTGAGTAGAAGAAGATGTGCAACTAAGTATTGGGTGGGTTGTAAAATTGAGAAACTAGTGCATTTGGGATGCATACGGTATAATATCGCATCATCACCTAATTTTTTAGTTGCCAGTTCAGTGTTTTATAGAGATTTCTTCACCATAGCTGCTCCTCATTTCTCATTGCACATACATTGTTTATATCTGGAAGCTACTGTACTTGGATCTTCCTTCCTTCACAAGTCTAGAGATGTCATTCTCTACTAGTTACAACAGTTGTGTGATCCAAACCCACAGCAGCAACAGCAGCTGCCGCTTTGAATGTAAAGGGATCTGCAGACACACTGTGAAATTGCAGATGATCCGTGTACATGTCACAGACCCATGTGAAAAAAAATGCCACCATAGCTTCTTTTCCCTTGCATTGCTGCTACTGAGCTTGTCAACAAGGAGTTTTTGGGAAGGATTTATGGGGAAGTTTAGAAATTTCAGGTCCAGTGAAATATCAAACTTAGTTTGAGACTTTCTCTCATCAATCCTACTAAGCCTAGGCAATTTCTTGCCAGGATCATCAGATCCAGGAAGTTAGCTGAAGCTACATGCTCTCAAATGGGTTCTTTGGTAGAGAAAAACTTGCTGAAGCTCTCTCTGTATAAGCAATGCTGTAGCCATAGCTAGGAGAATTCAAGGAGATCATTGAACTTTGTGCCCTCTTTGCTATTATAGCTGCGAGTACATAACGAACACTCAACCTCTTTCTCTGTCCAAAAATGTATCAAAACACAAGCAAGGAGATTGCAAATTGTGAAATTTGTTGTTGTAAAGTAATGGTGTTAATATTACGACTTTGAGCAAGATTCACCATATTCCTCCCTCCCCTCACCACTTGAGTGTTTTGTTTGTCCTTCATTCATTCATTCTACTTCTTCATCTACCAATGGCTAGCAAAGAGCAAACATGTGTAGCACCCAATCCTTCTTCACACACTTAGAAGCAATTTAGATGGTCAAGAATATGATTTTCATGGTGACTTGGGAATCCATCACACCCACTTCATCATCATCTACTCCCAATTCCTTCATAGCTAACAATAATAATAATGCATCTCCCACCTCATGCCTGAGCACACATACTGAAGAGTAATCTATCTATGAAGGAAGGTAGTTTGTTTTATTGTGTTTTGTTTTGTAGTTATGAGATCCACCAAACTGGGATGCTTCAGATCATCTTCTTGGTGTCGTTGGAAAGCTCTGGACGAGGAGTGGTGCATGGGCTTAGTTCCATGACGTTCGGACTTGCGGTGCAAAAGTTCTTGAATATTGAATGATTTCTTCACTGAAAATTAAATTAAATTAAATCATAGCTCAAAATTCCAGAGGAATTGGAATGTGCCTTTGGTGTTATTGGAAAGATCTTGATGAGCACTAATCCTTCTTGTTCACCACACTTTCTCAGACTAAATTTTGCTTTTGCTCATTTGTAATCATATTATGGGAAATTCACTCACACACCTTCTTTGGTTGTGTACTACCTTATTATTTACCTGGGCTAGTTCAACACTAATTATACTATCCCCCCCCCCCTCCCCCCAATCTCTTTTTTTGGGGAAATTAGAAATATATTCAAAGGAAAAAAAAATTTGAAAGAAAACAAAGAATTTGATGGAATACTTGGGAATATACCATTTGTTGAAATGGTAACTCTCAAAGTTAACCAACAAATATGTGTATGCACACTACCCTAGTGTTTGACCACATTCAACATAGAGTGTTAGTTATTCCCCATCCCTACCCATAAACATCAAGAATAGCATGGTGTAAAGTGAAAGACTATTTAAATGCCAACAACTAAGCCAATCATTATGGTTGGTCAATCAAACGCGGTCATCCTTTACTCCCTTTAGGAAATCATTGTAACTTGTGTATATTTATAGGTCCAAACTCAATTTCATGTTATTGAAATAATTTCAATGCCCCTCCCAACCCCACCTAGGCCAATTGATATGGTAGACCAATAAAAAATAGTCATTTTTTTCCACTAATCCTTGGGGAGATTGTTAAATATCTTGTGCAAACTTACAATTTCAAACTCAATTTCATGCTATGAAAGGTTATATGCTTCATTCAAAAACACTATGTACATGCCATTTTGCTGATGGTGCTGAAGATGTGTTGATGAAGGTCGGCTAGAACAACAGTACTCACTAATACGCAACCATCAACATTGCTGGAAAAAGTCACAAAACCTCTCTCACACTTTGAAAAACTAACACCATGTGTGGGTAGTTGTTGTTCAAGTAGTAGTTGATTGCACAAAGAAAGGGTTAAGTATAATTTAATGTGGTAGTTGATATATAGGATGGAGAAGGCCATAATTTGTAATACTAGCAAGCTTTTAGTAAACTTAAGGCGTTTTTAATATAAAATTTATAATTTATAATTATTCTTTTTGTCATTTTTAAAAGAAAATTATTCAATGGGTGGTCATCAAAGATGTCCATGAAGACCTAGTTACTTAAATAAAAAAAATAAACCAACTCTATATAAAAAATTGGTCCTGAAAGCTATTAACCAAGGAGACAAGAGCTTCACTCATGATGATATATTATATGTGTTTGCATTTCTTTGATTTAGGAATACATCTGGAATTATGGGGAGCAAAGGATAAGTTTTAAATATTTAGGTTAGTTAGGTGAATAATCTTACATTGGGGGTCTGTAAGTGGGAATTCACATAGGGTTTTGGGAGCCTATAATGTTGCAAAAATAATGACTATCAACCCATCCATGGACCATAACAATATTAAATGCATATGTCTTTTGAGCTTGTTATTGTTGTTTGGATAGGTCCTAGAATAGGTTTATATTTCACCTTTTCTTAACTAAGGGTTAAATTATTATTTTTGGTTTCTAATTTTTACTTGTACCACCAATTGCAAGCCTAGTATAAACCTTAATACAACCAATTATGTGCCACCGAGTTCCTTGGTTCACTTTTAGGATAACATGGACACCATGTGAAATGGAGAAGGTGCATGCCATATGTCATGGTATTGTCTAAGGTAAGTCTACCTCAAGTGAAGGGCTTACAAGGTTGTGAGAATGAACTATGTCTCAAGATTCATTGATTGTTTCAAACAAAGTTCTTAATCTTCATATTTTCATTGCCAGGTAAATATTTTAGTTGAAACATCATCTTACAAGGAAACTAGATAGAACTTGTTTGACAATATGTGTCTTGAGTGACATCTCTTAACCTTAAGCCCAATATAGGTCATTACACATATATTAGGCCCGTTAAAGTTGGTCACAAAAATGAAGTATTTCATCTAACTTCACTTTTCATTTGTAGATAAGTTCATTCATCATTATCCATTTTTCATCCATAATGGGCGAAATATTTTATCATTGGTTATTTTTATTCATAATAAGTATTAAAATAAGCGTTCAAGAAAAATCTTTTGGTAATGGGCCATGTGGATGTTTCTATGTGACTTTCTTCTTCATTGTTGAAATGTGGTTTTCCTCACACAATATTTCACATTTCATGACACATGTGTCATAAACTTTGTGGTTCCATCCATTACAATGCGTAATATTGTGGCATATATTACATTGAAATTGCATTTTGGCATTAATTCAACATTCTTGTTACATGTGTTGTGCAAGTTAATGTCAAATTACAGGTTTAATGTAATATATGCCACAATTACACCACATATTTTACTTTGTAATGGATGAAATCACAAAGTTTAGCTCATGTGTGTGAGAAGCAACGGCCTATTATTTGAAAAATACCACATTCTATTGTATTGTGAGGTAGTTCCTTCAACATGTATAGATAAAGTATTTTTTCCCTCATCACTTCTAATTTGTTCAATGTATTAATATAAGGTGAAATCTTGTGTATATAACCTCGTTCTTTTTGTTTTATGTTTCAATCTTTTTCATGTTATGAATAAAATCATATTTCAATGTTTTCTTGCATATTATGTGGCCTTGTTGTAAACATGTGAGTTAGAAGCATTCCTCATAATGTGGCAACAATGTGCTATTTTTTTCCCAAAGAAACCTTTGTACTTTTTATGAGTTTTTTTTTTTTTTTTTGTCACTAAGATATAAAAATTTACTAAAAACAAAATCATTGCTCCCATTGTAGGTGGTGGCTTAAATCAATTGAAACTTTTGAAAGACAGTACAACAACAAGGTAATGTGTCGGATCAAACAACAAAGATTTTTTAAATCACAATTTAAATAATAGAAAAATATATATATGTAATTACCAAGGAGGAATGAATTGAACAATGTCAAAGACACTCACACGCATTTTTTAAAACTTTTGTTAACTACATGTCTACTAGAAGCAATATACATCTAACGATTCACAAGGTTATGTATAACAATGTTAAATATAAATTTACATATTGATGTATTTCACAACATTATAAACAACATAATCATGTATCTATCCATAACGTTGGGACACTTTAATATCACATATTAAATTTAAGGAAAAAACCAAAGAAACTAAGAAGAGAAAGGAACAATAATTGTGAAAAATAAATCAAATCATAAAACAATAATATGTGTGTGTGTGGGGGCATGGTAAAATAAATAGAAAAAATAAATTTCGCAAAATAAATTTACAACTAAAAACAATTTTTGACATAAACATTTTTCTTAAAACTTTAAAAACTTATGTAAGTATAAATATAAAACCATCATTTGGTCAGCCATAGTGAACCAACACCCACCAATGCACCATGAAGGATGAATGATAAGTGGTTAGAAAACATTTTTTTGGTGGATTCTAATTCCTTAGCTAAACATGGTGACTAATTAAATTACTATTTTAAACTATCTACCTACTAACAACAACATGCAAGTAAGTTATTAGTAGGTAAGTACTAAAAACAACCTTTACCTATGTATAAACAATATACTTACTTAATAAATACCTATTTTCTCACCTACCTACCTATATATGAGACATCCGCCTACTTTTTAATTGTTTTTGTGATTGCTTTTGGGAAAATATTCCTAGAATATTATTGGAATATTTTTGAAAAACTCTTGGAAAATTTTTTTTAAAAAATTTAAATATTCTTCATACTATTTATTAAGGTTCATCTTAAAAATTTGGTAAAATATGTCATTTTCAAAAAAATTGAAATCCATTTACAAGTCCTTTTACTACTTAAAAGCAAGAATTACAATGTTTAATGAGTGTTTTTGTTAAATTCGTATTCATTGGATTTATTTCAAATTAATTCACATGTTCCATGATAAATTAAAAATACGACAATATATATATAACTTCAACATTAAATTAAATTATGACTTTAAAACATGAAAAAACCAAGCAAGCATTACATTTGTTTTTGTACGTGTTATTGTGATTGCACCCAACTAGCATCAAATTAAATGAAATTATGTCTCACATAGTATTATTTTTCCATTAAGTTTATAGAAATATCATTTTTAGATAATTAAAATCAAATGAAAATTTTAAGTATATATAAAATGCATTTGAAACTAATTGAGAAATATGTGTTCAAACCTACTTTTTAGTTAAAAATTTTAATGAAACTAATATGTAATAAATTAAGAAATGAAAATCAACATATGTTTTAGATTTTCATTTAAAAATCTAAATTTCTTTTTTGTAAGAACCTACTTGAAATTTATTTGAAACCAAAACCCCCACATTAAAAGTAAACGTCAAAAGCTACTTGTAATTTGAAGACCTATTTAAAACCTACTTTTACAATTTGAAATATTAAAATCAATGCACGTTGGTATAAACATATATTATTTTTCATCATATTAATTTTCTTCTCCCTTTTTTTTTTCAAATTGTGGAGTCACATATTATATTTCTGTCATGGCATGTTGTGACAAATTTGCATGTTGTGAAAGAAAAATTATTATTATATACTTCCCCAATTTTTCCAATAAAAATATTTTGACACGATTTAAGCATGATGTACATGTTCATGTATTCCCTATGATGTATACATATTTTTTAATTACATTTGTATAAGATACATTAAAACATGCATCCATCAAGGATTAAACCCAAGACTTCATAAAAACACACTTAGGCCTTAACCACCAAACCACTTTAACACATTATTATTAAAGATGAAAAAATTAAACTTTATGATGTTTACCATGAAATTGTTTAAAAAACTCAAACTTTAACATATATTTTCTTTTGCAAAATTTATTCAAATGCTACAAATGAAAAGATGGTCTTGAAGTTTAGTCAATATTGTATTCAAAAACATTATTATAATTTACAAAAATTCAATTTACAATGTTAAAAAACCTTAAAATAACATTTTATGAATAAATCAACAAATATCTTTTTATTTAAATTGACCTCAAAATTTGTAAATTTAATGTGAATTCAAAAGTGAATTTATTATTATTTTTAATATTTAAATTATTGGTATGACTTATAATTATATAATTAAGTATAAATTTATACTTATACTTACGATGTTGTTGAAATAGTATTCATCCATAAAAGATTGCCACATTTGGTTATAGACAAGTTTTGTAGTTGGAAACTTGTTTAAATTGTTCAATATTATGGTTATTTATGATATTTTATTATTGAAAAATAACAATATAGATTCTAAATTTCGCCCAAAAACATTTCTTTCAAAGAAATCTTTTTTTGATGTCATTACCCCCTTGAAATTGGCAAAAATTAGTCATAAAAAGAAATATTAATTATGTAATAAATATAACAATTTAATTATCAAGACCATATTTGTTTAGCAAGATTAATCATACATTAATACCAATGATTAATTGCACAACTTTGAAAAAATATTCACAACATTTCTTTTTTAAATGATGCAAGAATCTATTTTACATTTTTTCCCTTCGTAAAAGGAAACACAATTTAATTTGGTGAAATTTTGGGTTTAAATAGTTGGATTAACATTTTCTCACCCCCAACAACATGGTAATCAGTATAAAATATTGATAAATTATCATAATAATAAATATATTAATAATAATACTTGAATTTAAAAAATAATTAATCCATTTTTTTTTAACATGGATTTTTTTCATAAACCAAAACAAAATGGGGAAAAAATTAGGGATTATTTATTGGGGTTTTTTTGGTGTGACATTAATTAACATTCATAATAATAAACTTGTGCATGATGCCTAAAACAAACTAGTGGAAAAACATACATTCTAATTTACATAAATGTACAAGAATTTAATATATGAAAATTTATAATTTAAAGGTCTACATGCATCCTAGATTTTGCATGCATGAACATTTTGATTTAATCACTAACCCATTCAAATATAAATATGAGACTTTTCAAATTTTATCCATCCATTCCAAAAAATTGTGATGAATACAAAATGTAATTCATAAATAATGTATTTTAAAATATTCATAATGAATGATTCAATTCATGTGCAAATGTTAATAATTCAAGATATGCAAAAAAATTCACTAACCCATTCAAGTATAAATGTGAGACATTAAATTGTTATGTGTGTTTCAATATATCTTAGTAAATGCAATATACAATATATGAATAATGGTTTGAATAAGCTCAAAGTGGATGATTCAACTCATGTAAAAATGTTGATAGTTTGAGAAATGTGAATATTTTCACTAAATTATTCAAATATAATTATAAAATATTGAGTTGCATGTGTTTTAGTATTATATAAGTAAAAAATGCAATTTGTGAATAATGGTTTTAATATATTAAAAATCAATGGTTCAATTTTGATAATTGAAAAGATGTGAAAAAAATCACTAATTCATTCCAATAGAAATGTGAAGTTTAAAATTGTTGCATGTGTTTTAATAAATTATGGTAAGCATAAAATGTAACTCATAAGTAATGGTTTCAACATGTTAAAAATTGATAGTTCAACTCATGTATCATGTTGATAATTAAATAAATGTCAAAGAATCACTAACCCATTATTATGCATTGTGTAAATAAAGTTAAAAAGCTACTTTAATTTCCACGTTAATAATTTGAAAATATTGAATAATTACATAAAGTTCAAATTATACTCATAAATGAACAATATAGTGAAATTAATAACTATGAATAATATTGACCATTAATTAATGCAACAAGCCACTTACAAACTTAAGAAGACTAAATGTAATTGAAATGTAATCAAATCGAACAATAGTCACAATGTGTGTAGGTAAAAAATGACAAGATTTCTTCTTGTTTATATATGTTGGCTTTGTATTTTGATGGATTGAGAGAATAAAAGAATCAATGTTTTTAGTGTGGAAATGTGTATTCTATGTATGGGGTGAATGGTAGTTTTAAAGTAAAACATGTTATATGGTAGGTGGTGGTTGACCATATTTTGTCACTAGTGTAAAAAATAAGTGTGGTGATGGAGACCCATATTCAAAACATGAAGATGGGAAGGAATGATAATTTACCATACTCACCATGTGATGATCATGGTGGTAATGAAAATCCTAAGAAGTGGCAAATAACCCTTGTTGAATGTTATTTATTTTTCTTTCCTTTGATGATGTATTAACTATATTTGTGGACGGTACTATAGAAGTCGAGGAATGTTAATAGTCCCCCTTTTGAGTTGGTTAATTTGCTAATTATTTATTTCCAATAGTTAGATTTTAATTCTTAATTTTAGGAAATATACTAAGTCATAACAAGCTATGGATCTCGGTAATTAAACACTCCTAATTAGTGGATTACCTCTACATTAAGAATGTAATTTCATGTTTGTGGTCCTTAATTTTTATTTTATTTTAAATTAATAATAATTCTAATGCAATAATCATGCATGAAAATTAAAATCATCTAAACCTTTTTATATGCAATTTTTTATTCATATTCAAATCCTGAAATAGTAAGTTTTGATATTTAATGGATTTTCATTCAATATTGAAGCTTAATAAAAAAATCATTTAGAAATCTTGCATTTATCAAGAGTGATCTTTTGATTTAATGTTCATTTTATTTGAAATTACATTGGTGATGCCTTATAATCATGGTGGAAATCACAAGCTTGTATTTAGATGATATTCCAAAATAGGTTTGAATCCAACCATGTTAACACCTATCAAAATAGTTGTAGCCATTATTTAATATTTAATATTTGAAAATGGTAATTTAAGTTTGTGTTAGTTTTTTGGATTTATTTGCATAACATCATTCACAATATATCATGGGATCATGTCAATAAAACTAAAATCAATCTAATTCAATAGAAAATGCACAAAAACACTTTAAAAATAATTGGAACCAATGTTTTTGTTGCTTAAATGACTCATAAAAAGGTTTTTAAATATTTGAAATGATTTTTTTCAAATTTCTAATATAAGATTTTAAAAATATTTTACAAAAAAGTTAAATTCTTTTGAAATATTCTTTTAGAATATTTCAAAATAAATACTCACCAAAAAAAACACCCTTTGTTTATATTAACATGGTAAATTTGTTTACATTAAGGTTGCCATAAAAGATGTCCTTAGGCTAGGGACATCTCAAAACACTTCCCAAATTAACAACTTGAACATCCTTTTTGGTGTCATATTAGAATTCAACCTTTGCATTATTATGCATTACTAATGATGATCAAATTTTTCTTCTTCTTATGCTCCCATATGTTTTTCGATAGTTCATCATTGTTTATGTCAATGTCACATTTTATCAAATCAATATAAATATCATGGACATGAAAAGACACATTTTAATTTGTTTTTTCATATCCATGTTGGTGGGTAGGGAAAAATAATGAGGTAGTTCCATTGATGATGATAATTGAAACTAGTTTATATAGACCAGGTATAAGGTTCATTTTCATAATTCAGATGATTACACCGTGGTCGTCAACCATGACAATGGTCGTTTAGTTGACAATTATGCACTAGGATGACCATTTTTGACAATTATGTGTCAAAATGATGGAAGTTTAGGCAATTTTTTTTCATCATTTTTTGGCAATGGCAACAGCAACAATAGGAGGTATTCGACATGTGTTATAGAGCTTTTTGCCTTCCATGAGTGATGGACATGAAGCTACTAGTTTTGGTGGTGGCATGTGATGGTTCAAAGCCAATTGCAACCATAATTCTTGTCATTCAATATGCTACCATTGGAAGGCAATGAAAGCTTCATAGAGGAATCACCATTCCTCTTGCATTGTCTTTTTCTTCCTTGAAGTCTAGAGAATGTATTGAGCCCAATATTTGTGCTGCAAGGGCCTATCTCTTCCTCCTCTTGTAATAATACCATCGATTCCCTGATTTGTTCATTCAATGCTCGAGATAATCAACTCTCACTCTTGACACCAACAAATGGCTATTGTCAACGAATGTAGGATTTGAAGTGGAGGAAGAGCTTTCCGTAGCAATCATCATCATCATTATTTTCGGCTTCAAGTTTCTTACCAAGTTTTTAAGGCTGTGGTTATTGCCTTTGATCCCTCACAACTATGACAAGTGGAAGGTTTCACTCTTAAAACACCACATAATTTACAAATGGATGAGGAGGAGAAGGGTCATCATCATCTCTGGATGTTGGAGATAAAGGATCTAGTTTTTAGGTTTGTGTATAAATCAAACGAAGTAATAATGACATTGACAACATTTCCTCTTGCTCCTAATTATGTTTCACTTTTTAATGTTGTCATAGAATGTGCATCTATGGAACCTCCTTATCTAGTAGTTGTTCATGCACAATACAAAATGTTTTAAAAACCCATTGGACCTTGTGTGGAAATTTTCTTGTTGTGTTCCATATAATTGTTTTTCTCTTCATGTTACAACCATTGAATGCTTACTATCTATCACCATTAAATATCCATTTACTGATTGTAGTCTTCAATGGGTCAAGAGAAAGAAAGACCCATTGTTATATGTCATGTAATATTGGGTTAAACTCAATTGCATGCATAAGACAATTTGGCCAAGTTAGATTCCTTTGTAAGGAATGGCAAGACTTGCATGTTTTTTGTTGATATTTTTGAAAGGAATGCAAACAAGGGTCATGGCTTGGTCACCTTCGTGTCTGTTGCAAGCAATGTTTTGTTAGTTAGCACCAACAAAGGTTGGTTGATTCACCATGACTTTTCAAGAATTGAATCCAATGGTACAATGTTTTTTTTTCCTTTTAAACAATAAATTTGACTTGCCCATAAAGTTCACAAAACTAGGAAGGAAAAATTGGAGCTTGCCATGCATGACCCTAGCCTTTCACATGAGGAAAAACAAAAAAGTGATTATGAACAACATAATCACATGAAGTTGATGATTGACTACATTTTTGTGTGTGATATACATGCCTTAATTGACAATCTTTAGAAGAGCTTGAAGTTTTGAGCATTGATTTGAGGTTTTTTCAGTTAAAGAAAAATTTGTGCAACATGTGTCTGGTGGGTGGCATCATTGTTTCCCCTTTTTAGTTATGTTGTTCATGTGTTGTTTTTGAGTTGCTCAAAACCATTCACTAATTCACTCAATGCCTAAGATTTTAATGGGAATTGACATAATTGGATCTTAACACTAGAGGTGTCATAGATCAATGGATGCACAAAATATTCATCAATCCCAATGCCATGCACTCTCTTGCTACCATTTGTAGCAATATTAGTGAAAATACTTATTTCACTCATGTAAAGTGGAAAAAACCTCGTGTGAATAGCAAATTGAAGTGCATGCCAATTAATTTTGATGGCTTGGAATTGTCAACAAATCAATGAAGGCATAAATGATGACATTTTCTCCTTATTACCTTTATCCTAATTTTACCATCACACATCTAATTTAAACACCTTCAAAAACTTTGAATTCAAGGGTCACTAATTAGGGTTCAAGGATTCAACAATTGGAAGAGATTATTGTGCAAATTAGGGTCAAATGCTATGAAACTTTTGGAAGTTTTTCATCATTTTTGTGGACTACATATGTTCTTCTCTTCTTCTAAAACTATCGATGGCATGCAGGTTTTGTTTGCACTTTTGAGTTTTTGTGTGATGATTCATGATTATTAACTACAAACTATTGGAAGTAAATGACTGATGATCTATATCTTTGTGTGCCCAACTATAACTTTCACATGAAAGGTCATTTTGGGAACCACCAATGGTCAATTGTATGAGATAACAATTGAAGAGAAAACAAAAAGGAGAAATATGTGAAGCTCATGTTTGAAATCAGTAAAGTTCCATAACCTTTTATTGGTGTACATGTGACTATTGTCAGAACAAAGTGTATTCTTAGTTTATTAGTCATACTAGACAAACAAATGTTCAATAAAAGTGTTCCTAGGATTGCAAATACTCATTGTGCTTTAATGTAGTGTAGATGGAAACACTGACCATAGGTATTGCAATGTGTTACTTTGTAATGGCAACTACTCCTTTTTGCTTATACATCTTTCAGGGTACCACTTTTCTAAAGGTTAACTCCTATTTCTCCCTTGCGATCTTATGTGCCCATAGTCTTTTTTGTCTCACTCCTTGTATGTCCTCTCCAAGTTGGGCAAGGGATTTTACAACACAAGACCCATGGTTAACATATTTGACAACATGTTTTTTTTTTTTTTTCTTAAGGTCTGGTAATGTTGGATGGATGTATGCATGGTAGGCAGTGTTCATGAGTTATGCTAAAGGAATAGTCCACTTCACTGAGCTTCTAGGGGAGATCCCAAACATGTGGAATAAATAAAAATATTTATTTTATCATCATAGTTGCAAGTTTAGTCATTTTATAATTGTTTTTAATCTTCAAAAGGTGGATAGGCAAATGCAAATGCTATATCATATTCAAGGGATCGATGAATGCATGCCAAAGTGTAAATTCATTCCAATGTAGGTCCTTGCAATTGTTGTGTAGTTAGTTTGCATTTTTATGGGAAATAGTGTAGATCAAGCGGTTTGCATGGCTTGTTGGGCCTGGTATATATCATGGACATCTCAATCTTGCCATTTCACCAAGGTCTTCACCAATGACACATACCCTAATTGGAATACGTTACTTGTTGAAATGCCTTTTGTTTACTACCAATCTAGATTATGTTATTCAAAAAATTGATGTAGGTTTTTGGATTGACTAATGGTAGTGCTAATCACACACATGGTGGAAAAAGTAATGTTGAAAACAAGTTATTTTTAGAGTACTCCAAGATCTTTGATAATGCAAGTACTACAAAACCATGCTTTTTGGCTTTAACGAAGTTCCATTTCCTCTTACTTTCAAACAATTTGTTCAAGGTCTAGTGTCTTTTTAAAGTGAAATATCATGTTCTATTTCATTGCACTTAGTTAATGGTTGTATGTTCCCCTCCAGTTGTAGAGGAAGTTTTTCCACTATTTTCAAAATTTTTATGTAAAGTACATTATCCTTATCTTCTCCTTTTAAATCATCTTGTCTTTTGCATTCTAGTTAGGTCGTGAACAAGATTAGTTAGAAGGTAGTGGAAGAGGAATAATTTGACTTCCATATGGACTTGGATTCTCCAACCATGTTGGGCCTTGTTCTAACATAGCTAGTGGTGCACTTTATGCCTTTGATGATAATTTTATCTACGAGATTAGAACAATTGTCTTGAGTTTGTTGGGGGGCTATTAGGCTCAGAATATTGATGGTTTTTAACATTATGTTCAAATTATGGATGGGTTAAAAATGATGCTTATATCTTATGGCAACATTGTTTGTTGTTTGTGATCAATGCAGATAACAGTTCAAGATGAGGGTTGAGACATGTGGCAAGTGTATTCATGTTTGAAAAAATGTATTGGTACCTTGGAACATTGTCGAAATAATTTACAATGAGATTGTGTCTATGCTCTATGCAAGTCTTTCCTTTGGCATTTGTTATTGGGAAAAACCAAGGTTTTTAGAATGCAATGTCCTATATTTAATGATGTGTGGAATGTTTTCACTACAAGAAGGGCTTGAGACTATTCACATGTTTCAAAGTCTTATGTTATTCTTTTTGTTCCATTCAAAAACAAAAAATGACTTCATGCTGAAGAATTCATGAGAATGGATAGATAATCAATGTCAATATTAAATGAAGTTACCACATCCCGATTCAATTGGCCACAATCATGTAGTCATAATGGATTTGGGAATACCAAAATCATTGATTCGTGTTATTATGACATGATATATTCATCACATTTTTTGGTGTTGCATGTAGAGGCTACCTTTAAAGCTAGGGATTATTCTAAAACATCTTCTTTTTATTCCAAGGTTGTTTCACAACACATTCAACTTTTTGGATTAATTAGAATTGCAATAAATAGTTGTGTGTTCTATGCACAAAGGATTGTTAAATTTTGATGTTAGATCTTCTAAACAATGTATGCATGTTTTTCAAACAACACAAGTGGTGACATTTGAGGAAGTTGCATTGAAGTTTGTTTTAGTGGGAGATTCGGTAATAAATTTTTATTTTTTCCAATGTGTGTTCAATATGTTTGTGTTATTTTCATCCTGGCTAAACTATTATTATTTGTAGCTCAACTATCTATTGATGATATACTAGGATGCACTATGCACGTATCTTCTCATCATGAAGCTTGATTATAAGATCAAGGTGGATCACACTCAAATCATAATGGTCTCAATTCGGGCTTTTGAACTTTACTTGGACAAGGTGATAGGTTTCTTTTCTCTTTGTTTGTGATTTAGCTGAATGTTCCAACAAAACTTTAAGCCAAGGCTAAGGTTTCTATGTAGCTTCTAAGTCCCTTTCATGAGTATTTGGGTATGTTTGACAAATCAATTGATTACATTTGGTTATTGACAAAAAGGACAAGGGGGGAGAAAAAAAGGAGAACTTTGTAGTTTCTGAATACCAAAACATTGTGTAAGAATTTCGAGCCTTCTTGAGTGACTGTAAGGATGTGCTAGATGAGGCCACCATTGTCAAATTGTTGGGCATGTATAGTTGCCTCCATTTGTGATCCATAAATCATGGCTATTTCTAAATTATATCAACACGTGAACCTAGAAGAAGAGGAGAAAATATTAGTGTCTACCAACTTGTGTAACTTATGGTGTTTGCATCAACCCTTGAGATTACACAAGCTTGTAAATCCATTTCCCCAACAACAAACTACTCAGTTGTGCTACATGGAAACCAAATTTATTATAGTATAAGAATGTGAATTGGTCACCACATTATTACAAGCATATAATTCCTAGAAAATGCAGTTAAGTTGAACCTAGTTGTTCATTTTTAGTGTGTGGTATAACAAATTTTTTTTCTTCTAAAATCAACAGTACATGATGCCTTGTACAATAACATGATGCCTTGTAGTTCTTTTGCACATTTGTAAATCTCTTCATGGATGATTAGTTAGAAGACAAGGCATTATGTTTATTGTCCTAACAAAATGCCAACTTGTGACTAATGTGAAAAAATTATGGATGAGTGGAAGAGCTATTGTTTTTTGTGGGTTTGAAGGAGCAATATGAAACATTTATTGATCACTATGTTCAAGTCAATACATAAACCTACTTGTTACATTCTCACTTTTTCTTTCTATAGAAGGAATTTTTGTTTGTTGTTGATTACAAATTATTCTTATTGATTCAATCTCATTGGTGTGTTAACTCATCAACTTGCATGGTCTGCTATGGAGGAAGAATTGTATTTGAAATCGTTGGGACCATTGAACTTGCAACAAGGGGATACAACAAAGGCATTAGCAATTTTTCAAAAACCAAAAATATTTTTAGAGCTCCAGCGTGTCAATATGAACAAATATGAAATTATAATCCCCAACATGTGCAATTTCATATATTGATTTAAACTTCTGTTGATTTCATTATATAGGAATTTGATATTCGTTCCACATTACATGATCAATATGCAAAACATGATTATCACATCATTAATATAAAGGAATGAAAATGGTTCACACTTCATAAAGGTTTCAACTATCGTAGCACATTAATTAACCCTCAAACTAGAAAGGCAACCTTTGCCTTATTCATAGGAGTTGTAGGATCATGTTGGTTGGGGGAAAAAAGAAATTTTAACAAAGTTTTCTTTGCAAAGACATATGCTAATTCAACATTTTCAATAGTCTTGGAAGATTCCAAGTTCATTAAAGATTACAAATAAAAGTTGTTATAATGGAGTGAGTATAAAATCAAGAAATGCACTAACTTGACTTGGTATGAAAGTTGAGATTTGATATTCAAAAAAAATTTGTTGAACATTAAAGTGGAAACAACAACATCAAAATCAATAGAACATACATACTCCTTACTTTACATCATGAAACTATGAATTGAACCCCATGGTAGTAGGCACTTGTGGAAATAAACAAAGTTATATTTTGAAAAGAACTCATAGCAACATTAATAATTTAATAGGTTATCTAAAGGTTGTGAAGGCTACCTAATGTGGAGGCACACATTTTCATGTGAATTAAACCCAATTTTCATGCTAAACTTTTTGAGTAACCTCATGATCTTCCATACCTAGATAATAACACTAGGAAGACATATAGGTATGACAAACAAACTGAAACCAATTCTCAAAGGCTATATAGTTAGGAAGAACATGTCCTTATTTGGACCTTTATATTGTTTATCACATGTAACATAGTGTGTTCATTGTTTCCCAACCCCACCTATGGACATGAAAAATGGAAAGTGAGTACAAATCTTGGACCCAATTAAGGACCAAATTTGTCTTAACATAAAACTTAAAACCAACAACCACCCAATGGAGTAAAAACCTCAAAATCTCACAACACAAAAACAAAAGAAGTGTAAAACCCATATTAACCCATATTAACCCACACTAGGATGCTAGACCAAAGTCCAAAAGCCAATTGACTTCAAGGTGAAAAAAACTTGGACACAACAACACAAAGCTCAAAATAATTATCATGAAACTTGGACACCACATATCCCACCTGTATAATAAAAAATACTGTGGCACAGGGGCAGCTTTAGCACATGTCTGCCCAGTTTTGAACATTTCATTGTGAAATATTGAATATTCTTGAATATTCTAAAAGATTTTTCATTTTGTTTCACAAATTGTGTTTTTGAGAAGAAGTAAAAATTGATCATTTTTAGCATTTTTATAAATAATATAAATTTGTGATGAAGCTATCACAATACTATGGTATTAAGGCTGAAACTAATTATTTAACTCCTTATTGGGTGTTGGCTCAATGGTATGGCCCCTCAGTTGATGGAGTCTACTCTTATGTTCCAAACAATAACAAATAATAATAATAATAATAAATAAATAAATAAATAAATAATTACCACATTAAAACTTGGTGTCTCACAAAGTTGCAAAACCCATTCAAGACTAATAATATGTACGAGGTAATGAACAAGAGCACATAGTTTACCATGAAATAGGCTTGATGCTAGCCTCAGCACTCCCACACAACAACTATCATGCTTGAGCTAGTTACTGAACATAATTAAATGTATGAGAATTTGGGATTTGGGTCTTGGGGAAAAATTCAGAATGTTGTGGTATGCTCTTGTATTATTGTTTCTATGATAACTAATGAAGAAAAAAATTGATGACATTAGAGAATTTGGGATTTTAGGTCTTGGGGAAAATTTCAGAATGTTATGGTATGCTCTTGTATTATTGTTTCTATGATGTCTCCCAATCCAGTCAGACCAGATTGATTGATTGTTTTGTGCCTGTTGTGACGATCACCATCTGCTGCTACTGTCTCATGTTGCTGCTTGCTTGTTTGCTTGCTTGATCTATCTGCACTTGGCTCCTGCCTCATGCCCCTTGCTTACTGCATCTGCACTTTTTGTTTTTGCATCTTGGTGCGGTACAATGCTGCAACAGCAGCAGCAGCAGCAGCAGCAGAGTTTGAGGAGGACAAAATAATGTGAAGCCCAAAATGCAAGAAGAAGAAGAAGAAGCAACAACAAACGTGAATAGAGAGAGACTCAACCCTAGTTATTTGTTGTCAATGGTCACAGGCCTGGAGCTGCAGTAAAGGTGAGGAGGGCGCGGCTGCCCCTTTTGCGTTCTGGGTTGCAAATCTGCGGTGCAGCTATGGAGTGCGGAGATGCGTGATGGTTTCGGTTTGTCTTGGATTGTAAGCAAGCAAAGAGGAGAAGGAGCAGGAGTACGAGAACCAGGAGAGGAGGGTGGATCCGTGAGCACAATACTTGCGGTGGATCTTGCTTTAGGGCTTCTTGCAGGATTTTTGTGTGTAAGAGGGAGAATGAGAATGATGGAGTATTGGGTAGATGATATTTGCAGGGATATGGATTGTAATCGTGGAAGAACAACAACGAGATGCGGTTTCAGAAAGGGAGGAGGAGGATCAAGGAAAGGGAGGAGGATTGGGGGGTTGTTGTTCTTGTACGCATTACTGTTGTTGGGTATGTTGCTGGTGGCCGAGATCCTGGTGGTAGCAAGTGCAGAGAGATTGGATTATGTAGATTTCTTTGAGGAAAGGAAAAAGGAAGCAGAGGAGTTGGTGAATGCAACAACCAGGTTGAATAATGCCACCACAGAGGCACGGCCTCCGAGCTCTAGGGAAGGTAGCATTGCGGAGGTGTTTGATGAATTGTTGGAGAGAGAGTTTCCTGAAAAGGAAGATCCACAAGAAGGTATGCCTCTTACTAAGTTTGCCATATCATTGTCCATTGAAGGGCTTCTTCTGAATCCACAAGCATGAGACGAGAGACTAAAAAAAAATCCCACAATGTGAAATAGATGTAAACTCGTTGTCATAGTACATTGGAAGATCCACAAGATGGTATGCCTTCGCTACCATATCATCTCCTGTCATCAAATGCTTCTTCTGAATCCACAAGCATGAGATGGGAGACCAAAAGAAAACCCTGTGTAAAATAGATGTAAACTGCATATCATGATGTATTGGAAGATCCACAAGAAGGTAAGTATGCCTTTGGTACCATATTTGGAACTTTGAACCCTTTTAGCTTTGCAGCTTGTGGTGGTGGAATATGCTCTTGGCCATGCTCATCAAGCAATCAAGCAATTTGAGCTCTTGCCAGAGTGAGTTTCTTGTTGCAGTGGGGAATGAAATCTCTGCTTGATTTACTTCTTTGGGTTTATTTGTTTTGGAATCTTTGAACAGCAAATGAAGGATTGGTGGGCAGCAGCTTCAATAACAGTGTCAATGATCAACAGGTAAAAAGTTCCCTCCATGTTATCCATGACTGCTGTGCCCTGGCCCCCCCACTCTTTGATCTTGATTTCAGTCACCTGCACTTTCAGCTTTTTGGAGGCTTTGTGATGATGGCAAAATATTAGGATTTTTCTTTTCTTTTTTTGGGTTCAAGTCATAGCGGGCTTTTGACAAGTACTTGGAGCAACTAATTTCTCTCTCTTCTTCTGTTGTTGTTGTGTAGGCTGTATTGGAGACAGTGGCCAGGGTCACGCATGACAAGCCAAAGAAGAATGATACTCAAGCTGAGAAGTACATTATTGTGTACCCAAGAACCACCATGCACATTTCCATGTTGATCAGTTGAATTTATGCCCTTTGCATGGGTCTGTCCTTAGAGCTAAATCCCTCAAACAGGAGTGTGGTTTTGATGAGCTTTCTGCTGCTGCTTCAAAAAAGGATTTCTTCTGCTGGTTTGGATTGTTTACATTCTACTGTTTAGAACTGTGAACACAATCCCTTGAAATACGTATCCCCTGACAATTGTATCACTAAAGGATGGATAATTGATCATGAGCTAGTCCAGCTGTATTTCTCAGCTCCATCAAGAAACTGCCTTCTGATGAAAATGGGTTTGTTTGTTCTCTCATAAACCTGCGATGAACTTGTGAAAGATTGCAGTGTCAAAGATCAAACTGACCAGCAGCCGTTGTGTGTTTCCAAAACAGTACAACAGCTAAGCCATTTCATCTTCAAGATCTCATCATCAATCGGGATGCTGAAACGGGTGCTGATCAATTACCCACACTCATTGACAAAAAGGTGAGAGATAACTGGTCATTGATGCTGCTGCATGGAGTTGTCATCAGTTCTTGTTTTGTCCTTGGTATCTGAATAGTTATTGCAGTGTCCTATTCTCTGCAAGAACAGTGGAGAAACAAAGACTAGGGAGCAATATTTTGGCTTGTTGTGCTTTTCATTTTATTGTGAGATTTGACTCTCACAAAACTTGGAACTGTGTGCAGGACAACGTGTTTGTAATTTCCAACCCTAGAGAGGGCTCTATGGTCCTTCAACAAGATGTGAGGTACATTCTTCTCCAGGGGGCATAGGTATTGCTTTGTGTCCCTGAAATCCACATAATTGTGTTTGAGTGTGCTGATTCACTCTACATGGGAAGTGATTGAAAGCCTCCTGAAGAGGAGGAGCTCAAAAGATTTGGAAGGAATTACAACATTAGACAACAATCAACTCTTGCATGTGGTGAGGCTTTAGAATGCACTGTGTGTCCCCTGCCTGATTTCGAGTACCCAGTTGGCTTATGAGAATTTGATGATGTCTTTGCAGATTCATATCAGATTTGGTTCTGGTTATTGTATCAGCAGCTGGGGGTGGTATCGCATTTGCCTGCCTTGGCCAGCCGGTTTGTCATTCTATTACATCCAGCTGTCAAAAGAGATTGAGCTTAAATCTATCATATTGTATGCTGTAACCTTTTTTTTGTATGGAGTTTTACTCTCTCACAAAACTTTTTGTTTCTGGACAACACAGGTGATCACAGGTTATTTGCTGGCAGGGTCTGCAGTTGGCCCGGGTGGATTCAGCTTTGTCAGTGAACTGGTGCAGGTAATTTTCCATCTTGGCAGGTGGATCTGATTCTGAAGTTTTCTTTTTTTGAGAAATAAACATATATATATCTCTCTCTATCCTGTCTACTCAACTGTGCTGCAACAAGCATAGATGATTGTTGTCTTCCTATTTCTGGTGGAGTTTGTGATCAAAGTTGTGGGCCTGGGAGAATTGCAGGTTGAGACTGTGGCTCAATTTGGTGTTGTTTTTCTTCTTTTTGCTTTAGGCCTTGAGTTTTCTATGAGCAAGGTACAAACTTTCCACTTGTCTCTCAAACCTCAGTTCAAAAACCAAAACTTTCGGGTTCTTTTGTGTGCTTTCTCAGTCATTATTGTATATTAAGAGTTGTCTGATTTGAGACATTGTCACACTCTTTTGTGGCTATCTGCTATAAATCTTCTCATAGAGGTTTTGGTTTGTGTTTGAAACAGCTGCGAGTGGTGCGAGCTGTAGCTGTTATTGGTGGATTTTTACAGATTGCATTGTTCATGTGTCTCTGTTCTTTGACTGCAGTGGTATGTTCTCTACTTTTCACATTTGACTTACATGGATTCTAGTCAGGCAATCTTTACTTTGCAGATTGCGCAGGCAATTGAATGTTTCGTTTTGCATGTCTGAGATCAGAATGACAGGTCATGGAGTCTGAAGCACTTTCATGGGTGTTGTCAAGTCAACGGCTTCTGTGCAATGGGTGTCTGAACTTTAGGTTGACTGTTTGATGCTTGTGTTTTGTAGCTCTGTGGGGCAAAGGCTTCGGAGGGGATTTTTGTTGGTGCATTCTTGTCAATGTCATCAACTGCTGTGGTAAGCCCTATCTTGACAGTTTTGGTTGTGTGGCCTTGTGATTTGTCTTTTGGGCAACTTTCTGCACATGGGAGAAATTCCTTATACCTTAAGTGTGACAATGCCAACTATTGGGATCCATTTGACTACACTGTTGTGCAGTAGTAGGATATGTGGCAGTTGTGTTACTGTGGATTGGGTGGTTGGGAATCCTTATGATGCTGTGAGCAGTAGAAATGTGAACCACAGATTTCTTTTGCAGGTTCTCAAGTTTTTGATGGACCGTAATGGCACTACTGCTCTGCATGGCCAGGTTACTATAGGCACCCTCATTCTTCAGGTATATATGCTCATACTCCTTCTTGCTGATGAAGAGGATTTGAGTTTATTTCTTATTTACATTTTTTTTTGGGTGTCAAACTGTTTGACTCAGAGAGTTCAGCAACTGATGTGAGCTTGTGATGTAGATTGCTCTCAAATAGCCATGTCTTTCCATGTGGGTAGCAATTTTTTTGGCTTTGTTTTCTATTGGCACTGTACATTTGTTTCCCTGCAACCTTGACCACAGTTGGAATGTGGACAGAAGCTGTTGACTTTGACACTCATGTGTGTTTGGACCAGGACTGCGCAGTGGGCCTGCTATTTGCATTGCTGCCTGTTCTAGGAGATACAGGTGGTGTGATGTCAGGGCTTGTTGCTATGTCTCGATCGTAAGCACATCCCCACTGTTCACATCCATTAGTGAATTTCTTTCTTTGCATTTTGAACTAAACCAGGCAAATAAACGGTTCTCACATTTTTTTCTTTCCAAATGCTGCGTTATTTGTGCAGCTTGTTTGTACTTGCTGCATTTATTGTGACAGCTGTCATTGTGACCCGCTCTCTGGTAACAAGATTCTTCAAACTGATTTCATCTCAGGTACTTATTTCTATCATCAGTGAGAAAATGTTCTGTCTAGGGGTGCTTGCTGGTGCAGCTTTTGACAATCTTAGTTGTGCTGGGTTCCCAACTTGAGGTCACACTCATGGATGCTTCTTTCTGGGATGTGTTGCAGACGAATGAACTCTATCAGCTTGCATCTGTTGCATTTTGCTTGCTTGTTGCTTGGGTACATTTCTCTTCCTATCACTTCTTCTGGCTTCAAGAGCTAGAAGGCAGGAATTTTAGTACGGCAAATGTTGTCTATGACCATCTGCAGGATTTATTCTCTCCATACATACATCCAGGGTAAGTTTTGGATCTAAAATTTATCAGATGTGAACTGCAGATCAGTGACAAGCTTGGGCTAAGCTTAGAACTGGGTGCTTTTGTTGCGGGTGTCATGATCTCAACCACTGAATTTGCAGAACATACACTGGAGCAGGTGTGTGCTTTCATTGAGCTTGATCTTTTCTGTGCCAATAAGAACAGCACATAACTGGCTCCTCAAGTTGCTGAACAAACAATTTATTATTGTGTGGGTTATGTGCTGAAGGTGGAGCCGATTCGAAATCTTTTTGCATCTCTTTTTCTGGCAAGCATTGGGATGCTGATCAACATACAGTTTTTGTGGGCACATATGGACATTTTGGTGGCATCTCTGATCCTTGTCATTGTCTCCAAGACCATTGTGGTCACTGTGGTAGTTCGAGCATTTGGGTACAGCATGAAGAATGCTTTTCTGGTAAGCTCATTCTGTCTCTCTGTCAATCTGTTGCTGCACATCCAATCTGGTTATTGATGCCTCTTGTACTATGCCTACTCTCTCTCACTCTCCCTCAGTAATTCCTAAGAAATTTTTCTTTACTTAGAATTTCTTAATATGCCTTTGAAACTCTAGTAGATGCATCAACCAAAGCCAGAGTCCCAATGTCCCATGCACAGACACAAAGAGGACATGTCATTCCACTCCAAAATCAAATGCTCAACTTTCTGGAGCAAGCTTGGCAACACTAAGTTGGACCAGTTAGATAAAAAGTTGGGTTTGCTTGCATGCAGGTGGGTATGTCACTTGCTCAAATTGGGGAGTTTGCTTTTATTCTTCTGAGCCGTGCTTCTAACCTCCATCTTATTCAGGTAAGCAGTGAGCACATAATTTTGTTTTGACAGTGGATTGGCAATCTTGACAAAATTCTTGCACATGGACAATAGCAAAAACCCATCAGGGAAATGTCTGCCAGTGTCTCTCTCCTCCTGGGAAAGGTGGCTTGTTTAATGCTGGGGGACCCATCAGAATGAAGCAGATTCAACTTGTGCATAACTAGTGTGCTGTTGCTTTATGCTTGTTTCAGAAAAAGCTGTACCTGCTACTAGTTGGGACCACAGCCCTAAGTTTGGTAAGTTCATATGTCCCTTTGAGAGGCTTTTTTCACTAGAGAGACCACACTCATCTGGTTTTCACAGTATCAGGTTGATAACATCCCGAATCGCTCATTCTGACAATTGATAACCATGCAGATCTTAGCCATTCACTATGGGAGCCACACTGTCCGGTGCTGGTTAGCAAGACAATAGATTGATTTTGGATTGTATATGGATTAGAGGTTTGATTGTTGAAAAGCTTGTTGCTTGATGTACCTGCTTTTTGGCAGGTGACAACTCCACTATTGTTTAGAGCTATACCAGCAGTGCTACATTTGGGTTCCCTCATGCGGTGGATCCCTCCTGACTCCAACCAGTCCGAGGTGGGTCTGCTCCCCAATTATCCTTCACGTACCAAGCTACATTAACTAGAAGATAGTTTTCCAGCAATTCACAATATATACATACATATATATTTATTCCTCCAAGAAAGAGTTGGTTGTGCAACAGAAGGTTCCAGAAAGAAATGAGAGAAAAATTGCTTCCTTTGGGTCTTCTCCAGAAAACTTCTAGGTTTTTAAATTACACTCAACATTTGTGTTTGTTTTGTATGTATGGGGTGATGGTGGTATTGCCATATGTAGAGTGTAATTATAATGCAAAATGGGTTCACAGAAACATATTCCAGTGTAAGTTGCATATTGTATTACTGGGAGTCTGAAAATTGTACTGATATAAAAAAAGCTATGGATCAGGTAAGAAATGTGGTTCAGTGTCTTTCGTATGCACGTGGTGCTGGGGAGGAGAATGGGATGGTAAAACAGAATGAGCAGAAATGGTCATCGTCGTCATGTTGTGCCTCTATGTGGTTGTCAATCAAAGAAGGGTCTCAATGGAAACGGGCACAAAGGAGACAAGCCTGCTCTTCTACTACTCCCAACAGCACTTGAGAGTGTTTCTTTTGTTGTCGTACCCTTGGTGCTGAAGATCACAGTTTCTCTATTGTACCAACTGTGCTGAGATACCCTCCACCCCCCAAAAAAAGGCTTGAAGTTGTGGGGCTAAGCTGAGTGGTAAACACTCTGGGTTCATTGCAGGTGGGTTAAGAGAGATTGGGGGGCAAAAAATTGTACAAAAGAACAAAAGCGGCTCACAAAAGAAGAGGTTTTGTTAGATGTGCAAAGATGGATGGCAGTCTTTTGTCACCTGTCTTTCACGTTCTTTCTGTGAAGTCTCCCACTTGGGGAAAGTCAGCACGCAGTGTTTGATGACAAAAACTGGAAACAACCACTCTCGTGCCCTCAGAATACATACCGGTGACCCTGTGCAGGATTTCTCAAAGCAGGATCAGGACTAGAGAGAGAGAGGGGGGCTTCACCACAAAGGATATCGAAGACCATTATTGCTGTGGTCTTTTTTGGGTGGCTATCATCCTTCTCCAAATGGGACTTTTGAAAATTGTGCTGTTTTGGGACAATTCCGTACATAGTCCACATGTGTGGTGGGTGGGTGCTTTCTTCTTCTTACCATCATGACCTCTCACCAAAAGAATCGTATCTGGCGAATTCTGTGTTGGAGTCATGATGACGCATGATCAAATTCCATGGAATTCTCTTCTCTTCCTTCTCCATTGAATTCCTGTTGTGCTCTTGTGCACAAGCCTCCCACATGGGTGTACTCCATAACTCTCACAAGTGTATCTGTTGATGATAGACTGAGTTTATGATTTTGCAGTGGATTTTGTTGTCACCCATTGGTTTAGTTGTTTCACATTCTCTATCTTGTTTGTTGTAGAAGACTAATAAGTGGGAGGTTTTCAGAATCCCAATGCATTTGCATGGGTGCCTGCTTGAGATTTTTGTTAGTTCCATTGCATGGAATGATGATTGATAAATCTTGCAGTGAATTTCTTTCTCCTGTTTTGCTTTCAATTGCGTATTGCCTGCTTGATGTTTAGTTAGTTCTTTCTGTTGCAAAGAAAATCAGTGATTGATCTTGCAGTTCTGTGTTTCTTATTTTGTATATAGAGGTGCACAAGGATAGTGTTGTTTTGTCTGGTCTTCTTTCTGCTGCTCAATGTTTTTCAACAAGGCTGTACATTTTTTTTCCTCTGCAGGAGGATATTTCTCTCCTTCAGGTTTTGTGACTCTTTGAGCCTTTGGTATACACCCTGTTGCAGGGAGTTTGTTGGAAAAGGCAAGACAGACAGTCAAACCTTGGAAGGATGATGTTTGTGCTTTCTCTGGTCTGCAGTTGCAGACACGATCCATTGTGTACAGACATTAGAGTGTCTACATGGGTGTTCAGTATCTCACTCTGGATAATAAAATTAAAGGTCTAAGTTTCGCTGGTTGATGTTTTGGCAATCCCACCAATAAAATTGTAACTGGAATTGCATATATGCAGGAACTACTTATAGCAAAACATCTGGACCAATCATTATGATTGACCAATCAGAAATTCTGAGCTGCAGTCAGGTCCAATTTATTACATTCTTTTTTGGAGATGCACAACTGTCTGTGCCATTTACCAGCCACGGCAAGGTGCTTGAATTTGGTGCAGGAAAACCAATTTCCTGAGCTAAACTGGCACTAGTTGGCTTTTTTACAATAATTTTTACTGTCTGGAGTCACATACCGAGCTCTGGTGGAGAATCTCTTAGAGCAAAACTCAAATGGTGCTCAGTATGCGACCCTGCAAATAAAATTGGATGAAGAAAAGTAAGAACATGTTGGTTTGGCTCAGCAAAATGGTTGTAGCCCACCATTTTTTGCACATTTTGCAGAGGCTGGTAAATGACTCATCAAAGCCTAACACCTACGCAAGGAAGTGTGTAATAAATGGGATCTAACTCTTGCTCTGGTACCTATTTCTGATTGACCGATCATAATGATTGCTCCAGGTGGTTTGCTATTAGTAGTCTCCAAGCTATTTGCAGTCCTAGTTTTAGTTTAATGGACGGGGTTGGGACATGGGCAGGGTGGGGAAAAACTAAGTAACTAAAACTTGGATGTGAGAAATACATTTGCTCAGCACCATTGGAGATGCTCACCTGAACAATATCTAGCCAATCAGAAACAGGGAGGGAGCAAGCAGTCACGACATCCCATTTAAGTGTATTTATAAAACTGTTCCAGGGCTCCTCCAGCGCTGTGAAGGCTGTGCATTTCTTCAGGGTCCCAGCAGTCTTGCAGTGGATGCAATGGATTTGACTGCTCTACCTCATTCATCATTTCCAGTGCAGGGTCACATATTGAGCGCCTGTGGAGATGCTGTTCGAATTTGTTGCCTGATGCAAATTGCCAACGGACGTTCATACGAGATTCTGCCATGCAAGACCTGGTAGGTACACTCCAAGAAGATACAAAGGAAATGCCAATCAGCAATGCAAGATCTGGTTGGTGTACTTGCAAGAAGATACAGAGGAAAGGAAATGCCGGACCTGAGAAGAAGCAGCTCATTTTGCATTGTAGTAAACTCTGCTTCTTGGCTATGGCGTTCCAGCTTCCCTCCTTAACTCTCCGCTTCTGTTGCCACCACTAGACACTCTCTTCTTCACAAGAAAGTGCGGTTTCATTAGGAAGCTCCTGATTTTATTTGAGAACAATTGAAGCTCGGATCTTGAAAGGAGGATCATGCAGAACCTGAAGAACATACCAGCGTCTCTCCTGTCGCAACAGCACCAGGAGACGACCACTTCTTGTTCCCGGAGCATGAACCGCAGGAAGTCGCGGTCCCCGATACCTTCGGGAGGAACGTCGCCATTGACGGCACGAGCTCTAGGAGAAGAGGGAGCCGGAGGGCCACCGCCGCCTTCTCTTCTTCTGTCGTCGTCTTCGCGCATTTCGCCCTTCTTCACTACTTCCGGTTCGTTCTCGATGGCAAATAGCAGCAGCAGCCCCCGCACCACTAGTGCCATCTTCGGCCGCGGCGGTGGCCAGCAGACGACGCTGCTGCGTCACGACATCATCGGCCACGACTTGAAGCAAGAATTTCGTCTAGCGTTCCAGCTCTTCGATTCCCGCAAAGTCGGCAGACTTTCTTACCGTGAAATGAAGGTGAAGCTCTTCATCTTCAACACTCTACTCCCGATCCTTGTTCGATCCATCCCCTTCTTCTTCACACCGCTCTCTCTCGCTGAGTTTTGTTTTGTGCTTCATCGTCAACTCTCCGTGCTTCTCTTCGCTTGGCTCCTTTCTCTTTGTTTTTTCTTGTCTTTCTTGCATTGCGCTTCCTGACATTACCTTCTTCAACCCCTGTGCTTGTTTGTTTCCATCCCAGAATCGGATCCTTAACAACACTACAAACTTATAGTGTTGCCGTTTTGCGGACTGTTTTTCTTCACCACTCTAATAAGAACTCTATTTTGCTCTCTGTCGTTGGAAGCACACTGCTTATCTGAAGTTGGCGAGCAATCAGGGCTTGGTGAGCATTTCCTTCCATCCAGGAAACAAATCTCTAAGAATAGACTTTTTCCTTCGCCTGGATGTGCAACAAGCCATGACGATGTAGTGATGGTCCTGCGATCATCATCTCTGACTGCTTTCATCAATGCCAAAGAAATACGGTCATGTGTGAGCACAATTCAGATGCTCACTGCAAGAAGAAAGATTTTGTTAGTTAGCCTGCTGCACATAGTCAGAGATGATCACAGGACCATCACCATATCCTCATTTGCCCTGCCCGTTGTGTATAGTAAATAGAGGGGATGATGCAGAGCAAGCTCTTGTCTTTTGGACACTATACACTTTCTGCCAATTTTGGGAAGTATGTTTGTTTCTTCTTGCATTTGGTGTCCAAATCCACCACTCATGGAAAAAAATCAGGCAAAACAAAACCTGGAACACATGTATATACTACTTGCTCCCCCCAAGGTTGCGATGAGGTCAATGGAGTTCTGCGTGAAGAAAGCTGAGGTGAAGAAGCTCATGGCAGAGTACTCCAAACATCCAAGCGGAGAAATTGATCATCTTGAGTTTATGCAAATCAGTTAAGTTTTCTTTTCCCTACATCATTTTCTTCCCTTCACTCACTCTTTCTTCAGAAAAAGTTAACCGCCAAGTCTCATCATTCTTTTAGTGCGTGCACAATCAATCTTTTTGCTGGAAGTGTGTCCAAGAATGGAAAATCCCATTGCATTGCATTCTTCTTTGTATGCCAATAATGAGTTATTTTCCAGTCATCGGTATGATATATCATATCCTCATATCAGTCACCACCTGCACATCCAATAGTGATCACATAGAGGGGAAGGAACCCCCTTTGAGGGTCTTCCTGGATTTAAGGCCTGGCTGAGGGAAATAGCCCGAGGCTGGGCCTGAAAATGCAGGAAGACCCAAAACAGGGTTCCTTCCCCCAACATGATAAATTTTTTAATTTCAGGAATCTTATGAAATGCAGGTACCTTCTGTTTCATAAGATTCCTGAAATTTGAAATGTGAAGTTCAAGATGTTCTATCTTGGGAGGTGCATCAAATTAATTACACAGGCAAAAGGTCATTATGTGGACTTCAAGCCCTTTGTTTTATAAGTCGACCAATCTTAAGCATTTTCAAGCAGATGCAGAATCAGAACGTTGTATAATGCAGATTAATTGCTGCTCAGCAACTGTGAAAATCATGGGCATTTGACCTGATCTGAAGTGTTGATTGATGCTAACTAAGCAAGATCACTAATAAATGTGTGGTGTAGTGACTAGGAAGTACAAGGAGAAAGATCAAGATGATGACCTTGCAAAAGCTTTCCAGTATTTTGATGAAGATGGTATGGGGAAAATTTCGGTATGTTTTCATTCCAGAATGTCTGGAAGCTGGCTCTCAGTCTCAGTATTTGCACTCTAGGTCTCCAAATGCTTTTTTTGCAAGCAGCTAGGGCACAAACTCCAGTTTCACTTGACTTGCTTGGAGTCCAAGGGTGAGCAGGAGGGTAGCCTAGTTTTTAAAACCTGGTTGTAAGCAAGGGTGGGGAAGGTTTTGTCTGTTGGCTGTTGAGCAAGGGATCAACTCTCTGCAGATGGCTGATGAACTTGAAATAGTGCAGAATGTTGCAAACACAACTGTCTGGAACAGCAATGTGTTGATCTGGTCAGGTGAAGGTGCATGTATCCAGGGTAACAAAAAGATTGAACATCTTATACTGGAAACCAAAATTGCTTTCTTTTCCACAAGGCATGAACAACTTGTGCACCTTGATTATGGACCTTTTCCATGGTGATTTGCAGCTGAAGAACTTGAGAAAAGTCACAAGGGAACTTGGCGAGAACATAACAGAAGAGCAGCTTGAGGCCATGATAGATGAATGTAGACCTCTAAAACTTCTGGAATACTGCCCTCTCTTCTATCAGTACTATTTTTACACAAGATCCAATCAGGGGTCAGTACTATGACAGATTCAGGCGCAGATCACTGTCTGGAGAGAAAAATCTTCTCATGATTGATAATTGATCTTTTGTTTGCTTGTGCAGTTGACAAGGATGGAGATGGTGCAAGTAAGGGCTCCAAGTTCTCTCATTCTACTTTCACATACACATCCTTGAATCTCCCTCTTATTTGTTTTTTATGCTACTCCAACTGTAAGTGGGAGAACCAAAAATCTTCCCCTCCCTCCAGGCTCCCACCTCTTGTCCCCAATTTGCAACTAAATCTGTTCCTGATGCCACTTTTTTCTTTTTTTCCTTGCAGTCAGCAAACTCGAGTTCTTCAACATCATGAAGAAAACTGATCCAGATGAGTAGAGTCGGTTGTGCAGTGACACAAAATACTGCATGTCAATGAGCAGAAGGACTTTTGCGTGATGATATTCTCTGGAGGAGAATGGAGGTTTAGAGGCTGGCTGATCAGCTTTAACTCGTCATCCTGCCATCTGTTTACGATCCCATGAAGATGCTGAAAAGCTATGTTCCACAGCTACTCACTGTCATCGACGTTGCCATCATGCCAGCTGGAGGCACAGGTAGGAATGCTCCAAAACTGATCAAAGTCCTACACATGTACATCACAGCAAGTCCACTGCACAAACAAACATGATTACATGTTTCAGGATTGTAAAGAAAGATCCAACCCAGATTTTTGTGGAAGTGGATTGTCTCAAAGTAAGGTGATGACAATTAGACCAAAAGAAGTTTCATTGCTACTTATCCACAAGGACAGTTTTTTTTTAATGGGAATGAAATAAACACTGAAAGAAAGATCATCGTTACTCATCCATGAGGACAATTCTTGTGATATCTAGACATAAACTCAATGGCAAAAAGAGCAGGCATAAAAGTTCTTCACCCCTTCGGAACGATCATGGAAAACAGCATGGCTGGGGTGATAATGACAAACTGTTAAGTGATTCTCTCTTTTCCATGTATGTATTTCCACACCATTTATGCTGTGCAAACTTGTTTCGCAATCAGATCTATCAGTTTCAAGGCAGCAGGAGCAGTCTTCTTGGTGGGTTGTAGTGGTGGCACAGGTTTTGGAACTGGCTTGGGTGTGAGCTTTGGTGAAGAAAGCTGAGCACAAAAGTTCCCAACAGCGATTTTTTTCCATGGGGAAGTTTTGTCACTTGGCAACAAAAAAAACATCCAGTGTGACTCATACGAAGGACTTTTGTGGAAAAAATGTGCCAAAGTTGCCTATATTTCAGAGGAATTTTTTTTCTAAAATTGCCATATTTTTGACAATAGGTTCCATCAGGTTGCCAAAATATAGCAAGATTGTTGTATGTTTCTACTTTACTCTCTGACCATAGCCGAATTTGGGCTAATTCCTCCTGTGGATGATTGCCAGTGTGGCTACATCACAAAATTGGTTCCCACTTTTATTTCAGTCCCTGCAAAATAGCACAAAACACTTCAGAAAAAAAAGCCTGGTGAAGGTGAAAAGGCGTCTTTTTAGATTTGTGTCCATTTTTTAAACCCTTTTTTTTTTTCCCCCCCAACATCATATTCATGAACCGATTTTCAATACTTTCTCCACCAATTTACATCTCATTTCTTATTTTAATCAATCTTAATCTGATTGTTGAATTAAATTTAATTGAATTGGAACTGAAATTCTATTCGATTTAAATTCCAATCAAATGTATTTGAATTCAATTCAGGGACTACTAGTCTCCTTTTTACAAATAGACATACATTCAATTCAATTTGATCTGAATTCAATTGAAATAATACTTATTACTCAAATAAAAATAGGATCTGATTTCGTTTGATAATGTTGAATTGAACTTCAATTCAAGGTGTGCAATGTCATTCAATATGTTCATCTGATGGAATTTAATTTATAAAAATAAAAATAAAAAATTCAATCAATTAATGAGTCAATCATGGTTGGTAATGTGCAATAGCATGGAGCCCAAGTTTTGATAATAAAAAATAAGCATACAAAAATGCACCTTATCTTTTTTTAATAAAATATCTATACTAACATACGGCTTGTTTTGAGAATTATTTTTAATACCAAACATCACTTGCAGGTATGTTAATTGATTGAACCACCACATATTATCACACAACAACAACAACAACAACAACAATCATTTATGAGCCCCAAGATGTTGACCATCATCATCCATGTAAAAACAATCCTTGATGACAATGGATGCGTGTTGTTGCTTGAATAGTGGAATTGAGAGTAGTCATGGTCAATATTCATCCATACTCCCAAGCATGTATAAGTGGCAAAAAAATGGTCTCAAATAATGTGAAGAATACAAATTTCTAGAATTCGATGAGACTATTGAAGATGCAATTGGAACATCTAGTATTGCTTTTGGAGAAGGGGAGACAAGGGGGTTGAGGTGTGAGGAATTTTTGGTTCCTTCCCTTAGAGACTATGAAGCAAGTAACAAGGCACCTCACTAAGGTGAAGGCAATCATCTCACCTTAATGAGGATAACCATCTCACTATTATCTCACTTAAAATCAATGGTAGTTGACCGAGTTGTATGTAAATGGTTTTTTTTTTTTTTCCCTTTAGTCCTCCTTGAATCTTTGTCTTCCCCCAGCACATCTACTTGTCCCATAGTCGTTTAGGTGAAGTTCAAGTTGCATGTATATAATGTATAGAGGGAAGGCCTAAAGGGAACCCATTGGTCATCTATTTTGGGGAATCCCATGTCAAAAGGGTGCTTCTATTGGGAATTGCCCATAATTCCAACAAAATTGGTGATGGGCCAATCAAAGATGCCCATCACCAAAAAAAAAGAAATGATCATAAATGAAGGTGTTCACAATGAAAATAAAAATAAAAACACACACACACACACACACACACATATACACACTTTCAGCCAATGAGATGAACTTGAATGCACTCAAGGAGCTCATTGTTATAATGGATATTTCATTTTGAATATTGATTTTAATATGTTTTTTATTTTGATTGAAAGGCGTCCATTAGAATATTACATTTTTCAAATATTTGATTTGACTATTACAATAAAATGTAAATTTATTATGATTTTTTACTTTTGATTTCAAACATTATTAAATTCAAAATAGCAAAAAGAGGTAGTCATTTAAAAAAAGGTCAATAATTTAGTTTTCAAATTGAAGTCAAAATGGAATTCTTATTGATTTATTTGTAATTTTGATTTTTAATACAAACCACAAACTACCATTGTGTTAAATTCAATATTACCATTTGTTGGAATTATGAACATAATGAAAGTAATCAACATCAAAAACATTAAATAAAGTATGGATATAGAATGTGATTTAATTGTTTTAAATACACCAAAAAATGTTCCTTTCATATGAAATAAAATGTTGAAATATAAAACATTTAACACAATTTACAATCATAATTTGTACGTCCAAAACTTTAATTACATTTTGAAATTCAACTTTCAAAACATAAATTGTGCATTATTGAATAAGTCATTAAGTTTAAAAGTGTAGTTGAATGGAGAGGTGAAACATGAATGCACTTGAATGTGAATCATGAACTTTTAATAACAACATTAAATCTTTGAGTAATATAGAATTTGAAATCAAGAGGTAGACTTTGAATATGTTTTCACTACATTAAAAATGGAAAATTAATTATAATTAAAAATTATTGTGATAAACTTTTCTGGTTTTTAAAGTCTTGTCCATCTCAATTTGCACCCAATTTGGAAGCATTAATGTATTGCTCACAAACTAAATCACTTTTTTTTTCTTCTTCCTTTTTTCTTGCCAAATTTTTGTTTTCCTTTTCTCCTTCTTGCAATGCTTCTATAGCAACAAGTCATTCATCATCCCATACATTTAATCCAATTAATGACAAACATTGAGAGAAAGTTGTAGCCCCTGCAACATATTCATGGGATGTAAAAAGCACACATTATTTAATAAATTCATAAATATTTTCAAATTTTATTAAGTACTTTTGATTAATGTAGTATGAAGAAAAATTCAACAAATGTTTGTAGAATAATTAATGAATTTTGAAATTTTCATGTCAAAAATAAATATCCTTGAATATTCCAAGACTATTTTCCTTCATAAAAATCTGTTCTTTGAACAAAGTAGATTTTTAAAATTACAAATGATATAACTAGTGTCAAAGGTGCCAAGGTACTACAGTAATAAATAAAATTTAAATATAAAAATGAATTCCCTGTACAATAAATCACACCATAAACAAGATGGATTTTTTCCTTTTAGTAGGTCACATTTGCATAATGGACAAGGATCATTGAATGAAGTTTTAAATACATACAAATCATTTGATCTCATCAAGTTGTCTTTATTTTATAACATCATTTTCATCTTCTATCCTATTTTACAATGTCAATAATAGTTTTAAGGCTTTCCATAAGTATCAAAAATATTTTAGATTCTTATATTAAGTAATCACTAATTTTTATAATATAAGTTAACAAAATTTATCATCAAACAATGACATTTGTAATGAGAACAACATTGGTCATTTGCCCACATAACTAATGTTGTTCCAAATTGAATATTTAATTAATGAATCTCTCAAAAAACTAATAAAAATACCATGAACTAATAGATTATGAATATATAAAAGGATCATTTTTATTTGAAAGAATATCCATGCAAAGGTCTTTCTATATATTTATGAGAACAAAATTTGGATTGTTAAACAAGCGATTATCCTAATAAATTATTGGTAACCATTGATTTTGCCACAAGACATGCACAATGTTAAATTTTAGTTTATTATTCATATTATGTATGCAATCTTGTAACAATGATGAAATGACACTTTGCATGTATAATGTTTTGTAAACATTCATAAATCCTTATTCAATTTTGTTGAAATTTGATTTTTACGAAAAAACAAAATATCAAAGGTGGATTTTGTGAATATTATTCACAAAATATACCTCTTTGGGCATTAGTTGATCAATTTTCTTTTGTATTTTGTATCTTCAAATTGTTTTATCTTTTGCTTCATCTTGTTTAAGTTATTTGACAAATATGTAAGTTTAAAATGTTTAGGTTTGTTTCTTCTCTTTTGAAAGATGAATAGCCATGTCGTTTTTAAAATGTTTGTAAAGGCATAAATGGGTTGATACCATATGGCTTGTGCTATATAGTAATGATGTGATTTACCAAACTTAATCAAATGATCAAAACACATCAAAATATGTTTTTAACCAAAAAGAACAATATGTAGCAAGAACATTGAGGAGAACTTTCCTTTTTTGGTCCACTAATTTTTTCAATTGCTACTTTCACATAATGAGTTGAACATCACTTGTTTTGTTCATGCCCAAACACAAACAATTCATGATAAAAAAAAAGGTTCCATAAAAAATTTCTTTATATATATATTGCACAATTCTGATTTTTAATTCTATGGTCAACTTTCATTCTTGTTTTGTGTTTACAACACATTTTCATTGAATTGTTACCAAACTCATAACATGTTTTCACATTTTTTCCCTCTTGCCCTTTGTGTATTTAACTCCCACATGATATTTACATATTTGCAAAAAACCACACTAATTTCTATAATTTTTTATTTTTGAAAAAAAAAAAGTAAAAAGATTTTGAATACCCTGTGTATTGACAAAATGACTACACCATGGTTATTTCACATGATAAATGCAAAAGGCATTTTCAATTCTCACCTTTTGCATTGGCATTTGTTGATTTGTTAATAATCTTTTGAACAATGTTTGCATATTCACATGAAACATAATTAAACAACATACGTTCATATGTCAATGACATGACATGTTGATATTACCTTGGTATAAATGAATTTCAACCAAAAGATAATAATGATATAATGTAATTGTAGCATGTAATAAATCCTCCTTATTTGCACCAAAATTCAAAATATGGAAAAAACAAGAAAGGGACAAATATTCTTGTGAAGTAAGAAAACACTCTAAATTTTCTTGAAATGAGAGACACTAATTCATTTAGGTATATGAAATTGAGGAATGAACAACATTGCATTGAAAATTGAATTGGATTTATATTAATTGAATACATTTCAAATACATTTCAAATACATTTTTAAACTAAGTAATTAGCACAAATGGACAAGTACTTTTTTATTGTTCATTTTAGTTGTGTGCCACATTTCATGTTAAATTCAAAAAAGTTCTCATTTTTTTGTCATCTGTTTGTTAACATAGGAGGTGTTTTCAATTAAAACTTATTCATTTGTTTTTCTTCCAATTACACTTTGAATTATTTAGTTTATGTCATTGATGTTTGGTTTTAGCTTTCAACATATCATCTGCATTGATCCTATTTAGGGTTGGTAACCTCACATATTGCTTCAAACCGTATTCATCAATGAAATTGGCTTTTAATATCCATCAAATCTGAGATATGATTGGAAAATTTGAATATGAACTAGGACCATGGTATTCAATTGTGTTGATTCAAGTATTCATCAACCCATATTTTGTCTTGATTGCCCAAAAGTCCATTAATCATAGTTGACATTGTTTTCTTTTAATTGTAAAAGTGATGAAACTAGAATAAGGTATTAATATCTTACACAAGTAAAAAAATTATGGGTTGTTGATATGACTACTTATTGTAAATTTGAATTTGTGATTCTATGCAAGAGCATTATGTCCGGCTAATTACAAAATCATGTCACACAATCCAATTACTAATACACAAATTGGAACAATAGAGTTAAAGAACACACAAAGGCAACACACCAAAGAAGAGTATGGCATCTTCAAGAAATATAGATATCAATGAGGCACGAAAAAAGTTTCCCAACACATGGCAAACATCACTAAGTAGAACAATGGTGGTGGATCCTCTTTATTGTTGTTTCACCTTGCTTTGCCCGCCATGTGCTGCATACTTTCAACGTGAAAGAATTTTACACAACAATTGGTCTCATTATGTATGTTGTGGTGGAAACTTGCCATGTAGTGGGAATTGTGGAGAATCAAATTGCCCACGGTTTTGTGCAGCTTTGGAAGTTTGTTGTTGTTTTTCCATGGCAGTTGCTACAACAAGATACATGATCCAAGATGCACTACAAGTTCAAAACACGCAATGTGACAATTGTATCATATTCGCAGTGTACTGCATGCAATGTTTGGATTGCATGTGTCGGTTCACTGCATGTATGACAGAAATGCCAATATTTGAAGAAATAACATGTGTCATTGATCGCATTGCTGACATTTCATACTGTGTTGTATGTTCATGCATGCAAACACAACAAATGTTAGAGCTTGACAAAAGAGATGGTGCGATAATCCGACCATGGAGCAACGTACCACCTCAAGAGCAAATGATGTCAAGGTCTTAAGTTTTTTTATTGAGAAATCAATTTCATACATACGGTTGTTTGAAATTTTAATGAAGATGAATTTGGTGTCAATTTTCCAACATTGACTTCATATTAAATTTAAAATGCAGTGTAAAAATCAATATATGTGTTAATTGAATAAAGTAATTTTATACATTGGATGTATTATATCATCACCATTATTTAAAAGAATTTATCATAACTTTCATATGTGTTATTACAATTGACCACAATTCTACCTCTGTAGGTGTAGATTCTTTAATTCTTTGTTTCAATAAGAGATGCGCAGAACTTTTTAACCTTCACGTTTCGTAAGATCCCTCCATCTTAAGGAGGTAAAAGAACCCTTCCCCTCTCATGCATCATGAACAATGTTCAACTCGTGCTTTATGATGGCTAAACCCTGAAGTGGGAGACATTCCCAAAATGCAAGACCAGACTCAACTACTGTCTCATCCTAGTCCTCTTATTTTGGGAACGCCCCCACTCTTGGGCTTTACCCAACACAAATAAACTCCAAATGCAGCCATTCTAGTATAGTCTGGTTGTTAAGGATTCTAGTTGCAAGTGGATCCTTGAAGCAACTAGATAGATTGGCCTTCTCCAGCCAGTATCGAGGCTCAAGGTGACTAATATCTAGTCTGTAATCCAAAAAATGTTTACTAAACTCCTGTGATCTGTGCGGTATGAGTTGCATACAGCTACACAGATCTTCTCTTCCTTTTGATGACATGATTGAGAATTCTGAATTGTTCAATCTGGTGGGACTTTTATGTCATCTGCTAACATGTGTTCCCTTATTGTCACTCCACCCTTGTATACACTATGTAAATGATTCTACAGCCAAAGAAAAACATGGAGGTTTACATTGGTTGACAGTATAGATAGCATCATAGTTTTGCATCCAGTACAAGTGATCCAAGAGTTGAAGCATTACCTCATGTGAAGAGTCATAGACTTGCAGTATTGAATTCTTTGTGAGGGAGAGATGGATCTCCAGCATAAACATCTGACTGGCTGAAGCAACCATGAACCTTACAGCAGTGCATGTAGAAGGTGTTTGGTTCAAACACAGGCACTTTGTTTGTGGGATTGAACCAGCCCACTACTTGTTCCAGTTGAAAGCTTGACAGAGGAGGCATTAAAATAAAGAGAATATTGTTGGCTACACTTGGGTAACAGTCACAAAACTTCAGTATTCACTAAATTGCAAATCAATTCTTCCAGTGGCCCAATTCATGTTCCCCCTAGTCAAATGCAGTAGTCTTAAAAGAAGCACCCCTGATTGAGGATCCTATTGCCAGCAAAGTAATCTCTTTTACATGAATGAAACTTAAAATCTGACAAACACCTACTGCAACTACACTGCAAACTTTCCAGTTCCATCAATCAGTGGGCAGACAATCTCAGCCACCACTGGTGTGTCTGGTGTAGAGAAGGGTTCACTACAAATGACCTAGCGACAGATAGAAACCCATTGCCTTATGACCAGACCTGACTGGTTTTGCTCCCAGAAGTTCTAAAAAAAAAACTAAAAACACTTTGTAATGTCTACATACAAGCATTTGGTGATCTAGAGGCAGAGTAGCACCTAAAATTACTTTCGTCCTTCAAGCTACAAAAGGATGCTGCACTATCAGGCAAGTACAAGACTGCACTACTCATTGGTCAGGAGAGGAGCTTCTTGAGATTTGCTGCCAGGTTGATGGAGATCTGGGGTCACCTCTATGCCCCTGTCTCCATTTCTAGGTGCGATTGCTATCCCTACACATGCATCAATTAGATTCAGTTTGACAACATCCAGTTCATCGAAGAGGGAAGCAGTTACCAAAAACACAAATCAGTGTATCACAGCTTCACACTCCTATCCTCAGTGCCATGTTGATAACATAATGGAAAACCCCACAGGTTTCTGATTCTGCAAATAACATTCATACTGGAGTTTGTGAAATTGATTACCTGACGCCCAAATTGCAGTTGCAAGGAAGAATATGCATGTCAGGCCTAGAGTGGTCAATCGCCAATTTTGTAGCCAGTCCTGTGAAATACACCACCCAATGTTATTATTATTGGCAACTTGTAGAAAAACAATTTAAAGTTTGCCAACAAAGTCTCTTCACCCTTCAGACTATTGCCTCCTTTCCATAGCTAGACAGATTCTTCCCCAAAGGATTAACCCCTCGGGACACACATTTCACTTTTGGTGAACTGTTTACCCAATGGCCACCACTATAACCAGGTTGGCCATTTGTCGGTTGTTCTAGCATGGCCAATGGTGATACACACAACCACTTAGCAAGGTGGCCACTTGTGGCTATTGGCCTTATGATGACAACTCATAATGTAAAGCTCATTTGTAATTGTTAAGCTTTGGAGCCCACAAGCTCAGCTCTGTGGGACCATTTAGGATTCCTATATTTCAATTTCTGAAACAACCTGACAAGAGCTCCTATGCATGCAAGACCCAATCATGTACAGCTGTTTGTTTCAGTACATAAGAAATTTAGAATGTTCTCTATCTGATCAATGTAACAAGGCTGGCACTGTGAGGAAGAAGAGGGCCACCATGCAAGATACCTGGAAAGCACCCACAATGGGAGCTGATGGAACATCTCCAAAAACATGTATAACAACTGTTGACATGGCCATAGATAATGGTCGCAACACTGGAGTCACACACCGTAATGTCACAAAATTCACAGGACCCTGCAAGTCCACCCCAACCCCACAAAAGGATTTCTTACTCTCGATTCCATGCTTAATCCTTATGTCATTAGAGTACAATAAAAGAGGCACACAAACTACAAAAGATCTATGAACCAACAATCCCAGCATATCCAGACCAGAACTGTAGGAAAGGCCATATCCTCTGAAAAAGAGCAATTCTGTCTGAAAATAAAGTTGACCATAGCATCAGTAAGCATGGAGCTAGCATGAACACTTAATCTGGGTCAGGGGCACACCTGGGTGGCAAAAAGAAAAAACTCGCCAATAGCAAAGAGAGGAATAAAGACGGCCAAGCTAGTTGACAAGAATGCAAATAGACACATTGTTGCTCCCAATGCTGTAGACACAGCAAGCAGCTAGACCCACAGCACCCAACCACAGTGAGTTCTCAAGCAGCAATTCTAACTGCATCTCCTGATTCAGATGATAAGAATGGATGTATTCCAGAATCCTGCAGAGGTGGTTGAATGACTTCTTTAATTTTCCAATGCAGGCAACAGATGATATGCACCAGGCAACAAACCTTGAAACCATTCCTGATTGTGGATCCCAAGTAATCAAGAAATATGCCTCCAACTACAGTGCCCAAGATTCCAGATAGTATTGTCACCACACCAAACACCAAGTCTGCATTCTCCTGCTCATTTGCACAACATTCACTTCTGTAAACTTTCCAATTTTGCTCCAAAATCAACCATCAACAACAACAGAAGCAAAGAATGTGGGCAAAGAAACTGCTGCTCTCTGTAAAAACCTATGGGAAACTGGAGGTGCCATACCATACTATAAATTGCTTGACCTGCCTTGGGACCCCAATACGCATATGCACCCAATACAAAGTTGAACGTGATGTAACCTGTGGTTTAAATTGGAGAAAACAGACTTCAGTTGCAGTTCAAGGTGCAGTTCAAGATTGGACAAATGACACTTCCTTCAGTCATCATATTACTGGCATTAGAATGCTCTGCACACTTGCACAGCAGGCATTTATGTGTAGGGGTAAATTACCTAGAACATTCATGAGGTACAACCTGTTCATTGCTAGCTTCTTACAGTCATCCAGCAGACCCTTCACTTCTGATGCAACTCCAAAACTTCTGGACCTGTAGGCCACAGGAACCAAAGAGCAAAGAAACCTCTGACTTCCAATTTACAAGCAAGCCAACTTCTAAGAAATATACTCCAGTATTACAACAGGAGGAGAGGAACACCTGTTAAGACAAGTCCCAGTCAAGATTCTTGGTGCACAAATCCTACCATCAATAATTACACATTGCCATCCAGTATTCAGAGAATTGCTAGGTAATGCTCTGTCTTTATGAGACTTTACTTACGAGACTTGTATCTTGCCACCTTCAGCAGCAAGTGATGGAAGAACTTCTGGACCTCCCTCCTCTGCCAAAGCCAAAGACAAGTCACTGTTCCATCATCAAGTGGCAGCAGAAGCCATAAAAGAACTAGAAACAAACACAAACCCTCCAGAGTGCAGAGGAACATTTAGCATCCAACCTAAAAAGACAAGGATGAACAATATTGTTGCTGCAGATGTGAGGGGGGCCATTTAGCAGCTGAATTTACCATCAGTTAGAGCTGCTGATACTTCTCCATCAGTAGATTGTTCCACTACAGTCTTCTCCAAGCTTCCTGCATACATGCACCATTACAGCATTCAAGATCACAGTAATTGAAGACAAACAAACCATGTAAAAATCTACTCAAATATATCACGCAACATGACTATTGTGTCTATTCAAATGTTATTTGGAAGGCCTTGAAACAGAAGAGAGTGCAATATGATGGAAGATGTAGCACTTGCGTTGCACCTTTGAGATGAATTCGTTTTGACATAAAACCAAATATTGCAAATGGAAGCATAAGTAGACTCTCAATCCAGAAAGCTGAACGCCAGCCCAAGGACCCACCTACCTTCAAATGCCCAAAACATCCCATCAAGCCCAGTTGAATTGAGCAAATAGTTATGTCCCATATAAACACAACAATGAAATGAGACACTAGGCCACCAGGAAGAATCTTACAGACCTGTCAAGTCAAGAGGATTTCTGCTCTGTAATATTTAATGTCATGTCAGGAAAAAAATAGAGTGACCCTAAAGCTGAGAATTACATATGGCATATGACCATCCAGATGCAAAAGACTTAAGCTGGACGGATTTCAATTTTTCAGAAATGAAGGTCTTGGAGAAAGGTCCACACCACACCACCGAAGACATAGCCGAGTGCTATTCCAACAGGGATGCACATGTAGAAAAGAGCCAGCCATGCTGAACTCTGCAAGCAAATCATAGCACCGCTCACTCAGGCTACCACAGGCTTTACCAAATGTCATGTTAAACAAGGAATCCAACTTTACATAAGTAACAAATAGAAAAGCATGCCTCCATTAGGAAATGTGAACCTGTGCAGGAGGGGCGACATCATCGATGAATGGAGCTGCAAGACTAATGAAGGATGCTTCTCCCACTCCTACCAACCTGCAATCCTGGCTTGTTGGTTTGTTATATTAAACTATAGTCAGCCTGTTTGGTTCATTTCAGCATGGAGCAAAGCAGCTCAAGTTGCTTGATCAATTTCTTCTGGAATGGTACCTGGTGAGCCACTGACCTAACTTTTCACAAAGAAGAAGACAGATTGTAACCCTAGAGACGGCAGCCCTTGATGTAAATATGTAAATTATGAAAGATGATATGGATGGTTGAACATGTCCATAGATAATTTCAGCTTCAGTAAACTTCAGCATCATTCTACACACGCAAGTAAACTGAAACCACAATGGTTCTTGCTGGTCAAGACAAGCAAGCTTGCAGATGGTACAAAATTTCAAGTCAAGCTTTAGCTCACATGCGAAAACTTGTGATGGACCAAAAATCAACAGAGAAGCCACATCCTGCAGTTGCAAATGTCCACACGGACAGCCCAATGCCAATAAGACGGAAAGGATTAAATCTGCACCCAGACATAGCGGATCAAATCATCATTGAGAATCCAGAAAATGAACAAGGCAAATGATATACATTCACACAACAAGAGTCCATATTTCTCTACCACTAGCTTGCAGAAAAAAAGTGCTGAGAATGCTGCAAGAAATTACAAATTTACCACACCTGTGTGCACATTCATGCAGCAACACAATGCAGGAAATTTGAAACAAGCAAAACTGCACAACCTTACTTTTTTGATAAATTTGCAAAGATTGGTGATGCCACCACAAGTCCAACCATGAAAGCAGATGAGAGAACCCCATCCTGAAAATATGACAACTTGAAATCACCCCTGCAGCATTGCAAGAAAACCAGAACACGTAAGGTTAAACACTAGGGTTTTTTTAAACCTAATCCCTGCATGTGCAAAAGGTGCTCAGACACCAAAATTGGTAAGGTGACATACTGAATGCCACTGCCGCTAAAGCAGGCTTCATGTTCCAAACAGCCAGGGTCACCTGGAGCTCCATTTACACCATTGCTTGCTATTACTCCTCGATCCAGGTAGTTCAACATGTTGATAAGGCAGAAAAGTGTGAGCAGCCTGCAGTTTACATTGATCAGTTTCCTCTAGCATCAGCAAATAATGGCTTCTCCATCAACTCAAATTTCAGAAATATAGGTCAAAAAGCTTCATGGGAATTCCCATACAGCGATACCACAAACACTATACAACTTTGATTGAATCGAAGAAAATGGAAAACCCTAATTTACAGAATGGGACTATCCACCCTCTCCTGTTGAAAAACCCAACCTCTAGAATTACAAAACTAGGGTGATGTAACTACGCTCCATAAACTGACAAAGGAACATCCTTCCTAAGCACAGTCTTGAACCCCAAGACTGAAATCTGGAGCTCGAGCAGAGAAGCAACAACAACAACAACAAAGTGATAAACTGGATCAAAAGCATTAAGCTGAAAATAAAAACTTGCGCCACTTGATGACGTGAAGAAATCAAGGAATAGCACAACCAACGAAAGAAAGAAGAGGGGAGACCCAGAAAAGGAAAATGAAAAGGAGAAAAAAAAACAAAAAAAACGAGAGAGAAGTCTGTCACCTAGTGGGCGTAAACCAGCGTGGCTGCTCATTGATATTGCTCCTTTCCCCGCCGTCAACAAGGAGAGAGGACTCCATCGTAGTTGCTGTGTGCACCGTGGGCATAGCTGTTGCTGTTGGCTCCGCCATCGCCATCCCCTCTCTTTATTTTGAACCGGGCGTATAGAGCATATGGGATGTTTTGTACTCTAGTTCAATTATTCAATGGGGAAACATGTTTGACACCCTTGTGGCTGTAGTTTAGTGGTAAGAATTCCACGTTGTGGCCGTGGAGACCTGGGCTCGAATCCCAGCAGCCACATATCCCAAATTCTTTTTTAAATTCTATAATTTTTTTAAATTAATTTACATCTGGTATAAATTCTAGTAGTTCTATTTCAAAGTAGGAAATAGTTTCAAGTAGTTTTATTGAGTCTTCAACAACATTGAGATGGGGTATTATCATTTTCTTGGTTGACACTACTACCCCTACCAAACTCTTTTGGTAGCTTTTCAAAGAGAGGAGCACCACCCTTTTAAAATCATCTAAGATGGTTTGGTTGTTGTTTTTATCTCACTTGCTCTCTAAGGTCATAAAAAAAAGGTTTGATTACACATCATAAAAGAAAAATCCATTTTTTTGTGATGTGTTCTTTTATATGAATCACTTCTTGTGTACAAAAGTTGATTTTGGTCAGTAATTTTAATTTTTTTTAATGTCATTGCTATTGGTCTTATTTTAAAACAAAATTATCATTTGTATGTTGAGATTTGTGATAAAATAAATATCGCATTTTGGTACAATTTGAAATTGTAAATGTTTTTCATTGTTTATCGAACTAATTCGATAAAGGTTGATTGCACTATGCATTTTAGAATTTCTATTTGAATTTTTGCAACTTACAAAGTGACGATTCTATCAATTGTGCCTTTTTCTTCTTCTTCTTCTTTGCATAATCTTTGTTTACAATTTGTTTTGACTTTTTCAAATTCGCTTTGAACTAGTCTTTTGATAGATTCCATTCAATCATTTTTGTAAGTTGTTTTATAATCTTGCTCCTTTTTTAATCCAATGACGACACAAATTTTTGGCATACTAGAAAACAATTATAGTGTGCCCAATTATTGGTACATTACAATTACATGCAAGATTTGTCCTAGGATCAAGATGGTGGCATGAATTTGTGTGCAACTTCCTAGTACACTCGTACGCCTTGCCTAAACTTACAAGGTGAATGTTGGACTAAGTTTACAACGTCTTGATCTTGTATTGTATTTGTGCACTTTTACAAGCATGGTGCAAACCTTGAAAATAGACAAGGTGACCAAGTCATGCACATTTCCCATCAACAACAACCTTATCGTTTTCTTTCTACATTTCCTTACATTTATAATTAGTTTTGCTCATCTAATTTTGTGCACATGTTTTTGTTTATTATTTCAAAACACACAAGCATTCCCCTCATGTTGAAAATCTAGATTATGTGGCACAATTTTATAGATGTGATCGATATTTGGGTGCAAGCAAGATATTTTGTACATATTTATTTCTTTGTTTTCTATTTGAAAGCATAAAAAATTTGTTTTTTAAATTTTAAACTTTCCTCTAGCATTTCAAAACAAATGAAGCTTTTAGTTTTTTTCATGGGCATTTCTAAACTCCCTCTATTTTCTCAAAACAATTTGTGTCATATCATTTGAACTTGAAAAAGTATTCCAAAAGTATTCCCAACAATTGTGTCATTTTTCAAAGGTTGGGGATGATTTTAGTTATGAAAACAAACTCCATTGACTAAAAATATATATTAAAATATTCACCACATCAATATTAAGGTGTTTGGAAAAAAAATACTTGCCAAAACATTACACCTACTTTCAAGTATTTGAACTTTATTTTTCAAACTAACATAAATTTTAGGTCCAATTCAAATACTTGCAAGTAGTTTTTTTTTTAATGACTATAATAACTTAACTTTTAGAATCCATGGAAATAAATTTAAGAAATAATGTACCCAAAAAATATATTATTATCTTCATATAATCATTCACTTGTTAGTCATTTTATTTAAAAACCCTAGTATTTTGGTGCTTGCATTATTTTTTGTGTATAATTTACCATGATTTCACCCATTTATTGATTTTCAACACCTATAAGGTGAATGTTAAATATACATATTGTTTTCATTTTGTATTGCACACTTACACTTGTAAGCATATTACAATAGTTGAAATTAAGCAATTGGATACACTTCAATGCAAATCACATCAACAACAATACTGTTTTTTTTAGCATCCTCTCACATTTGTAATCATTTCTATGTACAAAATGGTGTGGTAACAAATATGCTTGAAACTCTCACACATTCTCATGTTCACCAATCTTTGAAAAGACAAATTAAAATGATTGGTTGGTTTCTAACATCCCCAAACCACATTATGTGATGTTTTCTTACATGTTTCAATTACTTTGCTCTAAGTAATGAGCCATACTGATGTGTATCCATTATGGAAGTCTTTTGGCCAAATTGAATGTAATTGAATTTCTCACATAGAATCACTGCAACCATTGGATTGATGGATTCTTGGATTCCTAGATTACTAGGACTAATGGATTGTTGGACTTACATATGATTTCCATGACATCTAATCATGAATGGGCCAAGTTTTGAATTAACAAATATATTGAGGTGAGTTGGTTTTTAACATCCTTATATTACCACATTATGTGATGTTTTCTTACATGTTTTAGTTACTTTGCTCCAAGACTAATAATTTTGAACTCTAGAATGTGTATCCATTGTGAAAGTTGACTTTTAGCCAAATTTAATGTGATTGAATTTCCCACATAGAACCACTACAAGCATTGGATTGTTAAATCAATGGATTATTACAATTTTTTGAAGTGAGTCAGTTTCTAACGTCCCCAAACCATTTTGATCATTGTTTTTTTGCATGTTTCAATCATTTTGCTTTGAATATAATAAGCTATAATTTCAACTCCATAATGTGTATCCATTGTGGAAGTATGTTGACCAAATTTTGAAGTATAATTTCTCACACATAACCATTACAACCATTGGATTGTTGGAATATTGCAACTAATAAATTGTTGGACCAATATATGATTTAATTTTCATGATATCCAACTATTGTTAGTCAATCTTTAAATCAACAAATTAAGGTGAACAAGTTCATAACATCGCTAAACCACATTATGTGACATTTTTTTGCATGTTTCAATTAATTGGCGTTGGTTTTAATGTTATAATATGAACTCCATAATGTGTATCAATTATGGAATTGGTTCCAATGTGAACATAGTTCCAATGTGAACACGGTATTAGATATAATTTTAAGATGTGTAATCTCAATTCATTTTTGGTATTTGAGTTTCCAAAACACACAAGTTTTGTTGTTGCAATTTTTATGTGTTAATACAAGTTTTTTTGCATGGTTTTGTTGGGTTTTGCTTTGTGTATTCTAAGTTTTTTTTTTTTTTGGTTGTTGTAGGTGAATCACAACTTTTGGTTTGGAGGTTATGCACTTTACAAGAATATTTTTATGTTATTAAATTTGTGTGTGTGTTTATTTTGTGTGTGGAAAATGATGGTTGTAGGTGTTAATATGGTAATGCATGACATTTTTAGATAAAATTTCCCACATACAACCATTGCAACCATTGTATTGTTGGATTACTAGATTATCACAACAACTAATGGATAGTTAGACATATATATGATTTCCATGACATCCAACAATTAGTAGGCCACTTTTTGAATCATCAAATTCAGTGAATTGGTTTCTAATATCCCCAAACCACATTATGTGATGTTTTCTTGCATGCTTCAATTATTTTGCTCTGAATGTAATAAGTTTTAAGATATAATGATGTGTATCCATTGAGAATGCCTTTTGGCCAAATTTAATGTGATTGAATTTCCCACATAAAACTATTACAATCGTTATATTGTTGGATTGATGGATTACTAGAATATTACAACCAATAGATTGTAAACATATATATGATTTTCAATATGACATTTAATCATTAATAGGCCATTATTTGAATAATCAAATTCAAATGAATTGGTTCTTAACATCCCCAAACCAATTTGTGCAATAATTTCTTGCATGTTTAATTACTTGGCATTGAACCTAACAAGTTATAATTTCAATTCTATAATGTATATACATTATGCAAAACTTTTGCACAAAATTTGAAGCAAAATTTGGATCATATAATCATTACAACCATTGGATTATTGGATTCATGGATTAGTAGATTTGATTTGGATGTATTTATGGTTGTACTTAGTGAATGATTTCTAAAAAAACTAATTATAGTTGGCTCTAAGGCTATGTTTCAAGTTCATGTTGTTGTGAAGGAATGTGGTTACATGGCTCACATATCAAATTAACTCCAAGCCCAAAAAGCTTATTGAAGAGAATATTTTTTTGGTTAAGCATGGGGCTATGGTGGTTTCTTGCCTCCAAGTTTATATACATGATAATCAATGGATGTTAAAATCCATTGTAGGTGATTTATGTCAAAAAGCTTTCCCTTTTTTTGGGCAATGGATTCTACCCCTATATTTTGATATAAACATTTGCACAATTTTGACAAAGATGAATGTGAGAAAAAAGTTCCAACATGTCATTGCCAAATACTACTACTAAAAAACCCTTCACACAAGACAATCGATTTTCTAGAAATAGATTATGGCAAATTTTTATCTTGTTCGGATTTCGGTCATAATCCATGTTTACATACCACCGTGCAATATAATGATGGTTGGAGGGCTTGCAATGAATTAATAGTTCAATATTTTGGGGAACTTGATTAAGTTTAATCTCTCATTTCATTGTTGTGTTGCCATTAATCTAACACCTTTGTGGCATTTACAATTATTCAAATGTCCAAGTTTTGAAGCATGCGTTGCTTTACATTGTTCCTACAAACTATAGTAACAATTTCAAAATCTAATGTGCATTGTGTTTGAAAGGAAACATAGTACATTTTTAGGATTTTAGCCTCTAAGCGTGAAGCTTATAGAATCTAGGAAAAAAAAAAAAAAAATTACATATATTACATGTTTACACATGATTGCTTACCAAATCTAACATTTGCACAATTGTATGCACATGATTAAATGTCATGTTATTTCCAATCTTCAATAATTGGGCTTTAATTTTTATTAAAACCTATTTAGAGTTGTACATGGATTAAAGATAAAAAATGTGTTGTGAGGAACAAGTAGAAAATTCTAAAGGGAGGTTGTAACATTAATGGTTATTCCTTTTGTGGGAAGGTTTTGGTCCCCTTGGGCTCCTTTAAACCTTCATAATCAATTCTTCAAACTATTATTGCAATAGGCATTGAAAAAATTACTATTAACTGCTACTACACAAGTGGTTTTTTTGGCAATTGAAGGGTTTAAAATCTTGATTTCCTCATGGAAAGTTTGAAAGTAAGGAAAATAATGTGAAATGTTATATGGTCATCTTTACATGCAAGCACATGCATTGGACTTTTTAGATGTGAGGGGACCATTCAATGTTCTAATGTTCATGTTCAAATCTATCTATGTATTTGGTTTACATGTGTGTTCACATGATAGCTAACAAATTTGAAATTGGACACAAATTTTTGGATAATTGGTTTCTTGGATCTTAAGAAAATTACCATGTATGTTGTTGGTCCAAGTAGATGATGTATGTGAGTTGTCATGGCATCAAAGTCATTGTTGTTCATTTTAAATATGATGGTTTGATATTTTGAAACACATTTCATAAGGTTATGACCATGGAAAATCTTGTGATGGTTGAAATGGTTGTTGCATTTTGTTGTAAGAGAAAAATGGGTGTGAAAGGAACAAACTCCTTGTAATGACAATTTCAGACACATGCAAATGTATTCTAATAATTCAAAAGGGAAGAGGATTGTTAAATGCCCATCTATTAGTTGGGTGGTAGGCCATTTGGCCTAAACAACTATTGTAATTATTAGTGGATTTACAACTAATGTTTTTTTTCTAACTATTATTGATTTGAATTTTACATCTCATGGTTGAAGGGTCAAATAATGTCTCTTGTAAGGTTTTCCATCAATTCCTTTTGATTTCATAATTATAATGAATGTTTAAGTGTTCATCATTAAATCAAGTTGGATGATCCTTCACATCACCACTTGGAGGATCTTTCTTCTTAATTACAACTTGCCACTTATTTGGCAATAAAATGTGCCTTTGTCATGCTAACATTATTAATGCTAGAGGGAAAAAATCATAAAAAATGAAAACACAAATGTGTATTTGCAACCCTTGCTGGAAAATTTATAAATTTTATGGAAAAGGGTTTACAATAATTGATGTGATAAGGCCAAAGAGGTCACACGCATTTTCACTTTGAAATATTTGTATGCATAACATACATGATCATCTAACATATGGGTTACTTGTGGGATGTCAAATGAAGGGTTATATGGCATGCCCTTTGCGTGATCCAATGGTGGATACAAGATCTTCTTCCCATTTTAAGAAGAATGTATATCAAGGGCATCGACATTACCTTAGTACACACCACCCATATCAAAGATTTGTGTCACTTTCAATGGACATGTGAAACATAGATCTACACCAACAAGAATATTTGCAATTGATTTTTCAAGAAGGGAAAATGAACATGTGAGGAATGGTTGACTAAAAAAACCAAAAAAAAGAAAAACAAAACAAGGATGATCTAGTTCATGTGCATGACACTAAAAGAAAAAAAAACATATTTTACCGTTTTCCATATTAAGAAATAGGTATGTGTTTTGCAACCTATTGTTTCTATGATGATTTAAGCTTCTTTTAACTAAATGTAAAATTTTAAGGCACATTGCATTGTATTGATTACCATTTTGATATGTAATAAATGTTTTTATATCATGACAAGTTCATTCATTGACATAAACAATTGTTTGGTCCCTACCCCTTATAAATTTGCTAAAGTTTTGGAATTTTTAAGTCCTTCCTTTGAAGCTATGGTTGTGGATTCTCACATTTATGTGAACTACCAATTGCATTTATTGACTTTGAATATTTGTATAAAAATTCCTATAGGCATGAAAACATTGCCCATTGTGTTACAATGAAATACCCAACCAATCCATGGTTTTGATGTAAGTGGTTACGTGAACTACCACTTAATTTGCCATTTAATTGGATTTTGAAATCTCCTTAGAAACCATGGTTGTTGCTCTTGCATCTTATACATGAACTATCAATGTATTATTGACTTTGAATGTTTTTGTAAAGAGGGATGGAGTAGGTATGGATGTTTGTTGCATGGTGAAACACTAACTATAGTTTTACATTGATTACATTCCATAGTTGTTGATATTGGATTTTATATGATGCCATCTACCCCTATAGACTTTGAAGGGTTGATTGTGAAGATGAATCCATAACCCTATTATGTTATATGCATTGATGTTTGCAATTTCCATTTTAGGTCACCTCTTGTGTTACATAATTTACCACTATAATACCAAATTATGTTTTCAAAATAATTTGAACTACCATCCAACCAAAAACTAAATGATCCACTAGGTGGTTATGATTTGTTGAATGCCCTTATTAATTTTAATTTTGTTGTATGGTTGTTTGACATGCGAAGAAATATATATTGTTTTGTGTTTTAATGAATCTGTATTGTGGTAGATTTGGGTGATTTTCATAATGATGCGATGGTCGTTTCATTACTAATTATGAATATGAATCCCCTTACCTTATGTGCAATATGTTAGGTTGTTTGTAATATTATTTGAGGTTGCCTGAAAATTTCGAACTCTTTTACCATTTATGGAGTGTTGATTAATGGACCAAGAAAAAAAAAAACTTTTGTGTAGTTATAAGTGGTTTAAAAAAAGTTGTGCCTTGTTGCTTACCCTACTCATTTGAAATATGTGCCTCTAGTACCTTGTACATGTGACATTGTTTGTTGTGTCATGATTGTTAAATGTTGTTATGTAAGTAAATCACACATTAATATGTTTACAAACAATGGAATTTACCTTTTCTTTCATGCATATTTGAAGCACACCTTGAACATTATGCATTGTGAGAACATTATCAAAATGATTTTTGGGGAAAATATATGTTGTTTTGGTTTGAAAAGAAATGAAGAGGTTGAATTTATCCTCATCTTTGGTTGTAGCAAGTAGCAAATGGATCCTACATTAAACCAATTGCACCTTATGTCATGTTGGTTGAGGAAAAGGTTTTTCTATAAATTGCAAAGAGATTGAAAACTCCAACAAGCTACAAAACAACCTTACAAGGTAGGGCATTAAAAAATGGGAAGATAATTAAAGGACTAAAGTTGCATGACTACCACATGATGATGCAATATGTATTGCCTTTTTGCCTTCGTACCTTGATGCAAAAAGAATTTCATATGTTTCTTATAAACCTAAACTTCATGTTCAAAATACTTTATGCAAAGGTGATCGACCCCAACATTATGGAAATGTTAAGGCTAGAGGGTCTTGCCACAATAAAATATGCCAAAAAATAAGTCCTTAAACAAATTTCAAAAATAGTCTTTTTTCAACATTAACATTCAAAAAATGATTTAAAACCTATTTATATATGTTGCATTTGGAATTATTAATAACTTCATTGCTCATATATTATATATTATAAGCTGAACATAAATTATGTAAGTATATAATAAGCTTGGACATTTGAACTTGCGATTATGTTGTTGTGTCCATATTAGATGTGAATTAAATGTTTGTAGAATATAGGTGATGGTTTCCCCTTTGAATGGCTTAGATGATGGAAATTGTTTTTTCGTTTCAATTTTCAAAAATTGTCAAGGTGAACTAAATGTGTTGTCAATCATTACAATACACCTTCAATTATTTTAAATATTACATATATTATATCCTATTTGATTAGTTTTATAACATGATATGCTTAGAATCATTGCAAAAGTGTAGCTGAATGATTTTATAAATTATAAGAACTTGATGTCATAATAATGAAAGGCCAATAAATGGAAATACATTTGGATTTTTTGTAATGTGTAGAATCTTTTGATGCAAACATTGAAAGTGTGCATGCAACATCTATCTTTGTGGATGATTTTTTTCCTTTTAATCATCCATTAACTTATTGTACCCTTTACATGAAATACTTCATGGATTAACATAAAGAACAATTGAAAATAAAAAAATTGCCAAAAATGCATAAAAAAGGCATGATACATGATTGGTTTATCTTGATACCACGACCAAATTGTCACCATGCATGAATCAAAGAATGGTTGATTAATGTTATTATAAATGTTATGGCAAGAAGTGAAAATGTTTTGGAAAATGTTGTGTTAATTAATACATTACCTTTAGAATTAGCCACATCATATCGTAATATATGTGTTTGAAAACCATCTTTGAGTGCCAAGTATAGAAATGCATCTTTCAACTATAGATTTAGGGTTTGAAACAATAATTGAACAATAATGTTGGTCCCATTTGAATGATCGCAACCTTGTAATTATGTTTATTGAATATGTTGGGTGGATTGAAAAAATCGTAGAATTGGATGATGGGAAGTTCCAAATGGTTGTGGTTGTTTACAATTGAGTAGTGGCAAATTATGAAACATTTATGACAATAGCAAAACATGATGACTTCAAGTCAATCTAATGAACTTTGAACAATTTATCCCACTTTCTACTTAAGTCACAATCATTTACATTTCCAATGCATATCAAACAAATATTATTTGTAAAGGATGTAATGTCACCAAATAATTGGAAAGTTGTGTTGCACAAGGAGCTAAGATAGAGAAGGTTAGAGTTTGTTATAGATTATAATTTCAAGCTTGCATTGTTTGATTTGAAGAACAATGTTGGCCATGCATGTTTCAAAATGACAAATCCAATAAAGGTAACCCTACTACAATTCATGGTTTTTTTGACAGGGTTTTTTTAATAACAAAATACCCAAAATGATAAGCTTAAAAAAATCACCTTGTTACTATAGTAAAATTTGTTTGGACCTATTAATGTGATTAAGTTATCAATTTGGACCTTGTCGTTTTGATTGGCAAAGTGATTAATTATTTAATTAATAGACAATGGACCATGACTTGGTCAGTTTCATATTTAAATTAAAATCATTTTCTAATTTTTAAAAAAAAAAGTAGGTATGTAAATAGGTTATAAATAGGTTATAAATAGGTCTAGGTAGGTCAAAATAAAACATTTAGGTATGTAGGTGCTAACTTAACCTACCTTCATTAAGCTGCTTTAGTCTAACCTACCTACCCTACCTTCTAAACATTCACATAAGTTGCAAGTATAAGGAATTGAACCCCAAACCCTCAAAGTGATAAACTAAGTCCTTACCAACGGATTACACCATCAAAGGTGTTCAACTTTTGTCAAGTTTTTTATTTCACATCACTAAACATAATGGTTAAACCTAGGTGACAACTAATGATTAAAATTAGGCTAAAAATAATGGCTAAATCAAGTGGTTAAACATAATGATTTAAAAAATTTATTAAATATGATGGTTAAATCTTAGTTGTCATGCTCATATGCATGGCCTCATACATGACGGTTGGTTATGGGCATGCCAATAATGCCTTTAGGGTTAATGTACGATCATAGGTTATTGTACGCTATTAGGTGTTTTAGGGTTATGACTTGTTTAAGGTTTCAACTTTGTTGGCGATTGTATAAAAAGCTAAGCTTTTTCCTTTTCTTGTTAGTTTTTTTAGAATTTATTTGTTAGGGAGAGTTTCCTCCATAGTCAAACTAGATTTCTAGATGCTCACAACAGCTATTACATGGCTACCATTTATATACACTATGTTTTCTTTCCTTTTTTTCGATTCAATTTAATTTTAGAAAAATTGTTCTTTATCACTTAATGTTGAAATTGACATATCCTTCTTAGCTTTGAGTTTCTTAGGTTTTTTTTCTTGTTGGTTTCTTGTGTTCTTGAGTTGTTGCTACTTTTTCTTTTTCTACTTTTGTACTACAGCTACAACAAGAACAATAATGACCATAATTAGCAACAATGTAAGCGAGGGAGAGGGGACACCGAAAAAGCCCACAGTGGTTGTTATTGCAAACCTAAGCTTTAGATCTCACTCATGCGCCTGTTGAGTACCCACTGAACATTTATACATTGATTTACATCCAAATTTTCTTGTGTTTGTGTGTGTGTGCGTGCGGTGTGTTTATTTACATTCGTGCATTGTGCATTGTCGTCTATTCTCTTCTTCGTTTTCTTTCCAAGTTGTGGCTAGCAAGAAAGTTCAACGCAAAGAAACTTTCGGTCCTTCTGGGGATGTCAAGTGGCGAAAGGGTGTGGATGCTTCAGGCAGGACTCCTAAGGGGAAGGGAGTTTATTAATTGTGAAGAAGTATGGTGCGAACGTAGATGGTTATAGTCCCATCTACACGCTCGATGAATGGTCAGAAACTAGCGACTCTTACATTGGAGGAGTATCAGGTCTACACTTCTTTGGAAGTTTGTTTCTAGGAGGTGCATTCTTGGTGTACAACACTAGTGCATTAGCTTCATAGATCCCTTCAGATCTACATGACAATAGTTAAGTGCGCTCTTATGAACAAGAGTAAGTCGTTTGTCGTTGCGGAGGTGAATATTGGACAAACTCTTATTATTCAATTGCTTATTCATGCATTGCCTTCCTTTGAACCAACTACCTTTGCTTAGGAACTATTTTACATCATCATGATCATTGTCAAGCTAAACCAAGCCATCACTTTCTCTTGAATTTTATTGTTAGAAGAGAATTAAGTCGCTCCATTGTAGCTAGCACATGAAGAAAACAGAGGTTTGTCTTCCAACAGATACAAACTCACACACAAATATGAGCTTTAGGATTTTTCTTTCAGATTCTACATTATTTCTTTGTTGTTGAGATTTGCAATTTGTGAATTTATTTACCTTCCATCTTAAAAATCTCTCTTATCTTCTACATGCCATTGCTGTAGAGCTCGCATACATGGATCATTCTACAACGTCGTCACCGTTGTGTAACAATCAATTTGGTTTCATTCGTCTAGTTTTGACACCCAGTTCCATCCATCTAGTTTTGACATCTAATTCTAACGTCCGATTTTGACATCCAGTTCCGACATCTGGGTTCCATCCATCTATCCACCAACGTCCGTCCATAGACATCCGTCCACATATGACCATCCACAGATGTCCATCCACCGAGGTCCATCTATTGTCGTTCATCCCCATCAACGCGTTGTATTTTTCAAATCGTATGTATGTATTCAATACCGTATTCTTCATATTGTATGTACATATTCTTCAACATCGTATATAATTTTTAAAAAATTAATACATACACCTACATATTTCATATTAATACATATATTTACGTTATTTTTTTATTAATACATACACTTATGTAATCTTACTAATACATAATATATTAAAAAAAACTCTTCTATTTCATCATTTAGCATTATTGATCATAGAAATTGAAAGTTGTTTAAAGTACATTTTTTTAAACATTTCACATTTTAGTTTCCATTACGATTGCATTTAATTGCATAGGTTTTGTTAAAACTTTGTAGCTAGTGCTTTGTATTGCTACAAAATTTTGGGGCATGGGACAACACCATGTCCTCGAATGATGAGGGCACTACCGCTTAGCCAAAGTCAAGGTTTCAATTATGAAGTAACACATAATCATTTGAGCCAATTTCATTGAGCTCACGATCTTCACGACGATACCATCAAGCGTTTACAACATCACCGTCATGTAGTACAACTCATACTAGGAGTTCAAGTTCAAGTTACACTACATTAGTGTCGCAACCCTACTTTGGCCAAGTGTGGGGGTGAAGCCCAACACTTGGAAAAAGTGAGGATTTGGAGTCCTCCAGGACTTTCGAATGTTTGGGGTTCAACAGCAAGGCCCAAAACACCTCGCATTGAAGTGCTCTTGGTGTCATTGGAAAGGTCTTGAAGCGTAAATATCGAAAATGGCCTTGCATTGGTCATTTGAACATTTGTCGCCCAAGTTATGGGCAAAAGAAGGGCCGGGAGTTAAATTGGCAGTTTGACTCCCGACCACTAAAAGTCAAGAATCGACCTCTTCCTGACCTCCGAATTGAGAGTGCAATACGTCTTTGAAAAGATCTTGACAAGGGCTACAAGTTTAGTTTAAAACTTGTTGCAATTAGAATTTGCAGTCGAGAGTTATGAGCTCCCAAAGTCCCGGGACTCCAACCAGGACAGTTTCAAGAAAATTTCGGGACTCCAACTCGGGAGTCCCGAGAAAAAGAGCCATTTGGATGTAGTCTCGACGGAGCGTCGCTGAGAATACTATATGGGGGAAGGTGGTGGCTTCCCCCGAGTCTGGGCCGTGGTGTGTCTTGTGGTCCAAAGTGCCCGTGGCTTGTCCGAACACCCAAGGGTGTCCCGGAATGTGAACTAACCACTTGGTGGTTTGTTTTGATGCAGATTCAAGCTTGATCTACTAAACCCTCTTTCTAGCACGCCCCTCTACCCCTCTATAGTGCTGGAAGTCGGGAGCGCCCTTCTGAGTCCCTCTTAACGCAACTACACTTTAGTGAACCTTCAAGTGGGTTCACCCCAGGACTTGGGAGTGCGTCAATTAGTGGTACATGAAAGTCCATTTGGAAGGGTTAATCAATGGGGTACACATGCTGCCGCACCAACTTTCACACCATCACTGTATATTCTGCTACAAGTCGTTACCTCTACACCCATATATACCATGGAGGTCAACAATTCCTTTGGGAAAATTGAGAAGTTCAATAGAAGGCCAAGTACCATTTCTTTGAGGGAGTTCAAGGCAACTTTCTCAAGTGTGGTTTGTGAATTGGAGCTCAAGTATGGCGCTAATTACACCAAAACATTCACATTCAAACAATTGGCCCATTAAGTGCATTATGAGGCATTGGATGTCTACGAGCAACATTCTCTGAGGATTTTGGGTGTCTCCGTAATCCAGCTTATGGCATAACCATCACCATCACCTTTCAAGTTCGATTACAAGCTACCATTGTACATCATGGGACTATGCTTAATAATCCAGATTTAATACCTACTTCATTAAATTTTTTTCCTCAACGACTCATTGTTACTAACGGAAACATTCCTCCCACCATCGATGCACCAGCTTTTACTAATCTAATGGGGGAATTCATTTGAGTTCTTGAGTTGGAATTTCTAGTTAAGAGTTTTGAAATTTTTTTGCAACTTGCCACACTTTTTCGACAGAAGGATGAAACCTTCAAAATGCTCTATAGGAGGCTTCTCAAGCTCAAAGAGGATACTTAGAACATCACGAACCTAGAAGCTACCCAGTGGTATCTTCGTTCATTGGAAGGTACTTCGACACTCCATGCGTAGGTTTTGCAACGGGTTTTTTGCAGAATTTGGAAACTTGTACACTTTGTTGGATGTGTACAACATTTATGAAAAGTTGGAATTGGCTCAAGCACACTATGAAGCCAGTACTATGAGGCCTATATCATGTTTAAGGCCTTAGCCTCCACTAACTGCAACAACCATATCATCACATGCTTCTTCAAGGGCTAAAACGGTGCATTCGGCTACACCCATCCTACCTTCTTGCAACTACTGTGGCAAACCTACCCACACAGCTAATGAGTGTAACATTCATTTCGAGGATCTTTTTTGTGATTATTGTGGGAAAGAAGGACATCAAAAAGCTATTTGTTTTGCCAAGCTCTGAAATGGAAGCACCTCCTTCTTGTCAACATTGTGCTCCTTCTTAACATTCTTACTGGAATTACTTTTGGTGAGGAAAGCTTGAGTGGAAAGTTGAGGTGCCTTGGCTTTTGATTGAGGGGCAGCGAAAGATGTTGGCAAATTCAAATTTTCCCATGCCATTCAAATTCAAACTCTTCAAAATGGACTCGAATCATTGAAGGCCCAACTTGCTAATCTAAAATGTAAGTCTTCCCAACTAGCTAATCATGCCCAACCTATACAGGGTTCAAAATCATGGGAGGGACCTCCTATGTTGTTCTATGGTCTTTCACAAGATGCCATGGTTGGGGAGTATGTTCTTTCCAATGCACACAATTATAGTCTCACACCAAAATTTGCCATTTCTTTTTGCCTTTCCTACTTTGCGGCATAAGAAAATAATGTGGCACCCATAATTTATGCCACTAGGCAAGTAATTCAAACCAATGGACTCACATTTGGTTCAAGTCTTATTACTGGGGCTAGAGGAGCTTGAGCATGCCACAATCTTTTCATCCTCTGAACACGGAAAAAGAACGCACCTTGTTAGCGAAGGGGGAAAAGATTATTACACCACAAGTTGCTAGGGCATCAAATTCTCATGTTTTAGGAATACATGTACATTAGGAAAACATACAATTTCCCATTAATCAACTTATGGAGTGCCAACTTCAAATGCGTGAAGTGGCGCAAAACCTTGTGAGTACACCATTATTTAGTTTTCAAGATTGAAGCTAAGCACTAGGAACATAATTATAGTACTAAAGAATACCCTAAACACTACATCAAGTCCTCTACCAATCCGTAATCCACATGCTACAAGGGTCCCATCCAAGACCTTGGATAGACACTAAATTAGTTCACATGTTATAGATGGCATTCATAATCTGGTCACTAATTCTAACATGGCTAAACTAGTGGGCTCTCCTACTTCTGATTCTACATTCACATATAAAAAAAGAGTCAAGAACACTTCATTTGTGGATTTGTTATTCAACAAAGGCGTTGTGGATAGCCATTCTTTTCACAAAATTTCTCAGTCATATCCAAAGGTGGTGCCTAATTAGAGAACTTCCATTGCCACCGAAGTTGCCATTGTTGACAATACTAAGTCAACAATCCAAGTGGGAGGACATACACCATAGTGGTATTTCTTGATACATGTGCCCAACTAATGATTCTTAAAGTTCAATTCATCAAGAAGATAAGCATGTTTGACTCCAAACTATGAAAATCTATGTGGCAAATTCGCATCGCTAGTGGGAGCGTAGAGGAGGTATTTGGGGAGAGTTTGGATTTGATTGCACTTAACTTCAATGAAAGTACAAATCAAAAGCTTTGCTTATAGGTCAGATGTTTAATCACTAATGCCATTGGTTATGATGTGTTCATTGGGCAAAAGGCCTTGTTCACTAGAAGAGAAACATGTATTTTTAACTAGTCTTTGCAACTAAATTTTAGTCCTAAAAGACATTTTGCAACTAAAATCCCATTAGTCGCCTAAGACAAGTCGCATGTGATAAATTAGTTGCAAATGACAAAGGGTATTGTATGAAACAAAAGTCAACAAATACATTTCATCCTTTGACTTCATTGTATACGTATTGTCACATGCGACTAAGATGCAACTATTTTGGTCACAATTGAGGGCAAATGATGTGTTGCCACGTGTCATAATACATTATTATTATTATTATTATTATTTTGAAATAATCTAGGACATTCAATTCAAATATTTTGATGATATTATATTATGACACGTGGCCCAATGTGAATATGCCATGTGGCATTAAATTTTAAATAAAAATAAAAATATTAAATTGGTAGGTACCTAGGTAGGTACATAAAAAGGTGCCTACAAACCTAGACTAATTACCAACCTACCTACTTAGATAAAAAAATAGGTAGGTAGGTACATAAGTCAACCTAGGTGGGTAGGTCAAACTAGGTACCTACTTAGTTAGGGAGATAAATAGGTTGGGAGAGTAAGTACTTTTTAAATGTGCATAATTTGTTTTTTTATTTTGGATCAAGCCTTTTGATTAGCTCATCCCATGTGCACAATTTTCTTAATGTGGAATTAGATGACCACACCCTTTTATTTATATAGTGTTCAAATTGAGAATGAAAAACAAACAATATGGGATAAGTTTTGAAATTGCAACTTCTTCACAAACTAAGTTGTAATTTCAAAATTTTCTTCATGTTTTATTTTCTTAGTTTTTAGATTTATAAACAATTCAAATACTAGATAATTAGATAATCATTTAATTAATAATGATTAAATTTACATATCTTTAAATCATAAAGTATAGATTACAAATATTCAATATTCATTATCGATTACTTAATTAAGCAATAATTTCTTAGTATTTAACAAACTAACTATCTAGTTATTCACAAGTTATTAATACATAACTCATAAATAATTAAATATCTAAAATATTTTAAAATATTTTATTATTTTTTAGAATATGATTAACTTATGTATAATATAATTAATGTAAAACTAATTTAACGACTCTAATTTAAAGATTAAAATCTTTAAATATTTTGCTTAAAATTATAACTTATGAATTAACAATTATCATTATAAAGTAAATTCTTACACAAATTTTTTAAAAATTAATATTCAACTAATTACGTTACTTATTCTATAATTACATTTTTTTTTGTAAGAATTATTATAGGTCAAGTAATTTTTTCTCTTGGTAATTATTAATTATAAATACAATAATTTGTTAAACTTAACATTAATTTTCATAATTACTGTAAAATTACTATAAAATATTTATCATAGATGATGAATCGCAAAAAATTTAATAATATTATCATTATATAATAATTTGTGAAATTAAAATCAGTAAGATAATTATTTTAACTACACTATATTTTTCCAAAGTTTTAAATCAAGTTTGAAATTATAAATTACAAAGTGTGAATAATTATGTTCAATTAGAAAATAATTATGCACATAATAAATAATTCTTATATCAAATAATTGCAATGATTTTAAAGTAATGTCACATTAATTACATTAATAAATTTCTTCTAATATAAGAATATAAATTAGACAATATACAAATTTATGTTATAACAAAAATTATTTAGTGTAATTTAGATTTAATAAAACTAATCATTTGTAATTATTTATAAAAATCATTTAGAGGGATAACACTAGTAGAAAAAACCCTTAAAACTCAACCAATAATTTTTTGAATTAAAATGTAAATTTGAGATTGCAAAATAGTAATGCATAATTCAAATATCAATTTTTAGATCAAATAAGTTTTCTAAAGTTAAATAACAACTTTCAAAATTGAAATGCCAAATCTCATATTCAAACAATATATTCAAAACTAAAACGTCCATTTTAAGACTCAATTAATAATTTTCTGACTTGAAATATTAATTTCGAGATTCCAAAATAATAATTTGGAATTCAAAATTTCAACTTTTAAGTCAAATAATTTCTTAAAATTTTAATTTAAAATTTTAGAATTCAAATATCAAATTTCAAGTTCAAATAAAAATATTTAAAATCAAAATGTCAATTTTTAGATTCAATTATTTTTTTAAAAATTGAAATACTAGTTTTTAGATTCGAGAAAAAAACAATTAACTCAAATATTATTTTTAGATCAAATAACTTTTTTGAATTTAAATAAAAATTTCTAGAATTGAAATGTCAAATTTCAAATTCAAATAACAATATTCAAAATTGAAATGTTCATTTTTAGACCCAATTAGTAATTTTCAGACTAGAAATATTAATTTTGAGAATCCAAAATAATAATTTGGAATTGAAATTTCAAGTTCAAATCAAATGATTATTTCAAATTTAAATGCAAAATTTTCAGAGTTTATTTTCATATTCATATAAAAATATTCGAAATTAAAATGTAAATTTTTATAATCAATTAATATTTTTTTAAATTGAAATACTAATTTTTGGATTCGAAAATATTAATTTAGAATTCAAATATCAATTTTTGGATCAAAAAGCCTTTTTGAATTTAAATTGAAAATATCATATTCAAATCAAAAATTTGAAATTCAAATAATGTTTTAAAGAATTGAATTACACAATTTTCAGATTCAAATATGAAGTTTCAAATTCATATATATATATATATATATGTAAATTAAAATAGTAATTTTCAGAAATTAAATATCAATATTGAGATTTGAATAAAAAATTCAAAGTTCAAATATTAATTTTGAGATTTATTATATGAACAATATACATACGTAGGCATATTATATATATATATATAATTTTAGTACATACATTAAAATACACCCCTATGTCATTGTAGAATACCTTTAGGATGCAATTAATTTGGTGATTATTGCAACTAATGAGACATATCAACCTATAAATGGATGAAAATAAATGTAAAATCGATCCAACCAATAGGATGAAATTTCTAATAGTTGCATCATAGTTGTGAAAATGACCAAAATAGTTGAAATTTGGTCTTATAGTTGTAAATATTCTTAAATCTAGTCGCAAACGACTACAAGTCGCATGTAGTCGTTAATGGAGTGGTTACATTTTGGCTGATTTCTACTAGTGGTTTCCACCAGGTTTCACAATTGACAACTGGTTTAAACATGTGTATTATTGAATGGATTGAGAGACTAATGGGATCACTTGGGATATACACCCTTGATTTACATGGGAACCATAGTCTTGTGGCTCACCATTGTATGTTGAAGTAAACACACACCATTTCTTACATCCAACAAGCTAGCCACAAGTGAATAGAGGGAGATGAAGAGAAGACAATTTATGCCCAAGCTACTGAAAGCTTGAAGGTAGTTCTTACTGACATTCAACACGAACCGTAGGTTTTATAGAGGTTCAAAGCAACCCATGAGCCCTTGGTCAAAATTCTGTCTAGTTTTGAGAACATGGAAAGCCATGGCGAACTGATTAAGCTAGTACTTCGTCAGTTAATCACTTGGACACCACCTAAGGAGGGGATTACATTACTAGAGCTCTTTGGTGGTATTGGTATAGGTCTCAAAGCCCTACTATAGTCAGGGGTGATGGTTTGGAAATATTTATACGTAGACATTGATTTAGTTGGAACGCAAGTGGCAGCATCGAAAATGATGAAACTCACAGCCAGATTTCCATAACAGTTTGCAACTAGCGCATGGAAGGCTAGTTTCACTTTCTTGCCCTCTGACATATAATTAATTCAAAAGAAGCACATGGAATTATTTGGCCCCATGGACCTCATTAATATAGGTTAGGAGTGTCAAGGATTTTCAACGGTTAGATCTAGAAAAGGCTTGAGTGACACAAGATCTAGTCTTTCACGGACATGGTAGGATTGATCACCTAGGCTCAATCCATTTTTCCTACAAATTTCTTAAAATGTTACATAGATGACATCCTAATTTATAGTAAGGGACTTTTGTAACACTTGGTTCATCTTGGGGAGTTATTCAAGAAGTTCCACGAAGTTAAGATGAACATCCATCCTAAAAAATGTGAGTTTGTTGTCACCTCAATAATGTACCTTAGACACATAATTTTGCCAAATGGCATTATGGGTCATTCGGCCAATGACGCACCACCAAGCTCGTTGATGGACTTAACTTCAAGTCCAAAAGTGAAGACAGAGGAAGGAGAAGGATTTGGGGCGCGCTTGTGAGCCATGGATTATAATTCAACAAATTGTTAAACTTTAGTTCCATAAGTTTCTTTAGTAATAATGATTTGAATCCTTATAAACCACCAAATAATTATTATTAATAGTTGAATTAGCCTTTGGATATTTCTAACCGTAGAGAACTTCTGTATTTAAATTGATGTAATGTTTAATTAGTTTTAGGACCTAATAACCTTTTTAAGTGCATTATTTTTTTATGTTGTAAAGAGGTGAAAGGGGATGTGGAATTAAAGGTGATTTTACTGATATATTGGGAATACAAGACTGTAATTAACATTAACATTTTGCCATGACAATATTAAATTAGTTTGTAAAAAAAATTTCAAGCACTAATGATGTATTTGTAAGATTTTTAGGATGCAATCCTAATACATCCTTATTTAGTTTTCATTTCTATCAAACTCCTGAATAGAATCAAAATCAAATTTAATTATTAATGTTTTCACCTAAATGGCTTCAAGTGAATTACAACTTAGTTAACGACTTAAGGGGAATATATCATAATTGCAAAAAATCCAAAATGCAACGAATGGTGTGAGCTAGGTATTCGGCTTGATGCTCCATGGGAAGAGGGTTGATTGGGCCTCATAGCCAACGATAATGGCCGTCGTTGGGAACCCAAGTTCAACAATGAAGACGAACATCGTCATCTTCACATTAACATTCTTTAAACCTTTCTAGCGCGCCTCCACAAGCAGGAACAAATTCTAAATAAATTGCTAGGGGATGTGTGTTAAGAGACAATCGATGATCCCATGCTGAACGATCGATTCGAGTGCACACCATTCTTCTGAATGGTTCTTCTTCGTGTGACTGTTGAAAGACATTCACGTCAAACATCGTTTTTTTAAGTTCTTCATTTTCTACGGGTGCAACGGGAGGATCCAAGGGCGTAAGAACATTATTCGCCATAACTAAATTTTCACCTGCATCAACAAAATCCGAAAGGTAGCCGAACCAATTTGGCACTTGTGTTTAAAGGGGTCGATCCTTTTATTCAAGAAATTAGGGTAGGCGTGAGGCGTGGCAGTGACGGCAGAACTCCGTGAAGACCTGGACATCCTTGTTCCAACGAATTCATGAAGCCTTAGTATCAATGGTGGATCTAGAAATATATGGGAATCTTTATAATTCTTAATATCATTCTAATTTACTATGTATTACATAATTAATTAGTACACGATAAAAAATAACTAGGGAATATTAAAAGAGTCATTGGTGCATGAAGGGGTTACTACTACCATTGAGTTGATTTAATCAAATGGGAATTCTAGGATGTTTACTTATTACCACCGATAAATTATTTTGATAGTTAGTTATTTAGAATAATTAGCATGAAAAAGTAGGATGTTAAAATCAGATGGATGAAATTAACAATGATGGAGTTCAAGAGCCCCATCAAGATGTCCAAGATAGGGAAAAAGATGAGTCCTACAATTCCATTAATCATGAGGATTATCAACCTATTTGATTGGTGAGGAAAACCTTTTTAATGTTTCATTGGGCCTAAGAATTCTCATCCTAAATCCCATAGAAGAGAAAAATCAATCTCAATTCTCATTGGTTCATTAAGGATGAGGAGGCCATTAATTGGAGGGAAATATTTCCAACTTTCCATTGTATAAGGAGAATAAACTCAAGGAGGGGTGATAGGAGGCTTAGCAAAGGAAGTGGATCGTGTGTGTGTTTTTTGGAGGAGAAGGAGGAGAATGAGTGTGAAAAATTTTTAGTTCTTATGTGTGAAAAAGTGTTCATGGAAAAAATGTGTGCAAACAAAAACCATGAACGGAAGTTATATGTAACAAGTAGTTATAATAGAGTTCATGAAAGGATTTCCATGACAAAGCCCCTAGATTCTTAATTAAAATAGTTGTTGCTCTCAGATCCACTGTTGGATTTGTTTTAAACTTGAATTAATTTTAGTTTAAGAGGTGTAGAAGGTTCTCCCAACATTTCAGCTTCATCGGTTTTGTTATAAGGGAGCTACACTCGTTGGAAGTAGAGGGGGTTGAACTATCTGTTTTTCTTTTGAATATAATCAAAATAGTTTTAGTTCTAGGCATAATTATTGATTTTAAAAATAAAAACTTATAAAATTTTGTACCATTTATCTTTAAAAGATTAATTTTTCTTAAAAATTTCTAATGCATGTTAGATTAGGAGGTTGTATGAAAATATTATGACAAATGGAATGAAGGGGGATCAACCATCAAGCGTGAACTTGGATTAAACTTTAACGTAAGGCTCCTTCACCTTCTATCATGATGAGTTTGATTCTCCCACAATGTCTTGGTACCTTTCAAGTGGACACAACACATTAAATTCGTAATGAACTCCTTTGCATTTCATTGAACCACCTTAACTTGTTAGAATACAACTACATCGTAGTTCCACCCCCAAGTGGGTTTTGTGAGCACATATTTTCATGTGGAAGGTGTGGAAGAATTCCTCACATCGCTCCCTAGCTCATAACACTTCGGGGGTAGAGGGTGTGCTAGAGCTCCGGGATGGGACTAGGAAGATTGATAAGCAATTCAATTACTCACTCGGACTTACTCAAACAAAACAATAAGTTGCTTAGTGTGTAGTTGGAGTAATTTCGTGCATAGACTCACCATAGGCAAACAAAGACTCACAATACTCACCACGACCCAGACTTGGGGGAAACCACCACCTTCCCCCTTATAGTATACTCTGTGCATGGCCATAGGACCAACGTCCAAATGTCATTTTGTCCCAGGACTCCCAATGGGAGTCTCGAAATTCCCAAAGTTGGGGGTCCCACAACTTTGCATGCAGACCTATGATTGAAATGAGGTCTAAAGCTAAGTTGTAGCTTGCGTCAAGAGCTTTTCAATGGTATGTTGCACGCCACCTAAACACAAGGAAATTGGGATGATTCTCGACTTTTAGTGCTTGGGAGTCAAATTGCCAATTTGACTCCCGACCCTTCTTTTGGCCATAAGTTATGTTTTAAGTGTCCAAATGGGTCATGCAAGCCCATTTTAAACATCTACGTTCTAAAAGCTTTCCATTGATACAAAGAACTTTTCAATCCAATGGGTTTGGACCTTTTCAATTTCTCTTTGAAAATTTGGGAGTCCCAAAGGATTCCAACTCCCAAAATGGGAGTTCACTTGAAAGTGTGAGGGTTCATTTTCTCACACTCTCCTACACTCCAAGGAACATGAGATGTGATTCTTGGGCTCCCCTTTGGCCTGCACCCTTGTAAGCCCTTGCCTTACTCACGAGCCCAAGGTTAAGGTTGTGACAACCAAAATAGTAGCCATTTTGGAAATGTCTAATCCTACTAATGTTCACACTTTGAAGAGTTTCATCAAACTATGTAATTACCTAAAAATTTATGTCCTATAATTCAATACTATTGCTCATCTTCTCTATGCATTATTAAAGAAGGATGTTGCTTGGACATGGAGTGAAGAGGCTCAGGAAACTTTCAACACACTCAAGGAAAAGCTTTCAAAGTTCCCCATTTTAAGAAGACTTGATTTCAGCAAGGTTTTCATTTTACACATTAACTAGAGTGCTCTTGGTATTAGTGTTAATCTTATCCAACTTGATGAGGAAGGCAAGGAATATGTTATTGCCTATCCATCCCGAAGCAACAACAAGGCTAAGAGCAACTACTTTTCATACAAGGAATGTCTTATTGTTGCATGGGCCATCATACATTTTAGGACCTATCTTTATGGCACCAAGGTGATTTTGTATACAGACCATTAGCTTATCAAATGGTTGATGACCAACGACAAGCAAGTTGTAAGTTAGCTTGTTGGACATTTATACTTCAGGAATATGAGTTCAAGGTTATTCACCAACCTGATATTACACATTAGAACGTAGATACCATGTTGTGAAAACCCCTCACTACTTCTAAAGATTTATGAGAAGCCAAATAAAACTTTGACCAAATTCTAGCAATACATGTATCTTATGCATATAGTTATCTTGCATTACTATAATGTAACTAGCTTGAGCATCCCATTGTGGATATACGGGAGGATTTGGACACTCTAAGGTTCAATATGGGGAATACCTTCCCCAAGTTAAATCAAGTCATTGGGATTGCATACAACAACGGTCCAAATGCTACTCATAGAGGGATAATCACCTCATCAAATGCTTACCACAAGGCAACATAGTGGTTCCTCCACCACACGAACGACCTAGCTTTATTCTGAAAGTACACTCAGATCTTGGACACTTTAGAGTTAAGTGTATTCATAGCCTTTTCACTCGTCATTACCATTGGAAAAGTATGTATGTTCAAGTTCGAAATGTCATTGCTAGGTGTGAACAATGTGATAGAATGATAACTTCATTTTCCTATTGACAACTCACACTTTCTCCACTCCCTATTTAGGGCATGTTGTATCGTTGGTCATGTGATTTAGCTAGAGAGTTACCATAGACCTTTAAGGGTAATGTCTACATCATGATTATGATTGAACATTTTTCAAAGTGGGTCGAGCTTGTTGCACTCCTTGACAAGTCATCACACAGCACCAACCAAGCCTTCTTACAACAAGTCTTAAGTAGGTTTGGAGCTTGTGTTGAGTGCTTTACTGATCAAGGATCAAAATTCAGAAGAGAATTCCAAGACCCACTTGATCATGTTTTCATTGACCATTGCCAAACTTCAAGGGATCATCCCCAAGTTGACGGCCTTGTAGAGAGGATGGATCAAACATACAAGAAGGGCCTTCGAAACATTTACCTCCCAAAAAACAAAAAGGATTAGGACATGGCCTTACCTTACATCATCATGGGTTATAAGATGTCCAAACACGTCTTTTTGTCTCATTTCTCTCCTTACTTTCTACTTTTTGGGAGACATCCCATTCCACCTTCTTCCATTGTTACTCAAATGGAGTAGGTTGTGGACTTGGATTCCCCAGCCACTTGGGTTAGGGTCATGGTAGAGACAGCTACTATATTCAAGAGGGTTATGCCCATGGCCATGGAGAACTTTTCCATTGCACAACATCGAGACACCTTATGGTATGCACACACATGAGGTGGGAGTTTAAAACCTAAAGTGAAACAATTTGATGTTGGTGACTTTGTGTATCTCCAATGGCAACTTAATGATACTTTACACACTTCTTCTAGTTGCACTATCTTGAGGATTAAGGCGATCAGGCCTTCAAGTGTGTTGGAGTTGCAAGGAACTAATGGACGCACAATTCGAAATCACTACAAAAATTATACACCTTGCCACCTATCAAACTTGGATCCTACCATCATCATTTCAACTTGGATTCCTCCACTTGACTATCCATGTCAGGCATGTTAGAAGACAAACAATGTTGATCATGTGTTGCTTTGTGATAATTGTAATGGTGGATACCATCTATTCTACCTCAAGCCAAAGTTCACTCAAGTTCCCGCTTGCATTTGGTATTGTTCATCATGTTTTTTTGTAGCACCTTGATTTCTACTTAGCCACGTTTTTCTCAATTTGGGTCTTGGGGGGATACATGAGAATTTCATCTCAACTTCCTCTTGTGCATTATATATATGTGTGTGTGCATTTCTTTTTGGTTGATTAGTTTCTACCTTTCATTGGTTTTAGTCTTTTTGTTCAATAGAGTTTACTATGGATTTACACCCCTACAACACCAAATGTCACGACATGACACGTCATGACATAACTAAACTTAATGATTAAATTTAGTGCCTAAACATAATGACTAAACCTAATTAATAAATTTAATGGCTAAACATAATGGTTAAACCTTGATTAAATTTAGTGATTATTAATGCTTAAACATCATGGTTAAACTTAATGGTTAAACATAATGGTTAAAGTTAATAATTAAATCTAATGGCTAAACATAATGGTCAAACCTAGTTGATAAACCTACGTATGGTTAAATTTCATGATTAAACTTTGGGTAAACTTAATGGCTGAATCTAATAGCTAAACATAATGACAAAACTTTGGATAAACATAATGGTTAAACTTAATCGATAAATCTAATGCTTAAATTTCTTGGCTAAATTTTTGTTAAACCTAATGGTTAAACTTAATGTTTAAATATAATAAGTAAACCTTAGTTAAACATAGAAGGTTAAACATAACAATCAAATTCAATGCTTAAATATAATGCCCAAACTTAAACAAAACATTATGATAAAATTTAATGGCTAAACATAATGACTACACCTTCATTAAACATAATGATTAAACTTAGGTTAAACCTAGTTGTTAAATCTAATGGCTAAACATGATGATTGAAATTTGATTAAATTTAAGCTAAACCTATTGGCTAAATATAATGACAAAACTTATGTTAAAACCTAGTGGGTAAATCAAGTGGTTAAACATAATGATTAAACCTAGGTTATACTCGGTGGCCAAATATAATGGTTCAACTTACGTTAAACTTAATGCCAAATATAGTGGTTAAGCACAGTGGTTAAATTTAATGGTTAAAGATAATAATTACATCCAATGGTTACACCTAGAGGTTAAAATTAGGTAAGTAAGTGGATGGATAAATACGTATATAATATGTAAGTAGGTGGGTAGGTAAATAGGTAGGTTGTACAAAGGTGAAAAAATATAATTAGGTATGTAGGTAGGCAGGTACGTAAGTAGTAGGTAGGTAGGTGGATGGGTGGGTAATAAGTAGTTAAGTAGGTAGTTAAATAAATAGGTGGGTAAATAAGTAGGAGGTGGATACATATAGGGTAGTAAACAATGTCACATTTTACTAAATATCATTGGCCATCTTGACTAAATGTTCAACTTGACTAAAAACATTTGTCATTTTGACTAAAGATCATTGGCCATCTTGATTAACTATTCAACTTGACTAAAGACCATTGGCCATTTTGATTAAAGTTATATAATTTAACTATGTACATCTAGTCAAATAAATCACTATAGTCAAATTGATCAATAAAAAATGACAAATTAGTCAACTTAAACCTCTTAAAAACCTAGTGATGCAATGGTTGTTCCTTTTCAAAACCATGTTCATGATGAATGGTTAGTGAATTGATCACTTGATCTGAAGTAATGGTTGAGGAGATGACCTTTTTTTTTCAGTGTGATGATGATAGGGAAAAACATTTATGGTCACTAAACTTCAAAGGTGAATTTTATTTTAAATTATTAACCCACCAAATCATTTGTTGTAGGATCAATTCCCAAGGTTTCAACCTTTGATTGTTTTTAAAAATAATTTTTGGTGACATGAAATATTAAAACCTTGATAGTTTTTATAAGCTATAAGAAACTGATGATGGGATGTGCAAGTGTGGGTGATAGATCACAAACATTTTGCACATAGATTTTTGAGGTGAAAAATTTGAATATATAAAGTTTTTGGGAGGTCTTGCAATGTTGATTCAAAAAATTGGAATTGCCAAAAAAATTCCAATGGTAAAATTTAGTATTATAAGGAAAATCCTAAAGGAAACATTGCACTTGCAATATGAAAAGTGCATTGGTGAAGGTTTTGTTTAGGTTTAGCACTAAACCTTTCCATGCTAAAATTTCTTAAATCTTAATTGAATATTAAGGATTAACCTTTCCATGCATTAAAATTTAATAGCATAAGGAAAATCCTAAATGTGACCAAATGTTGATTTGATGATGGGATGTGTAGGTGTGGGTGATAGATCATGAACATTTCATACATACATTTTTGATATGAAAGCAATTGGAAATAAAAAAAAATTGGGAGGTTTTGCAATGTTAATTCCCCTTGCTAGATATTTTCCTTATAACATTATATTTTTGTTTATGGCGTGATGATAGGTGGCATAGAAGGGAGTTACTTGTTAAATATACATATAGGAAAATTGTAAGGGTTCATTAAATGCATTCTTGAAATTTGTTCTTGAAAATTAATAGCCCAATTTTTATATTGTTAACATGGTTGTATTAAAAATATTTGTTTCCATTAGTGCAAGATTAGTGGATGGTAGAAACATTATAAATACATAAATGTGTGGTTATTGGTTATGAAATTCCAGGGGATGAGGTAGTTACAACATTGCCATCATAGATTTCATGGGTCATGATTTGGCAATAATAGTTGTGTGAAATTTGCTTTTCATGGTTTTGTATGGAATAGACACAAATGTCATTCATCTAATTGTATTGTTTGAACATCAATGTCGTGTGCATTGTTTAAACACGAATGTCATATGTATGTTTATATTATTTAGACATGGATGTTGTATGTATATTCACATTGTTTACACATGAAAGTCATGCACACAACTTTTGTGTTTAAATAATGCATGACATTCATGTTTAAATGATACAAACCCATGAAATAACATATTTCACATGGATTTGGAACAAACCCATGAAACCTATAAATTTGTGATGGCATGTAATGAAGTCCAAAATGGTCTTGATGATTATGTTTATCAAATATTAGACTATCAATTTGTAGTTGTTGTCATAGCCAAATTCTTATTAATTTGTGTTAGGCGTCAAAATTTTAATCAATTTTTCATATCATTTATGGTTAAATTTTAGGGGTAAATGACTTTATACATCAATGTTTTATTGGTGTGAAAAATGTTATGTATACAACAATTTATACTATCCTTGGCTCCTTTTGTGTCAACATTGTATGTTTTTTGTCAAGGACATATATTTCCAAGTGTGTGACAAAGGTGTCTTTGGTTATAAATCAATTAAATTAATATAGAAATCAAGTACATATTTAAATCACATATTGATGATTTTTTGTGATTGCACATACATGAAAAACAAAACTTGACAAATAACATTCAATTGCATATTTATTTTTAGACCTTTGAACATGAAAACCAAATTAAATAACTTACATTTAAATGCACATAAAATGATTATATTGTGGGTATTATTGAAATATGCATAAATATCCATGTATGTCATATTTGATTAAACATTTTGCCTTTTTTACCAAAGTTGTCACTTTTGAGACCTATTTTATTAGGTGACCCATTTGACTTGAGAGTCAAAGAGGTCAAATCAATCAATGTGACTCGCCAAAACTTACATGATTCATTAGCTACCCATGTTTCCAATCAAGTTGAATGTTTGTCTTAATCAAGATGGACAAGTTAATTAAGTTAGCCAAATTAATAACCATGATTTCTTGTAATATCCTCCATGATTCATTCACAAGTCAAATGAAACAATGGTAGACAAACACAATTTCAATGTTGGAACAACATAATGATCCATGGTAAATTGTACAAAATTTGGAAGGAAAGTTTATGTTAGTTGTTGGTGAGGTCAAAAATCGCATCTTGCATTTTGTCACAATAATAATATTTTCAACAATGGATCATCAATAGATGTCAAGGTTCAATAGAATTTAATTATATATGATGCCAAGTTTTTCTCAAAGATCTTATGAGAAACATGATTTTATTGATATTTGTTCGAATTTCCAAAGTAATTTGAGATAGTATAAGGGGTAGGGGATTTCCTTTTCTTTGCCAATTTATGTTGATGCAACCTTTGATTTTTTGTCCTTCTATACAAAGTTTTCATGTTCCTTACGTACATGTGTTTTTTCATGGTGCTTGTGCCATGAAAGGTATTGTACACACCTATTATTTTGTGATTATGAGTAGCATTCCTTGCATTTTATTCATGAACAATTGAATAACACAAGGAACATTTCATTGTCTAAGGCTAAGGCACACCAATAAATTGTGTTCCATTGATCTTGAAGAATGCCCATGTGTTTAATGTATGCCCATGAAAAAAGCTATTTTTTGATTACCTTGAAGATGTTGTAATTGCATAGGTTATTCTTATATAAGTGGATTTGGAACATCAATATTTAACATTCCTAACGATTTATCAAATCTTCCCACTTCACCACCACTTGAAATGAAATGAACATCTTCTACTAGAAAGTTCTTTGTTACTTGCCTTTATTTCATGATCATTTAAAAATAAATCAATACTCATCAAAACACACATATGATGATAATAAAACCCATAAAAATTAAAAAAATAGGAATATCAGTTGTACACTTTTAAATTTTGAATCATCCAAAACAATCTTAAAAGGGAAAATTGTTGAGGTTGTGCAACAACCAAAAATAAAAATTAACAACTTGTTAACTTCAACATATAAAAATAGATGTTGTATTAACATATGTCATATTATGTACATCACGATTCTTGTGATTCAAGTTCACAACTACATTGTAAAAAAAATCCCTCATTTTACAATATATATCATCCATACATATATTGGTGAATTAAATTTGTATTTTTCATAAATAAAATTTGACCTAACTTCCTTCTCAACATATTTGTGTGGAAAGAATGTGTTTGGTGGCTTTTCACTACAATTCATGGCTATTAACAATGACAACATATTCAACTTGTGATGGAATTATTGTTAAATAAATATTTGAAAGAAGGAAAGCTAGTTAATGTTAATATTACATTATAATTGATTTTATTCTTGTTTTAAGTTAAAGATGATTTTTTCCCTCTAGGTTAAGGTGCAATATAACATTGTAAACATCAATCCAATCAACTTTTGGAGGCATGTTTTTCAAAAAGATGTTGTGGGAACATTTGTATAAAATTGGATTATCTTTCAAAACCTTGATGAGAAGATTATTGTGGAACATAGGGGATCGCATATATGGTTAGGCACATTTCAAAATATTTATGTGAGTTGGTATTGATTAAAACGGAAAAAAATCAAAGAAAATAAAAAATAGACATTCCAATCAAAATAGAATAAAAATAAATATTGAAAAGTGGAAAACATGAAAATGATACATTGTAGTACCTTGGTAGTTTGACACATGTTTGGTGAATGATTAATTAATTTTGAAAATTTTAGTTTCACAAATAAAATATTCTTAAAAATTCAATATTTCCATTCATAAATTTATGTTATTTCATATGAAAATATTTTGAAAATTTCAACATTTCTGAAAATAATATAATCAAAGTGAAAGTTGCCAAGGTAGTATGGGTACATTAAACATAAGACTCATAAGCGAAGAAAAATGGATATGAAAAAGTGAGTCACCTACCCAAAAAATGATTCAAATGTCGGTATTATATTTAAACATGACAAGTATTATCTACATTATATAAAATAATTGGTGTTTGTTCGTAAATTTTTGATTCAGTAATTTATGATTAGCTAGACCCCCCCCCCCTCCCCTTGAGAACCCCCAACCAAAACGAGCGGTGGTGAAGCCATGAGTGGAAAAGAGCGAGATGGTGTTCTTGTTTCAGGTGATGCCATATAGTTCTCCCACTCAATGCACTGAAGGTGGTGAGTTCAGTCCCCTATTGGAGGTGGTTTGGTTACACACTCGCCCATTCATTGGTGGTGAGTTTATTTTCACCCAATCACCCGTTGACAATAATGATGAAGGCCTTGGGACAAATCATAAACAACTCACTGTTTACTACAACATGGAACTTTTTGATGCATTGTAGAAGTGGTTCCGCCCTGCGGCCATGAAAGTTCACACGATAAGTGTGTAGGGAAAGCGTTAAACGAGATTTGATTACTAAATGCAACTTTCATCGTTGGGAGTAGATCTTTAATGACCTTACAACATGCTTCATGGGTAGAACAACTCGTGGTGTTGCCAGGAAGGAACCACATTTGTTGTTGCCACCTTTCCTCCGGCTTGTGCTGCTCATGTATTTCATTTCCTTACCCTCCCTTCTTATGATCATTTACTCTCTTTCTAACACGTTGGCCTCAACCCCCCCAGTGTTACACCATTAACTATTCAACATTTTATACTACAAAACTACTAAGGAACACAACTAAGGTAAAGATGCGAACGCCAGTCCTTCGTGACAACCTCCCCTTCCCCGCTTTAGCCTTTTCTTCTACTTCTCCTTCTACTATTCGACACACCTGATACAAAAAAATAACAAATTTTTTTCTCTCAAAAACAATAGGACTAGATTTTGAAACCTAGCCAGACAAAACAAAAAAACAAACCATCGGCCACTTCTCAAACCACACTTTACTTCTGATCATCACTCATAGTGTACACTAACAACTTCCAAAAACACTATGGTACCACCACCAGAAATAATAGATTCATAAAATATCTGTCATGATATGATATTATCACTAAAAGGTAGTGGTGGTGTGGATAATGTGTAGAATGTTCTGTATTTTTTATTTGGGAGGAAGGGCAAGAAGAGAGAGCAAGTTGATCAAAACTTGGACCCAAGTGGTGGCAAATGGGAACAGAACGTGAAGTTTTATGATCATCTTGATATAAATACTTTGAGGCGTGAACAAAGCATGAAGCTTGATGAGATTCCTACCATTCTCAACAAGGATGGTGACCTCTTAAATGTGGGTGTGGTTGAGCATCTTGTGTAGCTCATGCCAAATGATCCACATGAAGGCATTGGTGGCAAGAAATTAACTCTTAATGTCATGGTGGAATGTCATAGCATGTTTGCTAGGGTTATTGCTACAATAGAGAATGCAAAATGCCTCAACCAGTTTGTGCATCTTAGAGGTTTATGTTTGTTAGATGATTGGCTATAGGAAATTCACAAAAGCAAAATAGGAGAAGTAGGTAGTCCTAAAGAATGCGGAGTTTGACTACGATAAAGACATACTCCATGGCTACGTCGATTAGAATCTCCTGTGGTTCAACATTTGCTAAGAAACAGTTGTCACTGTAATGTTCAACGTAGTAACCCAAGGTAAAGGTGCAGTATTTTTCCTAAACAGTATAGGTGGGTCAGGCAAAACCTTTGTATATAGCATGTTATTGGCATCAGTTCGACGGGACGGACACGTCACCATCAAGGTCGCCTCTTCCGGCATAACAACTCTCCTATTGGAAGGTGGAGGGACCTCACATTCAGTTTTCAAGATCTTAATTGCCATTAGTAGGGACTCCATGTGCTCAATACTTGTGCAGAGCAATTTTGCTGAGATGTTTCGGGAAGCAAAGTTGATCAATTGGGATGAAGCTTTAGCACAACACCAACATTGTGCCAAGGCAATAGACCGGACTTTGCGCGCCCATATTCACCCTTTGGCGGTAAAGCGGTTGTCTTTGGGGTGATTTTCAACAATGTTCATTAGTGGTGTCTAGAGGCTTTCGGGTAGCAATCATTTTTGTGACCTTCTCGCGTTCGATTTTATGGCTTCAAATGCGTGTCTTGACTCTCAAGAAAAAATGAGATTGTGCACCAATCCCCTTTTTCGGTCGTATGCTGAATACCTTCAAAGAGTTGGTAATCACCAAGAGTCTTCCATCATTAATCATTTTCCATCGAAAGTCGATGCGGAACCTTTAGTCAGAGTTGAAATCAACTTATACCTGGAAATCCATCAAACACCATCTTTAGATACCCTCATCCACGTTGTTTTCCCGGCCTTGGCAATCAATTACGCAAACCAAGGATACATGGACGGTCGAACTATTCTTACAACAAAAAATATAGTTGTGAACTCTCTCAACACTCAAATTGTCGAAGCTATGCCCAGGCGAGAGCACTTATTTCTGTTGGTAGACTCGATGGAAATGAGGGACGATTAGGCTATGGCGATTGGCACAAAATTTTTCAACACCGTTACTTTGGTAGGTATGCCACCACATCGCCTGGCCCTCAAAGTTGGGATCCTTATTATCTTATTGAAAAATCTCGATGCGGCCTCAGGACTTTGTAATGGGACCCATCTAATCATTTGGCGCTTGGCATGGAGATTGATTGTCGTGTAGATCATTAGTGGCGCGCATGTGGGGAAAATTGTCAACATACCACACATCACCACGACAACAAACCGTTTGAAATGGCCATTCGCCCTACAAAGGCGCTAGTTACCCTTGCAATTGGCATTCTCTATGACCATTAACAAGGCGCAGGGTCAAACCATGAAAATTGTTATTGTCTGAACCTATTTTCACCCACGGCCAATTGTATGTCGCTCTGTCACGAGCTACGCGTGTGAATGATGTTTCTGTTTTCTGCCCGAATGGTAGGACAACAACCAATGTTGTTTATACGAAATTGTTGCGATAATCTTTCTTTTCTATCTTTTGCCTGCTTTTCTTTCTCGATGGGTCGAAATTCCCACATCCAAATCATAGGTTGAAATTTCCTGCATTGGATGCAAAAATGGCTGCAACGAAAGCTACATTCATGACGTGTAACTGTTGAAAACAAAATGCTTCCTAAATTCTTATTGTCCCATCGAATGAAAACTATCCCAACTTAAAACTATTAACTAAATAGTTTTCAAGGTTCTGTCAATCCTTCCTCCTAATCATTTTGCTTGCAAAATCGGTTTATTTACTTGTAAATATATTTTATACATGTACTTTTAAGAATCTATTGCACATGGCCATTCCAAATTTGATTCCTACATAGATAAATATGCCAACAACACTTTGATTCATTCAAGTCGTGATGTTATTTTTTCTTTAAGTGATATTCTTATCCTCAAATAATAAGGTAGGTCCATAGTAACCACCTCACATATATGATTCTTTCAGTAAAGACACAATAATTTTTCTTTTTTCTTTCCCAATTTTCAACTATTAATGTGAAACTTGAATGGTGGGTATGATATATATAGGGCTTTTAAGATGCCAGATGTTGCAGCAGGAAGTGGTGGTGACAGTTGAGAAAGCAGCAGAAAGTACCCGACTTTCCATGATGTAGCTCAATGAAAGCAAGATCTTTGCCATCATGCACTATAGATTTGTGCAGTGTCTTTGTTAAAGATCAGTTCAGTTTCATTATGACTGGTATTGAAAGCGCAGCAATAAACCTAGAGGTTGTTATACTACCAAGCATTTTTTTAACTGGCGTAATTTCGCCAAAAAGAGGAAGTAAATTTTTTTTAAAAATTCGAAATGATGTGTTCTACAGAGTTTTCAATCGCCAGAAGTGAGGAAGATGTATATATATATATATTTTTAAACGCCAGATCCTTATATTTGGTTGTCAGTGTGCAGCCAAATATATAGAAGGATGACAAAGGACTTATAATTCGTGTTTGGTTTATAGCTTAATTTGGCTAAATCATTCTCATGATGATCACCAGTTTTTTGTAAATCTATCGCTGGATGCTGGCCAATGTGGCTTCAAAACAAAAGTCCTTTACAAGAGCACCGAACTGGTGTAAATGTTCGCATGGCAGCGGGATAATGTTTGCAAGTACTTTAAGAGAATGAATGCACAACAATAACGTTCCTATCGGTAGACGTACAGTCACCAGTATGGCGGTCTGGAGAGTGGGTTTTTCCCCCCAAAATTCAATTATGTCCACTGGCAAGTATCCTTAGCATTACTGGCAAGGGATCCTCAGTCTTAAAGAGCGACTGATCTAGATGGTCTGTAGCATGTTTACAAATGTTTTGCTACACATGACGAAATAGCAAGTGCCTAGGTAAAGTATGTGATTAGTTTAATTATTTTTATTTCGAAAAATGGCGGATGAAATTCCGAACATTCAGAAACTTTTGATGCCATTTTTCACTTTCTGATAAAAAAATTCGCCCAAAAAAAACTGGTCTGGAACTCGACAATCTCACTGACATCACATAACACTAGTTCAGCTTGTATGCGAAGAGAACGATAGTTATGAGTGTTTCTAAAGTTCTGTCTGCTTTTACAACCTCAACTCTGCTCTGCGCATTCAACAAACTGAGAAGTGTTCTGCTATAAAACTATTCTTTAGAGTGGAGGAAAGGAACTGTGCATTACTAGGTGTGTGTGTGTGTGTGTATGTGTGCGCGCGCGCGCGTGTTTTTTCTTTAGCCCTTCCTCACTCTCGTGAGGATTCCTTTGTTCGAGCTTTGTATTTGTTTCAAGTCAAAAACCGGACAACGCGGTTTGTGTCTGCCAAAGCGTGATTAGTGAGTTGCGTTGGTTTGTTTCTTGGTGTCTGTTTATTTTTCCCGTGCAGCTCGTTGCTGAGAGGACGTTTTAGCTGGCTCTTTGCGCTTGGTTGAAAGTCCAGAAATGCGTGTCGGTTTACACCCGAGAAGAGTGATCAGTGACTGTAAATCGGGTTCGTCGTTGAGACGGCTTCACTTTCTTCCGATCTCTTGAGTGATCAGCTTTTTTCTCCTCGTGCTTATTGCCGTCGAGACTTCTTTGCTTGAACTTTGTATTTATTACAAACCAGAATAAGTTTTAACCTGAGATAGCGTGATCAGTGTGCTGCGCAATTTCATTCGGCAGTGTCTTTTTTCTCTTTTTTTCCCGTGCAGCACCTGATGCGCACATGACGACGCAGTGTGGGTGGACCGGAAATTGATGATAATAGACGCAGTTTTGCACCACCCGTAGTCCACCTGAATCGTGGTAGAGTCTACTTTACCAGCCCGACCCAAAGGTACCTTTTTTAATGTCAGTTTACGACATAACGTGTGCCTTGGACGGATTCGAGGAAGAAAACATCTTGCCATTGGAAGTCTTACTCAGTGAAGGAAGAACAGTGTTTAATTATAGAGTGTGTTTTTCCTGGCTGATCGCAAAGAGACTCCTTTGCACGAGCTTTCTTTTAGTTTGAAGCGCTATTTGTGATCATTGAATTCGGCTGGTTCATTGCTGGGTTTTCAATTCTTCTTTTCTGTGCAGGTCATTGCTGTGAAGACGTCTCGCTCGCTCTTTGCGCCTCTTTCAGTTAAGACGAGGAACGGGGCTCTCTGTTTGTGCGCGAGGAGAGTGATAAGTGACCATAAATCGGGTTGGTTCTGAAAATGATTTCACGTTCCTGCAATCCGCGGGTGACTAGCTTTAATAATATGGATTTGAAAGCTCTGCTGCTGATCCAAGGCGTCATTGTGGCTACTTGTTTGTCCACTTTTGTGGCTGCTCGTCAGTTAGCACCTGATCCATCGGTGTCGTCCCCGTGTGCATCATTGTCATCCTTGTATTCACGAGCGCTCGCGACCACGCTGTGGGGTGCCGCTTTCGCTTTCTTCAGCTTGATGGCCGATGCATGGCCTGCCATTAAAGTATACAGATCGTTGGACACTGAGGGGCATTCTTTGAGAGCCAGGTTAGCGTCAGTCGTTTTTATTCCACAAGCGGCTCAATTGTGGGGAATTACTTGGATTTTAGAAAATCTGTTCATCACCTTGAGGTTTCGCCAAATCCTTGGAAGGTCAACGAATCCTGAACCAGGACCTGATACCATGTCTATGTCTACTAGGGTCATAGGTGACATCCTTGCTATATTTTTTGGAATCAACCAACCACGAGCTTTCCTGAAGAGTACAAGAATAGTAGCAAATACTCAAATTGTGCTAGGAATTAGTGATTTATCCAAGTTCCCATATCCACATACCGATACAGAAGAGAATCCAATAAACGAGGATAATATGGCTGATGCTTTGACCCTTGGTTATAAGACTGCTGAAAATTCATTGTTGATGAGACTAAATGAAGCAGGGAAATTGGCTTTATTGGAAAGTAGTGTCCTTCCTAATTATAAGCAACTTCGGTTTCTAGATGGTAGGAGTGGTATAGGAACACTAATAATTGGTGTACAAGCAATAGGATATGTTACGTCTATTGTTTATAGAGCAATTCATCATTTGCAAGTGAGTCCTATAGAAGCCGTAGGGTTTGCTTTTAGCATGTTGGTCATTGTTCATTCTCTTGTTCATAGTTTGGGAGCGTTTTGTCAAAATGTTCTTGTCATATACTTGAACCCTACACAAGAACAAGAAATGTTAGATAAATGTAAGTCTACTCGATGGTCAAAAGCAGATGATGAAATTTGCGAGAATGCAGCACTAGTGGGAATGATGTTGGTGGGGAGCGTGGTGGTGGCATTCACGATACTTGTGGAATGGCAGGTGTTAAGAATAAGTAGGTTGGATGCAATCGGGCCCATTCTCTTTTTGCTTTCTCTTATCATCCAGTTATTTTCAAATATCGTATGGGCGAAATGTTCAAAAATATTGAGCTTTTTTTTAATGTTTGGGACTGGGCTGATTAGTTTTGGTGGGGTAGTTGTATCCATTGTGGCCACCATAGTGAATTGGCAAACTAACAAGTTTGATAGTCGCACCCCTTCTGTGATACACAACTTACCTTTCCTAGGTTAAAAGTAATTTTGTTCCATTTAGTGATGAATTTGACATAATACCCACAACATTGACACATCATCAAATGTTGTTTTGGATGTGATATGAAATAAACAAGGTTTTAAAATTATTGTCATGTTGTTATGTGAAATATTTCTTATGATATCAATCCCTATATTTGTAGGCATTTAATTTGTTGAGTTCATATTCTTTTAATACGAATTAAAAACATTTCAATCATTTTGCATTGTTATATGATAATATTGTATAAATGAATAACTTGTTTCCATGCTTCATATTGCATTTAACCCTAAATTACTAAAAGAAAAATTCCATCATATAGTTTTCAATGTGCCTTAACACCTTCATAAATAAACTATTTTAAGCTTTTTTAAATCAAGTTTTGAATGTCAATGATTGCAAACTATTATTTTCAATTTTACCCATCGTTTGAATGACATTTGAAATGCCATGTGCATATTATAGGTTGCCATGTTTCATTAAAAACAACATGCATGTAAATGTAGTTGCAATAAGGGAATTTTTTGTTTCAAGTTTGAATATACCATAAAAGGTGAACTCTACATGCAATAAACTGTTGGTTCCAATTTTTATTTTTATTTTTTAAGCCCTTGAACAATAGTTATGAAATGTTGAAATAAATCCATCCTTTTAATTAATCTTATCAAACATGTAAAATTATCCCTACTTCCATTGAGTTTGTTCAAATAGTTACCATACATATTATTCAAAACAAAAGGAAAATGGTGAGAATTTAATGAAAGGAATAATAAATAATCATTGTTGAATGGAAGTTGCCACAAATGCCATTTTTATGACATTGAAAATAATTTGAATGTGAATACAATTTCAAAAGAAAACAAAACCAATTCTACTAATTTCAAACTATATTACATTTATGCATAATTCCTAATGGTGTTATATCAATGGTAGCTTGGTATATGTTTGGACAATAAACGAATAAGTTATGAATGTTGTTGAAGACTCCATTTAAATGATTGTATCAAATTGAATGCCTCATAGGTGGCAACTCACATTTACCAATGCCTCTTCCCATGCAAAGTTTTGGAAATCCAACTTCATGAAATTGTGAGATCCATTAAAATATCACAAAAGGTTTTTGTTTGTTTGTGATTACACCATACACTAACCGTCTTAAATCATGGGCCCTATGCTATGCTTTTGGTATCACCAAAAAACTTTCAATAACGCAATGTGCTTATTTAACAATTTTCATACCAATAGAACAAAACTTATTGAATCTATACAATATTTGTCTACGAAAATTAGTTAAAATTTGAAAATTGACTTTGTTATAATCATTCTAAGATGACACCCACTTCAACCAAAACAATATTAACCTTGGTGACCTTATAGGAGGTTTAGTTTATACTTGGCCATTACCACAAAGGTTTGAGCTAATTTTAATGCAATCACAATGAAAATAATCATGATGCTACCCATTATATCATTTAACAAAAAAATTCCTTTGTCATGAACACTCCATATTGGATTTAGAAAATTGCGATTTTATTGATTTCATGCATGAATAGTAATATTTTTCTATTAGCATTTTCAGCTATTCTTTGAAACATTTTATTTTTTATTTTTTTGTAAATATAATATAACACATACCAAAATCACTTCTAGATTTAAGGTCATGTCATAAAAGTTGTATGCTTACTATTTTAAATATTATGAAGATTAAAAATATTTTTAAACAATAACAATTACACTTAATAATTTGATTTAAGAACATTTATTGTCATCATACATTATAAATTTTTTAATGTTTTAATTTATACATAAATACATTACTTTTAATATATCAAAACTAATCAAATCCGATTTACTTCTAAGAAGCACATTTGAAACATAATAATTTAATTTAATATGTATTTAAAATTAGCACCTAAATTATTGGATTCAAGTTAGATTTCTACATTTTCAAAACAATATCTTTACATTCATACCATTTCACAAAGTGTTATTTGTGAACGTAGTTTCATCTTGCTTTGAATAAAAAACTTCACAAGTCATACCTTTTCCTTAAATATCTTGATAAACATCCTCTTAAATTTTGATATATCAATTACAACAAAATTTCCAAAGTTTGATTGTTAAAAATTTAAGAAAAAATAACCACTAATCTTTTAGAAGCATGGGTATTAACCATTTTATGAAACATCGGAAAATTTCAAGAGTGTCTTTAAAAGGCACCTTACCTCAATCAATAACCATCCTAGAAAAGAAAAAAGGTATTAACAATAGGAAGGAAATTATGCCTATTGATAGGCATATCCACTTTTCAAAAATAGTTGTAAATTCCCACCCACTTCTCATGGCTCATGGTCTATGTATGTTTATGTATAGAGGATCGACATGGCAATAAGGTATTCACTTGGTGGAAAGCATGGGAAACAAATAATATTTCCTATTCGTCATGGTCTACATATGGTTATGTATAGAGGAACGGTAGGGCAATAAGTTATTTGCTTGGTGGAAAGCATGGGAAACAAACAATAATTCCTATTAGTCATGCTTTACATATGGTTATGTATAGAGGAATGATAGGGCAATAAGTTATTTGCTTGGTGGAAGGCATGGGAAACAAGCAATAACATGAGTTCCCTATGTCGTTAAACAAATGAATGTTCTACCTTTCCCTTACATAAACAAAGGACGCAAGGAATGTGCCACAACCCTATCTATTAATAGGAGGAACATTGCATGTAAACAATCCAACCTTTTAAAACCCTATCTTTCTACAAAATGAAAACAAGTGAATTCATCAATATTTTATGGATATTTTGTAGTCCAATGGATGAAACCATAAAGATTATCTCATACATGTGTCAAAGTAATCAACTAACATTGGTTGGGTGTCACCTTGGGTACATCAAACAATTGTGAAAAAAAACGATCATTCATTTTTTTGCAACATTAAATCAAAAGGTTGAAGTTCTTGTGTTCTTGTGAATTTCACCCAAGTTAACACCCTTTTGCAAAAGATAACATTAGATTGAACCATGGAAGGTGAAAACATGCTAAAGTACACAATTAAATGTCCTTCATTTAAAATGGAATAAAAAATGAGATTGTTTCGGCCAAATAAAAATAAAATATTTTAAAATTTCATTTGAAACCTTGGTGCTTTCTATTGGGTTTATATTAAGTTGAATAAAAAATTGAGAAATTTTGGAATAATAAAAGTCATGAACAAATACTTTTGAATTTCACTAGTCAATATGGTGTTCAAAATTAATTTTTCATTCAAATTTTTGATGAAATAGATTTTTATGATGTTATAATAGAAAGATCACTATATATTCAAAAGAAGGAAAATAAATAAAATTTACTTTCTTTTTGGTAGAATATATTTGATACATATTTGATACAAATGTTCAATACGAAAAATAGGCTTCAAAAGCTACTTACATTTCAAAAAGACTATTTGAAACATATTTCTAGAATGTAAAATTAAGAAATTAGCTCATAATAATGAAGAAGTATTTTTGAATCATTTAAGTAAAAATGTTAAATATATGAAAAAATTTAAATGGGTTTTGAACCTCCTTTTGGTTAGTTTGACAAGTAGATTGCCAAGGTAATTAAATTGTATACTTTACCATGTTTTCACCTTGGAACTAGTAATTTGCCAAATAATGAATTGTGAAAAAACATTTTTAACACAAAGTCAAATCCTTTAAATAAGTAAGATGAATTTTTTTAAAATTATTAAATAGGCTAAAATTTGTAATTAAGTATTTATTTTAGTTAGTTGTTGAACTTGATACTTATGCAAATGACCTTATGTAAATGTAATGTAAAACTTTGTACATATAAAGAACCTTTAACAGTGGGGACTGTGTAGCATATACGTGGAATTGAATTTGGTTTTTAAATTGAACCTAAAGTTTTTTTAGTTTGAAAAAATGGGTTCAAACCAAAATCAAAAGGTTCAAAAATTAGAAAAAACTAAGATCAACCCACACCCAAATAACTTCCAAATAAAATAAAATGTCAAAATTCAAATTGGAGGTTTGCAAAAAAAAAAAAAACAAACAAACAAAAATTACATAACATTGGTTGAAATGTATTTATCATAAAGGCCATGAAGTCACATTTGTGGTCCTAGTTATAAATGTCATTTCACATGCAGTTTTGGTGTTTTCTATCACTATAGTTGTTATGCACAAATTTTTTTATAACATCAATAATGATGGACAATGGTTTTTGTGACTATAATAAGAGTGATTGTTTTCAATGATACAATAGATTCAATTTATGTTGTTAAATCATGTAGTAGAAATTGATTGAATTATACTTGAAGACTTTTGTAGAATATTTTTAAAAATCAATTTGCATTTTCAATTGACTAATTATGTTGCATCATTCCAAGTTCATCATCTCTCATGACTTGGTTTGCATGTATTATTAAAGGCCAATGTTACTTTACAATGAATTGCTCATTTGTTCATTGTTAACAACTTAGTCGTTTTGTGTATTATTGTTGTGAGCCAACCACATCCCATTGTACTTGGTAAGGTGCCTTCCAAGAATTGGGGCTCACTTTATTGGCTCACCAAATTCATAATTAGGTGGGAAGGTGAGCAAAATGAATTATACTTGACATAATACACTATGCGATGGTATTCATGTGGATTTTCATAATGTTCAAATGAATTTGCCTATTGGTCATGTGGATTTTCCAAAATGGTTTTGTAAATAAATAATAGGTTTTCCCACATGCCCATTGCCCAAGTATGACATGAACCCCTCCACTTTACCCCTCCATTCTTTATGAATAATGGGTCATTTTACATGTACCCATAATTCTAGAACTTCATAAGTTTTTCTTCAAAGAATGGCCATGTTTTTGTTATCAATTGCCAAATTTTCAACTACCCACCACATTGGTATGATATTGCCCAACATTATTTTGACACACATAGATTATATATTTAGATAAAGTATAATGATTTCCTAAAGCATTATGGAACTCAAAGCTTTAAAATGATTACAATCATTTTGATGTTTAGATGTTGAGTTTTTGGAATGTGAAATAATTATTAAATTTGATTAATTAACCATACAAATGTAAAGTCAAATAAGTCATGATGATGTTCCAAAACTTTCACCTCCATTAGAATAGATGGCTCCACATGATTAATTCATTTGTACATGTAATGGTGTAGGAAGACAAGTAATCTTGAACTTCTTTTAAAAACATTTAAAGTGTAATACATTCATATAAATGTTCTTCAAATTTGATATATAAATAGCAACAAATCAAGAGTTTAATTTTTGAAAACTCTAATTGGGTTGGTTCAAATTTTCAATATATCTAACTTGCCCTTTTGAAAACTATTTATCACCGAAGCTTAGAAACACATGTATGGTATTTAGTCGAATTTGACTATTTCCCATTTAGGCATATACTAATTTTACCAATGCAAGTATACATCATTATAAATACAACCATCCCAAGTGGAAATAACATACACCTTATGATTGTAAAATTATGAACATTCAACACATATTGAATCCATGCATTAAATAAAGAAGGCACATGCCATTATATTTACATCAGTCTTATGGAGATTTATAAATAAATTTAATTCAAACAACCTCATTTACTTTTCACCTAATATTTTATATTTCTTAACAATGTAAAAATGCAATCAAACTCAAATTGCTCATGCATGAAATAATAAAGACTGCACAAAATTGAACTAAATATTTGAGGGAAATGGAATATCAAATCATTCACCTTGTTCTCTTTCTATAGTCTTAAAATGCAAAACACTTAAACTAACTTTAAGTTAGTAGTTATATTATGTACGTGTGCTTAACCACTATTATGTACCATAAGGTCCAAGCTACTTTGTAAGGTTAAGGTGTTATATACTCAAGTGAATGCCAACCCTAGTAGTAAACCCTTTCCATTATAACCATTTCTTTTAACCGTGTGGTAATTTAGACCATAATGATAAAATACCAAACCTCACAAAGAAAGCCTCTTGAACAAGGACACGACCACTTTTCTACATTATAGGATTGAATGTAAGAGGAAAGAACCCCTAATATTGTAAAAACATTTTGTAAAATAGTTGGGAAACTGTCATAATATATTGGGAAGGCATCTTTTTCAATGTGGTACCTTTTACATACAATACCAAGGAAACATATGTCTACTATCAATTTGGATATTTGAATACCATATTGAATACTCCTATTATGCTATTATCAAACACAAACATTATAGAAACCAATGCCAAGGGCCATTATCAATATTAGATTGGTATTGGAAATCTAATAAGTTTTGGTGTTATTTGTGTAATTGATTACAAAATCATGGAATGACAATAACAAGCATATGGATGCTTTGAAACTATGGGTATGTGTAAAATGAAAAATTGCACACACCTAGGCTTTTTCTCACAAAATGGCCATGTTTTGGTATTGGCCACCAAAATTTCAACAATATACCATATTCATATGATATTGCCCATAATATTTGTATAAATATAAACTATAAATTTCTATAATCTATATCAATTTCCTAAGCCATGATGTACCCAAAACATAAAGGTGAATGTGGTTTTGCAATGTAGATGCAAGTTTTTGAGGCTAAAATTAAGTAATCACACAAATGTTAACCTAGATAAGTTAGCATGATGATCCATAACCCGTGTACCATTTTAAAAAAAATCCAATGACAATGATTCGTTGAAACTTATTTCGATGAAATAACTTAAAATTTTGTAAGTCATGCCATTGAATAAATCCTCATTTGGATGGTTCCAAACAAGAATTTGTTTAGTCAATTCCCAAGTAAAGAGAGATGGAAAGGTGTTTTTCCAGATTTGTGTATCTTCAAAGTTTTTTTTTTTTTGTTTTGCCAACAATATAGTTCCTAGAAAAATTTCAATATATTCTATAAAAAAAAACTCAATGTGGACATATAATGGGATATTTAACTTCTATCCAAATGGTAGTGGAATGCATGGACACATCAACATAAGTTTGGGGGATTGGTGATATTTTTGCGGTTTGTTGAATGATTGAATTTTTATTGAGAAAAATATAATTGAAAATCTTTATAGGAGAAGAAAAACCTTTTATTTGACATTATAGATGTAGTTAAAATCAACAACTTTAACTTGTGCCATTGGGCCAATTGAATGAATTTGGAAAGGGAAATGGTACACCTTTTTCAGTCTAAGTTTGGAATGTACATTTTCAATTTAAATTGAAATCACGTCTCAAAATTCAGTATCTCCCACACTTTACATCTAAAAATTATTCATTGCTGAACTTTCCCATGAGCATCAAGGACTTTCCAACAATACCAAAAGTGCACCTCACTTTCCATACAATTTTTTGAGTTTAAATTTAAAAAAAAAAATTATTTCACAAAAATTATTCAATATCCAATAAATTTTATACCATAGGTCTAAACATTACAAAATCGCTTTAGTGTGCCCTTACTTGTCAAAGGCTTTTCAAGAGTACCAAGAATGCAATGGGGCTTTATGGATTTTGAAATTTTTGCATGACATACAAAAGGAAACAAACAACCAAACTTCCTTGATAGATTGATGCCATTTTTAATGATACCTATATAAAAAAATTCCTATTTTCAATAGGAACACAAACAAGTTTTGAGCACAATCACACATAACGAAATGTTTGTGTTTAGTCCAAAGCACCACTAAAATCAAGTTTCATTAACTACAAACATCACAAAAAACTTGGAAATGTACATTAAAGTTATCCTCAAAAATAATAAAACTCAAGAACATCATCCTAGATTTCATTGAAATTGAGGTCAACAATCAAAATGTAGATGGGAATGCCCAAAAGGAAAATAATAAAGGAGGAAATTCAAATTTCCTTTTCAACTTAGGATGATTTGAAATTCGTCATGTTTTTTGTATTTTGTTTGTGTCTACCTAGATGCCTACCTAAAGAGAAATTTAGGGATTACACAAAGCCTATTTAGGAATGTAACTAGGGATTTCTTAAGTTAGGGAAGACCTAAAGATTATGCAAAGGGCTATTTCAATCACACTGAATCTAACATAAGTTAATTTTTACTTTAGGCCAAATCATAATTTAAGAAGGGGCTATATAATTAGCCCTACTTAGAGAGCTACCTAGGGGTTATCCAAGGAAACACCTAAGGATTTACTTAGGTTATGCGATACTTGAGAATTATTCAAGGGGATACTTAAGGATTATATAGGAAACATCTAGGGATTTGTTTAAATTATGAGAAACTTAAAGGTTACATAGGGTCAACCCATGCCATTTAGAGATTATTTAGATGTTAGATTCCTAGGGCTTTATGTAGGTTATGGGATACCTAGAAAGGTTACTTAGGGGCTACATATAACCTAAATATGGGGCTGATTAAGGATTTTTTAAATCAGAAGGTAGTTAATGGTTATTTAAGGGGCAACTTAAGGTTAATTCATAATGTAAGAGTGGGCTATGTTAGAGACTACCTAGGGGAGACATGTAGGAGCCTACTTAGCTTATGGGATATCTAAAGTTTACATAGAGCCTACTTATGGGACTAGTTAGGGATTCTTAGGTTAGGGAGTACCTAAAGGTTTTTAAAAAGGCTAACTAAAGCCTACCTATGAGCTATCTAGGATAAAAGCTATAAAAAACTTATATCAAAGGTTACATAAAGATTATTTAGGGTGTTACATAGGGACTATCTAAAGACTTAAGTGATACCTAAAAACTAGGTAAAATTTTATTTAAGGTTTACATAGAAACTTATGAATTAAGTTTGGTTAGCCTTTAGGTAGTCCTTATGTAGCCTATATATAAACCCTATCAAATGCAAGAGTAGTCTTTAATAGGTCCTATCGTAGTGCAAAAGGTCTTAATTATGCCAAGTAGTTTTTAACATAAATAGTCCCTTTAATAGTTCCATAGATAGATCATAGGTAACTTTTAGTTAAGTTTTAACCTAATTATCCCTTACCCTAGATAGCCCTTAAATCTATAGAACAATATCCTAGGTAGATTAGCATATGGTTAGAATAGATTTTATTGTGACCACTCGGGATGTTCATCTTTAGTTTAGAGAAGTGATCCTCATTCACTTTGGTGAATTTTATGCAAAACTCAAAAGAAATGATGAGTGGGTGCAATTAGGCCCAAAGTGAGAATTATTTATGAATAATTTTATTACACTCAATTCTTTTTACCAGCAAATGAAATTAAAGGTCAAAAAAGAAAAAGAATTGAGTTTTTTGGAGCTATTCAATCATAAATAAAAGAATCATGCCCAATTTTTATATTTGGTCCCAGCAGGTAGCTGAAAATATAGATGGACACTTATATATTTCATTTTACTTTCATACCTCGTTTCCAATGGAGGACCATCACTTGGGTTAGATCACAAAATTGACTAAAAGAACATAAATTGTTACTAAAGCATCCCCTTTCTTGTATGATATCTTCAATCCAACAAAACATTTGTTGCATCCCACGTGGGCCACAACAACTACAAGAGGTTTCATGTCTATGATCCTAGGCTACTCAAGGTCCACTTGCCAACCATTGATGTCAAACTTGAATGGATTCCCTTGTGTAGGTTGAATGTCTTCAAAGCAAAGTAAAAACATTGGAAGTATATAGCTTCTTCAGCAAGAAACCTCCGTCAATCTTTGGGCAAGAACTTAGAATTCCTTTCTAGACCTAGATGTGACTAGTTAATTTATTTATATTTCTGAAAAGGCCAAAAAAATCCCTAAAATATTTTTCTGGGTGTTTCTTAAAAGCCAAAAAAAACTCGCCAAGTTGTGAAAATTTTGCCAAAAAAAGGCAAAAAAAACTAACCATCACGAACATGGCTATACTTACAAACACTTGTAATTAAAGTTATCTGGAAAGTTACCCTCTCTTTCACCCCCTATCCCCTCTGCTTTTACACCCTATCCCCTCTTTCAAGTGGTATTGGGCAAATTTTATTAAATCTCAGTATAAAATGCTGAAACTCAGCATTTAATGCACAAGGTTTTAGAGTAATTATCGTAGTTGTACAGGTGGAGAGTGAAAGTATATGCAGGAGGAGCAGTGGAGGCGCTCAGGAAGAAGGCAAGAGGGGGATGAAACTCAGTTTACGACCGAAATTGGTGGAAAAACTAGTTTGGGTCCTTTGAAAAATTTCATTCCCAGTTACGCATTTGATGGCCTATTATGCCAAAACTGGCCGTTCTCGCCCCCTAATCGCTTCACTTTATGGATAACTTTATTCTGGAAACAGTTTTTATTATGCAAATAGTTTTGAGGACATTTTATGACAATTTTCAAAGTTCCAAGAAAATTAGAGAAATCTCATCCTTGTTGACATGTTCTTTTCACTATTCATAATTTTTTTTTCAAATAATTTTTTTTTGTGAAAGAAAATGTTGAATGGTCAAAAAATATTATTATTTTTTAAAATAATTTTTTGAAACTAGTTAATCATTTCACACATATGTGTTGAAGCTGCAACATTTGCATGTGCAATCCACAAGGGAATAGGGATTTACTCATATCAAATGTTTTAAAACCCTATTTGCATCCATTGACATGCTTTTCCAAAGTGGTTCAATTTATTGGGAATTGTCGTTGATCAAAACATGCTTTTTCATTTTACACCAAATGAATAAATCCCTAAGAGAAAGATGGTTTAGGACCTTTTATTATGCTTAAACCTTTCATACTTTTTTCCTTTTTCCTCTTTCCCCCCACCCCTCTTTTTTCTTTCCGAAAAGAGATGGTGAAATTCCTCCACAAAGAAAAAAGAAAAAAGAAAAAAGAAAAGAAAAATCTAATCGAAAGATAAAATATTTTTTTAATTAAAACCTATAACAAATTTGGATTTAATATATTCTTGGCAAAGTGGCCTAAATTTATTTTATATTAACAGGGTTCTATGGTCACATTGCATTCCAAAGACCAGGTGACCCTGATAAGCTTAGGGTGATCGGTGGAATCTCTCTTGAGTGACAATTACATAGTTTGTCACATTGCATTTCAAAGACGAGGTGACCCTAACAAGGTTAGGGCGATGGGTGGAGTCTCTCTTGAGTGAGAATTACTATAGTTTGTCACATGCATTTTGAAGAACAGGTGACCCTGACAAGCTTAGGGCGATGGGTAGAATCTCTCTTGAGTGAGAATTACTATAGTTTGTCACATGGATTTTGAAGACGAGGTGACCCTAACAAGCTTAGGGCGATGGGTGGAATCTCTCTTCAGTGAGAATTACTATAGTTTGTCACATGCATTTCAAAGATGAGGTGACCCTAACAAGCTTAGGGTGATGGGTGGAATCTCTCTTGAGTGAGAATTACTATGGTTCATCACATGCATTTTGGAGACCAGGTTAACCTCACGAGCTCAGGGTGACGAGTAGAATCTCCCTTGAGTGAGAATTACTATGGTTTGTCACATTCATTTTGGAGACCAGGTTACCCTCACAAGCTCAGGGTGATGGGTAGAATCTCTCTTTAGTGAGAATTACTATAGTTTGTCACATGGATTTCAAAGACGAGGTGACCCTAACAAGCTTAGGGCGATGGGTGGAATCTCTCTTGAGTGAGAATTACTATGGTTCATCACATGCATTTTGGAGACCAGGTTACCCTCACGAGCTTAGGGTGACGGGTAGAATCTCCCTTGAGTAAGAATTACTATGGTTCATCACATGCATTTTGGAGACCAGGTTAACCTCACGAGCTCAGGGTGACGGGTAGAATCTCTCTTGAGTGAGAATTACTATGGTTCGTCACATGCATTTTGGAGACCAGGTTACCCTAACAAGCTTAGGGTGAAGGGTAGAATCTCTCTTGAGTGAAAATTACTATGGTTCATCACAAGGCTTAGGGTTTTCTTTTGTAGTGTAGGTAATAGAGTGTCCTTTCATGTATTTTCTTCGTACAAGGGGTGGAAGAGAAATAATGGAAGCCAATTGCAAGCAATGAGCTTCAATTGTTGGTTTTCATGAGCCAAAATGGATGGAATCATTATGATGGGTTGGTGGGGGGAGGAGGGTGGGGAGCTTTTGTGTAGAGTGTAGCCATGGGTGTGGAGCCCTTATCAGTTACGGGGGCCCGCATGAGGGTGAGCCCAATACTGGTAACACATGGTGTAACGCCCCCTCTTGGACCTTTTTTTCGTCACACCCGATGGCTACCCACTTGATATCATGGGAGAAAAGGATGTGCAAAAAGGGGGGTGGGCGCGTCTCAAAAACCAAAATGCTTGCCAATAGCGTACCCACTATGTATCACCAGAAAAAAAATGAAACACAAGAAAAAAGGGCACATTTCAAAAGAAAATACGCACCATATTCATTTTTGAAGCATGTCCGTTTTGCAAAGAACAAAGTCCTCTGTATAAAAGGGCCTCCAAATACACTAAAACTTCTCCATGAGGACTTTAGGATCTAAGGTAAAAGCCCTAAGGTAAGGGCATACCCAAAATAAGGGCCTTAAGAAGAGATAGTAGCCAAGTCTGGTCACACATTTTGGGAATGTCTTGCACCCATGGCTTCATGTGAGGGATCATATGCCTACTACTATTTAGGAGTGCGAAAGGCCTTACGCTTACTTAAACACTTACATAAGGAGATGTAAGGTCTCTCATACTAAGGCCCACTTTACACTAGGAGTCAGGGGCGATGTTCAACCCAACCCAAATCAAGTATTCCTATTGGTGCAAAAGTTGAAATTGGCCCCCAAGAGGGCTTTCCACACTGAGTCAAGGCTGAAATATAGAAAAAATCCTTTCAATTTGCCCCAAGCTACTAATAAACGCTGAGCTTTAGGACTTTGTATTGGCCCCAAGGCTGAAAATTAAAAAAGGACACTATGAAATTTGGGAAGCCAATTTGGAACCCTTGGGGGCCAAACAACAAGCCAAAAATGCTCAAAGTTGGTCCCAAGTTTTTCCGGTCCTTGACTCCTAGTGTTATTAATTGGGCCTAAATAATAGGCCTAAGGTCCCTCCTCTTTGTAGGAGGCATATATATATACACTTACACACAACTTTTGTAAATTTCAAGGTTTATTTCAAGATGGGTTAGCCTATGGTTTTCTTGAAAAGAAAAAAGAAAAAAAATAAAGGTTTGAAAGTACCTTGTCTTTGTGGGGGGGGGGGGGGGGGGGGGGAGGCTTCTCATCTTGGTGACAATAAAAAGTGGAGGTGCCAAAGATACAAAGGACTTTTTTCTTTTTGCGGAAAAGAATGGGCCCAAGTCGTCCATGTTGTGAGAAATTAAAAATAAATTTGAAGTTGCCATATTTATGATTTATGATTTATTAATTATTATTATTATTATTATTATTTTGGAACAAATGGTAAGAATCGAAGTGGTCATATTTTAGACAATAAGTCGTGAATATATATAAGAGGAATCCAAGTTTTTTTTTTCGACTTTTTGATATTTAGCTTTGGCTAATGAGCCGTCTTGGCGCATGATGATGGCCAACCCACCTACCTCACAAATTTAAATAGGAAAACCCTACCCACCTACCAGCATAAAGTGTAGCGATAAGGTTTCTGGCGCTGAGAACTGGTCGGGCAGGCCGGGCAGCAGAAGGGCGTGGGAGATAGCGGTGCTTGCTTGCGCGCGCACGAGAGAGTATATAGTCCGGCATCGCAGATTTGCAATTCGTTTTGGATCTGCTCTCCTCTCTTTCTCTTATTCGATCCTCATCTGCCTCTCTCCTCCTCTTCCTCTGCTGCTCTCTTTGCTTCCTGGATTCGATCAAGTTCTCTTTTGCGGATTCCGGTGACTTGGAGCTGTGTGGATTATTTTACTTTTCTCCTCCCCCCCCTTCTGAGATTCGTTGAGCTTTCTTCTTCGGTTGGAGATTTCCTCTGTTCTTCTACCGTCGATTCCATTGGAGCTCGAGGCCTGCCGTTGCGTCCGTCTCGTGCGCCGTTTGAGTCCACCTGGAGTTTCGTCTGCTTTTGGAGCGATTTGTTTTTCAATTGAGTAAGTGATATAGTCTCCGGCTTTGTTGTGTCTGCGGATTTGAATCAGGGGTTTTTATTTATTTATCTTAGTTTGAGGTCGGTTGAGCCTTTTGGTTTTGGTGCGTTTTCCTCTCTGGAGCTGGTCTGGTCGGAGCTTGATTTAGTGTCTGTGGTTGGACGGTGCGTTCGTGTGTGAGCTTGTGGTATTGATTACGTTTTTATACGCGTGGATTTTTGGAGCTTGTTGCTGATCTAGTCAGGTGTCTGGGTCTTTTTAACAGGAGAATGCACGCCTCAAACCTCCTAAAGGCGGTGTTAAAGCCGCAGGCTCCTTCCTCCGGGGAGAAGTCGACGTCGGTGACAACATGCGCAGTCATACCGTCGACCAAGATCTCGACGAAGAAAGTGGCGAAGAAAGGAAAGGTGTCAACCGAGACGCCGCCTGTAAAGATGACCTGTTTATGTGCACCAACAAAGCATGCCGGATCTTTTCGCTGCCGTTTTCATCGGTCACAGACACAGCTCGGTGCAAGCCCTGTTCCGTCATCAAGCCCTCCGAAAACGAAAGATGTTGAAACCGTCGTAAGCGTCACTGAGTCAAGGATGTGCTCGATCATGCCAGAGATGATTCTAAAGCCCGTCGTGTCCCTTCCCGCTCCCCCACCGAATTCCATGGCCAGGAGTCCACGAAGAGGAACAAGCAGACTCAACCGGATGGTCGTCGCTTCACACTGTGACGAGACCGAGGTTTTGAATCGCATCATCGACGAGTAAGTGCTGATCCTACTCGCAAAACCTACCAGAGTTTTTCTCTCTTTCTTTCTTTCGTTCTCTCGCAAGCCAACATGATGTAGAACTACAACTATTCTTTCCCCCTGAGTCTAGTCTCAATCTCAGGCAACAGCTTTGTTTGTATCTGCAAGGTTGGCAGTATAGATCGGCGATTTTCTGATACTGTTGAATCTTCTGTAATGCAGGGAGCAATTGAAGCCAGTGAAGAAGATGGCCACAGGTACAGGATTCAGCTTCTCTTCTGCAGAGCGACCAAGGTCCTTGGTGTTTTCAATGGTCCAGAATGGCCATGAGAGAACTGAGATTTGTTGATGAGGCGACCTCATGCTAGTACACACTTCTCCAGATGTAAAAAATAAATTTTGGCCTGGTAATCTGTAAGTAGGTTTATGCCAGTTCCTGGCATACGAGTTTGGGGTTCTGTATAGAGAGGTATTGAGTTGTTTACGAGGAGAAATGGGCACACTTGCTTCTCGGGCTCTGTTATTGTTGGTTACTACCATTTCCAGATTTATCTGAAATAGTAGGAGGTATTGGGAGTTGATCTTCTTTCAATAGGAAGACATTGAAACTATGTCAATTCTATAAGATCTGCTATGATCATGTAGTTTGACTCTCGAGATCTCGACTTGGATTTGTTTCCAAGAATTGAAACTCCATGAGGTGAGCTTCATTCTCCACCACCTTTTAGGCATGATCTCTTTAGCACCAACATGGGTGTTGTTATGTCTTGGGAGCTCTCTGGTTATGTTATACACATGGTTGCTTCTTGGCAGTGATGTGTATGGCATGTTGCAAAGGTGGTTGATAAAAAAAATTTGTGTGCCATTTTTGCACACTGTACAACTTGATGGCAATCTGCACAACAGATGTAAGTGGGCTTTCTGTCATGATCTCTCTCTGTGCACTACCCTCTGCAAGTTCCTCCATGGCAAAGGTGCATGATGCTTGTACAAATGGGGTTTTTCTTGAGCATGATGAAACCCGTATGTAGCATCTGGAACAAGGAAAAACCTGTCCCTGTCCGATTGGGAAGGTTCATATCTGTTCTCCGCACCCAAACAATTCTCAGCATGACTCACACACTCTGTTGGGTGTTTGGAAACCAGTTGAGATTAATACATCTGTGCAGCCCTGCTTGATTTTGGAAGCACATGTTCCTTGTTTTGTGTATCTGTGTACAACTCCTGTTTCTTGGTGTATTATCGGGTTTGCACTTTGTCCCAATCCAAGACATGGGTGTAATCTTCCCATCCATTAGGGCTGATTGTTTGAGCTATGTTTCATTCATGAGGGCTGTCGATGAAAGCCCTCATGCTTGGATTTTGCAATCATTTATTTCATGTGAAGTATGTATTACAGAATAGTGTTTGTTCTGTGAAGTGTGTTGTTTTGCCTGTGTTCATTCAGAGTTGTGTTGTGTTGAAACATGTGAAGGTCATATATGTTCACTGTTGTGTGCCTTATATTTGTTACAGAGTGGTTTGAGAGTGGTTGATTGAAGTGTTTTCAGGTGTGTTTTCATTCTCTGGTGATTCTTTTGCATTAAATCCTGCAACTGTTCAATTTTCTGATTTCTGTTTTGTTTATGATCTTGCAGGGCTTCTTCTGGAGGTTGGATGTGTGGTGGAATCTGGATGCTTCTGTGGATGTTAAAATGGTTACATGGAGATGGGACAGGAATTTTATCTTCCCAGTTCTTGTGCTCTCATATCTGTCTGTCACTGCAGATCTGTTTTGAACATCAGCAATTGATGTGGGTGTACACATAGCCAGTAAGTATCTCCATCATCTTCCCTCTGCTTTGGCCACTGCCGGAGCTTCCTTTCGTTGAAGATCTATCTGCAAAATGGGCAGACGGCATGGTTCAAGTCCATGCAAGATCAAAATCATCTTTATCTGTCTGGGCCAATCCATTCTTGGGCTCATGTTTATACACTTGCTCACATCCTGTAGATATAAAATGTTATCCTTGTTAAAGTTCTACTTTTTCTAAAACATGAATTTTAGGGTTTTCTCTCTCCTTTGCATATTGTTCTAGCCTGAGATCCTCCAAAAGAAGAAACCTGTGAAACTCTGCTGCAGACCATCTGACTACAAGTGATATTTGCAGTACTACTGATTGTGGTCAGATTCTTGTCCAGATCAACTCTGCAAATTTTTGTTTCTGCAGGCAATGCGGAACTGATGCGGAGGATGGAGATGACAAGAGAAAGAGATGCAGCACTGCTTCCAGGAGGGAAAATGAGTTTTCATTGTCCAGGATAGAGAACTGTATTGTTCCAATCCATCTTGAGCTCAGGAAATACAACAATCAAGATGCAGTTTAGAATGTCTGGTACATGCTCAGTGATGTATTGTAGCAACGTATCTTCTTTTGTTGGATTTTTCAATTTCTTCATTAAGTATTTCACCACTCAATCTTCAAGCTTGGGACTAGACAAAGTTTTCTCCGGTGTTTTGCCTCCATGAGGGGATGACAAATCTGTTCAAGACAATAATTTTCATGCTGCCATCCAGATCATTGCTCATAATGTGGGCTTGCTTACAAAGAATAGACAGAAGGCAAGAATGTGTGTCTAAAGCAAATTCTGAAAGTCAAAATGAAAGTTCAAGAATTGCATTCCAAGTGTTGACAGATGATTGACATTAAGAAGAATGCAAAATGCGCTGAGACGGTAATTGAAAGAACCTTTTGAAGGTGTTGTAGAAAATTCTTTTTTCTGTTCTCATGGTCAGGAAGGTTGATGAGGTCCAGGCTTCTTGGTGCAAGGGATGCAGAATTTGTTCTTAGGAATCATGGCAGTATGAGGTTGATCAGGCGAGGGCACCTTGGAATTCCACAAGGAAGATCACACTCTGGATGGGTTAGCAGCAGCAACAGAACAAGCTGAATTGTCTCTTCGAACAACGGAAAGTCATCAGGGTTGCTGCAATCCAAGACATCCCAATTGGTAGAGGGAACAAAGCTTGAATTGTGTTATGTGAACAATGGGTTTTCAGCAGCCAGGCTGTCTGTTGCTGTTGTTTGTTGCGTCAATGCGTCCATCTAGATGCTTCAGCTGAGCATCACAATTGGCAACTTAGCCAACCGGAGTGAGCACCAGATGTACACTCAGACCCAAATTTCTGAAGATTCAAAGCATTAAGGACATTTGTTTCACCTAGTGGTTGGTAATAATAGGGAAAAAGAAGAGAGACAAGAATGAAATGATAGCTCAAGCAAGACAAAATTGGAAAGGGATCTCTGTTTCCGCAACCATACTAGTCATTTGGTTTGAGCTTGGAAGGCGCAGCTGGTGGGGAGAATATCACAACATATATAGTTCGATACAATTCTACAGTTGGAAGGCAAGAAGATATCAAGTTTGTGCTGCCAACTTGTGGGTTTAACATGCAAGAACACCCCTCCAATCCACCCAGCAAGTGAACTTCCTGATTATCTGAAAATTGAATTTCCAACTCTGAACTATTAATGAACTATGCGACAAACTATGAGAGGCAGAAATGGGTGGTCAAGAAACACTTTTGGTGGCACAGAGAGGAAGTGGGGACACTGTATGCTACTTATATAAGGATCAGATGATATGCATTCTTTCTTTCAAGGATGTGAGGAGATGATTCCACTTCTTGAGCCATGGATGGCTATTCTGAAAGTTGTTTGAAAGATATGTTACATTATCCAGGAGAAGGTCATGAATGCTGCATCACTTAACTTTTGAGGCTCTATTGTTTTGGGCAAGTATTTGGTAGAAATGTTGTCGGTGATAAATAATGACAGCTTCCACACCACATTTTCTTCACAATTATGTCAGGTACACAAAGATAATGTTTGAGGGAGCTTTCTTTATGTCAGCTTCCACACCACATTTTCTTCACAATTATGTCAGGTACACAAAGATAATGTTTGAGGGAGCTTTCTTTATGTCGTCTGAAGCTATCCTGTCAGTTAGGAGACAAACAGAATTTTAGGAGGATGAAGAACTGCATCAAAAGAATGCAGTGGAGATTGGCAGATTGTTCAAGAGAAAGCCACTGCTCAGGTTGCCAAAGTTCCAGTCTTAAGAGACAGAATGGAGATCCAGAGGGAGCTCAGAGAAGAAGATAGCAGTTTAAATAGATTCCCTCTGAGCATGAATGTGGGATCCAGGGACAGCAGAATGCAAAGGAACTAGAAACACAAGTTTCTAAACTAGACTTGGCTCAAGCATTAAACGTCCAATCTATTTTCTCCTTGGAAGACTCCTGCATATACACACCAGCTGACTCTTTGCTTGTTTTTCTCTCTTTGGGTTTTGCAAATGATTTATAGCTTTGAAGAAAACTCCCATCTCTTGCAAAGAACATCTAACGTTGTGATGTTTCATACCTTGCAAAATTTTGATAGAAGTGTGTGACACCAATGTTTGCATACCCAAGGACTCAGAGAGGGATTCTCTCTCCCCCTAAATGGGTCTTCAATGCTTGAGCACTCAAATGCAAACACAAAGAAGCAATTGGAAGCAAACATCAACAACTTATTTGCCATGGTGTCAACAGCATGGGTGAAATTTTGCATTGCCCTTTCAGACATCTCAGTGCACCACACTTTGTGGTGATGGCCAAGGTGAAAGGGTTCCTCATGAGGTCCTTTGTGGGGATGACAGCAGAGAAAGGGTCTCTGTTGGGGCCCTTGGTGGGAATGGGCTATAGGTGCAAGGGGCTTTCATGAGGCCCTCTGTGGGAATGGGCTATATGAGCAAGGGGGATGATTTATAGGCATAATGGTCTTTCTTGAGGCCCTTTCTGGGGATGGATTATATGAACAGGGGCTTCCTTGAGGTCCTTTGTGGGGATGGGTTTTGTGAACAAGGGTCTTTCTTGGGGCCCTTTGTGGGAATGGGTTACAGGAGCAAGGGTCCTTTCTTAAGGCCCTTGGTGGGGATCAGTCATAAGAGCAAGGGCCTTTCTTGAGGCCCTTTGTGGGGATGGGTTATAGGAGCGAGGGTCCTATCTTGAGGCCCTTTGTGGGGATGGGTTCAAGGTGCAAGGGTTTTCTTGAGGTCCATTATGGGGATGTAAAGGCAAAAGGGGTCTTTCTTGAGGCCTTTCTTGGTTTTGAGGTACCCATGGTGAGGCTGAGTAGACCACTAATAGTTTGAGAAGGGGTCAAGTGAGACCTATTTCCTGCTGAAAACATCCCTTCAATGCTGTGACAGCCTGGGTGAGACCTTTCAAAAATATGTATGGTCTTTTATGGTCTACTCGGGACCTTATGAAACATTGGTGGTACTCTGAAGTATTATATTATGACATAATTGTACTCAATTAAGCAAACTTGGTTGGGTTCTTTGCATTTAGAAACCATGTTTGGTACATTGGACAAGGCCACATTCCCCCCAAAAAATACCCATTTTGTTTTTGGAAGGGGAGAGAGGAAGAAATACCTCTGATTCCCAATGTCATTCCTACTCATCAGAAACCGCTACTTCGGCCTATCTACGATCGGTTGTATCATTAAATAATCTTTAAAATAGTGAAATGAATTTTTGTGAAAATATGAAGCTCAGGTGTTGAAAACCATTCATTATTATTGCAAACTAAAGTCTGAATAATTTTAGACCTCATATCACCATATCATAGTAGATAATTGATAAAAAGAATTTCAAATTTATAAAAACGAATTAATTTTTGAAAAATAAAAAAAATTGTTTTGTCCATGTGAAATTGACCCTAGGCTATTATTGCAAAGTTCATGCCAAAATGTTCATTTGAGCTTTGGTTCAAGGGTTGTAAGTTATACAATAGCAATGGTGTAAACTTTGTCAATCAAAGTCATGACACTTGTAATCTCTGGTTAATATTTCATAATCATTTCATAATAACTATCCAAAAGAAACTTTTCCTACCACTCAACCATACCATGGCCCTTGATGTTCCTAGGGTTAGCTATTTATTGTTTTCAAGAAAGACTACATGATTTTAAATATTAACATGAGCACATCAAATTAATGATTTTTCTGGTGGTGATTTTTTTTATAAAAATTGTGAAAAATATTATGAGAAGAATTTTTTTTTAAGTATATATATTTCCAGCAAAAATTCACCAATTTTGTTCAATCAAAATTGATTTTTTTGTGGGCATCAAACCCACATTTTGTTTTGTCTTGGTAAATAGTTGATTGGTTCTTAGGATATTGAAATATCATTTTAAAACATCCCATGTGAATTCACTGTTGTACCTTAAATTTCAATACACCAATATATCCTCCATAACCACAATCAAAAATCTTCTTCAGTATTTTAAAACAAGGAATTAATGAAGCACATGAATGTGATTGAATCCATTCTGAAGCAACATCACAAATTTCCCATGAATTTGTAATGTTTACAATTATTTACTTTTTTATTTTAGGGATTCCATGATCTTTGATTTGATTTAATTTTGAGTGTACCCGCAACCCTTAAATTTTGATACACCGATTTTCGATACAATTGGAATTTGTCTTTTAAGTCGCACTAAATCCATTCAAATCCCAAAAACATCATCAAACCTTGGAGAAGGAAACCTGCTTTTAATTCTCACCAAGTTTAGACCCATATAGTTGAATCAATGGGTCCCAAAAGGATTTATTGGGACATTTACCCATTCTTGGAATAGCATTTTTGGCACCCACTTAAAAATGAAATGTGCACTGAAATGTCTAGACCGTATAATTTTCCACATTTTTTGTTCATAAATTGATACTATGTAGTATGATGCATGGTTATAAATTTGTTTGATGCTCCTCCTTGGAATTCAAAGATCCCAAAAAGTTAAAATTTGCACCTTCCATTGGTAAAGCATGAATTGTTACAAATTGAACATTAGTTCTTGGTGATCATCATATATGACCTGATTATCTCTGCAGTTCTGCATGAATTGACCCTGACAATCTCTACAGTTCTGCATGAATTTCAATCATCACGGGGGTGGTCTTCATCATCTACTACAAATGTATGCACATCATTATTCACTTCGATCCAGGTGCAACACAACTGTTTCTTCACACCCCTTTCCTTCTTCTGCTTTTCAACATTCTCACAAGAGATGATGCCTATTGCCAGCAGCAGCATAATAACCTGCAGCACTTTCAGGCTCCAATTCAAAGAACCTGAATCTTCTCCCATCTCCACATTACCATGAACTCTGCAAGCACAGAGCAAAACCTTCCTCACAGCCACATCTGGTTTACAGGGCATTACCTTGATCAAATTCTCTGCCTCCTTTAGATGGCCAGCATGTCCAAGAAGGTCAACCACGCAGGTATAATGTTCTGCTTTTGCAGAAATCATTTAGTCTCTGAAGCATAACAGTTCATGCCTTCATTGACCAAACCAGTGGCTACAAGCTAACAGAACACAAACAAAAAGTGATAGTATTTGGATGTACACACATCTATTCCCGCACATCTGTTCAAAATGTTAAAGAGCTTCCTTACCATGCCCATGAATGGCACATCCTCGACATATGGCAGTCCAAGTGACCATGTCTTGAGATGGCATTTTATATGAAATACTTTCCAAGCATCTTCAATGCTCCCACAGAAAAGCTGCTGAGGGGGTTTATTTGCCTTTTTCCATAACCCTTTGGTCTACCTTCAAATTAGGGGAAGGGATAGTCTAACCATGATTCGTTATCCCTTTGAATTAGGGGTCGTATTTTTACTGTGGACTTTAACTTGGTACATGACCATCAATTGTGACCATTGCTTGTCTTGGAGTTACACCTGCCTGATTGACTACTTGTGATTTACTGAAATTTCATGTTTTAGAATATTGTGTGAGAATTTATGCTAATGAAGAATAGTCGTAACCATTCTCTTCCATGACAACAAAATTATGCTGGTTAGAAATTGCTGGCTATTTAACGTCAATAACACTAGGTCACATATGAATTCAGAAATTGGAACACCATCGGATGAAGAAAGCCTGCAGTTGGTCTTCTGTACAAGAAGAAGAAGTTTATTCTTGGATTGTTAGCTACCTCATCTTTTCAACTTATGGTTCAGCATATAATTTGAAGGTCATTATGTCGCATGTAGAAATTGAACAGATTTGTGCCCACTGCTTCAGCTTGTGCTTGAAACAGATGCAACTGCTGCAAATCAAGTTCAGATATTGTGAGAGATTATATTTCCAACAGTTGGAACTTCTGGTATGTATATCTGAATGTAAAAATTTTAACAAGTAGATGCTGTACTGAAAAAAAGCTAGAGTATAGAAATTTCAAATGTGCAGTACTTGACATGATGTCAAAGTGTTGTGTTGCGAGGAATCCCAGAAATGTTGCACATACATATGACAGCAAATACAAATGACAAAGCAACCAACAATCACAAAGAGGTTTTTTGTTGACTGGTGATCCTTGTCAGTTTTTTATTTTTATTGTAGAGATCCAAATGCTTAAAACATAAGTGTCTACTAGGAGACAACATATAAACAATCAAGAGTGCTAAGATCGCAACTCTGAAGACAGTTTGCACCACTGTTAACATAATCCTGGCCAACTTATCGAGCCACAGTTACTCTCCTAACCCGTTGATCACACCAAATTATAACAGAGCTGAAAACTAGAAAAATCACCCTATTATCTCTCATCAAATTGAAGGAAAAAACATTCATTTCCTCATGTGAGGCATCTCTCACATGACCATATATATTGTTTCTACTCTTTGCTCGTTCCAGCAGGGTTTTTGTACATGTAGACTAACTCCTTCACCACACGCTTCAAGCTGCCTTTATTCTTCATCATCAAACGACGGTTGAGCTCCTTGTCATTGAAGCCCATCTCCTCCAGCTCTTCAAGTTTGGGAGCCCACTCAGCAGACGCGACCAAATCATCAAGTGTGCGTTGCATGTCATTATTGTTTGCTTTCAACAATTCCATATTCCAACTTTTGTCTTTGAAACCCATGCCTTCCAGGGCTGCCGATATTGCTGTTTCATCAGGAATTTCAACCATAGAGAAACTCCCAAGCTCACTGGCAGCTTCTTCTACTCCACCTTTCTGTTCCTTTCCTACATCATCCACAGTCGTCACAGGTGCAGCAACCTCTGTGGTTGCCTCAGGTTCATCGACGGCTTTCTCGGCTTCAATCTGTTGTTCCGGTGCAACTTGATTTGGTTCAACAACTTCAACATCCTTATTATCGACCGAAGGTGCCGCCGACGGCACCTGGTTCTCGATCATGTCTGGTATGACACTGTCAACCTCCGGCTGTGCCTGTACTGCATCAGTTGCAACGACCTGATCTGTTGCAAGCTCTTCCGACTTTTCTACCTGCTTCTTGTCACTTTCTTGAGCATTTTCTCCGGCCTCCACCAATGATTCTGCTACCTGTGGGGAATCCTCATTTTTTGGAATCACCTGAATTAGAACCCACACACGATGACCAAATTTCGCTCCAAACGGTGCCACTAAACGCCAGTAAGACACATAACGTCCAGATTTCATCGGGGCGACAAGATCCACCGAAGCTTCCACTTCCTCTTCTGGACCTAATCCTTCCTCTGGCAACTCAAGAGTAGTTCCATTCACGGATCCCAGTTCATCACCACCGACATGCACCAGTTGGGTGTCCTTGGGCCAAGGGACAGAACCGCTGTTACGCAGCCGCCAGATTTTTGTGAAAGACGTCCCGGGTGCAAGTTCCGTTCCATCAAAGATTGTGACATCCTGTACAAATCGAGCATCCAACTTGGTGGCGGCACCAGATTCGCAAGCAAATCGTCCGGAATGGCAGACTGGCTTGCCCGCAATGGAGCCATGACCACCAGGACGTGCTCCTCGCATGGCGAATAGTGGTCTACCCCTGCAGTAAGGGCCATTCCATGGAAATCCTCCCACGCGGCGTTCAGAAACTGATGGAAAATTGCGAGGACGGAACATTGGTCGCTCGATACGAGTGTAATCATCGTCAGCAGATTCCGTCTTTTGGAAGCAAGCTTGACACAAGTCGAAATCAAATTTCTTGTTGGACTTAAAACGAGGCCCAACAATCGGAAACATGTTGCATGAATCGCACTGAACGCCGACATGATGCACTTGATTAACATCCTCCGCGTCAGATGCAGCCGTGGTGACATCCGCAGAAGCTGCTGCCGGCGGGTTGCCGGCGTTTCCTGCACTTGTCACTCCCGGATCAGCCGAAGGAGCGACGTCGGGAGAGGGTGTAAGAGCTTCCATCTGCACTTCAGGGAAGTTCCAGAATCGAGGCCCCCAACCTCCGAAACCACCGCCTTGGCCACGACCCTTGGAAATGCCGCGTCCGCGAAAACCAGCAGGACCTGGGTTTGGCGTAGGAGCTGCGGTCACAGCCAAGCTGGTGACATGCAAACGGAGGGGATTGAGGCCTTGAACAGCACAAGCATCGTACAAGTCTTCATCACCTGCCAATGTGATCACATCATTGTCCTTGTCCGTGTACTTCACAACAATCTCCGACGACGACGGGATCTTGAACATGGTCCGAATGCTCTCCTCCAGTTCACCAAAAGATATCGCAGGGCATGGTGGGTAACCACCTTCCTTCTGCGGTACTGTCATCCGACGAAGAACCTCTTCATACTTGATCTTCAACACAAACGTTGCCATAGCTTCGTTGTCTTAAAACTAGAAATGGAAATACAAATTACTCGCTACGAAGTATAACTTTATAGATCAGAGACCGCGTTCCGATGAGCCGCGACTCGAGATCACGTAATTATTACCAAGTACTAAAAACTGGACCCAATTCTGTGCCAATTTCGCCTCGATCGTCGCCGAAACCGCAACCGCAATCGATAACTAAAGAGGAAAAACAAAGAGGGGCAACAAAGGGCCCGATAGCTTGAATCTGGTATGCAAAGAGACTTAGAAAAAAGCTGATCAGAAGTGCGTTCCTGTAAGCCGCACTGTAAGCAAGTAAGCAAGCGAGAGAAACTCGAGAATACATTGACAGAAGATGTGAAGTCGTTTATATAGCGAGATTTCTTGATGGACGGCGAGAACGAGGACATTCCGTAGCTTCCAAGGGAAGGCCAACGTCTCTTCCACGGTAGCTCCGCCGACCTTTTCTCGATAGTTCCTTCCACCGACCAATAGTCCAACTCCGGTCGGCGAACGAAAATTGAGGAATGGAAGCGTACAGGAGTGCGTCCGTCCGAAGGTCGGAAATTATTGGCAACCTTCCCAAGCTTATTAGTTCGGTAGTGATGGCTTGTTTCGCCGCTTTCTCTCGTGGTTGCTAGAACGTTCTCGTTAGGGATTACACCGCCCTTCGCACTCTAGTTCCGCAGTGACACATGCGGCCGTTTTCTCTACTGGTCGCTAGAACTTTCTCGTTCCTTCAGGAGGTTTTAATTTCTTTCTAAATTAGGGCAGGTTGCCACTGATATCTTCATGTGGACGGATGGCATGGCGTATTTGCTACGCGTCACAGGAGTGGATTGAGGTGCGTCACAAGAGGGGTCTGAGGTGCGTCATTTGCGGTGACGATTTTTCTTTGCTGTGTGTCTGAACATCCCAAAAAGAAATCCCCATTCTTTACCAAGTGTTTTTCTTTTAAAAATCCCCATCAGTACACCATAGATGCATTCATCCTTACAAAACCACGTAGCTCTTCTTCTGAAGCATATGCAGGTATGGGTACATAGACTTCGTCTGATTATCATATCTGTGTCACTGAAATTCCAAGTTGAGTAACTATGGATTCTGGAAAGAGTGTACAGAATCATTTCATCTAACTATCAAATCTCCAAATTCGCAATCTCAGGCACCCTGTATAATCAATGAATAAGAAACTTATTTATGCAGAGATGACCACTTTTTATTTCATATTGTGGAAATTCAAAGGTACAGTCGCTAATAATGAATTGCTGCAAAACCAAAAAAAATTTAAGGCTACCAAACTGCAGAAAAGTTTGCTCCAGTTCGCACATTAGATTGGATATGGAGAAAGTTCAGCTATGACATTTTTGTTGGATATGTTCTCTCTGCAGCTTGGGGCATTCAGAGGAGTGATAGCAACCATCGTTTAATGTGGGTGCAATAACAAGGTCTTAGAGAATGCATCAATTACTTGATAAAAATATCTGTTTTCTCTAGTCCTAGAAACAATCATATTTGATGACTCTGATAACTGGTGGCCATCAGCTCAGCCATATTCCCAGGAACAGGTTACATGAGAGCTTACATTTAATTACACATGCAGCTCCACCCACTGAAGGGTGACACACACGTGTCAAGGGCCTGAACTATGTTCTTCTGCATTGGCACCAAGGCCCTGTTAGTCAAAACATCTCCTGTGTCCATTCCAGGATGCAGAAGAATTGTCCCTGAGCCAGCCACAAGGGATTCATATACTATTTGCTCAGTTGCTGTCCTGTTGTTCTTTGATCCATTGAAACCTTTCCTTTTCATGTCATATGAGGTGCAAAACAAATCTTGCAACCTGCTTGCTTCGCATCAATGTTATCATGTTCATCTGGTGAACCTTTGGCATTCCCTAGTATCCCACTACTACCCTCATTGAATCATCCCTTGATGCACCTCATCCTCCTTCAACATCCCAGCCAGTCATTGTAATCGAAACACAGGATACCTGCGAAACCCACAATCCTTGCTGTTATCCATGAATGTTCTCCATCATCATTTTTCTTATTTTCATGACTTGATATAAGTCAAATGTTATCAGCTACAGAGCTAATGGCCCCACCATAGTTCATAAAAATGCCACCAACCAGCTGTATTCTTGGTGGAAAAATGACAGAGCTTTTACAGGAGATGAAGAAAGGTTATCAATCAGAAGCTGATCTCTTTTCATACGATGGACTTCAGGCGTGTCTTAGGGTTTAGGGTTTTAAGGGTGGTCCATCAGGTGATGAAAGGGCATCCAGTAATCTTTCGTGAACTTCGGCTACTTTCTAAGACCTTATTGACTGAACTCGTTCTGTATCTTATAACAGGCAGCAAAGAGAGGGCCAGGTCCATGACTCTGGACTTTAGCAGCATCAGAAGCACAGGGTTCACCATCCACAGTCAAACCTCATCTCCACGTTACAGTTTTTAGTTCTGAAGGTATCACCATCCACGATGTTGCCAACAGACCTCTCTAGTTCTTCACTGCTAGTGCGTCAAGGCTGGCAATACCTCCAAAAGGTCTTCTGGACAAAGATGGAACCTTAGTCTGTAGATTCCATGTCCACATGTTACCACTTTCTTCTTCCTGAAACAGGGCTTGGACCCGTGAACTTCGTTGGCAGCTCTGTTGGACTTAAATCCCTTGCCTATTGACTCTTGTCATTGCCTCTTCGCATGAGAAGGAATGAAGATGTTGCTTTGTTTCTTGCTTGAAGAACTGCAAGCACCCCTTTTACTCCTTGACCCTCAAGAGTCTGTGGTTAACTTTCTTAAAAGCCCTGTACGTATAAACTTGAAGCTCATTGTGCCTAGCAACAAATGTGAGTTCTCTTCCATACTGACTGTTTCAGTGCTCACACATAGGCTTTCATGAATGCACGGCCTTCCCATTTAGTGGTCTTACATTGGGCTTCAAACAGCAAACCTTTCTCAAGAAGCACATCTCCCGCATGTGGACTTCCCATTCAGCTACAAGGGCCAAATTGCCTTACCATCATCTCCATTTCCAGCTTTAATTTCAGTATTGTCACATAAAGATTAATGAAAAGGCTACCGAATGGGCCATTTCCCAAGCCATCACATCTTCCAGTTGGAATCTCAGCCTTGTCACGAATACACAAAAGAACACGATATTGCCTTCGCCAAATCCAGTTGCCCAAGACTGGTCAAAAGCTAATGAAGATCACATATGAGTTAGCGAGAGATTGCACCCAGGAGGACCGCAAGGCAGAGGGAAGTACAGGCATATTACATTCAGGAAAACCCCCCTACTAGACTGTCCACAAATTTCCATCTCACATCAAACCTTACACCTTATCGAGGCTATAGAACACTATTCTCCACAAACAACATCCTACAACTGCGAGCTTGCAACCGACTGGGAGAACACTACGGTAATGCCCCCTTGAACCATCAAGGAAACAGGTAGAAGTAAGCAAACAAAAGACACATGTTCATACAACGCACCGGACAGACTAGATAGCAAATACCAGTGAAACATCCTCCACCTTTCCACTGAAGTACTCACTAAGCGATGACTTTTACTAAGCGATGCCCTCAAAGCCATTTTTGGTATTTTGGTACATTCTTTCCGCATGTGCCTTCGGCACTCAGAGAAATATTTTGCATCATTGGGCAAGCACTCAAATCAGACTAAGCAACATGCTAAAAGAAATGAGCATTGATCAGAAAAGTACCAAAAGCCCTTCCCACAAGCTAGATACAAAACAAAAAGTCAAGCAGCGGCAAACGGAAAACCACGAATCATTTTGTGCACCTCAAGGGAAATCCCAAAAAAAATCCACAAAACACCAAGAAGAAAGAACGGCTACAGACGCTTCAGAGGCCTCTCTATAGCAACGAGACCACCAAACAGCTATGGAAAAAGAAAGGCACCAACAAGGGGCATTACTAATACATCAATGAGGGGCAGAAGTAACAATAATCAAGGAAATACCCCATTACCAGCACAACCTTGCAACTAAGCGATTGAGAATTGCACAATGTGTTGGAAACTCTGATAAAATAGAGTCATCCAAAGGCGTTAGCAGCGAACCCTAGCTACTCGAGAAACATTGTAGAAATTAGACGCACTCACAGTGGCATGCAGTGTTTATACTCTGGGTTTAGGGTTCTCTTTAGGGTTAGGTTTTGGACCAGGCCCCGCCAGCAGCCACAGGAAATAGTTAGTTCCTTAGAAGTGGAAATTTCTGTACCGTATGAACCTCACCTAAACCCTTATCTATTTTTACTTTCCTATCTTGTCTATAGCCAAATTTGGCTACTTTTTCTTCAGTAGGATCACCACTCTGGCTAAACTACAAACTTGAAAAAAAGGCACTGAGCTGCTGCTAGAGGCAGGAATGTTAGTAGCTAGCTGCTCACACACATCCTCCAATGTCCATAGACAGATCACATTTAAGTTAGTAGTTTCACATGTCTGCAGAATCAAAGTGGTTTGTTTGCAAAAACTGACACAGATATGCTGCTGCGGGCAGTGGGTTTTCTGGTTTATAGTTCAGGTTTCAGAGTGAAGCTCTGCTTTTGGAGATGGACAAATTTTCAAGGATTTAAGATCTGACCTTATTTATGCAAGTGTTTCTGCCATCATTTACCCAACTGAATAGAAAAATGTATCAGCTATCTCTCTCTTCAAAATTGGAACTTGTTTCCATCACAATGCTCATCTACTGTTGTACAAAAACTGCACAAAACACACCACAATGCTAAATAATGTTGTACAAAAACTACACAAAAAGTCACTGACTTTGCATTGCACAATGCACAAGCGAGATCTGGTCAGTACATTTTCAATCAGACCACTGCCAGTGTCTCATGTAAGGAAAATGGAGTCATCATATATGAAATTGTTATATAAGCAAGATCAGTGTCAGATTTGTCTTTGGAAGGGAGATCAGTCTTACATTATAGATCTGTGTTTGTCAAGTAGGAGGAGGCCTTGAGGACTGTACAAAAATACTGACTAGGTCATGACTTCCAAGCCAATTCTAGTTTTGCAGTTTCAAGTACCACATGCTGGAGAGGATGCACTTGTTTATAGTCCCTGCCAATACCAGCACATGACACATGCCATGGGGTTGGTTCCCTTCTTAGGCTCTTGAGTTCATTAGTAGGTGGTTACTTACCTCATCTGTGACACAGTGTTCCAATAAGTTACAAACCTTAAAACACCAACCTTGGACTTTGATGAGCAGATCCTGTAAGCCACCAGAATAACTTCTACTTGTCATAGTTGTCAATCTTGATAGGTGTGATATCATCTGCCACTTGGAAGCCTCCAATCAAACGCGCAAAGAAGACCATCTCTTGTTCCAGAGTATTGCGGATATTTTCAGCCTGTAGCTCAACCAAACAATCAACAGCACTTCTGATCAGACAATGCCAAGTATGGATTAAGGTGTGGGAGGGAGAGAAAGAGAATGAAAGAAGATTTTCAAGAGATTTGAAGAGTTTCATCTGTGTCCACCAGCGATGACACCAAAGAATCAATTTACCAAACCAAATAGTTGAAAAAATCAAAATAACAAACCACTCATAAGGTGCCCCTAGGAAGAGGGCAAGAGATGCAGTTATCAAACCCCAGAAAGAAAAAATCAAGAAAAGAATGGATGGAATGAGGCCCTCAGAGAAGACTATGAAGAATGACTTTCATTCTGCAGCCTTTGGCCATTGGCCTAAGGTTTTTGGACAGGGCAAGGGGTGGAAGCCAACATTATGGTGGCCACTCAATTGACAACGCACTCTCTCCCAGACTTCCATTATGCAGCTCCATATCATCTCTGTGGAGTTCCTGACAACCTTTGCACACACATTCTTGGCTCTGTGGTCTATACAGAAGATGTAACTTTGGTCTGTGTCATTGGCTTGCCATGGAAAAAGGCTGGAGCATTGACCTTGAAAATCTGGCGCACACAGGTGCAGGGACTACTACATTCAAAGAAATGCACAAGACTGAGGCAGTGCATGAGACATAGGCACTATCCCCTTTCTGTGCACAATTCAGACAGAGCAAGAAGCAAGAGAATGTGTGGGAGACCTTCCGAAAACCATGTTGCTCGCCCTCATACTCAATCAGTGCAACAGGAATCCCTTTGGCTTTGACTGCTTTATAAATCAAGCGTGCTTGGTTTGGTGGGACCACCTGCATGTACCATATTTCCCCTCCACCTTGTTAAACATATGTCCACTGTCTATGGCCCAAGTTGCAAGATAATAAAGTTTACTATGTGAAGAGCTTTGGCCAGGCTATTACCCTGCTTCAAAAGCACATAAGAAGCTCTAGGAAACATGGAATGGAAACTGACTTTGAAAAGAAAGTAAGGAAAGAATCATACTTTATCTTCCAGCCCCTGAAAGACAATCACAGGGCAAGACAGCCTATCAAGGAAGTTGATAGGTGACCTATCATAGAGCTTTTTCCCCTTATCCGTGGATCCTGAAGAGCAAGCATACCCACATCTGTGAGAAAGACCTTAGCCATTATGCAAAACAAACATTGCTCAAACTGAGTCTGGTAACAGCTTATTGTCTTCAATGAGAATCAGATCACTCTAGTTATGTCACACGTTCACATAAGTAAAAGAGACTATGATGTAACTTATCTGGTAGCATCTTATTCTCTTTAATTCTCCATTCCTATTTCTTATGAGCCCAATTCTCACTCTGCTTGCTCATTCTTGAGCCTTTTTACGAACACTCAGAATAATCATGCTTGCTCAATCTCTTTATTCTCTTTTAGTGAGGATTGCAGACAGTAATTGGTAGGCATACCAATGAGGGAATCCAAGTAACGAGACTCAAACTTGTGAGTCTCTGTCTCAAACACTGTCAAATCACCTATCTGCAGAATTCCATCAACACCCCAAAACAATCTGAATCAGTTTCTCGGAATTAGTATGGAACACAAGTACAGTCAACAATAGAGAATCAACATATGCCTCCACTTCCCACTCTTCTTTCATTGTTCAGCATTCGGTCTCATAACTCCTTCAGCTGATTTTTTTTCATAGATGTTGAGAACTTCATAAGTCAGAATGAACAGAATTAAGAGGTGACCTAACAAAAAGGCTATAGAGAAATCTGATCCAACAACATATCAGCAGTCAAGAAAGACAGAAAGCAATATAATCAAAAGAAAGAAAAGAAAAAGGGTGAACTAACCCTTGAAACCAGAGAAAAGACATGAGCAGTTTGAACAACAGTGATAGTCACTCACATATTCAGTGACCTCCACGATGAAAAGTGAGAAATAGCAAGGTGAGCAGAAAATTACCCCAAATAGAGTTGCACCAGCTGTGAAGGTGTCAGAGAACACAAGGGCTGCCATGGTAGTATAACCACCTGCTGACCGGCCATCTATGCATAACCGTTTGGCATCAACCTCCCCTGCATTCACCTGCAAAGCCTCTCACAGCTTTGGATGTTCTGAGTTTTGACCTGACTAAGAATGTGGATGCATAGTAGAAAGAACCAGAATGACTAATCTAAAAAAGATCATCTTGTAGATGTGTAATTTACAGCTAAACAGCAAGTCTTTGTATATCAAATGGATAATCAAACTGTTGAAGAAGGGAACAATCCTGTCATCAAGGGCCCCTAAATGTACTTTCTGTGTGATGAATATAATCACATGAGTATACATAAAACTGTGTACCAGATACTCCGCACAGCTGCAGCAGTCGTTCACATCCACAATGCCCCATTCACCATAGAGTCTCTCACGGAATTCCCTGCCATAGCCTGTAGCCCCAGTGTTCAAGCCAGGAGAAGCTGCAACAAGAGAAATTAAAGAAGACAAGGTGATAGAGAAAGAAAGAGTACCTGTGCTTCCTCCATAGTTAACATCAGCAAAAGCCCAACCTCGACTTGTCCAGTACTGAATAGCAAGATCAAGGGTTGTTTTTGCTTCACTTGTCGGACCTCCTGAATATCAATGACATTGGAAGAATGAAAATCAATTGAGACAGTTTGCTTTCCCTACTTGTTATGGGAATTGTAGATCACCATCTAGACAAACATCTACATGTTAGTATGAAGTAAACTCTATGGAAGGTGGCCACAAGAAAATCAACTGACTCACTCAAGACAATAGCCAGCAATTGTGACAAATCCACCATCACAAATACAGGTCCTATACAGATCAAATGATTGAAGTGCATCAGACAGCTCTGACATACCATGGCTCCTCACAAGTAGTGGTGGTTTTTCTCCATTTGGACCATCAAAGTCCCCATTGGAAGGAGGATAGAAATTGGCAAACGCTGTCTGCCCAGCAACCTTGGTTGGGAACTCAATTACTTTGGGGGTGCTAAAGTATGGCTTGTATTGTGCTGTATCAAGACCAAGTGATGACCAGATAATAGACTCTTCACTAGTTGCCCTCCCACCTTCTGTTAAGCTTATCTGTAACCAACATTCATCATCAGTCACAATCCATTGCAGTGGAGAGCAGTATGCATTGGCCACATCAAGGGGGTGGAGAACAAGAGAATAAGGTGCACTGGGAGAAAGGTGTGCACCTTCGCTAGAGACATAGCATCAACTGCAGAGCCTCCAGTCAGGTATATATTGTTGCCCTTTGCAAACTGCACAGTCAGGTTGTCATGAGAAAATGCTTCACTAACAAGACTATATCGCTTATATGAGCAGAAACTAGTGACCTGGTTGATTGTAGAATGGAGGTGGTAAATGTGCTCAATTGTGTGCTCACTATTTCTATGTTTTCATGGGCATTCCCCAGGATTGGGGGAATAGACTTCACTTTTTGAGAGTAAGATTCAGTTCCACAACCTATTACTGAAACCCTACCACAAATCCAGAAAATTTGAGAATTGTAGCAGCACATACAACCCAACTGTGACATAGGGAGTAGAGTTACTCTATGTAAATTCCAGTGAATGTTGAGTTTGTGGTATTGGTTGAATCGCTCTTACCAAGCCATAGATATCTGTGAAAGATGTTTTCACTGTTGACAAGGTGAGAGATGAGGGATCAAGTATTGCCAGATGTGATACACCTCGTTGCCTGAACACAAGAGTTGAAAAGCGAATATGGGCATGAGTAGAAAGCAGAAACAAAACCAACTGGCAGTATCCCACAGTGTACATGAATGATGTAGATCCTCCATGAGCAACAATGGACATTTTACCTGTATGTGCAGACAATCTGATATGCAGACTCAACACCACTCAACTGGGTGAAGGCAAATGATGAGTTGCCAAATATCCAAGCAGGTCTGGTGAATTCAGCTTCCAATGGATAAAGTGCCTCAAGCTTCCTACCCTTGCCACCCTGAAATCCAGAGAGAAGTCTTTCAGAGCAGAAAAAGATACAAAGTGATATCACAAACAGAAGCCTCAAGTTCCTTGGTCTTGAAATGTCCACAGTGAGTTGTTTTAAGCCAACGGCAAAAGCCTCTTGTAAGCAGAATCAGTTTAGACAGTCCCCTGAATGCTCTAAGCTGATTGCTTGCAATAGAACCTCAGATCCTTACAGACACAAATACAGATGCTGTCACATGCTGTGTTAATGGTCTGATAGCTAGCAACAAGGTGCCAGCAAGTACAAATCTAAAACCCTAAAACCTTCCAGCACAAATCATCTGTGTAAAGGAAACAATACCCAGCGATAAAGATTCCAGAAACCGCCATCTCTGTCTGACACGAAGATCAGCTCACCTGCAGTCATAAATGCATTGAAACTGTTGAGCCATGAATCTGGACTAATCACATTAACAACAATGAGAAAAAAGTGGACGTAAGAACCCATGCTTCTTGAAGTTTTATTATGATAGGACTAGGAATGTCAAGGCTATCCCAACTACCTCTGCCACATGAGCCCATATGCACTTACCTTGGGGTGACCACCTTGGCTCTGTTGGGGCCTCCACAATGCCTTTGTCACCTCCAGCCACACATATTGGATCTGTAATTTCCCTGATCAAGCCACTCTAGGATCAAAAGCTGAATAGCCACTGAAGTGATGCTTTCCTTAACTCTCCTGTTTCCAACTTGTATGAACACTTTAATTTCTCATTTTAATCAATTGTTTTCAGTCCAAGGATACACAACAGTTATTCCTAGAGGAAATGGCAGTGTCAACAGAGACTGATGGGCAAAAAGGGGGCACTTAGTACACTTACCCAGAGTCTGAGACTTCGCCAACCCACACAGAGGTTTGGTCCCATGGCATATTTGGGTGAGACCACTCCACCCAAGCAAGCTTTTGGCCATCTGGGCTTAGCCTTGGAAACATATAGAAGTCATTGCCCTTCACCAGCACTTTTGGTTCTGCTCCCCTCACCATGTACACCAAATATTATCAGATAGGACCACACTACAGCCATGATCCAGATGAAGACAATTCATATGCAGCCATACATTTCTGTTCCAACATTTACATTTCTGTCATCTGAACACAGGGTCCAGCTTTGGAAAGTGGAATGCCTTACCAGCGTTCGGATCCCCATTGAGCTCCACAGAAACAATCTCATTCACTGCTTCCTTGCCTGCCTGTCGACTATCTGCAGTTCAACAGTGACAAAAATATCAGTCAGGAGCCAATCATAAAGGGGATGTACTATTGGGCAGTTCATGCTGCCTTGATACATCTTTTCTGCTAATCAAAAAAGATGGTGAAGTTCCTAACACAAAAACAGAAGATGTGCTCAAATTGCAAGTGGTTACATAATGGTCACCTTCGCGCACTATGATGTAGCGATCAAACTTCAAATCAAATTCACCATCTGCATATCGCACTGCTCGCCCTTCATAGGCAGGAGTGAGTGGCACCAGTGTGTGGTCTGTCCATATACCCCACCATCCAACATCTGAACTATACCCTTTGTTCATACTTGGAACCCAACAACTAAGATTCCCAGATACATATAACAAAGTACCAATCCATCATATCTGACTGAAACATTGAAGTTTTGATCTCGTTGTATATTTGCTTTCCATAATAAGAGAGAAAATGTCCAGCTTAAGCTCTAGCTTTACCACCAACTAAGGATTGTTTGTAAAGCCGCTGATCTACATAGTTGGAGAAGATGACTGTGTCTCCTTCCATGGTAAAAGCTCCTCCTCCATACTCATGGACAGTTGTGCGCACATTGAAGCCTGCTGGGGTGATGTCAATAGGAGGAGACTCTGCGTCTGCCCCTTCTCTCACCAATACTGCCCGCCTATTCTTACCAGCACCAAATTCACGAAATTCAGCCAGCATCGCATAATTGCCAATTGCCAATTGCTCTACTCTCTATGCTGATATATGTATCTTCATAGTTTTTCAATTGCCCATGAGCTTTTCTCATTTTCTGTTCAACTGAGAAACTAATCATGGAAACCACCTGACACATCTGCTGCTTGCACAAGTCATGCCCCCCATAAACAAAGGTCATAAAGCTCACAAAATCAGAGACAAGAAGAAGAGTATTGAATTTAGTGACAGACCCAAAACAAGAAATGGGTGGAAGCAAACCAAGATTAGGGTATAGTAGATTGAGTGCAAATACCACAGGAACTTGCCTCTTTTTGTACACTGCATGGTTTTGCATTGAGAAGCTGTGAACATGATGAGTGTGATTGTTCAGCAGGAACGCAGAAAAACAAACAGGAATGAATCGTGTGACTAACCCAGATTCTGAAGGCCGGCCCTCAAGCCAGATTAGATGACCCTCTGAGTCCAGAGCTGCCCCAGCCAGGCCTTTGGATGCCCCGGACACAAAGTCTGCTGTCAATGGTGACTTCCAAGCACCGTAGGCCAGCGTCTCTTTTCTCGTCTTACCCATCTCTACAGCAGCCGTGGAGGACAGTGAAGATCTTGTCACAGAGAACTTGTTCGAAGTTTTCAGATCGCACTGCCGCAATTGTCTCCTGGGTGCTGCAGGTTTCACGGCACCAGAAGGAAGGTGAATGCAAAGAGAGGTAGACAACAACAGTTTCCGCAGAAGCGATGGCAGAAGAATGGGAGTGCGTGGCGCGTGCGGTGGTGCGGACCCAAGGCGAGTTACCGAGTGCAGAGATACCACAACACTCTTCATGTGCGACATTGCCCCCTAAAAAAACACGCACCCACGCAAGCACAACGCAAGCACAGTGGCACACCACTCCCTACCGGACAGTGGACACCGCCCACCCAGGCCCACCTGAGTCACTCCTTCATCGGCCCGCACCTTTGTACGAAATGTTCTTCTCTCACACTCTCTCTCTTGCAAGGGAACTAGCAACAATCAACACCTAGAGAACAAATCTGTGAAGCTCCTCTGAATCTTCTGCGTCTCCAAAAGAGATCCACAACTGAAAATGTCTCTTTTCAGCAATGCGCATGCACCACCGCTCTACACGTTTCTCCAATTCACGACAGAATCCAGATCGGGAATTACAAGCGCAACGCTAAAAAAATGCTGTTCACTTCACTCTCTTTCTACAAGATTTTGTGTTGCAATCGGGACATCTTTACCTTAACGGGTATGGGAGATCGTCTGTCCCGCCTCCCGAGACTGCTGCCCTTTTCCGTATTTGCGCGCGTGCGACGTGCCTGCCTGTCTTGTTCGCTGCCTAGTCATGACAGAATGTCAAGGCCTTGAAGTTGCATAGATGGGCAAGAGAAATCAATCATCTTGCTCATTGGCAACAACCTCATTTGCAGCAAATCCCACACAAACAAGAATAACACAAAATTCCTCGTTGTTTACAGGTGAGATTCACACCAAGGTCACTCACTGATTCTTCTTTTGACTGCAGGAAAGAACTCACACACCTGGAAGTCTCTGAATCTTCAGGGGATTTCAAAGCTGTTCAGAGAACATGTACAACTTTGTGGATCAAACAATGTGATTTTCCTCTGATCATGCAAAACATCAGTCAAATGTTCACAAGGACATTACCAGAAGGTGCAATTCTTTCTACAACAACTGGAAAGTAGGTATCTGTGTCATACTGTCTATTCACTTCAATCTGTGAACATGGTATGCATCCAGATAGAAAATCTTAGAACACCCATCCAAGAGTGCTGAGGAGTATCTTGAACATGGCCCATGTCTTGAGGGACTTACCAAGGTGAGAGGAGCTCAAGTTGCACAAAATGTGTGAGCTGAAATGCCTTGAACCTCTGCAATAGAACCTACTATAACACAGAAATTGCAATGCAGGTCTTACTCGTTCTCTCCATGTAGACTTGAATGAGTAAACATCACCTTCACCGGTGAATTGTAATGTTCTTGGACATCTGGATCAATGATCCACTCCTTGTTGCAGAGGTAGAAGCAGGAGCAGAAATAGAACTCCATGGTGCAAGATCAATCTTTGCATTACAATGATACCATTGTGAGAATTGCAACAGCTGCAAAACATCTGCACTGGGAGCTCAACCAAATGGGTATGGGTTACTATCTGTCAGTGGATGACCACATGAGTACTTTCCTCAAGACGAGGAATTGTCACAAACTCTATCATCGCCAGGAGAATCATCACCAAAGGGTATAGATGATCTTCAACCCAAGGAGACAGGAATTGGCTGTGTTCAGCTGTATGACTGCGTGAGTAGTTGGTTGTAGGAAGCCCAGGAAGGGTCATCAGATAATCATCTCATTCTCTAGGACAGGCAGACTTGTACTACAGTGGGAGGCCATGGAACTGGATATATCACCTGTCCTCTGCAGAGGAAGTTTGCAAGAATGTTTCGTGGTTGGCTCTTCCAGATTGCTGCCAATCTGCTGCCTGCAAGCAGCAACAAGGGATGGGCGGTGAAGGATTCACATGGACATGTAAACTGTCTTCAAGCATCAGGCTTGCATGGATTTTGGGGTGACAATTGAGTAGTCTGCAACAGAGCCGTACAAGGGTACATCAATAGTTAGAGGTCTTTGAATTTTCAGCAGTGGTTTGGATGGTGAACTCCATCAAGCATGGTTTTCAGAACTCCAACACTGACCTGAGATCCATAAGGTGATAGAATTGCCTGAAGGCTTTAGAGATTTTGATTCCATTACAGTTTCTTTTCCAAACACCAGAAACCCACCCTTTTTTGTTGTCTTTTTGCAGGAAAAATGTTCTGGTAAACTGTTGACATTGTTCTCCATATAATCCTGCAACATATTCAGAGCTGCAACTTCTACATCACAGGCCAGGTAATTCTTCTCCTCCAGCAGTGGATGCATTTTCATCTAATAATAGTGGGATTCAAAGGTCGATTATGTTGTTCAAATGATCAATTATTCAAAGTCTGATTATGTTGTCAATTATTGATCATTAGTGGGTGTCAAACCGTTTCTTATGTCTTCGAAATCATTGCTTATTATAATCATTTCTAATTTGGAAGGAACCAATGAGTGGAGATCAGCCTCCATATATCTTTGATGCCATTTCTACACTTCAACCACTTATCTTATTGCTTATCTTAAAAGAGTGTAATGAGGGGTAAAATGTAAGGAAACACTCCAAAAGATCATTGCTAATCTAAAAAGCAACCTCCTTTTTGGATCAACACTATTATCATCAGAAAATATTCTAGGCCAACCATGTGTACACCTAACAAACAGTGCCGACTTCCACTTATTCCATTCGAGCTAATCTTTGTTCAGAGAGGCACAGCTTTGACACCCACTTTTATGTTGTATCATCGAGGGTGAAGCTATGAACATCCCAAAATGATTTTGTTGCTTATTTCATGCTTATTTTGCCAATTATTACCCCCATAGTGAATCCATGCAAAAAGTATCACCTTCTCATATGTGCACACAGTATTGTCTAATCTTATGAGAACCACATGGAAACATAGCCTTCCTCCTTCATCAAAACAACTAACTCCTTTGAAACAATACTCACATCTCTTTTCAAAACATCCACCACTATCACACAAGTTCCCTCTCCAGCAAAACACCCAACTTCTTCAAAGCACCCACCTTTCCTTCACAACATTTGAAATTCAAAAGTTGTGCTTTGAATATTTACGGTGATGAAAGGTAAAGGCCCAAAACCTAACCTTGCTTCCATTCATTACTAAAGTCCATTATAATAAGGGTGACAAAGTGTTCAGAAAAATGACCTTTGAACGATCAATTATCCAAAACTCTACTCAATCTAACCAATCCATTGTAAAGCATGAGGCAAAGGTAATCCTGAACTGAAACATATGAAGATTGCAAGTCATAGAAAGGGGAGGGTTCTTATGGCCACTTGTCAGGGGTGAGAGGGATCCTACAGATATGTTCAGATGTAAGATCCCTCCATTCTTCAGTAGTAACTGTAAGTGGATTTCAAGGAGGGATACTGATGGATGTAAGTGCCCAAATACACTAAGAAATTTCTTGGATTGCTTTACAACATTTACTCAAATGCCCAGGAAAGTACAACCTAAGTTCTCAATTTTGCATATCTTGCATAAATCTCTTTAAGTTTTGCCTTCCTATTAGAGGTATCCGACAAGTCATGCTCTCTTTGAGATCTAGCTTGAACCTCTAATCCCTGTTTCTAATCCCTGTTTCATCCCCAATTTCAGACTATCAACTACGGGAGCAAACCCTTTTAATCAAACTGAGTACCAGCTCAGAAGATTTGCAGTCTCTTATTCTGACAAGTATTGATTGAATAAAGAATATGAGCAGGCAATGAAACCAGAGGGCAGGCAAATTCAATCATGGGATGAAACTCCCCTGAGGATAAAATTAGGTTAGGAAACTATTTTAGTTCCCTGTCAATTTCCCTTGTACCATCTTCATCATGTCTTCTCTTTTCATCCCAGTTTCAGCAAAAGTGGGGCACAGTACCCACAGTTTGAGGTCCTTCACTGATAGCTCTAATGTCCAATGGAGTTTGAAAACATAATTTTGAGTCAGTACTATATGCTAGTGTAAAGTGAATGGGGCCATTACTTCAGCATTTTGTGAGCAATTATGCAGGACACAGTTGACAGTTGATGAGAAGTTGCCTTACTCATGAAAACTTATTTTCAATACAACACCATAGAAAAGCTGTAGTGCTCCTGTGGTTAGATGCAGGTCCAAAAGATGGAGACCCCACAACATAGCTATGCATGGAGCTAAAGCAATCCAGAAATCTAATCTGTCATAAATTATGGATCTTAAAGTAACATAAAATTCAACTCTTTTACCAAAAGGTTATGTGGGATGTGCCCTGAAAAGAGGTGTACAGATGGGCTTACAGAATGTGCCAGTTGACTGCATGGTCATCATGTTCAATACACAAAATGAGTAAGAGAACATAAAATCCTACCGATAGAATTCAAAGTCAGTATCTGATTTCTTGACATTAGATCGGTACCCTTTCTCAAAGTCTTTGGGTAAAATAACATAGCGGTTCTTTCGCACCGCCTGCATCCCGGCTTCCTGACAGATTGCTGAAATCTACAACCAATCCCAAAGAAAATAAACCTTGTTAGCAAACAAACACATCTGTTTCATGTTCTAACTAAAGGCCCCAAGTCCTTTTGAAAACTGGAGCAGTCCGGAAAAAGATTTTATGCATCTAGACCCTTCCCTCAACAATACAAGAATGTACTTATCCAACTCGTGGGAGTGAAGGCACAGAAGTGATCCAAGAAAAAGCACTCAACAGAGTAAATTATCAGGCCTCAAAACATCATAAAAGCAAATGCCTAACTTACCATGGCCAATGAATGAAGTATCTGAGGAAAACCACTCACCTCAGCAGCACTGATTTTGTCTGGTCTGGAAACATAGTCTTCCAAGTCTACCTCATCACTCAAGTTCATTTTTGCTGTGCAAACCTGTCATCCATAATCCTCAAGTTCAAATAAGATCAAGCATACTGCTTGTCAAAAATTAACATAATCATCTCAAAGATTTTAGAACAAACCATCTCTAATGTTAATTATCTCTCTCTAAAGCAAATAAGCACTACTTTGTTAGCTTCTGGATCCTGTGAAACTCCCCCTTCATTGGAGACTGATCCCATGTGACATGACCATACACAAAAACAGTTTGTCTTTGTATCTCCATAGATGTTTTCACTACAAGAAAACACAAATCATATTGCTATGCACAGTAACTACCAAAAAAGGATAAATAGTTAAAATTTAGACCTGGAACACAAGGCGCTTTTGTCTCCTATCAGGAAGGGGGAACTCAATCTTCCGATCCAAGCGTCCAGGACGAAGCAATGCTGGGTCAAGGGTATCAGCACGATTGGTGGCCATGATAACCTTCACATTTACTGTTTGATCGAAACCATCCATCTGCAGCAAAGAAGTCACAAAAAGCATTCAACATGAGAAAGGACTAACAGCTTTAAACCCTAAACCTACCTGCTTGACCAACAAGGCTCAACAAAAGCATCAAGCATACACCAACACATTAGAGCTGTAACTTGACAACCTCCAACCAACCTAATAATAACGTTACAATAACTTCAAATCCAACTGTATTTCAGAGGACTCAAAAAAGAGCAGACTAAACCCTCAAAAACAAAGACAAAATTGACGATCTGTTTGAACAATAGATATTGTCCCCCACATGAAAGGTAGTGATCAGCTACCAAAATATCCCCACTGACTTGATCACATACTGGCAGAGGGTGCAGGTCAATCTGATAAATTAGCCAACATACTGAATTTTGTCTATAAGGCCAGCAGCAAAAGGAAGATTATGTCATGACACTGTCCCTAGCTCATCAAAATGTAAAAGAGGAGGAGAACAGAAAGGAGATCAAGAAGGAAGGAGAACACAAAAAGATTAATATCTCCAAAAACCAAAAAAACCAGAAAAGGAAAGAGGACAAGAAGAGAGTGAAAACGAGGACTTTTAGCAGAATGATCTATTGAGCTTACAAACTTCCAACATAATATATCACTTCAACTCTTCCATTTAAACTCACATCTCCAGAATTCTTCCTGTTCCTGTACAAATTGGGTGCAGGGCCTGCTGTACTCACAAGGCTGCTGCAAGCCAGTTCACAATAGTCCAGTCTTTACCTTGTAGACTGTCCCCCTCAACACTTGACATAATAAGTTCCATTACTTAAGCAGAGAGAATCACCTGGTTCAAAAGCTCCATGAGAATACGCTGAACCTCCCGATCTGCTCCAGTTTGAGCATCAAAACGAGCTGTTGCAATTGCATCAATCTCATCAATAAATATGATAGCTGGGGCATTCTCCTTGGCAAGTCTGAACACATCACGCACCATACGTGGGCCCTGTACCCCATCACAACCAAACATAATTGCTTTTTCATAGTCCTATGCTTGTAGCATCCAAGTGAGAGGAGTGACCAGTGACAAATTACAGTATCAAGACAGAGTGCTTCAGAAAGAAAGGAAGGAAAAAATCAATCAACAACTACAATACTCGAGCATGGAAAGCAACAAAGAAGGACATTGTCAATGTCAGGAACAAACCTCTCCAAGATACTTCTGCACAAACTCAGAACCCACGACACGAATGAAAGCTGCAGTTGTGTGATGTGCAACAGCCTTTGCAAGCATGGTCTTGCCAGTTCCTGGGGGTCCATACAACAACACCCCACGTGGTGGGTCGATACCAATCTGCTTATATAATTCATGATGTGTCAAAGGCAACTCCACTGCCTCCCGAATCTCTTGCTTCTGAGTATCATATCCACCAATATCCTGCTCCGCCATAAACCATGTCAGTCTAAATTTCTATAGACTGTGGTAGGCAGAAAATCTTCTTCTACACACATGATCAGCAAGGGCATAACAGTCTGCTGGCTGGCAGAGGGAATATAATTTTCTACAGCAACTCCTCAGGCTGGACAGTGATAACCAGAGATCAATCATGACAGCCAGTACAAATGTTTAGAATCCCAAAATATTGGATTTGCACTTCACAAATCTCAAGAGGCAAGGATTGAAACAGAGAAGTCTAGTTTCATTTCTAAAAGTTAGCATGCACACAAATTGCAAAATCTAATTTGAAAACCCTAATCTTCATCATACAACCTCAGCAAGTTAGGATCCTGGACTAAATAGCTACCCCAGCTAATAACATCATGGCCATTGTGAAAGCATAATTGAATTTCAATTCCTTGAACTCAAACCAGGAAAACAGATATTTTCACAGGTAATAATCTACAATTCTGGGCACAATTCAGAATCAGAAAAAGAAATTGAAGCTTGCACCGTGTTAAACACATGCAGAAGAGGGCGGCTTCACGCTTCTCTCCCAACTGAAGTATTTAGGAACTTTAAGATACGAAATCAGGAAGAGAAACATACATTATACGAGACATCAGGCTTCTCCGACTGAGTGAGAAGCGAGATGCTAGAATCAGCTTCAGGTGGAAGGACATCCACCAAGGCATTCGAGTGACGGTGAAGAGCGACCGACGAGGACGGCTTCAGCAGCTCCCGATTTATAGTACTAAGAATGCGCACGTAATAATTCGATCCGGTCGTGGAACCCACGATCCCGTTATTCTGGTCCACCATCTCTATGAACTGACCGATGACGAGCGGCACTGACTGGATCCGCTTTACCTCCTCCTGCGCCCTAAGAAGCTCCCGCTTCAGATTCTTCAGTTCGTCCTTGATGTACTCCTCCTGTATATCCACGAACTCTAGCTGCCGCTGTAACAGCTTCTGGCGTGTGTACAGATCCTCGTCATCTAATTCCGCACCCACCACTACAGACTCGGGCAAAAAAGCTTTCATGGTCACAACAGGAGCGAGCCCCGTGTTGGTAACGGCCGTGACCTCCATGGCCGATGCCATACTTCTGCCAATCTCTCTCTCTGTCTCTCTCAGAGCGTTCCGTCCCTGTGTCTGTTGCGAAAAAACTTACTCCTACAATTCATACAGAAAAGTTGAAAGCGGATAACATACCACGACGAGGAGGAGTGCAAATCCGGAATCACCCAAATGCCCGCAAAACACAGGCTTTGCAAAATGCGCTTGCTCGTCTCTCTAACCCTAACCCTAGGGATGATGTTCCCCGCTTGCCGATACAACGAACGAAATAGATATTTCATTCATCGAGTTAAGCCTATTTTCAACAAATGTTTACCTTTCCCTCCTAAGGTCAGTTTCGTCATTAAATAATCCTCCAAATAATGAAATGAAATATTGTGGAAAATAAATATTGTTGAAAATCATCATAATTATCATCATAGGCTACACTCCGAATAATTTCATTACTCGTATCACAATATAATAGTAAATTATGATATATATATATATATAATTTCAAAAAAATTAAAGGAATTTATTTTTCAAAAAAAAATATTCATTTTGTCAATGTGGAAATTGGCCGTAGGTTTGTACATTTCATGATTTTTTTTTTCAAATTCCTCAAGTAGGCCCACTAGTATTAATTAATATTAAATGTCAACTATCCAAGGTGGGGGAAAATGTTAAACAAGGCAAAGGTTTTGAATGCTTCAGGTATGAAAGGATTGCCCCCATCAACATGATGTACATTTCTCACCTCACATAACAAATCTTCTATTCATCAACATAGGTTATGCTCGCATTATTTATTTTGCATAGCAAACCATCGACATCCCCATCCCCATGGTACTTTTGGGCCATGCATACCATACCATGTCCTTTCGTCATCTTGACAATAAACTTTTTCATTTGAAAGCATTGTCATCGTCTTTTGTTATTGTGCATGTTTGGCACTTTGTATCGCATAATCCTTCGATGTCTCCTTCCATGGTTTCTCTACACACTTGCACCCATTGTCAAATGTTTTCATAGCTCTCTTTCTTCTTCAGTGCTTTCATCGTTGATTGATTGCATCAATTAGATGCAACTACTGCATGTGTTTCTACGAAACTCAAGCCAAGTGTGTGCATTGCCCAATTCAAAGGTCTTGCATTGCTTGTAGTGTGTGCCTACATGGAGATGTTTCTTTTCTTCTTCATTGTTACATTCATTAGTTTGTTCAGAGTCTTCAATATCTTGCATTTTCCAAAGTGATCCTAATTCCCCCTTCTTGATTAAATAGCAACTCTTTGATCGTATGTTTTTTATGTGTTTTTTGAAAGTGCTATTCCTAAATCTCATTTCCACTACATTTGATGTAATTTGATTGCTCTTGTTCTAACCGATCCCGCTTATCTAATTCCAATTCATCCGCCATTTGACAATGTCTTTGTGCTACCTATGTAGATCAATTGAACCACATTGTGTAACCTACAGTTCATCTCAATAAGGTACTCATTTCAAAAAACCTCAATTTATCTTTTGTAAAATGTTCACAAGTTGTTGTGTTTAATTATCTATTTTGCTTAGATTGTCCTATTCTATCAATTCAATTTTAATTGAAACATGACTTACTAAATTATTTGAATTCTAAGTAACATGTCCATGGCCTTGTACCAAACCCTGGCTTTTGTAACGAGTCCCAAACCTGAATCCTAACCCTAGATTTTTTGGAATATTCTCATGTTTTCCATTTCATCATCATTTTTGGTAATGGTGGAGTTAGGACAATTGATGAAGAGATAGATCGAATCGTAACTTCATATGTTGCATTTTTGACCTACACTTGGCATCTTTCCATTGGGTATGACCTTTGATTGTACATACTTTGGATTCCAGTATCACCCTTTTGGTATTCTTTACTTGTCCTGGTCCCCGGACTTTCAGAAACTGGCAGTTACACTGGCAACAGTCTGTGTTAGGAGGGAAAACACTTTAAACCCCCAAGTACTTGGGTTAGGAAGAAGAAAGAAATGGAAAATGGACCCACAAAAGTTCCAATGATTTCAGATATCTGCAAGATTTCAAGCTCAGATTTCTTGGGGTCCATTTCTGTCGATCTTGGGTTTTGCATTTTGTTGCCAAATTTGGTTTTCAGACTACAGATATGTAGGTACATCATTAAGGATTGATTGATTGATTGATTGTCAACAACAAACCCATCCACTTCTTCTTCTTCTTCTTCTTTGTATGGCAAGAAGACTTGCAAGAAAGAGCAAGAAGAAGAAAAAACATGAAGCCGTCTGAAACCAGAGGAGGAGGAGGAGGATCAAAACATCATCAAAATTAAAAAATCAACGATTTGGGTTCTCTTTGTGGGTTTGTAGATTGCAAAAAACGTGCTTGTATGTTGTGGTAGGAAATTCAGATTCAAGAGGTTGTGATCAATTCGTCCTCATCAAAATCTTGCCTACATGTCCCACAAGGTTTGAGGAGTTGCCGTTGTTGTTGTTGTTGTTGCCGTGGTTTGGGGATCGTGCAAGTGCATAATATCTGTCTGTTGCTTTTTCCAGCAGCTCCAGTGATCCTGGAGTTTTGAGTTGCTGGTGAAACCTTACATGTTGGTCAAGAATTAGTTTCAGTGGGTAAGAAGAACAACAACAAGAAGAACAAAGAGAGATGCTGCAGCAGCAGCAGCTAAGCAACGCCCATGGCATCATTGTTGCTCACAAATCTTTGCATCCTCCATCTTTGAAAAGCATTGGCGCGGGAGCTCTTAGCATTAAGAAGCATCTTGTTGTGTGTACCCATGGCTGGGGACATAGCGTGCAGCAGCAGCAGCAGTCTTCTTGTTGTGTCCAGCCTGAGTATTGGAGGAGGAGGGTGCAGCGATCCCTGCTCTTTTTCCCAAAGCTTCAAATTCATCACAGTGTGAGTGAGCGACACCCATCTTCTTCTTCTTCCTCCACAACTGTCGTAAGCCCCCAATCTTCTGTCTGGAAATAGGTAGGCACAGATAGATCTTGGAAAGATGTCGTTAGGGTTTCACATTTGACGTCAGAACGGTTGTTGTTGGAGGCAGCGTCGAAATCAATCACATAGCATGCATGAGAGTGGACGATGATGATGAGCTCACGTACTCGGTACCCAAGTAGCTGGAATCTCACGAACTGCAGTTTGCATTTCTGAGAAGATGGCTGCACGCTTTGGTTCTTATGGATGTGTGCTTTTCTTCGTCTTCTTCGTCTCTCGTCTTTGTTCTCCCATCAGAGTTTGTTTGATTCCAGTTGCAGAAGCCTTGCAGGCCACTAGTGCACAGACAGAAGAGGCGGCACAAGGAGGGGATGAAGAAGAAGGAGCGACAAGAAGCTGTTATGAATTCCCTCATGAAGCATTGCCAACGAGTTCGGGTTACCTGCCTGTGAGCAACTCCAGCAGCTCGCGACTCTTCTACGTGTTCTACGAGGCGACTGAGGAGGAGAAGAGCTCCTCCTCCTCCTCCTCCTCCTCTGACACCACGACCACCACCCCACTCTTGCTTTGGCTCAATGGAGGCCCTGGCTGCTCCAGCTTGATCGGCTGCTTCTACGAGCTGGGTCCTTGGCGAGTTACTGAAAAGGGACGCCTCCAACCTAATCAGGGCGCCTGGAATCGCAGGCCTGATTCTTCATCATCATCATCACCCATCATCATCCATCGTGCAGCTTTGAATCCTTTTTCTTGACCACCCAACAAGTCTCTTTCAAGCATTCATGATCTCTCTCAATGGAAGGAAGAAGGGTGATCCTGTTTTTGTGGCCACCTTGTGATCAATATCACAGCAAACTCTGTTCATGCTTGCAATGTACTGTTGTTGTTGTTGGGTGTGTCTGCTTTTTTTGGTGAAGGGAATTTGCAGCCCCATCAATTCTTTCTTAGGGTTTGACATCCATTTTTGCAGCACAATTCTTATGGTTTGATCCCCAGCTTGTTTTTAACAGATAGATAGATACTCATCATGCAGGTATGGAGTTCTGTTTGTGGACAATCCAGTTGGGACAGGTTACAGTATAGCAGAAAATGAGCAGGATGTACCCAGGGACCAGTACACGGTGGCCTCCCATCTGTACTATGGCTTGCAGTTCTTCTTTTCTGAGAATCCAAGCTTCAAGAAACGGCCACTAGTTTTGGCAGGTGAGAGCTATGCTGGAAAGTATGTGCCCTCTTTGGCATTCTACATGTTGTCAAAAGCAAGCTCCAAAGATGATGAGCAACTCCAATTCTCAGGGATGGCTGTTGGCAATGGCTTGACAGATCCCCGTATTCAGGTAGGCCTTATGCATAATTGTATTTTTTTTTTCCAGGTTTTGACATGAACTCATGTAAACATTTATCTTTCAGAGGTCTCAGGAGTCTATTCAGCTTGTTACAGGCCTGTTACATACCTGCATAAGAGACTTTCAGAAACCAGTATTCAATAGCAAAACATTGGTGTGCTTTGGAGATTTGGGAGATCTTGCTTTGGCAGCAGTGTCCAGCTATTGCAGCAATTTTAGTCAAATGTAAACTACTGATGGAAACCCAAACAATCTTTGATGTTGTTGAAGGAATAGTGCATTGCCATCCTGCAGGTGCAGGAACATGCAAATGTGGCCCATTATCTTGGTCTGATTGACAAGCAACAAAGTTTTGAAGTTCAGGAAATGGCTCGTGAGGTTGTTGATTATATTGACAAGTAAGTGATTTTATCCCTCTCATTATTATTTGCTAATCTTTGATTTACTACAATTGTGGCCATGAGCTTCTCATGGCTATTAGTGGTGACATTTCAAGGTCAAGAATCTAAATGGAAAGAATTTTAGCCTGCCTGGACAGGGAGGATATAGTAGTTCCTGTCAACACATGATGAATTCTTGTCTCTCTTTGAGCCCTTGTCTGGGCTCTGATGATGGGTCACTTTCAGAGCTTATTGAAACTGTGGTCACAAGACCCAATTGGTCATCGTGGTCTGGCAAGCCCATTCTGTAGAGTACTTGAGCTGGGGGGCTATATGAGAGTATCTTCATGTGAGAGGTAGGATGGTTGAAGTTTTTTTTGTAGGGTTATTTATTCAGTCTAAATGAATCTAGGGCAGAGTGGCTGAAAGCGCATGAGACAAGGTCAGAGTTGTGCAATTGGATAACAAGGGTAAGTGGCATTGCCACATTACTTGACATTCGCCGTTCAGCAAAGTACCATTGCCGTGAGGTGTATTTCTTCCCACATCTCTTTTGATTTTCTCTTCAAAGTGTTGAAATTGAAACTGCAATACATGGACCTCTCATCTGGTTGAGACTAGTCATGAGATCTTCAGTTACATAATGCTACAGTACTACTCAAGAGGATTAGGGGGTGTGTTGGAAATGTGAAAGGATGGCTTTGAGTATTTGGCACCCTTCCTTAACTCTGCCAGTACAAGGGCTGCTCTTCATGTTGACCCATATGCCCCTGGCTGGGTTAGCTGTCGCAGCTCCATTCGCACACTACTAGCTCCGGTTTGTTTCATCCCATATCTTCTCATCAGATCTTTGAGTTGGTTTTGCCACTTAGAGTAAGCTCCTGTTGCAGTAGCCTTTGTGCAGAACTGTGTGACTTGGGAATTGTGTCAGAGTTGATAGGAGTGAAGGTAGTTTGTGTGCACCTTGGTGGCAATGAAGCAGATGATAACATGATTCTGCTTTTGGGGTATTAAAGGATACTATGAAGAGTACAAAGTGGATGGTGGAGGCAGTGTTGAAGGCTGGGTACCCAGTGCTGCTTTACCAAGGCATTTATGATGCCAAGGATGGGCCAGCCAGCTCAGAGGCTTGGATGCGAGCCATAGAGTGGGACCAGAGTATGATGTTCTGGAGATCAGAACGAGGACTGTGGATGGTGAAGGGAAGATTAGCAGGCTACTGGCGGCAATGGAAGAATCTTGCACATGTGGTGATTCAGGGTGCAGGCCATGAGGTAACATCCTCAGAAAATGTACAGAGGAAGGTGTATTCACATTATCCAGTTTGTTTTTGTTAGATTTGTGGCAAGTTCAGTTTCACAGTGCAGGCCATGAGGTAGGTAGGATTTTATCTCTATTAGACTTGGAGCAACAGTGGCTTCACCAGCCTTCTCAGCATTGAGTTAGCAGGAAGATTGACCATAACCCTCTGTTTGACATCATCCCATCTGGTTGAGCGTGATTTGTTTTGTAGGTACCAGTAGATCAGCCAACTGTTTCACAGGCCATGATCGAAGCTTGGATAGAAGACCAAATCAGGCATGTTAAGGGAGAGCAGGCATCCAATTCATAGTACAACTCCTTTGCAGTGCAACTGGGGAAGCTCAATCATCATGTGGGCATTGATACAAGAATATGGTATTTAGTCCATTTGAACAACGTCAACCCATATGACATGACATTTGAAAGGGGTGGGGTGTTTTTTATCTTCACTGGCTCTACAGCAGCTGGCTTTGTCTGAGAACTGCATCACATGTAACCCAAGACTGTATTGTGCATGACAGATCTTTTGTTGCATTATTGACACAAATCAAGACTGATGTACAAATGTGAGTAGTTCAATGAGACACTGTAGTCGATAAGGGTTCTGCCCTGCCAAAGTGACAAGAGTGAAGACAAGAAGCTGAAATCAAACTTGCACAGTTTCCTCTTCAAAACATGCATTGTGATCTTCATTTCCTTCATCTCTTGTTGGCAGTGTTGGAACCTTGGTTATATCAACACAACTTGTTGTTCAATTATTTTCAAAGCTTCACTTGTTGCAATCACTTCCACCAACCTCAATTGGCTTGTACGCACATTAACTTCATTTGCGAAAAAACCCAGTTCTTTTGGTTTCTATGTGTGCGCACACAATCAATGCAACTTCAGTTATGTTCATAAACCAAGTGACATGAAGTTTGAGACAAGACCGTTAAAGCAAGAGTTTGCAATTTGGGAATGTGCCTCGCAAATTTCCACGTACTAGGATACAAAGCTCAACATAGGCTCACGTAACAAAATAGTTTGTTGTGCAAACGGTCCTCCCAATCCAAAAGAACAAGATCTCCAAACATGAATGACTAGTGACTAGATAGAACCTTTGAGTTTTTCGGTCACAAATTTCAGCATCTTCTTGCTTTTGATTTCACACTTTTCACCCAAGACAACCTGAGAACATTGCGAATCAAAAGATCCAAATAATGACAAGCGCATGAAGTATTCACTCAAAACATAAACATATAAGTCCCAATATTTGCACATCTACACCTATACATGTTCCAAGAGGACAACATTGGGCAAGGCCGATGAGACGTATGCTATTGGGAACATGTTGGGAGAACACATTGAGAACTTAATGGGAACATGATGAGAACATTGTAGAACAGATTGGAAAAACAAAGATCCCAATAAATTGCAGATCATAAACCTCGTCCCATGCCAACTATATGAAATTGGATGTGTTGGTGGTGTCAAATATTTAATGGTCATATTATTAAGTCCCACTCCATTTGTCCCTCTAATATATTAGTGCCATATAGTTTTGGATCCAGATCGACTTCTACTTTTAACTAAGGTGGAATTAGATCTAGTTTCAAATTGGATTAGGTTTGAAGCTCTTTTAAATATGTAACAAAAAATTTAAAAAGTTGCCCAAACTAGAGTGGCTGATAACTAAGCAAAAATGATCCCATTTCGTCACTTTTGGACAGCTAAGATCAAATCTAGTTGCCCCTTTCAACGGTGGAGATCAAATCTAGTTGTCCACAAAATTAGATACTATTTAAATCTCTCCACAATCTTGTTGTAAATATGATTTGGTATTTCACTTTAGGTAGCTACTTGCCTAGACCTTTGGTAGGAACCAATCTCATGGAGCAAGAAGAGGTGAACTCATCAAATGTTAAGAGATCAAAATCTCAACAAGATCAATTGGGGCACTTGGTCCACCCACACCCACTATTTAGGCCTCTACTAGTGTTTATCACATCCAACATAGTGTGTTAATTGTTTACCCTCGCAAACATGAAAATTTGTTAGAATAATAGGTGAGAGACTAATGCCACCTCGTGGCCCAATTGTTATGGCTTGCCAATTATAAGAAGTCATTTTTCTTTTACGGTGTATATTGTGCAAATTTACAAGTCCAAACCAATGTAAAGCAATTCTCAATTGTTATTGAGAATCATTGGGTTTGGTTTTCAATAACATTTATCAAAATTATTTCATTTTTTTTATTTCCCCCATTTTTAAGAGAACTAGGTAGGGTTCCAAAATTTTAAGAAAACAATTTCAGTTAATTTTTGAAGTGCCATTTCTTACAAATTTCATACCAATTGGATTGCAAAAGTGGTTCTTAGAAATTTGGTATCAAAACTTCAATTATTTCTACCAATAATTTTTTGATTATTAAGATTATAAAACTGATAAAATTTTTGAATGAAATAATATAATTTTATTCCCTTCAAACATTTTATATGTTTATAACTTCATCCCATTCAAATAAGCTTTCAAACTCCTTGTTTAAACCCAAATCAATTTCAATTAACTTCACCAAATTAGAAGGTGACTTACAATCAATTTTAGGATTATTTGGCCAGTTTTTGTTCATTGAAATTAACTTTTTAAGATTGTCTAATTATAAACGACATCTCCTTAAATTAGTAAGTATGTTTGCTAAAACAAAATTGTTTCAATTTGTGATCCTACAATGGTTAGGATTTGACAAACCAAAAAACCAACATTAGAAAACTTGGCTCCATGGTTCCTCCACCATTGAAGAAAACACTTGATTTTCTTGGAATCCACTTGGTAACAATTGAAAATTAACAATTCTCTAGTGAAAAGGTTTTTCACAAACTCACTTGTGCTAACAATTTGTTCAAAAATATAATTGTAGTCCTCAATAATTGTTTGCCATGTAAAGCCAACTTTAGTTTTTGCCATTAGATGTAATTGATGATAACACTTCAAAAACATAGAATATGGATATTACTTTATCATATTTTTCAATAATAATGACACCTTCTTAACAACCAATAAAAGAATTTACTATATGAAAGTTTTTTAACCTCAAGTTTTAACATTAAAGACAACATGTTATGAACTTTTCTTTATTCATATCTTTTTTCCCATAAAACAATACAAACGTCCTTTTTCATTGTTGAAGGCAAACAATGCCAACTCAAAAGCAATTCCATAATCATCATCAATCAAATGGACTTGGTTTGGTGGGTTTATAAGTTATTCCTCATATTTTAAGCACATAAATATAATAGAGTGCAACATATTAAAAAATAATCAATGTTTATTAATTGGTTCAAAACTCAAGCACCCATGATAGGTGAAATAGAATGCATAATTATTTTAGAAATGTGCCCAAGTAAAAATAGGTGGAACTCTCCAATTAATTTTGATAACATTTTTTTTATTGTAACAAAAGCTAATAACATTTTTAAATTTTAAGACTTCTTGAAATATAATGATTTTACTAGAAAACGTGTAATCAAATTTACACATGCAATGTTAGTATATCTGACTAACACAATTAAATAATAAATAATGAAAATATGGAAGCAATAAAAAATTAAAATTTTCCTTTGTCTTCATTGGAATATTTAGTCTTTTTAAACAAGTATTACAATTTACGAAAAAAATATTCTATTCATGTTTGCCATACTTAGATTTTCTTGGCCAAGTTATATATTTTTACAAATTTGATTGTGTAAACTCAATTGAAACAAATTTCAAATTTTTGTAAACCTTTTTTTTTATTGTACATATTGACATGCTTTGGAAAAAAATGACCAAAACAAGCGCCTTGAAAGTTTTTGTCCAATAAGATTTTTTTCATGAGAATAGCCTAGTTCCAAGTTTCAACATAATTGGCCAATGATCAAATGTCATTAACTAATTGCAGGTATTAATTATGTTTTCAAATTTGCTAGTGATGGCAATCACATATTATATTGTTGCAACAACACATATTGTTAGTTGCATAGTTGGGTTGGCAATATTTGTTAAATTGACATTGATAAGTTGAATTAAACAACGAAGAAGGCTAGTAGTCTATGTGTTCAAAACACAATTTTCCATTTTAATGACAATGGTCTATAATGGTAGGATGTTTGTTGAAGTATGTGGCAATTCTCTTGGGGGATGGTTGCAAATTTGGTGGGATTCTAATAAAATTCATTATCTCCTCATGAATTGCAACAATTGAAACAAAGCTACTAGAAATCTTGTATGCATGCAACTCAAATGTTCACATAATTGAATAGTTGAATGTTCATATGGAGTTTTTTATAGCAAAATTACTAACATTATCAAATGCATGAGTAGTAAGTACAGGTTTGACAAGTCCAAGGGGCACATTAAGAATTGTTGAACTTGTCATGCACCCTATAGAAAGGCCAGAGTGAATTAACAGCCACCAATGCACCAGTTGGCCGTTCTGTCCACCGGATGGGTTGCGTTTTTTCACTCGGCGCCGGATGGGGCTCATCACAGTTGATTTCTTTTCGCTGCTGACCACTGTACTTTTTTTTTTTTTTTTTTTTGGTTCCTGGCCGTTTTTCCTGGACTTGACCTCACACATAGTACCTACCCTGCTCACTTTCCTACTGTCATAAGTATTGCACCAACCTACTGACACAGCTACCCTAATAACTAGTTATCCTACTGACCTAGCTATTGTACTAACCACCTACCCTACTAGCCTAGCTACTCTATTAATTACATACCCTACTAACTTAACCATTAGGTTTAAGGTTGAGATACAAATTAATTAATAAGTTTCTCACAAATGTATAGTAATTAATTTAAAGTAGGCTAAATTTGGGGGGAAAATTGTAGGGTTTACACATATGTAAATTAATACAATTGCATTTTATATCTTCTTCAAAAAGAGTGGAAAAATTAGGTTGGAAAGATCACACAAAAATAAAAGACATATATAATCTTTTGGTTTTATATGATATTTATTTTATTATTTTTAAAGATTAACGTATTTTTTTAGTTAATAAATATTTATAGTTTAAAACCTTTGAATTTTGGTTTTTTAAATTTTTTCCCATGTTCTTTCAAACTTTTTTATTTTGCATTATATGATTTGTATAGCTTGTATAAATTTTTAGGTTTAGGGCATATATCACTAAGATTTTTTTTTGTTAGGGTTTGATAAAAGTAAGTACAAGTGCAAGTATTGAAATTATGCCCCAAAATTCCAGTTGGTAAAAGTAAATACGGGCGTAGGTATTGTAACGAAACCCCAAAATTCTAATTGGTAAAGGTAAGTATAAGTTTGGGTATTTCAAGTTGAAATGAAAAAACAAACCTAAATGTAATACCCACGTTTCAAAAAAACCATCTAAATGGTTTGGATACCCTAAAGTGAAGACCTAGCCCTAAACACAATATGCATATGCAAAGTCACTTTGAAATAACCCAACCCTAAATGCAATACTTGCACTTTGGGTCACTCCGAAAGGACGCATGTAAAGTTTAAGCTTTCTTTATATGAAGATCTTACCCTAAATGCAATACCTGCATTTAGGATCACTCCGAAAGTACCCATGTGGGGTTTAAGATTCTTTATATGAAGATCCCACCCTAAATGCAATACCTACATTTGGAGTCACTCAGAATAGCTACATTGCTCACTTTCCTACCTTCATAAGTATCACCAACCTTGGTACCTTATTTATTATCCCCTACTGACACAACTACCTTAATAAGTAGTTATCCTACTGACCTAGCTATTGTACTAACCACCTACCTTACTAACCTAGCTACTCTATTAATTACATACCTTATTAACTTAACCATTAGGTTTAGGGTTGAGACACATAAATTAATTAATAAATTTTTCACAAATGTATAGTAATTAATCTAAAGTAGGCTAAATTTGGGGGGGAAATTTTAGGGTTTACACATATGTGAAGTAATACAATTGCATTGTATATCTTCTTCAAAAGAGTGGAAAAAATTAAGTTGGAGAAATCACACAAATGTAAAAGACATATATTCTCTTTTGGTTTTGTATGAAATTTATTTGATTGTTTTTAAAGATTAACGTATTTTGCATTATATAGTTTGTATAGTTTCTTGGGTTTAGGACATATATCACTAAGACTTTTTTTTGTTAAGGTTTGTATAATTAGGGTTATAATAAGGTTTATGGCAAAATATCATTTGGATTTTTAAGGTTATGCTTTATTATTTAGTGTATAAGAATTTGGTTCATATATTTTAGATCTTAAGGTTTATACTCTAAATTTTGCTTATTGTACTGGTTTTTCATCTTTTCACTTGTTTATTTCTATACCATAATTTGAATTCCCTTTGTTTCCACATGTTCCATAGTTCCTAGAGTTTAATATTTTCTAACCCATCTAAATGGTTTGGATAGCATTAAGTGAAGACCTAGCCCTAAACACAATATGCAAACACAAAGTCACTTTGAAAAAACCTTACCCTAAATGCAATACCTGCATTTTGGGCCATTTCGAAAGTATGCATGTGGATTTAAGCATCTTTATATGAAGATCCTACCCTAAATGCAATACCTGCACTTTGGATCACACAAAAAATATGCATGTGGGGTTTAAGCCTTCTTTAAATGAAGATCCTACCCTAAATGCAATACCTGCACTTTGGGTCACTCTAAAATAATTAGTTAATTTCAAAATCATATGCTAACAAAGGTGTGTATGGAGGTCGGGGTTGTTAATTAAGAATCCATGATTCTTTTTTTTTTTCATGAATTTTAAAAGAGGTTTTATTATTTGTGGAACAAATAGTACAATGACAATTGTGATCAAGCTTGTATTGGTGTAAAAACTTTTCATGAAAAAGTTGAACTTGCAATCTATAATATGGAATAATTATCTTAAATAGTGATTTCAATAACTTATTAAAACAAATATATACTAAAATTAATCAATCAAATATCAAATTAATTAATCTAATTAAATCCAACTTTTTATTTTCAGGAAATAAAATTAAGCCAAATGATTAATTAATTATCTTAAATAAATAAATTATTATATGATTCTTGATAATTAATCATCTAAATTATCAGAAATAATGGTCTATTAATTATTTAATTATATGACAAATTTTGTGATAATTTATTAATTATCATAAATCTTTTATATTAAATTGGGGGAAAATTTTAGGGTTTAAACATATGTGAAACAATCCAATTTCATTCTATATTTTCCTCAAAGAGATTGCGAAAATTAGGTTGGAGTTATCACACAAAGGTAAAAAACAAACCTTATATGAAAACCCAACCCTAAATGTAATACAAAGTTTGTCAAGATCAAAAAATAAAAAGTTCAAGCTTAAATATTTTTCAAAGATGTTCATTTTTTTTTTCCCCTTTTAAAGTTGTATATTCATATTAAAAACATAAATATAAAATCTTTAATTTAACAAGATTTTAAATTATGTTTAAAAAATTTCAAAGCACGTAATTATTTATTTTCTTCTTTTCTATTTCACATAATAATAAAAATGATCTCTCCCATATATTAATCCTATGTTTAATTGAAATTTTTATTTATACTGATATATAGTAAATAATTTCTTGGCTAAAATATTCATATAGTGGGTCAAAAATATTTTATATTTTATACATATATAACATAAGTCCTTATGTAAACTTTATTTTTTATGATATATAATATTGGTTTAAATATTGGTCCAAATAGGTTGTTATTTATAACACTTAATATATAAATAATGATATAAACTGAACCCTAAATGCAATACCTGCATTTTGGGTCACCTCGAAAGTACGCATGGGGGGTTTAAGCCCTCTTTAAGTGAAGATCTTACCCTACATGCAATACCTGCATTTTGGGCAACTATAAAAGTACGGATATGGGGTTTAAGCCTCTTTAAATGAAGATCCTACCCTAAATGTAATACCTACATTTTGGGTCACTCTAAAATAATTAATTAATTTGAAAATATTATGTTAACAAAGGTGTGAAGTTGGGGTTGTTGATTAGGAGTACCATGATTCTTATTTTGTTTCATGAACTTGAAAAAAAGTTGTATTGTTTATGGAACAAATAGTATAATGGCAATTGTGATCAAACTTATTTTGGTGTATGAATTTTTCATGAAAAGCTGAACATGCAATCTATAACATGGAATAATTATCTTAAATAGTGATTTTAATCACTTATTAAAATAAAATTAATCTGATTTTTAGATCCAACTTTTTATTATCCAAATAAATAAAGTTAAGCCAAATGAATAGTTAATTATTCCAGATAAATAATGTTTATCTAATTCTTGATAATTAATCATTTAAATTATCTGAAATAATGGTCTATTAATTATTTAATTATATGACAAAACTTGTTGATAATTCATGTACTATCAAAAATATTTGATATTGAATTGGGGGGAAATTTTTTGGGTTTAAACATATGTGACCTAATATAATATTATTCTATATTTTCTTCAAAGAGATTAGGAAAATTAGGTTGGAATTATCACACAAAGGTAAGAAGCAAACCTTATGTGAAAACCAAACCCTAAATGCAATACAAAGTATGTTGAGATCAAAAACTAAAAAGTTCAAGCTTAAAATTTGTTCAAAGATGTTCATTTTTTCTTCCCCCCTTTTAAAGTTGTATACTGATATCAAAAAACATAAATATAAAGTCTTTAATTTAATAAGATTTAAAATTATGTGAATAAATAAATAAAAGCACATAAATTTCTACTTTTTCTTTAATAATAAAAATGATCTCTCCCACATATTAATCTTATGTTTGATTGAAATTTTATTTTATATATTTTTATATATAATAAATAAATTCCTAGTTAAAATAATCATATAGTGTGTCAAAAACATTTTATATTTTATACATATATAACACAAATCCTTATGTAAACTTTATTTTCTATGATATATAATATTGGTTTAAAAATTGGTCCAAATATATTGTTATTTGTAACACATAATATATAAATAATCATATTATGGAATTATATTGTTGATCCATTTCAATACATGTAATATTTTCATATTTATTTATAGTAATATATATATATATCTATGGTTACGTATATTGCGATTTTTAATGAACTTTGTTTTTAATGCGAATTGAAAATTCCTCAAAATTAAAAGCTAGGTCTGAAAATGTTCATAAGCTCTTAGACATCATGCTAGAGTTTGTGTGGATTTTAAAAGCTTTGTGAGGGCCAAGTTATGATGTAATGTTTTCAACACCTTCAGAAGTTGAAAGATGATTTGACTATCCAAAAAACACAATAGTGTTCATAAAAAAAAAACCAAGAATTTATAACCTTGACAAATTATTAGTTTCAACAAAAGCTCAAACCTAAGGTTGTTAAATTGACTAAAGTGTGGACATTGATCAAACTAAATAACCTAACTTAAACATGAGTAATAGGTTAGTAAGCTATTTGTTAAGTAACCTAATTAAATACCTGATAGGCTACCATTTCAATACATATAGGCCTATTATGTAATTTATTCATTAATGCAAGCCTTCTAAGTTAATATCTTAAATGGTCTATGTAGGTATTGAAGGTGATTGAGTTTATTAAATAAACCTACTAGTCATATATGTAATATACTAGCTTAGGCCACGTAAGCCTAATAAACATTTATGATAGTTTAATGTCTAATCCTTATTGTATTATAACATTTTAAATTGGAACTAAAAGAATTTATCAAAAAGAAAGCACATTTTTCCGAAAAATTGTTGTAAGTATATACAATAGAATATGATTCAAATTTAGAGTTTGGGAAACCCTAACAATTTTGTTCTACAAATTATTAGTAAATAAAATAAATCTATGGTGCACTATAGGGGGAATTTTATATGCAAAATAATCCATAGGTGATTGAGGCAAACCTTATGTGAAGACCCTAAACCTTAAATGCAAAACTCACATGTAATGTCATTTCAAAATAACAAATAAGTGCTATGGATACCCAAAATATGTCTTTTTATATACATAAATTAATTATTATTGTAAATTAATTTTATGACAAATGTAAGTCTTGCAAATAATGAAAAAAAATCAGCAACTATTATGGGACCTATATGCGGGTATTGCAAGAGACACCAAAAAAAACCAGTGGCTATTACGGAAACTATATGCGGGTATTGCAAGAGACACCAAAAAAAACCAGTGGCTATTATGGAAAGTATATGCGGGTATTGCAAGAAATGTTAAAAAACTCAACAATAACCATGGACCCATATGCGGGTATTGCAACGAATGACGAATGTCAACAACTATTTGTGGCCCATATGCGGGTATTGCAAGAGATGCCAAAAATACTAGCGGCTATTATGGGATTTAGGTGCGGGTATTGCACTGAATGCAATATGCCTATGGCTATTTTAGGACATATATGTGGGTATTGCATATTTGAAAATCTCCTTATGGGATTTATAATAGAAAATGATGTAGGTATTTTATATGTTTAAAATGTGTATATTGTTTTAAAACTCTTCAAGTGATGTGAGTCCTATTATATTAGATGTAAGTATTGCACAATGTTCATTTTGATCTTTGGTTTGATTCTTACATCTCAAGTACTAAGAAAATTATGACAAAGAAGACATATGCTTAACCATATACCATAAAACAAGTGTGAATAGAAGATACTATTATATTGATGAAAGATGTACAAAAATGGGTGTATGAAAAATTACTAAATCATCACAAAGTGGGGACCCCTTTGTATTAGTGTTATTTAAGTGCTTTCACAATACTTTTACAAGATGTCCAAGGTTTAGTGCTTTGTTCGTGTAAAATAAGCATTGAAACAATTTAGATTGTATTGATTTAATTTTGGTATTGTTTCAATGACAATTGATGTAGCATCATATTTGCATTGTATTTATGTTGTTTGCCATGTTGTATTCACATTATGTCCATATTGTAATGATATTGCATTAGTATTATGATTGTATTGGATATGCATTTTTAGTTGTAAATGATACAATGTTGTTACAATATGGTTACAAACTCTATTATTGTATTGATTCTATATTGTATTCATGTTCTATATTTTGTATTTATGTTGTACTCATATTTTTTCAACATCGTATTTGCATTGCATGTGCATTGTTGAACATAGAGGATGCAATGTTGCAACAACATAGCTACAAACTAGATATTCAATATTGACTCAATGTTGTATTCTTGTTGTTTATGTTATTGTATCTATGTTATAATCATACTTTCCCAACATTGTATTTGTATTGTTTGTGTGTTGTTGAAGGTAGGTGATGTAATGTTGCAACAACACAGTTGCAAATTGGATATTCAATAGTGAGTCAATATTATATTCATGTTTATTATGATATTGTAAATGTGTTATAGGCACACCACAACAAAAGCATTTAGAAATTGCATATGCGCCATTGGTTGCAAGAATTGTGACGACTTCTTAAACTGTCATAGTTTTGGATCACAAGATCACAAAAAAAAGCAGTTACACAATACAAAGGAGATAATGAAATGTTGACCTTGAGATGATTGAGTAGAGCATCTAAGGCTATTGCTGTTTTTTCTTGAAGGAAGATCATAGTATCAGAAGTGGAAGAGAAGGTAGGCAATTCATGCCATGATAAATGACAGGTTCCAGGCCAGGGTCCTTCACAAACACTATAGCGGGTGCTGACTTCACTCCTACTCTGTCCACAACAACCCAGTCATCACCATATGTTGATTAGTTTCTCTGTGCATACCAAATAAGTGTGTAATTGCACATGTTGAAGGTGATGCAGGAGCTCATGAAGAAAGAAAAGGAGAAGATTCCTGAGAGTTTTAGAAATCAACTAAGTTTTGCAGTGTACAATAAAGAAAAGCAAAACAGAACGTGCTAGTGCAGACAAACAACCTGGTCTCCCAAAATGTGTTGCTCTGCTCCTGCCAAAGCACCATAGCAAAAACTGCATAATCCCAGTACTGCTGGCAGCCGATCGAATGTATGGTGCGGCCCTTTCACCTGTGTGAGAAAACACTATCACCTTCACCTGCTCACAAAAAAAATTGTCATTACTGATGTAAGCAAGTTCTAGCTTCTTCTTGCCTTCATTTTCCTTCTTTATTAATTTTCCTTGTTCCTTCGGCCCTTGCAACTTTTCATGCATTAGTGGTAATATAAATTGAGCTCATTGTGGAAAAGTAGGTAAACCAAAATGGATTGAAATTAAGCACTGCACCTTGTGAAGACCTGTTTTCTGGATGACATCTGTCATCTACATGCATTGCATTTCACCCAACAAATGATCAGGTAATCAGCTTGGATTCATGATTTGAGTTCACCATGGCAAGGACATGATTCCCTTCCAGAAGCACTCTGCAGTCAATTGTTGTGTGCTTTCTCTTAATTGAGGATCCCAAAACCTGACTAATCAAAACTTCACACAAGTATAAAGTGGGTTGTTGCAAATTCAAGACAGAGGCAACAGAGGCAACCTTGCAGAACTTCAACCACAAAACTATTGCTCAGATAGTGGGTATTATGGGTTGCCAAGCCTTTAGCACCATAGTACAAGATGCAAGGCAACTTGAGAAGGGATGTTGCCGCCCATTCCACCAAAGCATCCGCTGTCTTCTCCCCACGAAACTTGTAATTCACAAATCGTCTCCATTAGTCTTTTTCAAACTATAGCTGCCAATTGTGATTTAGTCACCAGAAACTGAAACTCTTCATCCCCACTAAGTGACTAAATGCATAAAATGGAAATCGGACAAGCCTTCTAAGATTTGATGGAATGAGAAGCAGATGAACTTCACATATTATAGTGTACCTGGTGAGACAGCCTAAGTGTCTATTAGCAAGAGTAAACGCAACAATCTTTGGAAGACCTGCACATTGAATGAAGCCCTCCTGATATTGTCTTCATGCCATCAGCAATTCACAGTACCTTCTCATTTTCTTTCACACTAGGCCCTCAAATTTAGATACTTTTTTAGACATAGATGATTATTGCCAACCATTAAAAAAATTGTAATCAGAGTATAGTCCATGTTTCTGGAGAATCCAAACATTACTGGCATGGATGAGTAGATAGACAATATGTTTCAAGGATACTAACCATGTCCAAAGACTCATAGTGTTGTTGCCTGAGTCCTCTCAGCCAGAAGAAATGACAGTGGAGTCTCGCCCAGCTCCACCCGACCCAATTTTGCCACTCCTTCCAGCAACACCCATGTCAAATGCAACCCCTCTCAACAGACACAAGGCCTCAAATGTGCCTTTCTACAGACCCAAATGCATTAAGAAATTGCATCTTCCATGTCAACACATTAACCTTTTTCTCATCAACATAAACTCAAAAACAGATTGGCAACCAGCAAATCAAACAAGATAGTCTTACCTGCTCTATTTCAAATATGAACAAACTTGTGTGGGTTGGGACTAGCATTTGAGTGAGCCTGCACCACACATAGCCAAGAACTGATGTCATCTCATATGTGGAAAAGGTTGTCCCAAATGAGCCCTAACTCAACAATCCAGGGCAAGCATGGAGTTTTTCCAACTTTTACATGAAAAATGCAAGCATTTCATTATGCATGGAGTAGTACAAGAGATCACATATGGCCATGTCCCATCCAATGACCTAGGTACAAGATTAGACGAGGATCCTATTAAATTTTATGAAACAATGTTTTTAGCATCCTATATAAATAGGTCAGTAGGAAGCATGATTCCTTTGCATCACCAAACTCCAGAAAACAACACATATCTACTGATCTAGTCAAGTTTGACCTTAGGACAGTTTCAAGTAGCGAAGTTTATTCAAATTGAGCTCACCTGTACCAAGCAGGACAGTTTCAAGTAGCAAAGTTTATTCAAATTAAGCTCACCTGTACCAAGCAAGTATCATTACTATCCAGTACAAGTTTCGCAACCCTACTTTGGCCAAGTGTAGGGGTGAAGCCCAACACTTGGAAAAAGTGGGGATTTGGAGTCGTCCGAGACTCCCGAATGTTTAGAGCTCGACGGCAAGACCCAAAAAACCTCGCATTGGGGTACTCTTGGTGTCATTGAAAAGGTCTTGAAGTGCAGATATTGAAAATGGCCTCGCATTGGCCATTTGGACATCTATCGCCCAAGTTATGGGCAAAAGAAAGGCCGGGAGTCAAACTAGCAGTTTGACTCCCGACCACTAAAAGTCGGGAATCGACCTTTTCCCGACCTCCGAATTGAGAGTGCAATACGTCATTGGAAAGATCTCGACAAGGGCTACAAGTTTTTGTTCAAACCTTGTCACAATCAGACCTTGCAATTGAGAGTTATGAGCTCTCAAAGTCCCAAGACTCCAACCGGGACCATTTCGGGACAATTTCGGGACTCCAACTTGGGAGTCTCGGGAAAAAGAGCCACTTGGATGTAATCTCGGCGGGACGTCGCAAAGAATACTATATGGGGGAAGGTGGTGGCTTCCCCGGAGTCCGGGCCGTGGTGTGTCTTGTGGTCCAAAGTGCCCGTGGCTTGTCCCAACACCCAAGGGTGTCCCAAAAATGTGAACTAACCACTTTGTGGTTTGTTTTGGTACAGAATCAAGCTTGATCAACTAATACCTCTTCCTAGTCTAATCCCTGGGCTCCCAACTTGACCCTCTACCCCTTTCTAGAGTTGAAAGTCGGGAGCGCCTTCCGAGTCCCAACTTTTCGCAACTACATTTTGGTGAACCCTCAAGTAGGTTCACCCCAGGACTTGGGAGTGCGTCAACAAGCTTGGCAAAGTTGTATTTCGTTACTTTAACCGTTGTTGATTCCACTGGCTTCCCTACATAGAAGTAAGTCCATTTATGAAGGAACACCATGACAAACAATGAGTTCACTATTTATATAACCTTGATTCAAACAAGTTTCAAATCAAAATGCTCACACAACAAGGAATTCTTGTTATTTCACCCAACATGAGATCACAAAAATGCCAATATCCCCCAACTGTATCCACAACTACAGCTTGCATGAGCTGCACATAGATATTAATGAAAATATATTAATATTATGATCTTATGTTAGTTTGATTGTCGCAAGTAATCCAAGTAATCCAAATAAAACATTGAAGTCCAAGATCGATTTTATGGCAAAAATCAAGTTACATTGATCCTGAGTAATCTCATACAGTAGACCTCAAATCACATTAAAGTCTGGACGATGGGGTGTAGAAGAATTGGAAACTTGAAAAATCAGATTGGGGAAAATCATGTAATATCACAATGTTGATCATGTCTCAGTGGTGTCTGACCTGTAGTGTTTCTTGATTGACATGAATGAATGGCGCTAAGTTTTGACAACATCAAATTCCATTCTCAGTGCTGTATGTACAAGCAAGAAGTCAAGTTTCATGATGAGGCAGAATCTGAACGAAGCAGCAGCATGTGGTCCAGCCCAGGGGGGTTTTGATTCCGATGAAACATGTTCTGCCTTGGAGCCAGAATGGCATGAGGATCAAACATGTGCTTATGTTGCACAAATGCAGTCCACTTCTCGCACCCAAAATGTTGCTTCCACTGCTCCTCTTCAGTGTACTTTGGCAAGTAGTGTTTTCCATTCAGATCTTCACAAACTCTTAGGATTCTGGCATTCTCATCCAGCATGCTTTCAAGACCTGGCCCAGACGGCAGCGCGTTCCTCAGAAAGGCTACCAAGTAGAACACTTCTTCATCTGGCACCACTGCAGTTGTTCGCCTATCCCATCTATGTGTAACACAACAACAGAAAAAAACAACAACTCATTATGAAGATCCAATCCCATGCCTACATTGAAGCTTTCTGCAACCATCAAATCTGAAATGCTAAAAATTCAGTGTTATAGGTGAATGGCAGGTCACATCAGTTATTCTTCTATTGTTTTTGGGCTTGGGAATTCTGAAGCTCAAAAGCAACAGAATGCCCTCTGGACCTGCCATGATTCACCTGCTCAAAAACCTGAACTAATTTGAAATTGTGCAACAAGGTTATGCTTGGTAATATGTGCCTTATTACCTACACCTACAACGAAAGTTATGCTTGGTAAGGTATGCGTAGTTATTTACAACGAAGGCTCTGCTTGGTGAGGAACCTCCAAATACAAAGGAAAAATTAGATTAGGTTTAGGGTTTAAGATGCAAGAAAAAAAAACTTGTCACGAGAATGAGTTCACATTGTCTTACTTGTTTCGGTTCACTAGATAGACGAGAATGGGTCCGCCGTACTCCACAAGAACAAGCTGCTGGAACACCAAGGAGTCGAAAGTGGTCATGGAAGACGCAGGGATGAACATGTCTAGCCAAGGGTGCGGCACATCCCACAGTTGCTGTGCACGCAAGCTCAGCTACACATCGTGGACCCGGTTCAAAAACTTGAAGTAGGAGACGTCCGTGCTAAACAGGAGCGACCGGATGAAGCGCAAAGGAGCCAACATCTTCTAAACTCTCTGCAGGCACCACCAAATGAACAACAACAAAAACACAACAGAGCTGAAAATCGTCAAGTTCCAGGTTTCTAGCATCAGATCACTGGCCATCATGCTGCTGCAAGTCTTTTTCTTCTTCGTTAGCGACTATAGAAGAAGATCATGAAGAACAAAAGCTGATGAGCTCGGGTCTACGGGATGTTGCAACATGTTTTTACATTCTCTAGAGCCGGAACAACATCTACGAGGTTGTAACCAACGGCAGCTTCCAAGTAGTACAACACGCTGGAAGCTGTTGTTGTTATAGGTAACATGTTGTTGCTCATGTCGCTCACAGCTTGATCTGCATCAGGCAAAAAAGGGACCGCTGCAGCAAGCTTCGCAACGTGGAGCGGCGTTGCAGCGGCTTCGGAGAGTGGACCGGCGCTGCACCAGCTCCACAGCATAAAAAAGAAGGCGACAGTAGCTATGCTGCCATTGCCTTCTTCTTTGCAACTTCTTGCATTGCACAAAGAAGAAGAAGAAAAAGAAGGCGATGCCGTCGCCTTCTTCTTCTTATTTTCTTGCAACACAAAGAAGAAGCAAATGTTGTTTGTAGAGCTGCGCTACAACGCTTCGTATCTTGTGCAGCGTAGCTCCACAAACAAACAAAATAAACACACAAAAAAAATGCTTACGTGGGTCCTGCGTGGGTCCGACTCCAGCCGCTCCAAGCTCCAAGCTCGTTCCAAGCTCGCTCCCGCTCCAAGCCGGCTCCAAGCTCCAAGCTCGTTCCCGCTCAACGTCTCTGGAGCTCTGGCGATGGAGTGAAGAGGGAGGGGTTGGTAGGTGGTAGGTAGGAGGGGGAGGTAGGTGGTAGGTAGGAGGGGGGAGGTAGGTGGTAAGTAGGACGGGAGAAAATTTTGGGGTAGAGAAGAGGTGGAAAAAAAAAATCCGGGCAAGGAGGATAGGATTTTCATTCATCTGGAAAACGGCCTCAACGAGCTCATCCACAACTGGTGCATTGGTGGCTGCTAATTCACTCCAGCCCTATAGAAGTGTAAACAACCACTAAACCTCCTAAGCGTGGGGAAGGACTAATACCAAAGATGGACATGAAGAAGAACAAACTACCATATATAAAGTTATAGACCCTTACCAAATGACAAAGTTACATTTTCAAACTATTCTATCATTAAAAAAATTGGACATTATTGTACATCAAAAAGCTGTGGCATGTCAAAAATAACTAGTAATCAACATCAATAATTATGATGATATGATGAAATTTTGGGGAGGTGCGATTGGAATTTGGTTGAAGGGTCAAAACACATAACTAAGAGCCAACATGGCATCAAATGTTAGACATAATTAGTCAAAATCGAACATTTATTTATTTAAAACCATAGTAATCATGAGAAATTATTCATTTTTCCCTCATATGAACTTTAAGCAACTTAAAGTAAAAATTCATTTGATCCAATTTTATTTTTTGTTTTAATTTAGAACATTTGAAAATGTACACCTATTATGTCAAATGGAATCAATTTTGCAAAGGACTATCAAAAGGACTTTTATAATCAAAGAATTTTCATTGAAAAAAGTATAGATGATTAAAACATATTAACCACATTGAAAAAACATTCATATTTATTTTAATGTGGAATTTTAAAACTTAAAAAATTTAAAGAATGTTTCAAAATTGCTTCAAATTTTTAGAGTTTCAAGAGTCCTTTACCATATAAAAATGGGTTATAATGTATATGATGTATGAAATGAAGCTATAGTTTAGAGTATAATAAAACTAAAAAATGTGAAAATTTAATTTTTGGTGATGACTTAAAATTTTGATAAATTTTCAAGATGAAACATTGAATCTATAAAGAATCAGTACATTTTAAAAAATTCATAGTTATTCAATAATGACTAGTAAAAAAAAATGTGATGCAATCCTTTTCCAAAATAATCCCTTTGGCTCCTAATTACAGGTTTTGACCCTAGATCTCAAAAATAAAAAATAAAATAAAAATCCTTGTAAGTCAAACTAGTGTCAACACTCATGCACATTACAATGCATGCAAGGCAATACACACAAAAGATGAGGTGAGATCCCATAAGTTGTGCTTGTTATGTTTTGTAATCATCTTATTAGACTAGTCGTTGGGGGTTAAATGTTAATATTGGATATTGATCCAAAGGGATCCTACAAGTGGTGAACACGTTGTTTTGAATGTCCAGTTTTAGATAGGGGATTCAATTGCACCGATTAATCCTACCAAAAAGGATATCATTGCAATAGTCATGGTATGAAGGATTGGTGGTCAAACATGTTCCCACCATGGCACCCCTATTGAAAATAAGCGGTATTGAATGCAATTTGAACAAATTGTGGAAGGCAAAGGCGAAATTGCACTATTGTTCCCAAATGAGAATGACAACCCACCATATTAAATGGAAGATGTAGTGGGTAATAACTTGGCATGAAAAGATTTTTTTTTACAAAAAATCAAATGAATAGTTCGTGTGAACTAACATCCTTACCTCTAGGTATTTGGGCCTAGTCTATATATGAAGGCTTTTGGGGATGAAAATGAAGACACCCCCTGATTCCGCCCCACTGTATTTTTGGGGATGTAAATGAAGCCACCCCCTGACTCCGCCCGCCCGAACTGTCATCCATCCAGCCGGATGGATGTCACCTCCAACTGTCACGGAATCCAAAGGCGCAGAAACCCATATCCCAAAAAAAACCCATACCTTTTCGTTTCAGGTCTCAAAAAATGAGGGAATAACTTCCTCCTCCTGTCCCTGGCAGCAAAAGGAAAAACAAACACTGCCCGTTCCCTTCCCTGTGTAACTTCCTCTTCCTATCCCTGGCAGCAAAAGGAAAATTCGAAACAGGGCAGGGCAGGGGCAAGGGCAGGGGCATGGGCAAAGTAGGGGCAGGGCAGGGCAAGGTAGGGGCGAGGAGGGCAGGGCAGGGCAGTAAAAAAATAAAGAGTAAAAAATAAGAAAAAATAAAAAACAGTGGCCGAAGCTAACAAGCACCCACAGGGGACTTCACAGTGGCCTTCGGCCATGGGCACCCAGTAGTTTCTATTGAAATGTTTTGCGTGTTTAACTCATCAATTGTTAAATGACCGAGATTCTTTTATTTCCAAGAAAAATTTCAATTGGTAAATCCATTTTACTTAATTGTATGTGTTTTGTTTCTTACATGGGACATGGCAACTTCATTGAGCCTTAATATACATCCATTCTATTATGACCGTAAGATCGTAACACCATCATTGGTTCCATCTTGTGTAAAAATTTGGGCAAAATATTTATTTAATGACATTTATAAACCCCATAAACTAACAATCAATGGGCCTCACATGAATTACTTTAATTTTAAACTTATTTTGATTATTATTGAATATACTAATACATATTCTTGTGAGCAGATTATTGCAAAATCTTAAATGTTGGTGCAAGATGGGTTGATGTCTCCTTAAAAATGATTATGGCTTTGTGGTTGGACCTAAATTTAGCCTTTTGGGAACACTTTCATCTTATCTATTGTTTTTTTATGCAAGTGGTTATTTTTAATTAGGCATTGATGTAATAGCTAATGTGGAATAATTATTTTTTGGAGGCCTCATCTCATTAAAATATTTATAAACTAGTCATGTGGCATGAATATATTCCCCAAGTGGTGCAAAATGTGAAAATTTCACATAATAATAATATTCCACATATCAGAATCCTTACCATTGGCATTGGTGCATTTCAAAATTTTGAAATTTTTACCCTACATATCCCAAATGTGCCATGTGGCATGACATTGGTGGTCAACAACAAATAAATGTGTGCACTTCTTAGGCACAATATTTAGAACTTAGATCACCCAATATTCCGCCATGCATAATGTTTTGAAGCACACAATCCAACATTCCAAACACATTCTTGAAATTTTAGCACATTCTTTTAATTCATTATTTTTGCACTACATGGCAACATGTTATTAATCAATTCAAAAAAGCCATGCCCACAAAACTTGAAAACATGGGACCATGTAATGGAATGGCACATGGGTAGATCACAAACACAAGAATTGAATGGTTCAAAATATTTTGTGGTTCTTAAATTAACTAATTCTTTAAATATTAATCATGTGCCATGTGACATGAATCCATTTGTTATTCCATAATCACATGATTGTTTGGTTTTGATCTTACACTATTGTGCCATGTGTAAAAATCCCAACAATTGAATCCAAATATTTATAAAATATCATTATTTGAATATTACAACTGTTATCACATGTTTTCATTAATGATAGACACATGTTTGAATTTTTAATTTTAGAAAACTAATTACAAACTTGTCACAAAACACCAATTGCAAATATTAAAATTTCTTGTAATGTTTAAACTTAAAACTTCACATTTTTTAATAGATTTCAAAACAATAGTTATCGTATTTAAATTTGACCCTTCATAATTGACATAAGCAATGTTTTTTTTTCTAAATCCCTTTTGATCAAATATGTTTTAAATGTTATTGACCAAAGTTTGATTAATAGTCTATTTTGTTTCAAACAAATCAATAATCATTTGTTTAGGTTGTTAATTATATCCCAAACGTTTAATGACAAGATAATTTTATAATGGGCCCCATTTGAAATTCACAAGTCAAAATTGGATGTTGTAGAAATACAATTTATTCAATTTTGACAAAAATAAATAAATTTTGTTTTTTCAACCAACCTAGACAAAACTTCTTGAAAAAACTATCTTTTAGAAGGGAAGACCGCTCTAAAGACACAAGTTTAAAACAAGATTCCTAAATCAAACATTTTTCATTAGTTGAAAAAAAAAGTGATTTTTCACAATCAAAAGGCCAAGGTCTTGTACAAATTTTTTTTTGTTGCACATTGTCTTTTTTGAAAAGATCTTTTGCAAAAAAAAAAAAAAAAACATATTACATTAACCAACACATTATGCCTTTTCTTTGCAAGTTGCTTGTCAACAATTCCTCTTATTACATTATCCACCTTTAAAAAGATAAAAATAAAAATAATGGAATGGTCTACATCCATTTTTTTTTCAAAAATATTAGCTCATATGTTTTAAAATATGTTATTAAACCTTTGTGCAAATATAGGGGTATTTAAACTAAAAATGTATCACATGACTTGAAGATTACCTCATCAACATCTTTCCCATCATTAACAATATAATGCCCAACATATTTGTGAAGTGTGAATAATAAACCTTGCACACAAACAACCTAAAATTATTAACATACAAAACATTTGCAATAAAAAAAATCTAAACACATACATATTCACAAAACACATATAAACACAATGAAAATCAAACCAAAAAAACAAAGCAAATTTTCTTAAACTCACCTTGAAAAAATTGAGCTTGAAGCTTGAGTTTGAGTTTCATGTTTAATTCACATCGCTTACACAGAAGTTAGGGTGGGGGGTAGTACCAAAACCACAAGGACAAGGGGGAACAAGTGCAACATACAACAACAAGGAGCTAGGGAGCAATAGTAAGTCAAAGAGGTACCTAAGGGAACCATAGCAACACATAATAATGAAAAGCCAAGGACCAACACCAGTGCATAGCAATGAGGAATAGTAACACTCAACACTGAGAAGCCAAGGAACAACAAACAATGCATGATAGTGAAAAGCAATGGCACCCGACAATGAGGAGCTGAGGAACAATAGCAACACACAACAACAATGAGAAGGAGCAAACTTTTGATTTAAAAATAAAAGAAACAATCAATCGAAGCATAATCAAACAAATGAAAACACTAAACATAGAAAACAAAAATAATAATAAGGATTGTACTTAAAGAGCGACGAAGAAACATGAAGAAGTGTGAAGAGGGGAGGCATTGCATTCAACTAACCCTAATTTTGTTTTCTAAACCCTATGTAAACACCCTCTAACCTACTAATGATTAATACCTTGCCCTTGTTATCTATTAATACCCTGGCAAGGTATTAACAAAATTGAATATGAGAATGCTTCAAGTGGTCAGTTCTCAGGTTAGTGAGAACTGGTGGGCAGGTTTCAACAAGGTATCACAAAAGGTGATACCCGACAATATTCAAGTAGAGAACACCCATCGATTCTCACCCAATTTCTGATACCCAACCTACATTGGTCCAAACCCATTTTCATCCTATTTTATGGCTACCTCATCCAAAGTACAATTTTTATGCATGCCATTTTACTCCTGGCTGAAGTGGAGCTGCTGTAAAAGCATCGACAGCAGTGCTCAACATGTGACCCTGCAAAAATACTTCACATTCAAGTCTCCCAGCTGCACAATTGGCACTCAAGCTATAGATAAAACTAGGTAACCATGAAGAGCAGCTACAAACAGTGTGTTGAGATAATGGCTATTGTGAGCACCCAATGCCCCGCACCGAGTCTTCTGCCTCAAGGTGAGCTCCAATATGCTCTACGAAAGTTGCCATGTTCATTTGTGAAGAGCCACCCTTTGTATGTGTTCTCTGTGCAAGTTTTTGCAACTCCTTGGCTCTTGTTCTCAACAAATTCACCTCATGGACCTCCTCATGCATGGCCCTGACTTTTCTGCTTATCTCTTCCCTTAGGATAAGCCCACCACTTGACTGGCGTTCAAAGTCAACTCCAATCTTCCATACCTGTGTGATGTATTGGCAGTTCAAGATCTGATCTGAAAAGAACGGCCAACCAAGCATGGGCACCCCACTTGAGATGCTCTCTAAAGTGGAATTCCAACCACAGTGGGTCAGGAATGCAGAGATAGAAGGGTGGGAAAGGACTTTCATTTGGGGTACCCAAGGTACCATGAGAGCCTGACCTTTAATGCGCTCCACAAAGCTAGAAAAGGAGGTTAGAAATTGTGCATGGCTGTCTGAGTCCTCTTGTCGAATGAGATCTGGTCGGATCACCCACAGGAATGGTTGATTGCTCATCTCAAGACCATATGCAAGCTCCCAAACCTGCTCAATGGAGATTCTTGCAATGCTTCCAAAGGAGACAAATGTGACAGTTGATGGTTTCTGCTGGTCTAACCAAACTAAAGATGTTTCATCTTCAAGCCACAGGGTGCTGCTAGTCTGGGAGATAAAACTATTAGCTGCTACCGCACTGTCCACATTGAAACTGGGAGAAAAGAGAAGTGGCCCAACAGGGCATACATTGAAACCTTTAGCTTGCATGGCCTCAAGGACTAAGGCCTCCAGCTCTTCAAATGTGTTGAGCAGGACCAAGTCACAATCATGCATGAGTGGGTTCTGAAATTGAGTGAAGTGCTTTATCACTGCAACATCATTGTCAAGGAAAGCAGAAGGCAAATGCTTGACTTTCACAACGGGGGGCACACCAGGCACACAAGTTATAGGATGCTCACGCATAGCTGCTTCCTCATCAATCTGGGCTTGTTGCAAAGACTTGGCTAACTGATGATCAGATGCGGCTGGTAGGGGAAGAAGACCTTCAGCAAAATATGTTTCGACATGGTCCAGACACCACAGAGTCACTGCTGACATTGTTGAAAATCCAACCACAGGAATGCCAAGTTTTGTTGCTGGTTTATGGGCTGAGGGCATATAAACATCACGGATAATACATGTGACAGGAGATTCATTAAGCAGTTGCTGAAATAAATCCGCAAACACGGGTTCCAGTGCCAACATTGCAGCTCTAAAACGAGCCAAGTCTGCTCCGTGCTTATCATCCTCTGGCAAGCCATCTGGCACATGAACAAATTTTATACGAGAACTTGACCTGTGACACATCAAAAACAGAAGAAAAACCATGAAGAAAAAAGCACAAATTCCCTTGTCACTCTGTAGTTTTCATCTGCAGTACTGTTGGGATGTGCAGGTTCTTGTCAGAGTGGAGAGAGTGTACCCATTTGTGGGTCTGAAATCTATGGTCCAAGATTTTCAAGCAATTAAGGAAGAACCTAGAACGTGTCTCAATAACAGACAGTCTGAACGAAAAATGATCTGCCATACTGCAATTTGTGGAGAAATGGAGATCAGATAATGTAATGCTGGAACTGCATTTAATAGCATTGCCCGCATGAGAACATTACCAAGTTCTGACATATCTTTTCAGTTCAACACAAACTGCTAGAATTGTGATGAGGACACCAGCAGCTCAGACAACAGTAGACCGGTTCAAGGATTGATACAAAGGAGAAGAAGTTCATGAACTTACTCCAATTGCCGTGTTTCAGCTGCCTGCAATCTCATCAATCGCTCATGGTTGTAGGTAGTGTTGACAAAGGTAACGAAGAAGTCATAAGAGCTGATTAGGTGCTGTGCGAGCTGCAGGTGTGGGGTGATACAACCTTGTAAAGGAAATGGCACCATAACAGCATGCAATCTTGAATTTTCTGGCATCTCCTTCCTTTTTAACACCACCACCTCACAATGAATAAAGGAGGTATACTACGTATGTATACAAAAAGAAGAATGGAAATCCACCCAGTGCCAGACAAAGAGAAATTAAGATGGATCGAAAACCCTAATTTTTTCCTTCCTTCCTTCCTTCCTTCCTTCCCTTCCCTTCCCTTCCCTTCCCTTCCCTTCAAGTTACTTAGCCGAAAATCTCCAGGAAAAAAGAAAGTCGCCCAAAGCAGAGAGCATCATCTACCACTCAGTGACAGTTTGGGACCAATCAGTACAAATAGGAGCAGTGAGAATATATGTAGCAGCAATGGAGGCGCTCAAGAAGAAGGACGATTTTTAGACTCCACTTCCATAAGGGCAGGATAAAGTGAGAATGAAGAAGAACCACTAACAAACAGTAGCAGTGAGGGCTTTGCTACAGTATGGGTGGCGATGGCAGTGGCTTTGGCAGCAGCTTTGCTGCCACTACTGCCCGTTTGCTTCCTTGCGCTCAATAGTTAGTGCCGCACAAAACGAGGAGAAAGAGAACGCCCAACAAAGAGGGACAAACAGAGACAAAGAAAAAAAAAATTGTAGGTGGGACCCTTCAGGAAATGGGGGATAGCAAAGTTCCAGTTCCATTCCCGTTCAATCCTCTAGCGAGGCACAAAATATATTATAAAAGGGAAGCTGATGGCTTGTGATGAGTTTTTTGAGTCTATGTTTGCTCGTGATTTGTCCATGCACCAAAGTGTTTTAACCACTCACTAACCAACTTGTTTCAATATAAAGAGATGTTCTTTGTAGTCCAGTTACTTAGCTCCATTAGGGGGATTAGTTGTAAATTTATTTTTTTAATTTCATAACATGGTGGAACATATGAAAGCAATTAATTGCTTTCTAGATCAGGATAGTGATAACACCAAACATCAAAATTGACAACAAAACAACAACAAAGGTGAAGAGGCTAAAGGAAATGAATTTTGTGTTTTTTTTTTGTTTTTTGTTTGGATTTTGTTTTGTTATGGGTCCTTTTTTTTCATGTTTTTGTCAAGTTTATAAAATATTTTATCATCAAGAATCTACTCATTACTTACAAATTAAGCACAATAAAAAGTTTATGTTACTACAAAGAAAGAAACTTCACCACAATCTCAGTATTTTCTGTTTTTGTCACTATCCTAGAGAAATAGCAAAGGAAAAAGAATAAATATAAATTTAGAAAAATAGCAAAGGACGAAGAATAAATATAAATTTAGAAAAATAACAAAGGAAGAAGAATAAATATAACTTCATTGTAAGTATGATTGTGTTAATACTTAATGACTATGCATCAATAGTATTTTTTAAAGATTTATTTTTAAAAGCAAATGATTGAACTTGGTCTATTTTTATATTATTGAAGTTGGGTGTTACATTAATTGGGTAGTCCAAAGAATAACATAATAGAAATTTTTGGGCCTCTAATTTTTACACAATAGTTTTTTTCTAAAAATGTATAGATTGTGTTAAACTTAGTAAAGTAAGGATGATGATGTCTACGGTTTTAGCACATTTATAGTTCATCTATCTTTTGAAATAGGACTTGATTGTTTGTGACAATTCTTTTTTTTAATTGATTTGTTTAGTCTTATGAAATTGGTTTAGGTTTAAAATTACTATCTTGAAATAGGCAATGTTTAAAATGTGGGACGTATTTGCAATTGCGCAAATAGGTCCCACTTTAATATTTTGGTATTATAGTGTTTAAGTCTTATTGAATCCAATAGATTAATGATCGTGACACCCATGCCTATAGTAAAGTTAAGGTTTGGCCTTGGCATAATGCCTTAGCAAAAAACTTTTTAGAAAATTTCTTATATTTTTCATTTCATTTCATTTAATATTGTGTGATCAACTTTGTAGATGTAGGATTACCTTATAGCAATAGGCTATCTTTAGAAAGTGGGCCCAGGTTCATAATAAACCTCCTACCTCATGAGCACCAAATGTCCCATGTCCCCCAATTCATCACGTTATATCGAACCTTGTAGTTCCCATTGCCCATTCGCCTCATCATGCATCACCATCGACATATCTTCCACCTTATCCCCCATGCAAACCACAAACCACCCTATTGATTACCCTTCCAATTCCAACAAATCATACACAACCTACTAATTCCCCCTACCAACCCTTAGCGCTTTATGTGAATGTGGGTCCCAACCTTACATTTTCTCAAACTCCTTCAATCATGCATAGCGAAGACATTTTCCCCCTTGCACTCTATTGGTCCCTATAGTTGGCCATGATCATACCCCCCAACCTACTTTCATTTTTTTAACACGCCCTCAACCTCCACCTAAAGTCTTGTGCCCCACCTATGAGCGACAATTTGCAAATCAAAGGTTAACACATCATCAACATTTTTGTTATACATCTAATTCATCCAATCCAAACCTTTGTGATCATCCCAACTTAATACTTTCCTTTACTTCGCATGTATCAACTTGAAGATGAGTTTGAGCATTATATGTCCTCAGGTCCTTTCATTTAAACTTTTGTCATCCTCAATTATATAACCGCATCTTTACAGCTCTATGGCATAATGTACAAGTGGCATTTCGTTTTCCATTAAATAATTAACATAAGACCCGTATAATGTGGCAATTTGGCGCTCACTCTTCCTATTACCCTTATGGTGTCTCGCTTTACCCTTTCATGGTGGGGCAACAAGGCATAAGGAAACGTAGATTCAACTCAAGTGTTTTTTAACATGTGACTAGGAAAATTTGTAAAAAGAGTTTTTGTTACATGCCCAAACTTTGTTGGCCAATTTGAGTTTTATCCTTTCTCCCTAACATGATCATTCAACTCACAAATGCCTATTTTATAGTTCTTATATTCATCGTAAGGGAATATTTTTGGGTAGCTTGTATTTTGGCACCATTTTCTCTTGCACCCACATCCTCCAACATCACCTCAATTCTCACCATATTACACCAAATCAAATGGCTATTTCTCTTTGAAGACTATAAGCTACACTAAGACCTTAAACTTTTTTTTGATTCCTTCAAATTGGTGTTCCCAACACATGTTGCATTTATCAACAAATGGTTCTTATGGGATGGTTTTTTAACACCTTCAAAATTATTTTCACTTTAAATATTCAACGAGTGGATTCTTTCAATTGTTCCAATTTTGTTTTTATATCGCATAATGGTCACATTCCACCTCAAATTGCATGTGTCCAATGGCCCGCCTCTTAGCCATGACTAAGCCTTCAAGTGGACTTTGTCCCATTACAATAGGGTTTAGCGTTTAAGGTTTATAGGACACTACATGACGAATATAAAAAGGGGAGTTCCAGGGCAAAGAAAGACAATTGTGTGTTCATTGTTGAAATTGTTGCAGATTGTGTAGAAAGAGGAGCTTAGAAAGTTTCAATAGTTATTGTTTGATTTTTGTTACGCTAGTGATTACGTCATGGTGGGCTTTTGTGTTCTTGCTAGTGTTAGGCTTTATAAGGGGTTGATGTTGAGGGCTAATGACGCATAAAGGAAGTTTGAGCTATAGAGTTTGGAATATGTAGAGAAATGCATCTACATGGAAATTTGGTGGAACCTTTCTTGAAATCCAGTGAATAGTGCATACATATGAATGATAGCCATAAACCTTAGTGGGTATCCTTGGTTAGGCAAAACGCGAGTGAAAAAGGAACGGAATGGGAAAGATTATAGAAAATATCCATAGACCCATATTTTGCACATAATTATGTTTTTTCTAAGTGGTTGCAAGCCAACTTGGCATATATTACGGAGTCTGGGTTCATATCCCAAAAGTCAACTTGTTTCTAAAAATAGACCAAACATTTCTCTAAATTATCTCATATGGTAAAGGGATGGATTAGTAGCTCATAAGAGACCAACTGAACATTGAGAGCGTTGATCTCAATCCACACCCCATTAGCTCATGCACTCACAATATGTGGAATTGCTCTTAATAATAATTTGAAGCCTACCATTACAGTAGTCTAGGAAAGACTAATAGGTATGTGCAATTTGAAAATTCACAAGGGCATGGAAAATCATGTACTATTAAGACAACATAACCATAGTGTTGTAATAATGCCGATTTGGCAGGAAATGAGCTGCATACACAATTGCATAGAGTTAGGGTTTGTAATTAGAAGATATTCCTTCTACCCTTTTCTTTTTGGTTATAGTACCATTTTGTCACATGAAAAGAAAGAAGAAGAGAGGGGTAGGGATAGGGGAGAGATGTAAGAAACAAAAGGTAAAGGGAGATATATGAAAAAAGGATAAGGAAAAAAAGCCCTTGGTAAAGCTTGTAGCTTTGTTGGTCTATTATGTGAGAGAAAGGAAAAACAAAAAAGGAAAGATAGGAGAAAGAGGAAGGATTAAGGGAAAACCCACCTCAATAAAACTTGTAACTCTATTAGGTCCTTTCACACAAGAAAAGATAGAGGAGAACAGAAGGAGGAAAGGGGGAAAAATCCTTAGCTTTGTCAAGTCCTACCATGTGAAAGAAAGAAAAGAGAAAAGAAAGAGATGGAACAAAAAGAGAGAATCACTCTTTTTTTTAGCCTTTTATCAATTGTCAAGTTTTCTTGACTAGTTGGTCAGAAAATATTATTATTAAATAAAATTCAGTCATCCAAATAGTTTTTGGAAAATCTACATACATGGTAAATAAATTGTTTATAGATGTAAAGACTTTTATTCACAAAACTTGAAGCCCCATATTGCACCAATCTTCAAAAGAATATGCCCATGTTCATGATGATTTTACATTCGTATGTTACCTCCTTTGGTCATTTTTAAAGTCACACAAACGAATATGCTTGTTTCCATTTAATTAGTCAAAGGTTACAATTATTTAACCATTCAATTCATTTTCATACAAAAAAAGTAAATAAATGAATGTCCAAAGGCCACACTTTTATTTTTAATAATGTAAACAAGTTGTTGGTATCGTAGATAATAGGTTGCAAATAAAAACCCTTTACATGGCCAAAATGACACAAATTTCTAAATTTAAATTTACATAGTCTATAAAGATAACTTAAAGGAGTTTGGGTAAATTTTTTTTGAAATTCTGCTACTAATGAAAGTCATGTGGAATTGAACTTCCATACCCTATAATCATGAGATTAATGCACATAATGAAATAAGGCCAAACCCCTTGAGCTTACACCAATCTTGACAATTTATAAAAATGTGCACATTCATTTTAGATAGGATTTGAAAGAGAAAAAATCTATTTTATATTCCTTTTTAGATAGCTTATTTTTCTAACATAAATGATTATAGTTGAAGACTTCCATGGTCTTATAGTTGAAGACTTCCAGGGTCTTATAGTAATACTTCTTGCATTGAACATGGTGTATACAATAGTCATATACAATGATTAATTGTTTATAATAATATTTTTTACAAACATTATTACAAAAACATCTTTATTTCATTGGATTTTTAAATAAAAATTACACAAAATGACAAGTGTCGAAAAGATCACTTTGTCAATTTGAATTTGGTATTGTGACTAAAGTGGTTTTTTTAATTAGTAGAATAAGAGATTATTTTATTGATAATTTTTGTTAGTAGAAAATGGACCATTTTGACTAGTCAAATGTTATCTATATTTAAATAATTTATTTTTTATAATGATATTTTAAAATATTTTAAAAGTAAAATAGATAAATTGGTTTAAGTATGTCATAAAAAGGCAATTAAGTAAATGGTAAGTCTATCCTAGCCTAACCTACCTAGTTATTTTAATCTAGCATACCCACCCTAGTCCTTTAAGCATGCATATAGATTAAAAGTACAAGGAATAAAACCTTTCACCTTCACAATGATAAACCAAGTTTTCATCAATGGACTACACCTCCAAAAGATGATTTTTTTTGTCAAGTTTTTTTATTTCACATCACTATTTATCTAAGAAAATAAAATAATTAGTAAATAAGTTGGAGGTAAATAACAAGATGATAGCTAGGTAAAAGGGTAGGAGGTAAATATATAGGACGTAAGAGATAAGTAGGTAGGTAGATCAACGATACTTACTTAACTTAGATAATAACTAGGTAAGGAGGTAGGTAGGTAGGCGTAGGTAGGTAGATGGGCTTTGGTTATTTACTTAACCTAGGTAGTAACTAGGTAAGTAGGTAGATAAGTTTTGACTATTTATTTAATTAAGTTTACAGTAATAAGTAGGTAGGTAACTACATGCTACCTACCTAACCTTTAAGTAATAACTAGTTAACTTAACCTATTGATTAGCAAAGGATGTAAAAATTGACTAAAAAAACCATTGGTCATTTTGATCAAGCATTTTATTTTGTTCAACTTGACTAAATTTTCCATTTCATTAAAACCCAGTGGCCAATTTGACCAAGGTAGTCAATTTTTTGTTTAACTTGACCAAATGTTCAATTTGATAAATAATCAAACATTTTAATCAAGTTCATTATTGTAAAAATACACATGTCATTTAAGCCAGGGGCTTTTAATCAAAATGGAAACGTTCTTTAATCAAAGTGGATAAGGTAGTCAACTTGGACAAATTTTCAAACCATGAAATTTAGTAATAAAAAAGGATTAAAATTGATAAGTATTTAAATTATTACTAAATATTGGATTAAAATATAAATAATAAATAACAACATAATAAATTATAAGATGTGAACAAGGTTATGGTTTTTGGTGTTGACCAAACCAACCTATTGAAACATGTTTTAAAACAAATGCATGAAGATTTTTTTTATTGAATGAAGAAACATGAACCAAATGTGTATAATTAATCAAAATTTGTACAACCAAAATCATTGCAAAGAACAAATGCATTGTGATCAAGTTTCCAAGGACTTTCTTTCAATATTTTAACCTTGTTTAGTGGGTGCATTTGCATCATCATTGAAATATTTTCTAATTTTTTTATCAAAAGGTAGATCTCGAATTGATATAAAGTTACAAAATTGGGTTGTTGATTGAAGAGTTCCTAATGATGCATATAAATCTTTAAAATGAATTTTTTTTTGAAGAACTATGATCAATATGAAAGGTTGAAAACTTCTTTTTAAATCTTTTGAGTGGGTCACTTTTGACAAAAATTCACAACCATTTTGAACTTTTGACCTCTCTAAACTAAATCAATAATTTGATGAGACTAAAGATGTCAAAGTTTAAAGAAGTTTTGGATGAATGATTATGCATTATAAAAGTGATACAATGTAGCTAGATTAAAATATTTACTCATTTTGCCAAAAAAACCCCATTAAAATGTAAATATTGTGCACCACCCTAGATTTTGACAAACCAAATTGATTGACTTATTTGACTTGTGGGGATGTACAACATTTTGTTGTAGCTTAAGCTTAAGCCATAAGTGAAAGGGTTTTCAAGAAATTTTAGAACTATCATTATAGGTTGTAACATCGTATTATGGGTTGTTTGGAGGGGATGTAAACTTCTAAACACATGTTAAATGAATGATCTCTTGCCAATTCCTTGGCTTTATATAATTGTCATAAACTTGGGCCCGGGGGGGGGGCGGGGGATCAATAAAAATTTAAAATAATACATGAGTAAAAATATAAGGTGCAATATATTGGTTGTTGGGTAAAAATATAAGTTAATTAGTTTTTAAGTATAGTACATTTTATTGAAACAACCAATTTAATTATAATATTGGGTATGTACTAATATGAAATAATGGATTATATTTACTATAGGGTGACTTTATTACGTATATATTAAAAAATAAAATAATAATTGGATGATTTGATGCATGTAGATCCCAAACTTTTCACTCATTCTTTCCCGAAGGTTTATGGCTTAAAATATCATATAAATTTTATAGGAAAATGGTTATGCAAAGGATGATAACATCATGGTTATTTTGAAATTTTACGATATTTATGTCAATGGGTTGACCATTGACGCATTTGCAAATTTATAATATTTATTTGCTACCTAAAAGATAATGGGTTGGCCAATCAAAATGATGTGGCAAAACATGATTGTTTAACATGGGCAAAACATTAAAAACCCATGATTAATAATTAATAATCCTATAGATGAATTGTTTTAATTGTTATGACCGAAAACTTTATCACATTACACTATTGTGTAAAGGTGTATATCAATTATTTTCAAGAAAATGTCCCTTAAAAAACATTTAAAGTCAAACATAATCAACAAAAGCACTAGTTGCAATGCTTAAACAATGATTTCCAATATTTTAAATGTATTACAATCATTTCAAACTTATATAGGTGTTCCCATAATATATTTAAAAAATTTAGTGCATAAGTACACCAAACACTTTCAACATTTCAAAATGTGTAAAATTAAACATTGATAACATGTGGAGCTAGTCATTTTTATTGTGAATTCGCCCTTAAAATTAGCCTTTAAATATCATAGCAAACAATCCTAGTCCACAACCTTTCCATTTTTCCTATGTCTGTAAAACTTTTAATAAACTATGTTGCATTATTATAGAAAGATGCTCATGAAATACAACCAATTATATACATGTAAGTTTCATCTTAAAATGGTTGAATTGTGGCATGGTTTCAACAAATATGTGGACAACCTTGAAAAATTTACATGATTGAATGGGAAATTGTAACTACAATGTTTGTTGGTTATGTCATGTACAAAGACATTGTGGAAACACCTTTTGAGCAGGTATAGGGGACGAGAATCATAAGTAGGCTAAATGGATAAGTTTAGGTGTCATTTTTATTCAAAAAAGTTGGGTGAGGAAAGCATAAGGTTTTTTTTTTTAAAAAAAATTCATCTCTCAAGGGGTTTTTTTTTAAATGTTGGGTTTTAGTAAACTTGAAAACTAAAGGAGTTTATTAAATGGAATTGGGAGGGGGAAGGAATTATTTCTAAGGTGGGGTTGGGTGGTTGGAGAAAAGAGGGGGTATTCTTTTTGTCTCCCTTTTTTTCCATTCACATAATATGGTGATTTAACAAGGATATTTGCCCAAGACAATATTTTAAAAAAATCAATGTCATTTTTTGAAGGCACCAAACATGGCAAATTTTCAACACAAAAAAAATTAATTTCAAAATTTAAAAAAAAAAATCTTGTTTGAAATCAAACATTGAATACATTAAAAAGAAATTGAAAAACAATTCAATTTCAACTTTTTGTGTGACCAAAATTTTCATGCAAGTGACAAAAAACTGATGTTTACTAAATAGACAAAACATTGAAACCATGGTAGCACCTTTTTTAGTTCAACACTCAAGTGTCAAATAATTGTTTCATTTTTAAAAATCAAGTTTGGCTATTATTAATGTAATTTCCAACTTAATATTATGCCAAAGTAAGAAGATATTGATGATTAATGATTGCTTTTACCATCCATGAAAAGACCTCATCAAAATAGAAGCAATACATGATTTCCTCCATAGTTCTTGGTTGCAAGGACTAGGGGCTTTTATCCAAGAACTTAAAAGGGAGTCATAAAGGTAGATATGTGACTAATAAATCATCTACCTGTTAGATATTGAGTAATGAAAACAAAGAAAACAATGGACTTAAATGCAACTTTACTCAATTATCTCAAATACCCAAAATTTCTATATCAATATGCATAATGTTTTTTGTTTAAAATTTATATTTCAAGCATGTAATCTTGAAACTCAGCATTTAATGCACAAGGTTTGAGAGTAATTATAGTAGTTGTACAGGTAGGAGCAGTGAAAAAGACATTTAAAGATTAATCCAAGTGATAGTTCCAAACCAAAATTTATTTAACCAATTCTCAAGTAAAGAGGAATGGAAAGGTTTTTTTTTCAACATTGTAGTCATGAATAAATCTTCAATACCCTCTACACCAATTTGCATCTCATTTCTCTTAAAGTGAATCTGAATTCAAGTAGCATGCAACTTCATTCAATATTTTTCATTCGAATGAAACTTAATTTCCACAAAATCAATTCACTTTTTTTCATTAGTTGATCGTCCCTAGTAAAATGCATAGCAATGCAGAGTCCAAGTACAACACTTCCAAATCTGAAAATGCAGTATGGTATGTGACATACCCATGCCAGAAAAAATTGAGCAATTGAAAACAATACATAAGTTGTAAGACACATTCGAGGCAGAGAATCAAGTCTTTATGATCGATGTTCTGTCTACTTAAGAGAAATGAGACTTATGATTGCAAGTGTTTGCTAATATGTAGCATTCATAACCAAGGGATTGGTTAAGAATTTACCCTTTTTTTTCAGCAACTGCATGACTCACTTCGTACTTTAAAGTCATCGTGTTTACCAGAGTGTGAAGTCACAGCTGCTGCTCCATCTCCTGCCTGTTCCATGGAATTCAGCTGTTTCACCACTCCTAGGCTGCAGAACTTGAAGGAGATTAATGAAGCTCATAAAAGCTTGAGGAACTTGAGTCCACTTTCAAAGAGTTGAGACAACAGGGGAAACCAGAAAGTTAAGAATTTGATGAAACTAAAGAATAGATTATGACAAAAGAACACAACACCGAATTGAAGCAATGACACCTTTACCAGAGTTCACAAACATATCATCTGAGTGTGTGTGCTATCTCATTTCAGAATCCTTCAGAGAAAGAAATGTGCAGAAAACAAAAATTGGACCAATTTACACTGTCAAGCACTACACAGACCCTATAGCCCTCTACAATGTGGATAATAATAACCTGCTATTATAGTATGTAATCCACATAGTTCCCTGTTGGATTTTCTCTGATGATTGAACAATGTCCAGGAAATCTCAATCAATTGGAATCAGTAAATGACAGTAAGGCTTGCCAAAGAGAGGGCAGAAAGATGGTATCATTAGTATGAATTTTTCCTGTGTTTTAATAGTTGAGCTCCAGGTTCCTCAAGTCCCTTTTTCCTGGGCTTGAAATAGCTGAAACTTACTGTTCCCTAAACTGTCTGAAGTAGTTAGAAATTTCCTCAATTTGGGGGTTAGGAGCCATCACTGGGTGTGAGGGTGGTTCCAGAAGGTGGATGCAGCCCCCTGCACTTCCTTCTATCCTCTCTCTGCCCATTTTCGAGATTTATCCATACTGGGAACTGGGCCCCTGATCACAAGGCTACAGTAAGCAAACTCTGCAGGAAACATGATCTCAAAGGAGACCAAATTGTGGAGATTACATCAAAAGATGAAGATAATGTACACAGAGGCTTAAGGTACCTACCCTGCCAAGCTGTACCGTTCTTCAATCTGGACAGGGTTCAATAATGGACTCTCCACACCAGTTGGGATAAGCTGACCCACTGAATTACCAAGGAGAGTACCCACCCCATTTGTCTCCACTGGTGCCTGCCATGGTTTGCTGTTGTCATCCACCATCTTCACCATGCTGGATTCAGTAGCACCTGCTACAAAACAGAATTTGGCAGAGTTCATCTTCCAACCACTTAGTAAGCTATTGTCTCATGATTGACAGCAGGCTGCAAGAAATGTCTAAGAAATCAAAGGAAGAAATATCACATGAAAGACACATGAAAGGTGCCCATCTGAAAGCTCTGAGCATTTACGCAGATTTGAAAGTGTAGATGTAAACGCAGATAATTTCAAGAGGGAGTCATGTCACAGGCTTGACAATACCATCCAATACAGTGTGATGCCCCTCTGAAATGCCCCAAGAGCCTGACCTAAGTTGAAAATCATCTCTAAGACTAAAACAAAATCTCCATACTCATAGTTTGAGCCCATTTTAAGAGAAATTGTGAGACAACCTGATACTCAGGTTAATGGGAATTGGAGGAGGAAGGGATCAGAAACCACAGATGGCAAGAACAGCTAAGAACTCACTTGTGGTGTCAACATTTGAAAGCAGGTTTACTGCTGAAGACTATGATTTCTGGAATAGACTAGGATATATATATATGTATTATATATGTATTAAAGATGCCAACTGGTGAAAGCCTCATCTCCAGACCAGGGGGTGGGGTGTCCAGTTTATGGGCAACAGAGGCATCTTACATTTTGATGGCATTAAAGCCGATATATACACAACTGATGAGACCATTGAGTGACCAATTCAGCAGAACTTCCCAAAATACAAAGAAGTTATGACCTTGGGTAAAACTGTGTGGATCCAAGCCTCCTGATATGAAAGAAATGTTGTGTTTGATGTCAGCTTCCTGCAGAAGCACTGATGTCACTGTATCTTCTGGCTGTCCACAGTGATGCATCTGTCCAGGATTCTGCTCATTTTCATCTTGGTTTCCTCCATCAGAACTGACCCCATTCTTATCCGCAAAAGTTTCAGAGTTATTCTGGTTCACCTCTACATCACACCTTAGCCTCTTCTGCCTGGGAGAATCAACATCTGTCTCTGCCTCTGACTCCCCATCCTTCAGGGAAACCTAGAATAGATGAAATTGTCAATGTGCTGTAAGATCCACCCAACACTTGGGATGCTTTTAAAAACTGAAAGCATGACAGATGAACACCCATTGAAGAGTTAGATTTCAGCAACAAACACCTCAAATTGAATAGCAATGCAACAGAAACATCATGTTTGGGGTTTAAACCCTTGGCAAGGTTCCAAAAGTAGGCATGAAATTGAAGATCAAGGAATTCCTTGATGGCAAGAAAGAACTCATGGGGAAATTTCATTGAGTAACCTGCAGAGCATCCTTGGCTTGGTTCAAGCAGGTTCTACAGCTCTGGCCTACCTGCTGGTGTCTCCTCTTGGCACGTGCTTTGCGATTTTGGAACCAGTTATAGACATTGGTTTCACCAACTTGGCCATGCCGTCTTAACTCATCCGTAATTTCTTTAATGTGTTGCCTGTTGGGGGTGCCATTGCCCTGCTCAAACAGCCTCTCTAGAATATGGAGCTGGATCTGGCTAGGACTCCAACGCAGCCGGGTTGTGGGCTTGTGGTTGGGTGTCCCCATCTGATCATATGACAAATGTTGTCCCCCAATTATAATACCTGCCACTCACAAGGACAGTAAATGTATGCTCAATTCATAATCCTGAATTGCCTGATTTTTGTTGGTGGTCAAAAAGAGATGAACTATTCTCCCTCTAGCATGTGCTTGACCTAAGTTCTTCTATCACCCCCAAAACCTGTAAGAAGTTCTTATGACTGCTAGTCTCCAAAGGGCATGCCTTTTGACATTGCAGACAGTGACTTTTCATGCATAGTCACAACTCTTCAGGTGCCCCAAAATACCCAATCACCCTAAAACCCTGAAACCCCAAACCCATCATCTGTAGAAAATTTCATGGTTCAAAAATCAGCAAAAAAGCAAAAAAGGAATCAGCTCTTGTGGCCAAACATTTGAGGTTTTGTCCTTGCAATACACTGGGCAGCTAGATTGCCCAAATTTTGACATAACACAATGAGGCACTGCACAATAATAGGTAACCTAGACTCCAACACTTAGTCTGATGTGGAAGCTGCTGCTGGAGAAACACTAGATGTTAATGTCTGCAAAAGGCCCAAATAAGGTCCAAGGTTTCTTTCTGCACCCATCACTTAGTCTGATGTGGGAGCTGCTGCTGGAGAAACACTAGATGTTAATGTCTGCAAAAGGCCCAAATAAGGTCCAAGGTTTCTTTCTGCACCCATCACTTAGTCTGATGTGGGAGCTGCTGCTGGAGAAACACTAGATGTTAATGTCTGCAAAAGGCCCAAATAAGGTCCAAGGTTTCTTTCTGCACCCATCACTTAGTCTGATGTGGGAGCTGCTGCTGGAGAAACACTAGATGTTAATGTCTGCAAAAGGCCCAAATAAGGTCCAAGGTTTCTTTCTGCACCCATCACTTAGTCTGATGTGGGAGCTGCTGCTGGAGAAACACTAGATGTTAATGTCTGCAAAAGGCCCAAATAAGGTCCAAGGTTTCTTTCTGCACCCATCACTTCTGACATTAGAATTTCTCTGCCTTGGATGACAATAAGAATGGCCACTTCCTGAGATTTAGATAGTATGTAGGGAGCACACAAGAAAGTTGAACCCAAGGTGGCCAAGCAAAAGGGATAGGGTCTATTGTGCCAAATTCAATCTGGAATTCCAATGGACTTCTGTTGGTTTTTTTTTCACTAACACTCATGTTTCCATATCATCCAGACTACAAGGATTGCATATGAAAATAATCACTTTTGCCTTACCAGGCAGAGGAGGAGGTTGATTGGCAAGGCTAGCTTTGTGCATTTCCACCAGCTGTTGGCAAATGGTTGCATATACTGAAATCTGGCGCCTCAAGGTCTCCAGCTGCTCATCAGTCATGATGACCTGCAGAAATGTTAACAATCAATGCCCAGAAATGTGGTCAAGCCTTTGATGATTTCTTCACCCCAGCAAATTAGGGTTCCAATCTTTTTAGGGTTTTGGCTCCACAAAATCAACCCTGTTGCAGAAATCTTCAAAATGCAGATGTAAACCTAAATGCTGCATTTCTCCTCAAAGACATTCTTGAGTGCGGATAAAGCGTACAAATCCAGCAAGAAAAGAAGTCTTGGCATGCAAGGAGAATAAGGGACCTGCCCAGGTGGTGAAGCATAGAGAGGTTGAGGCAAAGTGCTTCCATTTGCTGGTGGTGTGAGATGGCCCTCTGGGCTTGCTTGAACTCGCACTTGCTGACCCACAAACTCCAGACTCTTACATAATTTTGCTTCACTCTCCATAACTGTCAACCCTCCGGTCCGCACTTCACATGGACACCTGAGCTTTCATGTTTTCAAAAATGCCGAGAACCTACAAATGCCAACGGAATTGTCGTTTCCACTTACCAAAGACACTAGTAACATGTGTGAATAATCGGTAGAATGTGCCATAGGTGCGCGATCACTCTATCTTTCAGCAGAAAGTTTCACGATCCGTTACACGTATCTATCTTCTTAGGAAGCTGCAAACCAAATGGCATGGAAATCTTCGGGTGCAGATCATAGGGAGAAACAGAAGAGCTTCACAATTATAGACACTATGATTCCCAGACTTAGTCGCTGCATATATAATTGTTTGAAGAAGTGGAAGAGGAAGGAAGAGGGCAAAAAAGACGGAAACCCAAATTTCATAATTGGCTGCTAGACAAGAAGAAGCGTAGAGAAGGACGAAAATTGTGACTAATTCCCGTCATTGAAGCTGTGGATCAGCCGAGGTCCTCTCGCTCAGAGCTTGTTGCTAAGACAACCCAGACCTCGTCTTTGAAACATCGCACAACAGAAGGGGCTGTACCGGGCATGCTATGGAGGGTTTAGGGTTCAGGTTGTAGGGTTTAGGGTTTAGGTCAACCCTAAACCCTAAACCCTACAAGCTGAACTTGTGAGAAGTGCAGAATTAAAACTTGACCATTTGGAAGTTGAAAATTTAAAGGAATTTTTTGGATTTCATTAAATGCAACAATAAATATTAATAATGTTTTGTCTCATTATTAGATGATGATTGAATGAATAAATGTTTACAATGTTTTGTCTAAATTTTAATTTTTCTTAAAAAAAAACTGGATCCTAATCATTAGATCTCTTTAAATTTTTTATAAGTAATAGGTTATTCTATAATTAACTAATTGTGTGGATTTGTAGATTTGTCATGTGAATTTTTGCATGATGTTTATATATATATTTTTTGAAAATCGATCATGTAACTACTACACAAACACAAGATGAATACTTACTTTGCATGTTTTTTCTTCATTTGTTGAAATTTCTTGAACATTAAATTTGAAGCTATTGAAACCTTGTTTTTTTTAAATAATTAAATATTTGACAACAAAATGCTAATTGTCAATCATGGGTATGGCACACATGGTTTGGACTTGGCACCTACCCAAAGTTATTATGGTGGACCAAACTCCATTTTGCCTTGTTAAGACCAACTCTATTCATACTCAATATTTTTTGACCTTCAACAATAAATCTTACATCCAAGATGGTTAGCTTAAGGTAAACCTTCTCATCATTGAACTTGCAAACCAATGTGTGGACACTTAAAATAGTTCGAGGATGGGCTACTCAACACTCAATCAAATACTTGCCAATGTGTATAATGTGACCTATGACCAAATGCCCGGCAATAAATATTTTTGTTTTAATTTTCTTTTCAAAATTTACACTAGTGACGTTGTAATTGTGATAAGTCATGGGTTGTAATATTTGACATCTATCTATGAAGGAAGGTAGTTTGTTTTGTTATGTAGTTATGATGGTTTAGATCACATTTCTTGATGTCTTTGGAAGGCTCTTGATGACGAGGGGTGCATGGGCTCAGTTCCATGACATTTGAACTTGTGGTGCAAAAGTTCTTGAATATTGAATGATTTCTTCACTGAAAATTAAATTAAATTAAAATTGTAGCTGAAATTTTTGGAGGAATTGGAATGTGTCTTTGATGTTTTTGGAAAGATCTTGATGAGCAGGATTTAATGGAATTTATTTGGTAAGATTTTGGATTCAAAATGTGGGAGATATTGATTTTAAAGTGATTTCTACCACTAATAATTCAATTAAAGTCCCCCCAAAAAACCAGGTTTTGGAAGGAAAAATCAGTTCCTTCAGTTGAGGACGTTGGAACACTTGGGCCAATGGCACGGGTCACATTAGTTTGTTTAGAATAATAATACATTAATTTACATAAGGTGTTTGGTGATAGGGTGGATAATGGCACATTTGATTGCACCTAGATGCACACAAATATGGGCATATCTTAATGCATCAAATTTTAATGTTTGGTAAAAGGTGTGATTTATAGTATTATGTGGGGTTAGTGTTTATCTTAATGTATCAAATTTTAGTGTTTGGTAAAACATGTGATTTATAGCATTACATGGGGTTAGTATTTAGTGTTGGAGTTATATTTGTCACAATTCAATGCACACAAATGATTATATTTTGGAAAAACAAGGATTTGTTGAAGGTGTGATATATGATAGATTCACAACTATTGTGGTTCACTAAGGGAGGCCAAGTGTTTGGTGATGGGAGGAAATTTATACATTGAAAGGGGTATAACAACAACACCATAAATGCCTTAAGCCCTTTACTCACAATGCACACTTAGATCATAAGCATAAAATAATAATCATGCTTAAGTGTCAAAGCTCACATTGTTGCATTGGGATCTTACAATTCAAAATTGTTGAGCTACTTAATGATTAGTTATGAGATCCTTACATTTTACATTTCTAGCCAAAACAAGAACATCACAACTTTGAAGAGAGAAAGCCAAGTGAAAATCCAATGAAAACCCTTAAAGTTGGAGGTAAACTTGAATAAGCTTTTGATATGGTTGGAAAATCACTTTGTATTAGTTCCAAACAATAGTTGTAACCATCTCACCATCTAATTGACTTGCCTAATTGTCATATTGTAGTCAACTAGCTACCAAACCAATTTGTCATATTGATTTGCCATGGTAACCAAATTGTTGTGGTATGTTGATTTACTACAACATAGTGATTTGCTATTCTCATTGTACTTCAACTTAAGATGGATATGAGCAATCCTAGGCCATAGTTATTTTCGAGAACAAAGTCAAATGGAGATTATTTGCTAATATCAAGTTGCCTACGTCACCCCATGCAACATATTACCCAAGTGTATTGTTAACCCACTAGAACTTATAACCATGTTCATGTTTGATGATGTCACCTTCCCCAACAATGGCATCATATTCCCCTCCCTTCCCTTTCTCCCAATGTTGATGTCTCATTCCTTTGGGCTAACATCATGTTCCCCCATGGGAACGCCCATGGGTTTAATGGGTTGATGTGGGGCTAATGTGAACATTGTGTTCCCATTGCACCCAAGCCCCATGGGCATTTGTTGGATAGAAAGGCCATGTAGTGGTGCATGAATGTCATGTCCTAGGTGCCATGTTGTGCCTACATTAACCCCACATCAACATCATCCACATCATTAGAGTGCCACATCATCTCCATGCCATGTTGTGCACACATTAACGTCACATCAACATTCATATCAGCCATGTCATTAAAGTGTTGTGTCACCTTTGCCATGTCATCAAAGTGCCACATCAGCACCACATCACCATCTACCATGTCAACACCACATCATGCCATGTCAACAACATAGATGTGCCATGTCATTTGTTAATAAGGATGTTGATGTGATGAGGGGATCATTAATAACCATCAAATGTCATTTTTGTGCACCCACACACCTGTACCTATGCACCCATGCATTCAAAGTTTTACACCCAAAATAGTTGCCTTTAGCGAATTTCACACATGTAAGGTCAAATTTGCAATTGGTCATGGTTATAGTTTTAGTAAACACGAATAATTCAAGATTATCCCTTGGTTGTGTGCAATGAAAATGTGTAAGTTGTGAAAATCAATGTGTAAACAAACAAAAGTGGGATTAAATTAAGATCAATTCCCTTGATTGTGTGTTATGCAATCTTCAAGGCGTGGCAAGGAACAAACATTAGTGTGTAAATAAACAAAATTGGGATTAAATTCAAATTGATTCCCTTGGCTACTTGCAATGTAAACATGCAAGCCATGAATGTATGGTAGAAAAAATGAAATCTTAGAAACATGCAAAGGAACAAAAATCAGTTTTGCAAATAAATAAAAGTGGGACTAAATCCAAATTGATTGAATGTTCCTAAAACACGAAAGGGAATAAATATCAATGTGTAAACAAACAAAATTGGCACTGAATTCAGATCTATTCCCTTCACTAATTGCAATGCAAATGTGCAAGTCATGAATGTAGGGTAGAAAAATGTAATATTCAAAGCACAACAAGGAACAAATATTAATGTGCAAATAAACGAAAGTGGGACTGAATTCAAATTGATCAAATGTTCCTACTAAGGCACAAATTCCCTTTGTCAATAAGGAGAAGACAATTTGATGTTGTCAAAATTTAGAACATTAGGAGTGATAATATTTTGTTATCAATACAATTTCAATTCTTCCCAAATTGATGTGTTGAGTCGTCAACCCCCGTGTCCTTAGGGGAAATAAATGGTTGGGAATACATCCCATGGAAGATGAGATCCATTAGGAAGACAAGGTTTGATATGAAAACCCTCTTGATGAATCTTGGATGGAAACTTCATCCTTTGTAATAATATTGATTTAATATTGTGTTGAAATAGGCATATGCAAGGTAATTTTGAAAAGCAACATTGTCTCCCTAGTGAAAAGAATGAGAATGTTCTTCAAAAATGGAAGGAAGTATTGAAAAGCAATGGTGTTTCCCCAACAAGGAAAACAAGTGCGCCCTAAAGAATGGAAGGAAGTTCTAAGGAACATTGGCATTTCCTTGAAGAGCATAAATGTGCTTCAAAATATTGAAGGTATTCTTGGGGGAACAACGACATCTTTTTGATGGGGAAAATGTGTGCTTTGAGGAATGGATGGTATTATTGAAAGGAGTGGGAGGGAAACATGTTTCATAATGTGGACATGTTTTTTGAAGAGTTTGATAATCCCTTAGGGTAGTGTTTTATGCTAATGGCGAGGACTCAATTTACCCATGGTTGAATACTTCCCTAGCATGGAAGTGAAAATCACTAGGGGTGTGAATTTCCCCTAAAGAGAAAAAAGGGAGATGATGTTTTTTGAAGAAGGTGTGGGAGGCATGAAGGGGGGGGGGGGGGGGGGTGGCAAGTGGGAAAATTTATTTGGGGGTGGAGGGGTGTAGGGGCTAGGCTATGGTGAGGTGTTTAACCAAGAGAATCAATGAGTTTGGTTCATAGTGGGGTGCTTAAACAAGAATGGGGTGGTTTGGGACGGAGCATTGAAATTCGGAAATTCAATTGTTAGATTATGTCATAAACAACATTGCATTCCACTTATTACACATGTTTAATGCTTGCCTCAAAATTTTGCAATTAACTTTGAAAAATATGTGTGATTCATTTTTTTCCAACAAGTTTGACTATTTGGGGTACATGATTTTGGCACACCCTACAAAAGGAGTGCTACATAATAACTTGTCATAAGTTTCCTAATGTGCCTAGAGGGTGGTAGCTTAAATCCATAATATTCCTTCTTAACATTGGAGGCCATCTTACTTTTCTTGGGGAAATTTTACATTTCATAAGTGCTTGGTTTTTCTTCTAGCGTAATGAGTAAACTTTTGGTAGTTTAACATGGAAAACAAAGGCAAACAAATCACTACACACAATAAGGCTTTCAAATGGGATGGTAAATTCAATATTTGGCTTCAATTACAAAATTGAATGCGCACCTTATTTTGGTAACACCCATGTCCATGGGCCTTACCTACCATAAATTATTCGGAAACATAATTTTGTCAAAGGCTAATTAATGCTTCAAAATGATTCTTTCTTTGTGCAAAAACTTATTATAATGGTTGTGCATTTTCACAAAATAGATTTAAGGTAGTTCAATTGCTTTCAAACTTGAAAAAAATTGAGGCAAATATATTCTTCTTTTTTGTTTTCACATAATATTTCAATATGTTTGTTCTAAGCATTTGATAACTCGTGAAAATTTTAATTGTGCATTAAAAAAAATTAATAATTTTTTTGAATTCAACTTATTATAATTCATTTCAAAGGAGATTAAATAAATGGAAACACATTAGCATAACTATAAAGACATGTTTTAATGTTTTAGCCTAACATTCCCACAAGTCAATGACCAAATAAACAATTCTTATGGTACAAAGTCAAATATATTTGGTCAAATTTTTATGCATTTTTGTCAACCACACAAATAACTTAATGGATGAAACTAATGGTTGAATGATTTTTATTTAAATGGTTGTGGTGCATTTGGAGCAAAATTCACTAAAATTTTCATCCCAAAGTGATGGTTTACAACCAACTTAAAGAACACCAATTTTGTCGCAACCCTAACTTGGCCAAGTGTGGGGGTGAAGCCCAACACTTGGGAATGTTGGGGATTTGGAGTCCTTCGGGACTCCCGAATGTTTAGAGCTCGACAGAAAGGCAAAAAACACCTTGCATTGAGGTGTTCTTGGTGTTGTTGGAAAGTTCTTGAAACGTAGATATCGAAAATGCCCTCGCATTCTCGATTGGACATCTGTAGCCCAAGTTGTGAGCAAAAGAAGGGCCGGGAGTCAAACTGGCAATTTGACTCCGGACCACTAAAAGTCAGGAATCGACCAGCTCCCAATGTCCGATTCGAGAGTGCAATACGTTTTTGAAAATATCTTGACAAGGGTTACAACTTCAATTCAGACCTTGTTGCGATCGGAGGTCAGGGCGAAGAGATATGACCTCTCAAAGTCCCGGGAGTCCAAAACCGGGACACCTGGGTGGATTTCGGGACTCCAACTTTAGAGTCCCGAGAAAAAGAACCATTTGGATGTAGCCTCGGTGGAGCGTCGCAGAGTATACTATATGGGGGATGGTGGTGGCATCCCCCGAGTCCGGGCCGTGGTGAGTCTTGTGGTCCGAAGTGCCCGTGGCTTGTCCCAACACCAAAAGGTGTTCTGGAAAGTGAACTAACCACTTGGGTGGTTTGTTTTGATGCAGATTCAAGCTTGATCAACTAATACCTCTTCCTACTGTAATCCCTGGGCTCCCAACTCGACCTTCTACCCCCTTCTAGAGTTGAAAGCCGGGAGCGTGCCTCCAAGTGTCAACATCCACAACTTGACTTTGTGAAACCCTCAAGTTGGTTTCACCCCGTGACTTGGGAGCGCGTCAAATTTCAAGTATGTAGGAATGATATCTATGAATATTAAAACAATCATATTTGCAAGGTTAAAAGAAGTCATGGAATTTTTTATTTGAAAATAATCAATTGTGATAATATTGGTGTATTTTTGCTATAAATTACATGGAATGATATGAATTGAAGAACTCACATTATGTGGGATCCAAGCATTACAAAAGATTTGTCTTTTGCAACTATTATTTGTAAATTAATTTTGTTTTAATTGCGTAAGACAAGTTGTACATGACATCTTCTTACATGCAATATATTATACATATGACATATATTCAATATGCTTGTACCTTTCATATATTCATATTCCTATATATGTAGTTATGTGCAACTAAATGGTGATCTTTTTTAATGACATGTGTCCATTTTAAGGCCGATCATTTGACAACACATGACATTCAAAGCTCATTTTGGCATTTATTATTGTAATTAAATAATCAAATATAAATTGTCCAATTTAGGGATTATAGGATGTCAACACATGGCATTTATGTAGGTATTGAGTAGATAAATAGGCCTATGTTAAGTAGGTAGGTAGATATGTAGGCCTAGGTAGGGAAGCCTAGCCAAAATAAGTAGGTTATAAATAATATTATTTTTAAAAAATGGGTTTGAACCTCTTTCATTGGTTCATCCCATTAATTTCCCCTTGCTTATTGAACTAATGCACCTAGACTCAAATAGTTTACAACCTTCAAAGTTATGACAAATAATATGGGATAAACATTGTAATTGCAACGTAGGATGCCACAAGGGTAAAGAAGTGGATAAAGATTCATAAAAATTTGGACATTGCTTTGTTATTTTTTCAAGTCAAAGAGATTTGTAGCAAGATATGTCTTTTGGAGGTGAAAGGTGTCAAGGTTTGGTTTAAGCACACAAGAAAAATTTGAGTTTTGGAGCTCAAGATTTGTGGTCATCATTCCATTGTCTTTGCACTTCTAAGAACTTTTGGAGAGCTTTAGATGGTGCACTCATAGCTTTTTAAATTGTTCAAAATGAATAAGAAATGAGAAAGATATAAAATTTTAATTTAAAGGGGTCCAATGAGTTCGTCCTCTTCTTGCTTCTTCTTTGTTGTCCTTTGGTCTTTAGAATTGAAAAACATTATAAACCTTCCATTGGTACCCATGACCACAAAAATCTTTCCAAAACAAAAAACAAAAAACAAAAAATAAGAAAGTTCTAGTGATATGTGTTTGGTGGTAAGGTCATGTTTGATGATGGGTGTGTTCCCCTAATTGTACCTAGTTATTACATACTAACCACTAACTATTAGAGTGACTATTCCTTAATGCTACATACTAGGCCTATTAGTTAGATTACCTATTAAAAATAATAATAGATAATATGTAATAACATTATAATAATATATTATTATTGTTACTAACTTATAATGATAAAAATGAAAATAATATTAATTATATTAATTATCTTACCTAGCCCTAAACCCTATTAATCAAATTAATGTAAAAAAATTTGCTTAAATGATTTAATCCAATTTTCTTTTATTTCTTGTAAATTTTTCTTCCAATTTAAACTTTTAAAAACGAAAAGTAAAAATTTCTTTTAAAATACTTTATTTAATTATATTTGGCAACTAAATTTCATAAATGTGAAAAACATTAATAAATTTCGATTATATTTGATTTTAAATAAATTGAAATCATTGACAAATAGTTAGCAAAAAAATCCTAATACATGAAATTTGATTTTTATACACCTTTGTAGCCCATACCCTATGGGGTACAAGGGTATAGGGTGTTCAAATCATATAAGTTGCAATGTTATGGTCACTTGTGTGAGTGTTTGTATGTATGGTAGTGTATTTGCACAAAACCAAACATAAAAATCATTCATTTTAGAAAAGAAAAAAATGGAATAATTAAGCACACCATAATTGCAAAGATGATTGAAAATCATCTAGATTTCAAATGTAGTTGTGCACACAACCTTTTGCAATTGCATGCGCCAACCAATTACAAAAGTTGTAAGTCAATTGGTTGCAAATGACACAATTTCTTTTAATGAAATTGTAATTGGAATGAGATAGATGATCGCAAATTTAAATGCATTTGCATATTTATAATTTTTTTAACTTGTTTGAAATTTGGCCCACATATAACCAATGATGGTAATGAACCAAATCAATATGAATAAACAATCTCTTGAAAATAGAACATTGGTTCAATTAGTTTTGGGTCTTTTATGTCAATGTCGTTATTGACTTTCTATTTGAAAAAAAAAAAATCAAGTTGAAGATTAGGTCTAGTTGACAAATTTGGTGGGGTATAACCTCCTCCCATAGTTCTTGGATATAGATTTAAAATAAGTGTCGATTAAACAACACAATTGGTTCATGTTATGAAATTGTGTGTATTATAACAAACAACATTGATCTAATTGTACATATTTGTAGGACAAATTATTTTGGAGGCATTACGTTTTGGTGAATTGTTATTAGAAGGACATGATGACCAAGGTATGATAATTTCTCATGTTACTATACTCATTTGATGACTTGCATTGGGTGGTAGGTATTGCAAATGGGCTATTTGTGGTAGCTATGTGAATTTATTATTTTTATTCAAATGCAAAGATAAAATTTTTAATTGAAAAATGAAATGTTTTTTTCCCATGTTTGTGATATTTGGTCTATGACATCTATAAACAAGAAATTCAAAATTGATCTACTTTTTGTTCAATAAAAATAAAATACTAACCTTATGAACAAAGGTTTTTATGTATTGATTAGTTGGGAGAAAGTAAATATATAGCTTAAACACAAAAATTATACTAAACATACTTTGATATTTTTTTATATAGCCAAGTATCATGTTCTAGCTTGACATGCATGCACAAATGGTGTTAAACATTTATATATTTAAATCTTGATTCTTTCTTTGTGAACTTGATGAAGGTGGGTAAAGAGGAGTCAACTAACTAATAATTTCTTGCATGTGGGGTTGCCTTGCTATGTTGGGGGAAGGGTTGAGAATTGGTTACATATTGAGTTGTTTTATAGGTGTTGGTTGGCTACTAGGTCATTCAAGATGTCAAGGTAAGTGACAAGCTTGAATGAATTGGAGGTCAAAAAATGGTCACCAAAGCTCATCAACACTTTTTTTTTTTGGCTATAACATCACAATCAAGGTAAAACTTTGGCTACTTATGGAATCATCTTGGGAATTAAAACTTGGTCAAAAAATATCCTTACCAATTTTAGCATATGACAATTTTGGCGAAAAAACATGAAGATTGTCAACAAGGACACAATTTTCAAGCAAAACACCATGTAAAAATGCATAAACATACAACAAGCAATCCAAGAAAGAAAAAGCCAAGGTAGATAAAAGGTTAAGGATGTAAGGAAGTTGTTTTAGGACTTGGAAGTAAATAGCTTCAGGATTTAATTGCATATTGATTTTTGTTCCTAGTCCTTTATTTGTTTCTTGTAGACCAAGGAAACGATTCCATACTAAAAATATTACACATACATGTGCACTATAAGATCTAAGTGTGTCATCAACTTGTTTCTAAGCTTGTCCTTCATGAAGCTTAATGTTAAGAGGCATCTTTCATCTTCAACAATACATATATTCATTGCCCTTGAAATCTCAATGAGTTGGAACAACTCAAACAACTAGTGGTAAAGGAGCTAGTTGCAAGGCAAATTGCTCCACATTCACATGCAAGGATTACAATCCTAGGCAATCATCCTCATACTTGATCTCTTGTTTCTACAAAGTTGGTTAAGCATAGGCATGATGAGTATTTGATGAAGGTTCTTGTTGGATGACCTACTGGGTTGATGTACTTTGTATAGGAGGTCCTAATGGGAGGCCCAAATGGCATGGAGGGAAAGGAAGGTTGTTGGAAGATCCACACCAATTATAATGGAACTAGAAGATCATTTGGGTCCAACCACAAGGAAGTATGATCTAGTTATTACCACTAACATACTTCTCAAGGAAATAAAGAGCATTTCACCACATTTCAACTCACATTTCAACTAAGAGTGTAGTTTGGAGCAGTTTTTCTAGAAACTTTTCATCAACTAATCTTTCTGGGGATGCTTGCTAATGATGCTACATCAGGGAAAAAGAAAACTAAAAGAATGCTAGGTAATAACCCTGGCTATTGGGGTTTTTTTTCTCACTGTTGTACATCAGAAAATTGAAAAAGAAAACACTTGTCTCCACCCTCCACTCTTGAGTCTTGACCCACAAGAAAAGGGTATGAGAAAACTAGATCTCTCTAAGCTCACTCTCAAAGTACTTGTCACCAGTTTCAAAACAAGTTGGAATCAACAATCAACCAAAAGGCATGTGCTTTCATAGAGACTTAAGTCCAAGGGGCATGCTCTATTTGGGTAGAGTCTTTTTCTTGTCAATTTTGTGACAGCTGAGGCACCCATAAGAAGATTGGCTATAAACAAGATATTAAAGTAAAAAAAATAAAGCATCCTCCTATACTGTTGGCTACCTTGCTCAAACCTAATGTAGAAATCTGGAGGTTTCAGTCAAAAGTTTTATTTTCCAAAATCTGGCAATTACAACCCACCAAAAGCCTCTTAGCTTTTACAATTTCACCAGAAAGAAAATTCACTGCTTGAGTAACCTGAACTTGGAAGTCACAGAAACCTTACCCAATACATTGGGATATCTTTTCACAGCTGGTCAATTGAATGCAGCAAAGAACTTCATGTTTAGATCACCATCCCCTCATCCTGCAGATTGGCATACCTGTGCATACAGGTTTCATGGAAAACAGCTCTCCTAATAATTGACTTATACATCAACATCTGCACCAGCCCCATGCACAACAACAATTCCTAGTTGGTGACAAACTTGTAGTGTTTGTGCTCACTCTGAAGTAATCCCCAAGTGACCTTTGAAATCTGGCACTTGACCACCATGTAGTAAATTAGAGAACTAACAATCAGATCAAAAAAATTAAAAAAAGAAAAGAAAAACCTCATTCTCTATGAGTGCCTGATTTGAAATGCCCATATCCTGGCATCTATGGGATTGACAACATCCAAGGATATCATTCCTCTAAGGACACAAACCTCACTCGCAATCTTTTCTCAATTTTCAGGTGCACAAAGACCCCCATCCTTGGCAACTCTAACTCAAACTTATGTGCAGTATGGCTCTTATAGATGTCACTACAGATATATTCATTGCTTTCATCATTTATATTTAACCTTTCAGATTCTATCCTGACTAAACCAACTCAGAACTAGCCAGGCAGATTGACACAATACATTGTTAGGTTGGATATTTGAAAGGCACACAAACATAATGGCCATTTCCTCAACTGTTGTTTCTCTTCAGTCGGTCTTCTTCTCCCGCTTCTCCTTTGCGTTAATCAGCACCTTTTCAGTCTCCCTTGAGTAGTCAGATGCACTGAATGCATACTGCTGTAGTATAGCAAACATGACCATCTCCACACACACAAAAAGGTTTTGATATGCTTCCTCAATTTGATTGATTTCAAGCCATATGTGATCGGTAGTGATCACACCTCTTGAGGCCAGCAGTTGCAGGACCACTCCCTGTAAAGCAAACATACTTCTTAGACCAAAAGACGCAAGATGCTTCCTAGTTAAACAGATTGATATGAAAAATAACTAGTACATGAAAACACTTAAAAATATAGCCAGGACAGGAAAATGACATGAAAAAGAACAACAGATCCTAGCAGAAAGAGAGATTAATAAGAAGGCATCCAAGAGAAGCAAACCAGAGAAAGAAAATGGATAAAGTAGAAAAGAAACAGCCTCAGATGACCACTGGGATAAGACCAGGGAAGGTTCTCAGCCAAGATCAGAACAGAAATGCATCTTAGTAGCAATACCATACATAGTAGATGGCAATACAAAATCAAGAAAAATTAACAACTGTCCAAGATGAAGGCCAATGGAAGGAAAGCAAGCACTAAAAGCTCCGCTCGTAACTTGGGGGAGTTCCGTTTTTGAGTCAAATGAATGGGAGAAGCAGCGGCTCCATAGACAAAGCATTTAGACTGTGGCCAATTTCTCATTAGCCATTTCTCTAAATGTCCCATGTCCTTCAGACTTAGCAAAGTGAAAACAAACCATTGAGCTGAGAGAGTGAGAGTGAGAGAGAGAGATTCACCTGCCAAAAAGAGAAGAAGACAACACCCTTGATGCACAGAATCTTTGCAAGAGGCTTTCGAGGAATGAGCTCATTATGGAACACATGATAGATTAGAATTAAAGAATACATGGCCAATGATACTGAGATGTTGAGAATAATGCTGCAGATCCAAGTGATGGCACCTTCATACCAGCCCAACAGCTCTAAAATTACAATCAGTATAGAAACAACAGGTCTAACAATCACAAACTGCCATGTCCAATCCTCCAGTTGTTTTAGTGACTTCTGGTCAAGTTTTGCTTCCTTTGGCTGTGATACCCAACAAAACAAAACAAAACACAAAACAAATCAAAAAACTTTTTAGGAAGATGAAATTCAATCCATCCTTCACTGGGCATTATTATCAAATTGCTCACAAGTTCAAGCAATGCAAAAAAAGAGAAACAAGAACATCTGGGACAGAAATGTGAAAAACCATTGAGCAGCAAGTGATTCAGTAAAGAATTCATACAGAGTCTTTGCACGGAAAAAAAAGAGAAAGGGGGATGGATGGTACAAGAACAAATGGATAACATCATTACCACAAATAGTGTCACTGGGAAGCTATGATGAATGATGCGGCCCTTGATACCATCTGGAATTTGTTTTTTAGAAGTTGATACACCCGCGTAGCTATACAACAAATTGAGGAAACACGCTATGACCTGCACATACATCCATTTCAAAAGCCATTCTTGTTGCATGCATTCTCTCAGCAGTTCAAACATTCCCAAATTGCATGCTTTAAACACCCCCAACGAATTCCAACAAACAAAACCATTATGACTTGTCACCTACCCTTGTTTTTCCTGGTTGTATTCCAAACAGAACAATCGTCCAAGAAAAAAAAAAGACATTATCGTCAACTAGGGCAGCTATCAGCTGAATCTGCAGTAATTGGGCATGGATTGATTTCTTTTGAGCAAACAACAGGGAACCCTTAGCATGAAAGAATAGAAAGAAAGAAAGGAAAGACAGACAGGCAGGCAGGCAGGCAGACAGACCAAAAAAAGCAATAAGAATACTCACAAGGGCCTCGTAACACTCTTTGATGGATTCCAGAACAGTGAAAAGGACTTCGCTGCCCTTGATTTCCGCTAATCCAAAGAAGGAGGTCAAGGCATAGATAGGGGCCATGCACACAATAACGATGATCAGCCGCTGCTGTGCCGGATTCTTCCAGTAGAACATGTGCTGAGACACAAGCTGAGTAGTGAAATGCACGGACGCCATGGTGCACAAGCCCGACCCTAGCAGGGTGAGCGTCCTCCCATCCATCTGCGTGATATCCATATCCCCGATGATCCTTATCCGCTTCCTTCAAGTCTTGGAGCTATAAGCTCAAAACAGAAGCTCCTAGTTCTTTCTGGCCCCGCCCTCTTGATTGGGTGTTAGTGTGGGTGTTTTGAAGTCGGCTACTGCTGTAGCATATTGCAACATCCACTCGGGAGAGAGTACCTACACCAAGTGCGCAACATAATTCTGCTCAAATATTGCCCAAGAACTCGAAACCCTAGCGAAGGACTCGAAAGCAGGGGATTTTTTTTCTGGCGATTTATCGCCAGAAGGAGACACAAAATCCACACATGCGATTTGATATGAAGGAAATTTTTTTAAAAGAAAAAAAGGAGATCGCCTAAAACAACCCCTGCAACTCCCTGTGCGCCAAAACGTCCATCTCTGTCCATCGCTGGTAAAAGCTGCTTGGTTGCAAGCATCCATCGCCATCCGCACCTTTAGAGTTTTTCAGTTTCGCCTTTAGGGCAATTGAAGTTTTCTTGTCTATCGTCAAATCTTGGCCATCCCTTTTTGAAGATCATCAACTACGACCATCGGATTTGCTGGATTGCCTTTAGGGTTTAGTAGTTAACTTAGTACTATTCCTCTAGAAATACTCATGAGGTTGCTATTAGTTATTATTGATCAAGATTTTGAAGAGAAGAGTTTAAACAATGGATTGCTAGAGATGGTGACCTGAAATTATTGTTGCATGCTTTGAATGTGCAATGTGATTTGTACAAAGTAGTTTAGTGGCAACACGATCTTGTCGTTGCAAGAGTCATTGTTCATGATTCAGGAGGATGGAGCAATCAGCGAACGTGAAGGAACTCCTTCAAACTTTTTGTAGGTCTTCTAGAGTCTACACAATTCTTGAGATCATCTATCAAGGTCAAAGCTTTCATTCCTTAAGGTGATGAACTTGAGCTCCAAAACCAAAATTTTGAGTTTTGAAGTTATACAATCCACAATTAATACAATTTTGACTTTTTTTTTCGTCTTAGTTCATATTATAGTTTGAGTTTTTTCTTGATTGTGTGTATTTCTAATTCATTTGTGTGCTCTAGCTTTTGATTCTCTTCAATTTGCTTGTTTTGTTCAAATTGCTTGTCATAATGGCACCATTGAAACTTCTTACAAATTTTCAATTCAAACTCTTTTTTTCTTGGTCAAAATTAGTTGAATATTAGCATGGTAAGTTCATCAACATCTCATGCTCCCCCACCTACATTGTCAATTGTTGTTGAACTTTCCAATCCTAGTGCGCATGAACCTCCAACCAAAAAACCTAAAAGGTCCTATGTGACAAGTCTCGAGTTTTCCAACATTCTTGGGTAGTCAAGTTTCCTTGGGCAGAATCAATTTTTAGGCAGGATTCCTAAATATTGTTGGTGAAATGCATGATATGTTCAATTGTTGAAAGAAATGACAAATTATTATCATCGAAGTTGGTACTTTGCATAAACATGCTAGTTGGAAAAAAATAGTTGTTGCTTCAGCTAGAATTGTTGTTGGGGATTGGTACTACAACAAAGAATTTACATGTGCAAAAAATGAAAGGTTTAAACGTACTAAAATAGTTATAAATAAAATGCAATCTAGTGTTCGTCTTTCATTTAGAAATAAAATTGTGCAATTGTGCAACAATTTTCCACCTTTTGAGTCATGGTAATCTAATGTTTGAATATGAAACTTTCAAGGAGTTGTTTTCCATCTTGAAAGTAAAAAATAACCTTAAAAAACATTGGACAAATGGGAGTGGGTGGGGAATGGCTAAAGCAATGCATGATGTTGTCCTTACATCCATTAGGGCTACTGTGCAAGTTGTTAGTTATTATTCTGTGAGTGCAAATGAGGTGATTACATTGGATAATCAACAATGGATTAATGTCCATGTCTATGTCATGAAGGATTGACGTTGATTTCTAATCTTACTTCTTTGGAACATGTGGAAGTGAATGTTACTACATATAACATGACTTCAATCCTTTTGAAGTGCATGGCTAAATACAAAGGTGTTTCAATTGAAGAGCTTGTTTCACAATTGGGTATGCCTTGGTTGTGATGAAAATTTTACGTTCCTAGGACATATTGAAATCTAGTATTGCTCCTTTTCTTATTGGTGTGCATTGCATGGCACATAAATTCAATCTAACAATTGTTGTTTTGTCCAAACTATCTTTGGTGTCTCGCATTAAGTCCATGCTACAAATCTTGTACTCATTCTTTGCAAACAACTTTTAAAAAGTTCTTAGAGTTTACCAAGTTTGTAAAGATTTTGGAAACCAAAGGGCTAAAATTGATGAGGAATGTGAAGACCCATTGGATCTCCATGTTGTGCCTTTTGAAACATGTATTGGCCCAATAAAAGTTTGGTTGTGAAGATGCATTTTGATTGTGTGAAGAGCAAATATGCTCATGATAACTTTGAATTGTTGTGTAACCTAGACCTAATCCTAGGTTTGCCATGTGTTATACCAATATTGGAAGTGGTCTGGGCAAGCAACTCTCCCACCAGCCATCAAAAGATCCATTGAATATGCCCAACATTGGGATGTGTTTATCATGAACTTTTTGGATGTGATAAATCTTATTAAGGCTAAACTTTTCCACCTTTATATTGATCCATTTTTCAATTTTGATGATCCATTGTTTGATATTTTCACCAAACTATTGCAATATGTAGTCTAGCAATATTTTGTTGGTCACGTGGTGTTCAAATTTGGTAGAGCCCCAAGCTTTTATTGGCTTTAATATTGGTAAATAGATCTTTGTTGTCCACACTCGGAACCTAGTTGATGGGTCTTCATGAAAAGGATTTCAACAAACCATTGCTGTTGTGAAAATTGTTGTATTAAAGTAGCCTAAACATTAATTTATGAGCTACAACGATGGTTTTTAAAGCAAGAAGTCATAATGGTTGTTGGAATCGTGTACCCCCAATGCTAACTAAATCATGTTATTGTGAAAAGATCATTCCTTTTATATCTAAATGTTATCAAATGTACATTTTGTGTTGTTTGCAAGACTATTGATGAAATTATGATCCACCTTCTTTTGGATTCACATATGTTTGATGTGTAATCCTTTTGTTTCAAGCTCATTATGTCCCACAATGTTGAAGGGCAATGGTTGAACATTTAAAGTTAAATCTAGTGACCAAATCATGGATGAAGATTAATTCTTCTCCCATTTTAAATGAGAATTTCAACAAGTACAACAAATTGGCAAATACTACAATGGGTCAAGTGTTGGGGTCTGTTCAAGATGTAAGAACATTCGGGAATTTTTCTTTCACAAAGAATAAGCTCTAAAAGTGGTTAACAACTCATTTAGACTTGTGTTAGGATTTTAAGTCATAATTTTTTCACATTGTCTAACTTCCCATATGATGATGTAATTGCATTATGGAAGGAGGCGACCATGAAATATTAAATTCAATTGTAAATTTGATTTTTGGTTTGGAGGTTTTGGTATGTCCAGAGTCTTGCAGATTTGGTTTGGGTGTTGGGTTTAGTTGTTTGACATTTGGGAGGGGGATTTTAAGGTTTGTGGGTGTAGGACTCCTTTGTTGCAATGGGCAAAACCTTTTGTGATCGGGGTTCAAGTCCCCCAAAGGAGATTTGTTTTATTACAGTAGATAGACAAACACAATTTAACTATTGCCAACATTTCTCATTTAGGTAGTCACCAAATGTATGATAGCCATGAAATCTAAGTAGCCAATTAAGCTTCCTTGAAAAAAATTTAGTTGCCTTAATGTTATTAAAAATAATACATGGAGCCTAAAATTTCTCCCTTCAAAATTTACTTATAGTAAAATATGTTCCACTATCCAATTGGAGGCAACCTTTTGGGCATTCTCCATATTTTGAAAAAAAAAACCCCATGCTCAAAACCTTAGCCGGGCCTCATACATTGAGGTTTGGGGTGGGAAATTATGGATTACTATAATGGGCAAGGGCTTAACCATTCCATAATACATTTTAATTTTGGGGTGGCAAATTATGTCATTTTCTTGACCACATTTATATATGTTCAAAGCAATGTATATAGTTTGTTTTGTCACATAAAGATCTCCCAAACCATAGTTATTTATGTCGAGCTTTTGGTCTTTTTGGAAAGCTCTACATGAGTATGGGTGCACCAATTTGGTTTGAGACAATTTTGAGTTACAGTGTGGAAGCTATATATAATTGAACCATTTTGTCAATGAAAATGACATAAAATTGAAATTGAAAACAATATTGGAATTTTGGGGCATTCTTGGTTTTATTCAAAAGCTTTCAACGAGTGAGATTTAATAGACTTATTTCACAATTTTTAGAGCCAAGGTGTGGAAGATATTGATGTTTAAATGAATTTTATTCTTGGAATTTCAAAACAATTATAAAAATTGGGCTTGGAAGCAAAAATCAGTTGAGCCTTCAATGTGATCACATTGCGAAATTTTCATTCTAAGGATGTGAAAAATAAATAATGTGTTCACACTTGGGCCAATGGGACAAGCTACACTAATTTATCTATCAAGAAAGGTTGTTTGTTTGTTTTATATGTTTTGTTTGTTTGTCACATTGAGATCTTCCAAACCATGAGACCTTTAATTGCACTTTTTCAATATTGTAAAAAACCCTCAATGAGAAAGGTGCACCAAGTTGATTTCATAATGTTTGGGCCTCTCATGGAGAAGTTATTGAATGTGGAACAAATTGTCCACTGAAATTATAATTAAATATAAACCAATAATTCTAAGGGGATTTAAGCACAATTTTGATATTGTTGGAAAAAGCCTCCATTGATTAAGAATTTAATGAAAATAATTTGGAAAACAACAACCTAAGATGTGGAATATATTGAATTTTGGAATTCTTTGATGTTTAGAGGTTAATATCACAAAATGGTCTTACCTTTGCATGTTCCATTATATTAAAACAAGCATTCAAGAAAACCAACATTCTACAATTCATATATAATTATTAAATGGAAAAATATACAAGTTGCTCCTAGCACCAAATTACTTTGAAAAAATGTTATTCATATGGCCTTTATGCTTTAAAAAAATTTGGGTCCCCTTACAAAGGCACAATGAATGGTCTTCTTGAGCTTACTTGATGGTTCTAAGCATGACCAATGTTCAAAATCCACATGCTCATTGTGGAACTTATGAAAACCCTTATGTTTTTAATTATGGGAAGCATTTATAAAAAAAAATTGTTATGTACATTATTATTGATCATCCACAAGTAGACTTAACCACATTTCGGCTATAGACCAACTATAAAGATAATAATATATTAAATTCCTTTTGTATCTAGGCTACTTATTGGAACAATGAATAGAAACATGGCAAAATTTTAAAATTTGTTTGGGTCAGTTTTTGGCAATTTTCGTGGAAAAATGGAATATAAAATAAAATATTATTCATTTTGAAGAAAAATTCACCACATGGTAAACATTCACCAAAAAAAATAAAATGGTGCCATGTATAGGCCAATTGCCCATTCCTTAATTGCCCATTCCTAATTATGCCTATTGTACCCTATTCACCCAAATTGTTCACATGTACTTCATCGGTCACAATGGCTTGTACCTAGCTTTTTCCATTAATACCTAATGAATAGGCAAGATTTTGGTTTGTGGCAATAACCTTTTTTTCATTGCCATTTGGTTTCATGTTTAGGATTTCATCTAGTAGTAACACCAAATTGAATAGTGGTTTTCTCACCCTTGAATTCAACCCTCAAACAACCCTTAAATCTGCCCCAATCATTCCTTCACCCAAAACTTTATTTGTAGAACCCAAACCCCCCCCCTCCCCCCCCCCATAGCCCCAACTCTACCCTAATGCTTCCATCACCCAAAACCTTAATTTAAACCACCAATTACCCTTCAAACAACCCCAACTTTGCCCTAATGTTTCCATCAACCAAAACCCTAATTCTAACCACCAATTACCCCTCAAATAGCCCCCAAATATGCCCTATTATTTCCATCAACCAAAAACCCTAATTCTCGTTGACATGTAAACCATCTTGATTAGCACAATTTCATTGAATGAAACATAACTTTAATACATGTTTAAACAAGTATAACGTCTTAATGGTGAATTCACCTCCACATCCTCTCTTTATAGAACCATCCCATTTATCCTTGGAATCTTGTGTAACCTTGTGGCTTGTCCCTAATGGGATTACTTTTTCATTGTCTCCATTTTTTTTGAAGCTACATTGTGGATTTGTGTAATATCCTTCTCAACATTTGTGAGATCGTTGGGACCATATTGACATTGGTACCTACAAACAACCCTGCCCACCAAATTAGTGCTACTCATGAACATACATTACATTACAAAACAAATAATTAATCACATATTCATCATGTTTACAAAATAAGAAAATTACGTCATCAAATGGTGAACGTCACATTTATACATGTACGCAAAATTTGGTGCAGGAATGTCATAGAAGTTAAAATTTGAACCTTGAAAACTTGGAAGCATTATTTATTTGTGATTGTTGCAAATCGTTGTCAAGGTGGATGATGTGTTTTTTGCAAAGAAATTAACATTGTCCACCATCTTGACCTTCTTCACCAGTTATGAAATCAAACATTCGAGTTGTGGGGGTGAATGCAACCTCAAGGCAAAGGCCTTGTTGCATCCTAATGTGCCAAACGAAAACTTCCCACAACAAATCTTCATGATCAAAAGGCCCATATGGTGGTGTTTGAAGTACATTTTTTAATGCTTGTAGTTTAGCTTGATGGCCATGTTCATACAAGTGCAATTTCCCTTCTATGCTTGCAAAAACCATTGTAGAAAATATTAGTTCTTATGCATCTTACATTCTAATCAACATATAATGTGTTAAAAACATGGTAATCTTTCATTTACATATAATTAGTCGCAATGACATGCGGAAAATTTATAAAAATGTCAAAAATGTGCTTCAAAAAACCTTTGGAATAACACAAAAAGATAAGGTGAAAAGGAAGTTCATGTCACTTGATATGCAAAAGCTTGAAAAATGTGACCCTAGACCTTAATCTACACAATAATCATCATTTTAAATTCAACATATATTTATAATAGACTAAAAAATGCAAATATAAACTATTTGAAGTTGAAAAGTGGTAGGAAATGTGTAACACATGTGTCAAATTTTCCCATATGCAGAGATTTCTTTCTCAACTATCAAATACTAGTAATAGATTCACTATATTGCTCACACCACATGTTAGTAACATAGTGGTGCATTTCAATCAAATTAATTAATCTTTGACTTGACCCATACACATTGAAACGTGGCAACCTCTTGTCCATTTATTTTGAAAAATTTCCCGCTATTTTTATGTTGAGACAAGCTTAAAATTTTTAATGTATCAAAAGATCTTTAGTGTATTGATAGATCATTAATGTATCAATAACATATGGTTCGTAATAGTTAGTTATAATAAAAAAAATCTATTGGTAAATGTATACTAGGTGTCAACTTTTATTTCTATGTAAAGTTTATTTCTTAAGTGTGAAAATATGTTTATAATACATTAAATGTATTGCTCACATCACATCTTGATAGTAGATCAATGGGTTTTTATTAATTAACACTTTTTTTACCTTACCCATAAACTTGGGAATGTGACAACCTCTTCTCCATCTATTTTGAAAGTTTCTTGTTTTTTAATGTTTATAACAATTGAAAAATCGTCAATGTATTAAAATCTTTAGTGTATTAACACATCATTAATATATCAATAAAATTTTAGTGTATCAATGATATGGGGTTTATAACAATTAGTTATAATAAAAAAATGATGTTAAATGTATATTATGTGTCAAAATTTCATATGTAAAGTTTTTTCTCAAGTGTGAAAATATGTTTATGATACATTCAATGTATTGTTCACATCACATCTTGATAGTAGATTATTGATTTTTTTATTAAATTAACAATTGTTTTACGTTACCTATGAACTTGGAAATGTGACAACCTTTTGTCCATTTATTTTGACAATTTTTTCCCTTTTTCTATGTTAAAATGGGTTGAAAAGACTTTAATGTATAATAATATCATTAATATATAACCAAATTATTAATGTATCAATAACATTTAAGTGTATCAATGATAGATGGTTAATAATAATTAGTCATAATTGAAAAATGATGTTAAATGTATATTAGGTATACACTAAACACCTCCCTTCCTCTTGATTCACAAATTCCCATCTTCCTCATGAACATGCATTTTTTCTAAACCTTCATCCTCCTAGCATCTTTATGATACATTGACATGACTTGTGTTTCCTTCTATGTTCAACCAACATGGAGGCGAAAAAAAACAAGCAAACCCCCAAACCTTAACTACGATCCTTCGTTGGCTTAAACCCTAACTAATGTCCTACCATTTTATTTTCCTCATTTTTAATAGAATAATTATGGGCATTTTCATTTTAAAAATAAAATCTCCATGGCTAAATCTCATTTTATTTCTCATTAAATGACAATTTTTTGCAAAAACCAATCATATTGATGTTAAATTTTTTTGTTGATTAAATATAGCCAAATAATTATATTAAAATCAAATATATATATTTTGTTGATTGTATATAACCAACAAACTTTATTTATTAAAATCAAAATTAAAAAATCATTTTCATAATTCAATCAAAATTTAGACTCCATTTTCAGATTTCTATATATGACTCAAGCATGCAGCCAAAAATCTTTTAAAATCTTTTTATATTTTTATATTTACATTTAACTTGTAATCAAATTTGATCAAATTTCCCTATGTATCATCATGTATCATTGTCATTTTGACTAGAACACAAAATTTTACAACATAAAACATTGCATGATCATGGTCAAATGAAACACCCTAACCTTATGATGCCATATGAGGCATTAATATCATGTCACAAGACATAATGAAAATGTCATGCCATCATGTATCAATATACTTCATAACATAGTCCCGACCTTAAGAGTTACCCCCCTAAATCATCAAAGTAAGAAAAAAATAAAAAAATTCACCCCCTTCCCAACATCTTTTTTTAGGGAATTTGTACCTTTACCACTTCAAGCACAAAATTAGATTATTTTTTATTTTGTTGAACTTTTTGAAATTCTATTTATTAATTGTGTAAAAAAAATTTAATAAAATCAAAAAGTTGAACTATGAGGTTTTGAAACTATTACGACAACAAACCTTTTTACAACAATGATTTTTAAAAAATTGGGATAATCTTAGACACATTAGATTGGACACACTAGATTGTTCCATAACATTGACAAGATATTATTTTATTATTATATTATTTATTATTTTGTAATAACCATTATCTACTGAAAATTTTCCAAAATTGAAAAACCAAGTGCAGAAGTTAAGATTTCAAATTTAATTAATTAATTATTCGACAACCAGTTTGTTGGTGAAACGGACAAAGGTACTAAGGTAGAGTACCTATCAATCCATGGATATATGAAATTGGAAAATGGGGGGGGCATTAATTCAGCCCATTGTTGCACTTCCACTTGGCACTTCTTGAGTTGTGGAATCACTTGGAATAATTTTATTATTTAAAACCCCCCCCCCCCCCCCCCCCCCCCGCCCCCAAAGTGATTTCAACTACTGTGGAGATGACCCGGATAAGTTTACCTACGTTGGGTGGGTATTTGATTTGGTTCATAACCGTTGGCCCCGTTTTGATTAAAGAGTTCGGAATCAGAGAACCGCGAGTTGCAAGTTTTTTTTTCTTTTGGAGGGATCATCGGAATGAAATAACCTACCCGCAGGTTATTTAAAAGCCTCGACTACATGAAAGAACAGGCAAGCGTGAGAACCAGAGGTTTCAAATTCTCTGAGAACCTCCGGTTACATACTTTTCCACAATAGTAGGTAACTCCGACCGGTGGTCGGATACAACTTCATCTCTCTCTCTCTCTCTCTCTCTCTCTCTCTCTTCGCGTTTGTTTTGGACACTGACTGACTGGTAGATAACTTTTTAGTCCGCTGGTCCTTTTCCTCCCTCACCGTACGAACAGCACTAACAAGCGCAAGAAAGTTAACGGACCAGCGGTCGAACTCTATTATACGATAGTAGATAAGTCCGACCGGTGGTCAGGAACAACTTTTTCTCTCTGTAGCTCGTGCGCTTCTTCCTCTTCGTCTTCTTCTGTCTTAGCGATTTTGTTGTTGGAGTTGGCAATTGTCGTCGATGTTTGATCGTCGAGCGTCGAGCGAAGTTTTCATGAACTTGTTGTGTCTTCTGATGCAAAGTGGAAATCGCAGCAGCGGTAAATTAGCGGTCTGGTGGTTACAATTCTTGGTCAGAGGCTGTTGGAAAGATGCTTCTTCTGTTGGACTTGCTTGGATTCAGTGATTATCCTTCTTCTTCACCTTCTTCATGGCGATCAATATCCGACGATGAGATTGCTTACGGAACTCCGTGGTGGTGGATTTATGCGGGGATATCCGCTGCCCTGGTGTTGTTTGCGGGCATAATGTCCGGCCTAACGCTAGGTTTGATGTCACTGGGGCTCATGGACCTGGAGGTTCTACAGCAGAGCGGCACGGAGGAGGAGAAAAAACAGGCGGGTAAGCCTTTTTCCCCTTTTTTCCGTCTTTCTTTCTGATTATTCCAGAAAATTCAGCTCTCTCGCAACTCAATTCCTAGATCCGTCATGAAACCTTTCACGCGATTCCGTTGGAATCGTTCTTTAGATGTTTCTTCTTCCTGTGAATTCTTCTGGAAACTGCACGCTATGCGGTCTTCTCTTTTGAATTTGGAGCTTCTTCATATGTAGCCAGTCTTTTTGAGATGGACAAATAGATGTGGAGAATTCGCAGATCGTGATGGAAGTCATGCACAACGCCTTTGACACCTGCGTTTTTTCTTTCTTTCTTAAAAGTGCTTGATGTCTATCGGTGCAGCCAGCTGATTGTGCTGTTTTGTGGCCAGCTACCATTCTGCCTGTGGTGAAAGAGCAGCATCAGCTTCTTGTCACTTTGCTTCTCTGTAACGCAGCTGCAATGGAGGTAGATTATTTACTTATTTATTTGTGTTCAGTTCATGCATTCACTCATCCAAGTCACTGCTCTAATGTTCTCTCTTTTTTTTCTCTTTTCCCTGAGAGGACCAATTCTGCCATAGTTCAGAACCATTGAATCTTACTTAGCATCAGATTCTGTGGGTTTGATTCAGGCTCTACCAATCTTCTTGGATAGTATGTTCAATGAGGTGGTGGCTGTAATCCTGTCAGTCACATTTGTACTTGCCTTTGGGGAGGTAAGAAGTTATACATTCTCTCATTCTGCCCCTAAATTTACTGCAGTGTGCTGCCTGATTGGTAGTCCAAATTTGAGCTCGCAAGTGACTGCATGACCCATATCTTCTCCTCAATAATGCACAGATTCAAATCATGCTTTCAAAACCTGATTGTGCGTATCCATGACATTTTTGTGTGATGTGAAGCAGAGGGCATATCACATCAACAAGGGCACAATTATCATCTTTACAGAATATATGTTTTGTGTTTTAGTCAATTCTACAGTGTAGTCATCCTTATGCAAAGTTGTGGTTTTTGCAGGTGATCCCACAAGCACTCTGTTCTCGACATGGCCTGGCCATTGGTGCAAATTTCGTTTGGTTGGTTAAAATCCTTATGGTTCTGTGCTTTCCAATCTCCTACCCTGTTGGGAAGGTATTTTATTCACTTCCTTGCAACCATGCCTGCAGTGGAGAATCCTTATGGAAAACCCACGGCTGATGTATCTCTTATATTAAATGGCTGCAGATCTTGGATTATCTTTTGGGTCACAGTGAATCAGCATTGTTTCGACGTGCACAACTTAAGGCACTTGTTTCAATCCATGGAAAAGAGGTAAGTTCAGTGACAGATGTAACAGCTTGTGAGATAGGGCTTTATGCTTTGTCTCTCTCCACATGCATTTTTTGGTTGTTAGAAATGTGCAGGTCATGTGCTTGACAAACCTCTGGCATGACACGAGTATGAGAATGTGAAGGGTTGGGTTGTGTGAGGTTAGGCTGGAAGAGGAGGGGATCTTACTCATGATGAGACTACCATCATCCAAGGGGCTTTGGACATGACTGAAAAGGTTTGTATCTCACCAAGTAGAAATAACTAGAGTTCATAGAGCCTAGCTATGAGATGCGGCAGTACCAAGGGGTAAACCGTGACTCTCCTTAGTGGAGAGCCTGAATCACAGTAGTTTCAACTGGCATCTCATATTATATGAGTTTTAGTTGTAGTTTGCACATGAAATATTCAGTGCATCAAACTTTTTTTCCTTATGGAGTACAGGGAATTCATGAACTTAGAATGGTGCAGAATTTTGTTTTTCTTGCATATTGGTGAGGATTTTAGCAGAACCTGGGAACCTACATCAGTAAAAGCTTAATTCTTGTGTATCAGTTAACACAGGAAGTTCAGAAGTTTGGAATTTTCAGCATAGGTCAAGGGCATTGAAGAAGCAAAACTGCAGTATTGTGGCAGAGGATTGGTACCTTCACATTAGGCTTGATGATCTTTTTCTTGCAATGTGTCAGACAGCATTGGATTCCATGACACCAATTGAATCTACCTTTTCGTTGGATATTCAGTCCAAGCTAGATTGGTGCGTGCTCTCTTTACTGCTATCGGTGTCCAATCTCTGTGCTGCATAAATCCTTGAAGAGGATTTTGTTTATATATCCTCCCTTTTGGATATGCACCCTGTCTAATTCTGCTTGTTCTGTAGCCTTTTTGGTTGCAAATCCTGAGGGAATATGAATCTGGCATTCAATAAGTGAATTTCTCAATCCCACTCCAGACCTGAACAATATTGTAGTCAAACAAAGTGCATGGTTTGGGAAGTAGTTCTTGACAATGTTCCAGATGATGTATGACATGTTCCAGAGAATTTCTCCACTTTGATAGTCTCTTATCTCACATACTTTTCAAATTTTAACAGGGAAACACTGGAGAAGATATTGGCTCGAGGGCACAGCCGTGTTCCTGTGTATGATGGCAACCCTCGGAATATCATTGGACTCCTACTGGTAATTTGATCTGCCTGGATCTCAGTGCTGGCATGTCATGTGAGTCATTGAGCTACTATCCAGGATCTACACATGCAGTAGAAATGAAGATTAATTTTGTTCAGCATTTCTTATTTTGGGCTTGCAAAAGTGGAATTGTATGTTTTTCTTTGGCTCTTCTTGGAAGGCTATATAAGGTGCCAGCAGTGTCATCTTTAGATACCCAAATGGCTTTCATCAAATTCTACATGCCTGCAGGTGAAGAGTCTAGTGACTGTTCGTGCAGAGGATGAGACTCCTTTGAGTGCTGTGTCCATAAGAAGAATGCCAAGGTGAGAAGAATGCCTCCTTAAACTCCTTCGTCACTGAACTGGAAGTAAATGTACATTTGCTTTCGAATTTGGTCCTCCTGTGTCATTTCCTTGTGTCTGGTTTTTCTGTTCCTTCCTTCCTATTGTGTGTACTCTTTAGTTTTCTATTCTTTCCCACAGTTTTTTCTCTATGCTTTTCCCTTTGATGGTGTTAGATGCTAGCCAGTATCATGGGTGAGTCTTCTTCTTGCTTCTGGACTTGAAACAGAAACTCAGTATTCAGGCTTATGGTTACACTAGTCTTTACCCACTGTAGTGAGCTGATGAAGTCAGTTGATGAGTTGTGATAGATAACTTAGATACTATCATACATGTTACTGTTAATGATCCCTGAACAAGTGGAAGACTGTCACTTTCATTCATACTTCTAGTTTGATTGTTCTTTGTTTTATTTCTGCCCTTCTGTGTTTCTCTTCTTCCCTGTTCTTCAGTCCTCAGGAAATTCATCTTTTGACTTCAAGGAAAAGTTTTCATCTTGTTCTGGCTTTCTTAACCATGAATATTGAAATTTCTCAATTCTCATGAGAGTTATTTGCTTCTAATCTCAAACTTCTGCAAAAGGCTGCTCGACACAATTGAACTTGGATCCTCAGTACTATCTATCAAAGTTTTTAAAACTTGTGCAATATGGTGATTGATGGATCCTGTTTCAATAACTTAGTTGTTTCCATATGTTTTCTACAAACAGACTTTTGGAGAATTATTTTTTGTGAATAAGTCTGGGTTGACTAGGTGAAGACTTTTGATGTCAATATCCATCCTCTGTGTTGCAGAGTTGGAAGTGATATGCCCCTTTATGATATATTGAACGAATTTCAAAAAGGTGGCAGTCACATGGCTGCAGTTATAAAATCAAAACAACAGAGGAAGGATGTCAGGCTGCATCATCAAGAAAGCACCATGGATGGATCAGATGAGTGCAATTGTGAAAGTGGGGATAAAGACCTTGAAAAAGGCATCCAAATTGGGGCAGCTGACAATGATGAGAATCAACCAGAACACAGTAGTCAAAATGGCGAAGAGAATGGGAAAAAGGAGCAAAGCCATATCCACTCTGATGACCCACTGGGAGGAAGTGCTGGGCAGATAGATGATGTTGAAGAGGGGGAAGTGATTGGTATCATTACTTTGGAAGATGTCATGGAAGAGCTCTTGCAAGTAAGTTTAAGCGTGAGTGATGTAGAGATTTGGAGGTTTCAATCCGTCTCTCTCTAACAAGCCCAGGGTTACCTTCTTGAGGGTTCTGTAAATTATCATTCCTTTTAGTTGGGTTGGTGGAATGTCATGCAAAGTTCTGTTCTCACTTACAGTGCCTTGTGGGCATGAATCATCTTGCAGGAGGAGATTCTGGATGAAACTGATGAATTCATAGATGTCCACAGGAGGTATGCCCACACACTTTTGGTGTTGCTGATCATCTGAACCCTGTATGGTTGTAGCTAGAAAGCAAAGGCATTGTGCTTTCCAAGTGACATGATGTTTCCTGGATACTTAGAAATACTCTAAACCTCATGGTCACAGGACCACCGAGTTCTTCCACCTGTTGTATCCTTAAACTGACCTTTCAACACTTGTGATTTGGGCTGTGCAGGGTTCGTGTGGCAGCAGTAGCTGCTGCACAAGTTAACAGAGCAGGATCGCTGGTCCGCCGTGTTGGTTCTTTCAGCCATCCTGTATGTTCTTTGCTGAAACTGATCTTTCAGCTGCCAATCTGTTGGTAGTGATTGTCCAATATGTAAATGTTGCGAAGAAATTAATGACAGGGTATTTTGTCCAGGTAATGGTAGTTGATGTGGATGTCATCAATGTAATGTCAAATACTGAGCTGGGTCAGGAATTGTGCAGTTGAGGGTTATAATGACTTGTACAAATAAGCTGTGAAGTTCTTTGACATTGCAGTAATGGTTTGAAAATCTCTGCATGGAGGAAAAGCATTCATGTGTTTCCTAAAGCAATTGGGGTTTCATGATCATGCAGCAACTGGGATTATCCAAGCAAGGGCAACATGCAGTGAACAAAGTCCGAGAAGTACAGGACTGGAGGCAGAAGTCATTGGCAGCAATAGACAATGATATTACCACACCCCTCTTGGGTGTAGACAGGACATGAGGTACCAAACAATTAGCCATAACTTCATAGTCTATTTCAATGGAAGCTTGGATTAAAATCTTGATTTGCTGCTAAAATGAGTCTGTAACCTAGATTACCCCTGCAGTCAATGTGGGAGCATGAGGATATGTTTTGGGATTGTCAATGCCATGACCTCACATTGTGGGAGTCCTTACTTTTAGTGTGGTCTCTCTCTATTTTTTGCCACAAGATGTGTGAGCTAGTACAATTGGTGGCTAGTCAATTTCTAGCACAATCCCTAAAGCGACTTGAGTTGGAGCCCAGCCTAGAATCCCAATGTTTTAATAACCTACGCCTTCAATTCTCAACGTGTAGCCTCCAAACGGAAATGCTATATGCATTTAATGTTCTTGTGCCACCTCTCCCAGATTTTGCGGTGATTGAACACATTTTGCTACGCTTGCCATTAACCAATCCCTCTATGCTTTGGCACCTTCATTAATTAATTAAGGAATGGTCTATTGTTGTGGGGAAAAAAACATGGAATGTACTTGAAATTGTAAATACCAACAATCTCAATTATTGAAAAATCATATCTCGGAAAAGGCCTCATAGATCCTTTCTTAAAACCCGCATAGAGTTTGAAATGCGGTGTTTGGGTATATTTTTAGTCATGTTTGATGATCAAGTTTTCTTGGTTGATAAAAATGAAGTTTTGGAAAGTGAATAGTATAAGGTTTAAAGGGCTTAGGGTTTTGATAATTTTGGGACATGAAAAATTCATAACATTTACAATTAGAACAAGGATGTATTTTTTGTTTCTATATTTCTAGAAGTGTAACTATACCTTGCGAAGTGCTTTAACATGTAAGCCTAATTTGATTATTATTAATAAAAAGGACCATTTGATTCAAATTGCATGAAGATTATTCTTTCATCCAATTTTGTGACCACCCATCTTGATGTTTCTAGTGATCACTTCTATATTGTTGTCAATTAAATTGGTTATTGATGATTGTCTTCATGCTGGTCTAATGGTTTTTGACCATACCATCCAATGCCTAATACTTCAATTTAATTGAGATCACAAATGTGGATTTTGCTAATCAAATTTGGTCCAAGGCACATGTTGCTTCTCTTGATTGGTTTTGATGGTTGTTTAGATGTTGATTTGGTAGTTTTTGCTCACCCCATTTAAAGCTTGTACTTCAACCTCTTAACCTAATCATTCATGTGAATCATGATTATTACATCTAATTCAAGATTGTTGCTACTTTTCTTTTTATCAATTTTGATAATGTCTTCATGTTGGTTTGGTGGTTTTTATTCATGATCCAATCTAAACACTAATACTTTAGTTTAATAGAAATCAAAATGTGAATTTTGTTGATCAATTTTGGTCCAAGGCACATGCTACTTTTCTTGATCAATTTAAATCATTGTTAGGTGTTGGTCTAGTAGTCTTTACTCATCCCATCTAAACCTTTATTGTTCAACATCTTAACCAAGATCACCAAAGTAGATTTTATTGATTAGATTTGATCCAACATTTTGATTTTTTTATATTAGTTCTAATGATTTTCTTCATGTTGGTCTAGTAATTTTTACTCGTCCCATCCAAACCCTAATGTTTCACCAAAGCAAATTAACACTTTAACTTAGATCACCATTGCAATTTTTGTAGATGAAATGTGATCCAAGGTTGTTCCTCTTGATTAATTTTGATGATTATTTTCATGTTAATCTAATCATTTTTGCTCCTCCTATCCAAACATTTCTAATTCAACACCTTAACCAAGATCACCAAAGTGGATTCTTCCTTAATCTTATTTGCTTCAACCTACTATTATTTAGATGTTGATCATTTTTTTTTATTAGTTTCATTTTGACTTGGTAGATCCTACTCATCCCATGTAAACCTTAATACCTCAACACTTGAACCAAAATCACCTTTGCAAATTTTGTTGATCAAATGTGATCCAAGTCTATTGCTACTTTTGTTGTTCATTTTGATGATTGCCTTGATGTTGATACAATAGATTCTATTCATCCCATTTGAACCTTAATATTTCAACACCTTAACCCATATTACCAATGTGAGTTTTACTAATTAGATTTGATCCAAAGCCATTGATTCTCTTGATTAGTTTTGATGATTATCTTCATGTTAATTTGAGAATTTATGCTCATCCCATCCAAAGCCTTTTACTTGAACATAATTGAAATTACGAATGCGGATTATGTTGATCAAATCTAATTCAAGGTTGTTATAACTTCTATTTTTCAATTTTGGTGATTGTTTTCAAGTTGATAAAGTAGTTTTATTCATCCCATCTATACTTTTATATTTCAATACCTTAACCTAGATCACAAAAGGGGATTTTTTTCATCATATCTAATTAAAAGCTACTTACGGCTTTTATTAATTATTTTTAATGTTTTTTTGTCATTTTGTTCTAATAGATTTTCTTCATCCCATTTAAACCTTAAAAATTTAACACCCTAACCCATATCACGATTCTAAATGTTGTTGATCATATTTGATTAAATGTTGTTGTTTTTAAAATTAATTTTGAACATTGTCTTCATGCAAATTTGGTGGTTTTTGTTCATTCTAGTTAAATTTTAATACTTCAACACCTAAACCCAAATCACATTGTGAGCCATATTAACACAACCATGTGTGGTAGTCTCAGTTTTAAGAGTTACATCAGGGTTATTTGAGTGGGGTGAGGTTATTATGGGGTTTTAGCGACTTCATAAGGAATCATGAATGTGCTTGGTGCGAAGGGGGGTTGTTTTCTTTTCTAAAAGGTGTTATTGGTGAATAAGGAATTGGATTAGTCCTTTTCTTCAGCAAAGGCTAATAACCATAGTTTTAGGAACTCTGTTGCTTAATTAGGGGTGAAAATTCTCTAGAAGGTTGGGGGTAAAAGTAGGCACCAAATTTGCGATGTTCAACACAACATTAGTCTTGTTATGGTATTTAGGAGTAGCAAGGATGTTCGAAATTCTTAAAACAGTTGAAGGGATGTTAATGAAAGGTTTAATAGAGATAGAACAATCTTCAAGCCATTGAACATAAGGTTAATTCGAGACAATTCAATGATTAAATAAATAGTATGATAGTGTGCCAATGGCGATAGGAGTCTGATGATAATTGAAACATTTATTTATAATAGGGATAAGCTCAGCAAGGAGCTGCGAGTACATGTAAAATCCTGAGTTATGCCATAGTGATAGTTCACAAATGCAGGAAATTTAAGATGCGTCAGATGGTGTGAACTAGGTAGTCCGCCTTGCTATTGGGAGGCAATCGACGAATCGGGCCGTGCAATCAACGATAGTGACCAACGCCGGGAACTGAAAACCATGCGAAATAGAAATATTTTCAGTTTCGTAACAACCTTCGCAAACGGTCTCGGGTTCGTCACCAGAAGCAGGGTCGACTTGCTGCAAGATCACCGGGGTGCGAGAGTTCGAAGAAATACGATAGTACCAGGCTCGAGGGGGTTCGACTTCAAGACGAGTACGCACCTCTCGAGGTTCGGGTTCTTCATCACGAGGATGTTGTGTTAGGGTAAGATCTAGAGACGACTTCGGAGGCAGTTCTTCATTCTCTTGTGCGGCTTACGGCCCGTAAGATGTGATCGTGCGCGACGCCATAAATTCAAGGAAAGGAAAAAGGTCAGATCTTCAATCAAAATCAAATTGTCAATGAAGGTGTGAAAGACTTGTTCTATTGAAGTGCGCAATCATAATTTATAGATCGAAGAAAAGGAAAGAAAGGCGTGAATAATGGCTTAGGACCATGGTAAAGTAAAACCGTAAGGTGAAAGGAAAAATATTTGAAGGTTTAAAGTAAAGTTGTTAGGGGGAATTGGAAGAGGTGAAAAGGTGTTTTTCCTTCACATTCCATGGGCCACCAAGCATGGGATCTTCCATTGACCACCGAACTTCGGATCCATCTTCGCCTCCCTTCTCCTTCTCTTTAAAAGGCGAGCTCGGATGATTGGGAGCTCTCTATCTCTTTTGCCTCGGAGATAAATTTTCATGCAATCTTGAATACTTGTTCCACAAACTTCTCGAGGAGGCAAATAATGATGAGTCTTAAGAGAAGAAGGAAAGAAGTAAAGTAGAGGGAAGATCTTGTAATAGTTTTTAAGGAATGGGGGTGAGAAGTGATAGTGTTGAAAGGTCGGAACTTAGAGAAACCCCACAAACCCTCTTAGGTTCCATAGCATAACTTCTTGCTGGTTTAGCTACAGAGCCTAAAATTTGGTAGGTTGATGCGCCTTGTTGTTAGCTTTTTAACGAGCTAAGGCAAGCCGGATTTGAACAAGGTATGTGTTAGAAATGAGGTTTTTAGTGACTGAGGGTCTACAGTCAAGTTGAACCGACTACCTTCACAAAACCCTCTCGGGTTTGGTAGTGTAACTCCTTACTGGTGTAACTGCAGATCCTACAATTTGGTAGGTTGGTGCATCTTGTAGTTAGAGTTCTAAGAAGCTAAGGCAAGCAGGATTTGGATAATGTATGTGTGAGAAACAATATTTTAAGTGACTGATGGTCTGTAGCAAGGTTGAATTATCACTTTTGTAGAACCTTTTCGGTTTCTGTAGCATAACTTCTTGCTGGTTTAGCTGCAGAGCCTAGGATTTGATAGCAAGATGCGCCTTGTTGTTAACTTTCTAGAGAGCTATGGCAAGCCAGCTTTGAATAACATATGTGTGAGATTCAACATTTTAAGTGACTAGTGGTTTGCAGCTATGTTGGACATGGTGTGAGTCTTAAAACATTGGTTTAAATGAATGTCAATTTGACGTGAAGCCCTAGGATGTGTAGTGTATGAGCTTGAAAAAATGTATCTATTAGTTCTAATCATAAATGTTGCATATAAGGTTGGCTATTTAATTTCAACTACAAAAGTAATCTAACATCTAGAATTACACTTACATTCTTTCCTTCACTAGTAGCACTTGTGCTTTCAAGCATAATCACCTTGTAGAACCGGAAGTGAAGGGACGGAAAGTCACCTCACACACATATGCGGATTTCGTTAATCAGGTGTAAGGCAAGGTTATTATTTATTATTATTATAGTTCAAATGATAGTTTTTTTGTTGATATGGTAGTTTCTATTCATCTTATCCACCTTAGTGCCTCAACACCTTAAATAAAATTGTAATTACAAAACCTATTGATGTAAATTATATCGATAAAATCTTATTCAAACCTAATGGCATTTTTTTGACCTTAAGTATATTAATCATAAGATTTGGTCACTTATCATAATGCCAAAATGTGGTTTTTATGATTAAGACATCTTGCGACTAATGTCCAAACATAATCATGTAGTCATATGTGGCCTTTAGTCATTATCATCTTAATGACTATGGTCAAAATTATGATTACATTACTATAAATATGATTATAATTAGAACTAAAAGTAATTATGACTAAAAATACGATTACACAACTATTGTATTCATATTGAAGCAATACTTGAATTTGAAACAATATAAACAAATTCAGTTTAATTTGAAATGGACGAACACATGTTTAATTAATTTAATTTAGTTTACCATAACTTATATTAACTTAATTTAACACAATTTCATTTACTTTAATTTAATTTAACCTAAATAACAAAGTTTAGTGTAATTTAACTTAATTTAAACTTATTTATTTAGTTTAATTATCCCAATTTTACCTAGAAAATTAGAAATAACTTGATTTAACTTGATTTAACCAATTTTAGTTAATTTTTGAAAAAACCAATGAACCACATTGAAGCAAATTTAACCAAAATTGACCCAAATTTAACCAAGTTTAGCCTAAATGGTCTAATTTAACCATGTTTTGTCAAGTTTGTTCCAGTTTAACTTGAGTAGCCATGTTTAATGTCAATACCTTATTTTAGCCAAACTTATCCAAATTTTACCAAATTTAATCAAGTTTATTTTTTAAATAGTCATGTTTAGCCACATATAGTTTTAAATTCTTAATTTAACGTAACTTCTCCAAGTTTTGCCAAGTTTAATCAATTTAAAATTCAATAACCATGTTTAACCAAGTTTTGCCAAGTTTTGCCAGATTTTTCCTCAATATCGTAATTTAACTTAACTTATCCAAATTTAACCATGTTTAGCCAAGTTTAATTTCAACATATTAGACTAATTTATTTAAACTTTGTTATGTTTGGCCAAATTTAACTTAAGTAGCAATGTTTAACCAAGTTTGCCAATTCTTGTTTCAATATTTTAGTTTTGCCTAGGTTTTGCCAAGTTTTGCAAAGTTTAACCAAGTTTAACCTAAATAACTAAATTTGCCTCAATAACTTAATTTAGCCTAATTTGTTTAAGATTTGCCAAATTTAACTTAAATATCCATATTTAGCCAAAACTATGTCTTTTTTTGAATGTAGTCATGGCAAACTATAATCATTAATGTGGGTTCAACTAATGTGACTAGTGGCATTTACAACACAGTTATTTAGACTAATAGTCATGTAGTGATATATAGTCATAGATGGCACATACGACTAGATTTTTATAGTTGTAAATGTCACATTTTGGCATTGTGAACCATCTTTCATCATAAAGGTCAAATATTGAATTATGGAAACAACTTTCCATTTTTTTATTATATGAATTTGTGTTTTCTAAAGTTTGAAATTGAACACCTTCATAATGAATGGCATTTGTGGCCATAAGCATTTGGGCCACAAATCCAAAATCTTGATTTTTTTTGTGTGAAATCTAGGGTGAATCTTTCAATCGTGTGTTCCATAAGTGTTAAAATGTGCAAAAGTTTGTCTTTGGAACTTTTGTTCAAAGTTGCAACGAAATCTAATGTAAAAATGCGCAAACTTTTGTTTTTAGAAGCTTTTGTTAAAGTTGCAATGAAATATAGGTTATGGTGATGGATGAAAAGAGTAAAATGAAAAATATATAAAAGGAATAATGAATTTTGATGAAAATCAGGATTAAGAAATCAATTGATTGTTAAAAAGCTAATTAGTAGTTTAAAAGTTAATTTGGGGTCAAAAAGTTGATGTGTCATTTCTAATTTTTAATTAAAATGTCATTTTATTTTATTGAGTTTGTTAATTTTTTTCCTTATGTGCCGAATAAGCAAATGTAAAAAATAAGGGGTGAAGAAAGGTAACATGCAAGAGGGTAAGTGACATGCCTTCTAGGCATACCTTCGTGTAAGAGGATTTGCCTAGTCGGGGCCCAAATTTAAACCATTGTAGGGTGGCCCTTGTGGTGGCATGGGTTGCAAGTTTAAATGTTGGGCTCAGTTCAACTCTTGGTTTAATAACACTCATGAGTTGCATAGGTGTTGGCAAGTGAAGATTTGAGGAAAGGGGCCCAAAAATATGTCTTTGGCATGTTAAATCCTTGAATTAAACACAAGTTTGTGATTAGGTCAAGATACAAGAGATGGTAATCCCTAGTGACAAGGCCTTGTACCACTTGGGAAGTCTGCAACGAGTTGAGTTGCACCTGTCTAAAGGTCAAGATTAGCCCTAAGTTACAAAACTAAACTAAATGATGAAGTTCATCGTGCATGTTTGCCATGTGTAGGCGGTTTAAGCATTTAGTGAGGAACATGAATGGAAGCAAAGGCATGAGAGCACCAAGGAAAATCCAAGTATGGCGATTGGTATTAAAGTAGGCTCCTTGAGTCGTTAGAAAAACCTCCAAGGCATTTAATAGCAATTTACAAAAATGAGAAGGATAAAAATGCAACCTTCAAGGAATTGGCCACCTTAAGGAAGGCCATGAGTTGTGCAAATAGGAGGTTCAAAGCCTAAGGGAGATAATGGAGAAGGAAACTAAAATGGTTCCTCCATGCAAAAGTGAGAAAAAAAAAGGGAAGGATGGGGCTGGGTTGAGCAAATCTCGAGTCCAAGAAAGGATTCCTTCCTTCATTTCCCAAAGTAAAGGAGGAACTAAAGCAAGCATGGGCTTGCCAACAAAAAAGTTTTGTGCGGTTCCCAAGAAGGGTAAGGGAGAGGAAAATGTTCATGAACCAAGCAAAAAACTACCAATGCATGTGGATTTGCATTCTTCAATGAAGGAGTCTAGTGGGGAAGGTGATTCTTTGTTAGTTCCTCTAAATTAACCCATAAGGGGCAAATGGGCTTTGGAGCGTCTAGAAGTGGACAAGTCTTCTGAGGCACAAAAAAAGAAAGTAAATTGAAAAGAGATGAACATGATGTCTAAGGAAATTTTTGCCCTTCTCAACACCTTTTGAGCTTTCGTGGTGCAACAAGGCGAAACCATGTCACAAAATAATGAAATTGCAAAGATCATGGGTCAAATTTTGAAAGGTTTGGGTGTTATAAACATTGTTCCAAATGGGGGTTTTGTTAAGTTGGATTTAAGGCAAGGTTGTTAAACTCCTTTGAAAGGAAGGAAACAAAGATGAAGAAAATGTGATCATGGTTGCACCAAGTTAAAGTCTATTTGGAAATTCAGCACCTTGAAATGAACAAGGAGAAAATTCATTTTCCTTCAACACTCCTTGAAGAACATGCATGGGACTAGTGGATGTTTTAAAAACAAAAGACACCCAACCTCATTGAAACCCTCACATGGAAGGAGTTCAAGTTGTAATTGAACAAAAAGTTCATGCTACACCACTTGGTGTTCAAAGATGGGATGGAGTTTTTAGAATTCACCTAAGGAGATGAGTGAACTCCTTGGCCCACTATGTGCAAAATTTCAATCGAATGTTGACAATGGTCTTTTTTTAAAAGGAGTTTACCAAGAAGTTGGTCTTTTTATGGGGGTTGAAGCCTTGGGTTCAAAAAATTATTTATCAAAGTACAAACATCTCAAACATTTGTTAGGGCTTAATGAAGATGGTGGAGTGCATGGAAAAAGAAGGCCCTCTGCGCCCCAAAGGTCAAATTGGAAATGGAATCACCCAGAAGTAGCATATTGACCCAAGTAGTGAAGGCAACGACAAAAACAAGCACAAGTGGGGCTAGAGCAAGGCAAAGCCTCATGATGACAATGAGAAGTTGTTGGCTAAAGAGCCATCAATGAAAAAGGCGAAATGGGACCTAATGAAGGTCAAATGTTTCAACATTGATAATCACTAGCACTTGGCAAAAGATTACCTTAAATCACCTTAGGTAAATGACTATATTTCCCAAGGTAACTTGATTCTCAAAGGGGGTTTTGTGGTCAAAATAAAGGCTCACGAAAAGGAAGCCTCTAATTTGTTAAAGTTGAAATGTAAGATAAATAACAAGTTAGTATTTTTTTTTTGGATTTATGAGCAACAATTCATTCATATTCCGCAAGTGGCGAAATAATTGGGAATCATAACTGAATTAATGGTAAATCCCATAATTGTGCATTTCTCACAAGGCATAGCTAGACCCTCACTTAGTGTGACAATAAGTGTAGAGTTGTTTTGTAAGGGACTTCAATTTTTTGAAAACTTCACCCTATGTGACTTAGATAATTTTGATGTAATTATAGGGAACACATTTATGTTTGCCTACAAAGTAAACATCTTCCGCATTGGAAGTAAGGTAGAAACTTGTGCCAAAGTTGATTTTATGTTAGTGAACTTAAATGAGGAATATAATTTTGTGTTGAAGAAAGTAGGAATTAACTTGGTTGCTTTGGCTAGTGAATTAAAATTGCATAGTTTTTGGTTTTAATGTTTTTGAAAATTTCCCAGGGGGAACATAAGCCATAAGAGGCAATATGACCTTTGCTTATATTTTGGATTCATTCAATAAATTTTCAAAGGTTCTAATAGATGAACTCCTTGATGCCCTTCCACCTTATACAGAGGTTAATCACAAGACAAAATTGGTGCCTAGTTTGAATCGTCGTCCAAAGCACCATGTAGGTTAAACCAAAAGGAATTGAAAAAACCTAAAAAATAATTGAATGACCTATTTAATAAAAGGTATATTTGGCAAAGCAAATCACCTTATGGAGCATTGGTTTTGTTTATTGATAAAAAGGACAAAAAATTGAAAATGTGTATTGACCACTATGTTTTTAGCAAAGTAACCATAAAAAAAAACTATCATATGCCTCACATTGACGACTTGTTGAATCGATTTAATGGGGCAAAATAATTTAGCTAAATTCATCTCAAAACAAAGTACTATCAAATCCATATTGTAAACGATGATGTTGAAAATACAACTATGAGAACTAGGTATGGCTTGTATGAGTTCTTGGTGATGCCATTTGGGTTGTATAATGCCTTGTCAACATTCACAACCCTCATGAATTCCATCTTCCATGAAAAGTTAGACAAGTTCATGATCATCTATATCGACAATATCTTGGTGTACTTAAAGATTATAGAAGAACATGCGGAACATTTGGAATATGTTTTGAATAAGCTTTGACAAAATAAACTTTTTACCACCAATAGGGAAAATTTGAATTTGCCCAAGAGGACTTGGACTTCCTTGGGCATGTTTTATTATGTAAGGGAATGACGCTTAATCCACATTGATGCAAAAGACTTCGTTATTGAAAGGGTTTTCATGTAGGAGGGACACCCAATTGTTTTCAAAAACAAAAATCTATGTGGAGCACAACTATGATGGCTAACTCACAAGGAGTTGTATGTTGTTTATGTTGTTGAAAAACATGGCAGCACTACTTAGGGACGCATAAGACCAAGGTCTTCACGGACATGTCTCTTTGAGATATTTTGAAACCCAATTAGAGGTTTCAATGAAGGAGTTAAAATGGCACGATACCTTGGCATTGTTGGATGTAGAATTGATTCACAAATGAAGATGAGACCAATGAAGGTATCTAGTTTGAAAAGTAAAAACCAATGGTTCAAGGTCAAGTTTTCGTAACATGGACCCAAGTTGACATCAATTTGTTGGAACCAACACAATACCTAAACTATGGAAAAAATGTTTTGCAAGATCTAGAACCAAAACTTGAACCGTGAAAAAATATTTTTGAAAACATGGTAAGGATATATGTGTAAATTTTTATTTTTATTTTGAAAGTGAATATGTAAACTAAATTTTATAATTAATTACGAATTATTAATTCATTGTTCAACTTTATATTTACATAAACCCTTATTATAATTTGTCATAAAACTTTGTATTCACATAATTTTTAACATTGGGGAATGTGTAATGTGTATATATGGAACTAGATTTGGTTAAAAAACCATGTATAAAGGTTTTTGAATTTGAAAAAGGTGATAAAACCATACCCAAAGGGTTCAAAATTTGGAAGAACCTAGGTCAAACCTATTTAAAAAGTACCATCACAAAAAAAATTAATGTCAAAATCTGATTGGAGGTTCTTTAAAAAAGGATGAACCACACAACATTGGATGAAACAATGTAATCCTTAATGTGATAAATAAAAAGGAGGAATTGAAAGTGGAAAAACCCCCAACCAAACTTAGGGATTAAAGGCCATTTTCCAAAAGGAAAACAACTTCAAATATAGGGTAAAGGAGGCCTATGTGTAAGATTTGTTTACACAAAGATCTTTCAAAAATTGTGATAACAAAAAAAGGTGAAAAACATCACTTTAAATGAAAGATCGATAAGATGGAAGTAGTTTTAGATCTATGTGCCAGCAAGGAAGCTACACAAGAAAATCATGTAGGAAGAACATGATGTGCCCATGGCAAAGCATCGTGGGGGCCAAACCACGAGAGTGATTATAGGGAAAAAATTGTATTAGCTTGAGATGAAAGAGGACATCAAGCATTTCATGCACACTCGTTTGAAATGTCAAAACACAATGTCCATTTATAAAGAGAAGTATGGATTATATAAGCTTCCATCAATCCCAAATGAATTGTGGGAAATTATCTCCATGGATTTCATGACCCAACACCCCAAATGGAATGGGCCATTTTGGTGATAGTTGATTTGACTCTCCAAGTTGGCAAACATGGCTCCAATAAAAATGATTGTAATAACTTTCAATTCAACAAAGTTGCTCTTTGAGATGCGGGTTAGGCACCACGGGATGCTTCAATTCATTGTAAATGATAGAGATGCCAAGTTTACAACAAGCTTTTGAAAGCATTTGTTCTAGAAGGTGGGAACAAAATTGTCTTTTAATATGATATTCCACCCACAAACTGATGGCCAAACAGAAAGGGTCAATGGGGTGTTGAACCAATATTTCAAAAAATATGCGAGCATTGATCAAAGAGATTGGGTGAACATTTATAAAGCCTAGCAAAGTTTTGTTACAACTTCACAACGCACTCAACAACAAAAATGTCCCCATTCAAATTAGCGTTGGGAAAATAAACCAAGAGGCTAATGGATTTAGCCATACCCATGGGACAAAGAGAAGTTATGAAAGTGGTCAAGGGGTGTGAAAAGTTATACATCTAAGCCAAGAAACTTTTGGAACAAGCTCAAAAACAATATGAAAAACAACCCATTAAAACACAAAGGCATGTGGAGTTTGAGGTTGGGCAACATGAGTGGGTAAACACGCAAGACTTTATATGCTCAATGGATTAGCCCCACATTTCATTGCCAAGTATGTAAGGCTTTATGAACTTTTGCATAACCCACATCCCAATGTGTATACATTAAAGTTGCCACTAATTTTGTGGCACATGTAATCTTTCATGTTTAAAAATTAAAGTTGTTTGCACATGATGAATAAAGATTAGACTAAAAGCAAAAAATGTAACTGAAAGTGGATGCCATCAAAACATAGGTTGGAAGTTGAGATTAAAGGCATATTTTGCACGATGCAAACATGTCTCAGAAGTAAGGAATATTTGGTAAAATATAAGGGTTGCCATCATAAGGAAGTAATGTGAATGAAGTTTGCTCACTTAGATCGCCTCTCAAAGATGGTGAATAAATGAAGAGAATTTGAAAGGAAAAAAAAACCCATCTACAAATAGCCGAAGTGTTGATGAAGGCATGAACCCCTTCTAAAGTGGGGAAGAATGCCCACAAAATAACTAAAATAATTAACCTCATTAATTTAAGGGGGGTTAAGGGTTTTTGTAAGTGTAATCAACAACGAAAAGGTTAAAGTTCATGATGGAAGAAACAACTAAAAAAGGCAAGGAGGTGGCAACCAATGGAGTTGGATTTGGAGTTGGACTCAAATTGAAAAACTCTAAGGTTTGATCAAGCAAGGTTAGGGTAGTGGTGCATGTAAATAAATTGACACATCCTTGAACGAAGAAATTAGATTTCTTGCGCATGAACTCATGAATCATGTTTTGCTTGGGTAAAGTGGATTCGAACTGTAGAGCCCAATTTGACACTATTTATTGGTGTGTTCATAACCCATGTTTGATGTGGTGCTTGGAACTTCCAAGCTAAATTGACGCGCCCCCAAGTCCCTTGTTAGACTCAAAAGAGTCAAACTATGTGAAAGGGCGGAAGTAGAAGGGACTTGGTGCTGCTCTTAGCTTCTAGCAATAAATGGGGTGAGAGGGGCGTGCTAGAAGCTTCGGGATTAGACTAGGAAGAGGGTCAAGTTACTTAGTTATTTGGTCCTACATCCAAAACCAACCAAGAAGTTGGTTAGAACTCATTGTGCACTCTTTTGGTGTTGGGACAAGCCACGGGCGACCTTGGATTCACTTGACTCACCACGGCCCGGACTCGAAGGAAGCCATCACCTTCCCCCATATATTATTCTTTGCGTTGCTCCGCGGCACCCGCATTCGAATGACTTTTATTCCCAAGACTCCCAAGGAGGAGTCCCGAAATTGTCCCGGTTTGGACTCCTGAGACTTTGAGAGCTCATAACTCCCGGCTCAAACCTCGGATTGCAATGAGGTCTAAAGTAATCTTGTAGCTCTTCTCAAGATCTTTTGAACGGTATGTTGCACTATATTTGCACACACCGGGGTCAGGTCGATTCTTGACTTTTTGTGATCGGGAGTCAAATTGCCAGTTTGACTCCTGGCCCTTCTTTTGACCATAACTTGTGTTGTAGATGTTTGAATGGCTCATGCAAGGCCATTTCAGACATCTACACTTCAAGGCCTTTCCAAGGGTATAAAGAACACCTCAAGGAAAGGTGTTTTGACCCCTAAAATTGAGCTCCAAAGTCGCGGGAGTCCCATAGGACTCCAAATTATCACTTTTGGGAGTGTGAGTCTCATTTTCACACTTGCCTCAAAGTGGGGTTGCGACATAAACTCAAAGTGGACTCCAAGGAAAGAAGAGACAATTACAAGGGGGTATTTGGGGTAGACATTAGAAATGAACACACTAGGTGAAAACAAAAAACACACTCAATAATACCTCTTGTGTTGAGAACACAAAACACCACACAAATGGTCCTTTTTGACCAAAAAGTAATTAATCCTACCAATGGGTTGAAGTGAAAAAAATGGCATAGGTGCCCAAAGGTAGTTGTCCTTAAGTAATGTCAACATCAACAAGGATGTTGACATTTCTAAAGTGGGGGAGAATGACATGCCCTTCTAGGTGGACCTTCAAGTGGAAGGATTCATCTAATTGGGGCCCAAGTCCAAACCATTGCATGGCGGCTTGAATTGCAAGTCTAAGTGTTGGGCTAGGTTTGCCTCTCGGTTTGATCACATTCATGAGCCGCATAGGTGTTGGCAAGTTAGGGTTTGAGGAAGGGGGTTCGAGGAGATGTCCTTGGTGTGTTAAATCCTTGAATTAAACACAAGCTTATGGTTAGGCTGAAAGATGGGAGATGGTAATCTTGAGGAACAAGGCCTTATATCACTTGGGAAGTTTGCCACATGTTGAGTCCCACCCATCTAGAGGTCAAGGTTAACTTTAGGTTACAAAATAAAACTCAATGTTGAAGTTCATCATGCGTAGTACAACAATAGGACTTTGGGTGGAAGGGAGGATTTTGGGTAAGGTTGAGGAGGAGCAACAAAGTTTGTTCCCCAATGAAGGCAAAATAGGATTTTGAGGTCTTCGAATTTGTTGGTGTAAAGGTTGTCTCACAATGATTTGTGTTATCAACATTAGTGAAGACCAAGGCACACATTTTCATGCACATGAGCCTTTTGGAATGCTTTTAGCATTTGCAAAATAGGCCTAAATGTTTGGGAGCCAATGTGAATCGATTTCACCATTTTGACCAAGGTTATTTTTTCCCAAACTTGTGATATGAAATTTTTGGCAATTTCTTCAAAAAAATTAGCCAAATTAGTCAAATTTACATTACATGTTATTTATTTATTGGTTGAAAATGTGACAAAAATTCTCAAACAAAAGCTTCTATCTCTTGGAAGAAAAATAAATAGTCAGGGAACAAATGTTTTTTTTTGAAATCATCATATTTAGACAATATGTTCCAATGCCAAAATCTAGCAAGATTCTAATATTTTTCTACTTTCCTCACTGATGTGAGACCTGTAACCAAATTTGGCTAAATGCTCTCGAAGGATGATGGCCAATGTGGCTATATCACAACATGGGAAACAAAACAAAAAAAATCCACACAATTTTGACTCCTCAAGAGTAGCCATTAGGGACAAATGGGAATCGGGTTTCTCATTTTGACTTCTCGAAGAGTGGTTGTTGAGGACAAATGTGAATCGGGTTAACCATTTTGACTCCTCGATTTGTTTAGGATCTCGTTTGGGATCTCAACGTTCTCCTTAGTAGAGAGAGGAAACCAGCAGCGAGGGAAACGCAAAGCAAAGCTGAAGAGAAGAGGGAAGCGCGAAAGAAAGCGAACAAGAACGCAGCTGCGGAGCTTTGTGGATTTGGAACGCCTGGATGCATCCTCCGCTCACTCTGCACAAGCATCCTGCCTGTGCTCTAGTATTTCTTCTACCGCTTTTCTCTTTTGATCCTTCTTTTTCTTTCTCAAAAGACGTCACTTTTATAAACCCTAATCAGTCTTTCAGATGCTTGCAGTTTCTGTTTCTGGTCACCAATTTTGTATTCAACATTTCTGTTGTCTTTTTTGTAGCTGCAGTCTTTCCTGCTTGTGCTGTAGTATTTCTTCTACTCCTTTTCCCTTTCAATCATATTTTTTTCTTTCACACAAAAGACGTCACTTTTATAAACCCTGATCAATCTTTCAGACGCTTTGCAGTTTCTGTTTCTGGTTACCAATTTTGTATTCACATTTTGCTGTTGTCTTTTTGTATCTGCAATCTGGTTGTTGTTCATCTGTCAGAGTAAATCCATGTTTTCTGCTCCATTCTTTTGTTTCTAGGGTGAGATGACCAATTTGTGTGTGCGTGTGTGTTTGTGGTGAGGGGTTTTATGAACATGACAAACTTGGTCTTGGAAAAGTGGGGAATATGCCTGCAGATGCTGCTTTTTTTCGATGATCTTTTGGGGATTAGGTTTCTTTATAGGGTTGATGTGGTGGCATGGCAGATCATTGAGAACTTCAAGAAGTGTCATGAGGATCATCCCGTTCAGAAATTCTTTGGTGTATGCAATGATCTGAAAATTGAGCTTGACCGCTGTTTCCGTGAGGAGGTGGGTTCCTTATCTCTCTTTGTTCTCAGAGATTCTTGAAGAGGGGTCAAAGGTCAATGTCCTCAGTTTGTGGACCTATAACCTAGAAACATGCACAGCTGTGTGTGTGTGTGTGTGTGTGTGAGAGAGAGAGAGAGAGAGAGAGAGAGAGAGAGGATGGAAAGATCATTTGGGCATTTGTGGTGATGTTGGTTGACAGAAAGCAGAGAAGCGGAAAGCCAATTTTGAAGCAAGCAAGCAATTCAAGGAGAAGCTTAGGGCTAGCAAAGCTGCAAAGGCTGCTGCAGAGACAGCCTCCCCCTCACAGCTTGACTGAGCTGAGATTTTTGTCTTTTCTCTTCGTCAATAGAACTTGCTACTTTCCTTTACCACTCCTCCTAGGTTTATAGCCTCATCCAAACTGCAATACTTGTTTATGGTGACATGGCCTCTGTAAAATCAGAAACAAGATTGTCAGCAGACAATCCAATTAGAGAAAAGCAGCCTGAGAGAAGATTATCAGAAAGTTCACCTACATTAGGGTGGGAGAGGAGGGGTGCTCGGAAGCCTCATATCATTTTGGCTGCAAGTGGGAGTGTGGCAGCAATCAAGTTTGGTGTTCTTGCTGATTGCTTGTCTGATTGGGCAGAAGTGAGGGCTGTGGCAACAAAGCCAGCATTGCACTTTATTGACAAGAGTGCACTTCCAGCTAGTGTAAAGCTTTACACAGATGAAGATGAATGGACAAGTTGGAGCAAAATAGGGGACAATGTGCTCCACATAGAGCTTCGAAAATGGGCTGATGCAATCCTGATTGCCCCCCTTTCTGCAAACACACTTGCTAAGGTAACATATAACTTTTTCAAGCTCCTCTTCATGCTAGGACTCTAGCATCCTGTTTGTCCTTGGTGGAACACATGGCACAGGAATAATGTAGGAAGTGTATCTTGGGGGTGGATTTTTTGATCTCTGGTTTAGTCAAAAGAGAATCATCCACAGGACTAAATGCAACTGTGTGCAGGTTGCAGGAGGGTTGTGTGACAATCTTCTCACTTGCATTGTGCGTGCTTGGGATTTCTCAAAGCCTATGTTTGTTGCACCTGCAATGAACACATTGATGTGGACAAGCCCATTTACACAGCGCCATCTTTCATCATTGGATGATTTGGGGGTTATTGTTATCTCCCCGATCTCCAAAAGGTTGGCATGTGGAGACACTGGAAATGGAGCTATGGCAGAGCCAGCTGCCATTGACTCAGCTGTTAGACTATCTGTTTTAAAAGCAGAGAGCATTGGGAATGCCCTTCCTATACCCCGCACAGTATAATTGTTCTCTGTGGTTTGAAGCCTTCCTATGGACAGGCTTGTGTCCATGAATCTGACAAATGAGCCTCATCATTTGCAGTGTTTCAGGCAGAGACTCCAGCTTCATTATCCCTGTTCATTTGATGATTATCAAGGTCCTTTGTTTTAACCTGATTCTCAATTGGTTTTCACTATTAGTCAGTGGTGACTCTCAGAACCAGTTAGACCTGCTGGAACCTGGATACTAGTGGGTTGACAAAAATAAATGTTCATTTTCCCAAATAGTTCTCACAACAAACTGGAAACTTCTTGTCAACTGGATATCCAAAATGTGTGTTTACCTTAGGTCATCTCCACCCAAACCACCTATTTTGGGCCTCTACCAATGTACACCACATCCAACATAGGTAATTGTACTCTAAACTTTTGGACATGCTCTTAGGATTATCTGCATCTACATAGATGGGAGTAGTATTTTTAGAGTAATACTCCAAACATGAACTCGCAGAACATTGAATATTACAATACCCCTTTGATCTGATTGATTCCAACATCCAAAAGACACTCGTTGAAAATATTATTTTCTTAGTTATTTGTAAACTAGTATTTTATTTGTTTGTTTGCATCTGTTCCATAAAAATGTGTATGGTGATATGAAAGGATACCTTTAGCTAAAAATGAATGCAATCAAAGTGATAAGTGAAGCATAACATGGCCATGTCAATATCTCATTGGATAATGACATGGTGTGATTTGACCAAATATGTGACTAAATTTCAGGTCTAAATAATCCCATATTCTTGCACTATATACAAGCTTGATGTTTAACTTTTGTTCATACTCCAATGGAGATGTTGGAGATGCGATATTTTAAAATCTGCATAGTTCACATTGTACAAAGCCAAATTCCCTCAATTTCTAATTGGTCACAGTTCTCCATCCAAGGATTAATTTATAATGAAATCACATAGCATTTCATGGAATACAATTATGTTTCCCTTAAAGCATTATACACATTTGTTGCATATTTGAAAATTTTATCAACTTACAAACTTGTTTGAAAACATGAATAAGTTTCATTCCTATTATTAGATGTATAATATGTAGTTTAAAACAAAATAAATGACCACAAGTTATATTATAACTTATTTCAAAACAACAAAAAACAATTAATTTCATTTCGACTTTTAACTACATAATGTGAGGTGAATTAAGCTCAGATGTCATGCATTTTTATGTGATGGCTTATGGATGGACGATGGATAATAAGATTATGTAACCTTACAAAACTTTATTTATAAACACATCATAGATTTGGAAAATGTACAAAGAAAAAAGAAAAAGGAAAAGGAAGAATTTACAAGATGTCAAGTTAGTTCAAACTAGATGTCAAAATGTCTCCATGTCAAAAATTGATTGCTACAATAGGTCAGTTGTATTTCTCGATGTCAAAAATTGATCGCCTACAATAGGTTGGCCATGGTGATGAAAGGTGCGTCCTGAACGGGTGGGGTTAACAAGTAGTTAAGCCTATGACTACAACCCAACTTAAGATGGAAAATGTTTGCATCCTTTGCAATGTGATTGAAATTTTTTGAAAAATGAAAGTAACCAAGACATCTTGAACTCACCTTATCTTTGGGCCCTAATTTGATTCTCATATTGTGATTTCATCCCAAATTGAAATAAAATCAAGGAATGAGCAATTGGGTATCATTTAGTCAAACTTCAACATCCCCAAGTTTGATCTTCACATGATTTGATTTTAGAAAAAACATGAAGGTGGGAAAAATAAAACTAAATAGTACAGTGAAACTTTTTGACCCAATTTTGGTGAAAAAAAGTTTAATCCAATGTTGTATGAGTATTTGTTATTTTTAAAGAATATGCAATCTTTGAATTTTATGTATATATTGCAAATGTGGTAAAACCTTGGGGTAAGGGGTTTTCTTTTTAAAACTTAAGAACTTATGAATAAAAGTAATATTGTTTTGCCCAACAAGCAAAGGTTATTGGGAATAGGGTTTAAGGTTTTCTAAAAAGGATGTAATTTCAAATGTGGTTTGGATTTAGTGTTGTAATTTCACTATGAGAAAAAGGGGTGTTTTGCAATTAACCTTGCAACTCACTTTTGAATTGTAAAGGACACTTGCAACTCAATATATTTATACATTGTGAGTGTTAATGAACAAGTTGCATGAGTTGCAACTTAATCAAAACAACTCGTTTTCAACTACTATGTAATTCTATGATAACTACACCCATGATGTCATGTTAACATTATTAATTGTCATCCAATTATTAAAATTTGACATGTGGCATTATGAAGATTTTTGAAATATTTTGAAGTTGTAGATGAGGTGTATGTGTGTTGAATTATGTTTGAACTCGATCACACACCATACATCGAAAAACAAATTGTTGAACTTGTAGTTGCATCCCTCGCCACACGAGGCCTTCATGTTGTTTTAGGCAGTGTACTACTTGTATTCATCCATTTTTCACACTTGTAGCATGGAATTAACTTCCCATTTGAACTGCTTTACCTTATACACACCCTGGTCCCACTCCTTGGGTGTTAATCTAACTAAAATTTGATTTGAGCTTGCAAATATGCAATAATAAATTAATCATCATGAATATCAAGGCCACCATTGTCTTCTAGCTTGATATCCTCCTCTTGGGAGTCCCCACTACCCAATCTTGCCTAAGGTACATCCTTAAAACATCCTGATAGGGTACACATGTGTATAGAAACATGCCATTTTGATATTGCCTCCAAATCCATATCACCATGCCATTGAGCCCTCATGGTATCCTCTTCATTAGAACTTGGGTTCCAATTCAATCCATCAACATCCCCATTAACCCTACTAGCCTTATGAACAATATCAAAATCATATTCCTATAAGATAAATGCTAGTCTAATGAATTTTCCTTTGGATTGATATGATTCCATCAAAAAACTTCAAAGGTTAATATTGAGTAACCAATGTGAATGGACTACCATAAAGGTAACCTTGGAATGATGAAATTACTTAAATAACTTCAAAGCATTCCCCTTCATATCTTGTTATTGAATCAACTAGCATATGCCATCACAAACTTTCAATCATCATCATCAAATTGGGTAAGCACGACTCCCAACCTTAAGGTGTTCAAGTCAATGTGTAACTGGAATGATCATCCTTGGATGGGTTGCTTCAAAATGTGAGTTGATGAAGGCTAGGTTTTCAACTTTTGAAAGGCATGTTCTTGCACCTCGCCCCAAATGAGCTCATAGTCAATTTGTGTTAATTGGGTCAAAAGCTTGGCAATGTTGCTAAATCCTTTAACAAATCTCCATTAATAATTACACAAACTCAAGAAAGTTCGTAATCAACTACCATTTGTTGGTTGGGGAACTTGTGAAATGGCCTCAATTTTGGCCTTTTGAACCAACCCACCTAGATAAATCATAAGACCCACATATTCCACTTGAATGTGAAATAATTGGCATTTTCCATGATAAAGTTTAAAGTTATGTTCATTAAGTCGATCAAACACCATGTAGATGTTCCCTTAGAGTTAAGTTAAACACAATGATATCATTGATGTAGCATTTGGCAAAACTAAAACTTGCCAACACCCAATCCATAATTCTTTGGAATTTTGCAAGGGCATTCTTCAAACCAAATGGGCAAACCTCCATTGGTATAAACAATCATTCCCACGAAAATCAATCCCCCAAAATGCCATCTTGACCTTGTCACCCTCTTTTAGTGGCAACTAATGAAAATTAGAGCACATGGCCAAGGTGGTTTTTACTTTAAAGTTGATTGAGAATGCTTGCAACATGTTAAGGAACGCTTTACTCAAGTTTGACATTGAAAGACATTAAAGGAACAAAAAAATATTAATGTTTTAATTAATGAAAAAACTTGTTGATGAAAATGTACATGTGGAAGCTACTTATGGCACGGGCAATAATTTATGGGAGGGTGCTGAACATAAAATTGTCACAAACTACTTAATTTGCAATTAAAGTGTAAACACCTGCACTTAATGTTTTTCTTCTATTTATACAATTTCATTGATGCAATATTATTTTAAACCCCAATTAACACTACATCCAATAGGGAAAGGGGAAATAAGGTTTACTTTTTTATAGGCTATACTTGATGTTGTCGAATTCTACAATCAATTTTGCATCTCTAGGCCCCTTCATTGTGATGTTGGTTGATTATGGAATAGAATGTCTTAACACTTGAAACTTTGGATTGTTGGAGCAATACTGACCACCAAAGCAAAACCAAGCCATGCAAGTTCAAGTTGACAATCCATTACATATGTGATGTGCACATTCTTGATTACATACATATTAATATTGTACCACGTAGCATTATATGGACACCTATGTGAGGATTGGAGATGCATAATTTTGCTTTCTTTTGGAAAACTTTCAGTATTTACAATGTAGACTTTAATGCAAATCATTACCATTAGCATATTTCTCTCAAGCATATTGCATTTGAATCTTGGAATATTTCATTTATGACATTCTTAAACCCTTTTTGCCTAGGCATTTGTACCACGTCATGTGTATAATTATTATTGGGAACTAGAATATTTGTTATGTTATACAAGGAAAAGAAAGGGATTGAAGTTCTAAATATTTGTTTAAGCATATCAATTTGTTGTCTTTTCACTAATTTGTGGTTTGAAGCATGCTTTTGCGTGTCAAAATCAAGTGTTTGAAGCCAATTCCCTTTAGATCCATTCATGTCGTTATATTTGGTATGATCTTCAACTACACATAAATTCTAGTTTCCATGAGTCTAATTTAATGTTCCATGTTTATCATACAATGACGTCAAGGTTTACATTTCTAAGGAACAAAAAACACATCCAATGAGAATTGGATGTTGTTAGCTATGGGTCAATTGGGGCACATTAAAACAATACCTAATGAAGATGTCCGAAACTTTGATAAAGTTTTCAACAATGGTGGCATTGTCCTACCACATAAAATGTTAATAACATGTATTTTCAAGTTAACATTATTGTTATGTAATCTTCAACCAAGGCAAGGCTTCATGTGCGACCCGATCTTCAACCCACTGAAGCCACTTGGAGTGGTGACATTGTCCACGGTCTAAATAGAGATCATTTTTCTTTTGGTTTGTCATATTGCAAAATTTGCAATAATTTGTTGTTCTATGTGAACACGTGTAATTCACATGTATTATATCATACACAAAATGAGAATTTGACTTGAACAATGACTCATTTAGGTACATATGATCATTTGATGACAAATGCAAGGTGGAGGAAATTTGTTGAACAAGTTAGTTTTGGTTGAAGAGGTGTTTCACACATTGTTGGCTAACATGCTGGCAATTGCGTTGGTTGCTATTAGGAATTTTTTTTAAACACTTGTTCAATGAAGATGGTGATGGGCCAATGGAATTATTAAATGGTGACAAGTTAGTCCAAGTGATGGACAAGTTCACAACCTTATGTTCTCCCAATGTCTAAAACTTAGTAGCTTTCTTTAAGCATTAGCTATGTATTGTAGGGTACATTTATAACATTTTAAAAAAAAAGGCCAATGGTGTTTATGATTACATTCAAGATAGTTGTTTTCCAAGACAATAATTTAGAGATTTTTTTTTTTTGTTCAAGATGTTTGTGTTGAGAATTCAAGCTCAACTAGTTAGGTTTCATTAGTTACTGGAGTAGGAAAGTAACTAGGTTACTTTCACAAGGTTGAATTACTTTCGTTACTTATTTTAGTTTGGTTATTTATGGTTTGGTCTTTTAGTTAAATACCTTGGTGTTGATGGTTTGCTTCTCTTTTCTTCATTACACAAGTTTGTGTATTTTTTGTGACAAGAACCTTGGAGAGTTCTTGATGTTGTGTTTTATGTTGTGAGCATTATGTTGTAGTTTCCTTTCAATAAAGATTTATGTTTGCACTTGAGTAGATCTCCTATTTGTTAACATGGTATCAGAGCTTAGGTTGCTTGGTGAGAAAGTTGAAAGAGATCTAGAGCTAAAAAGTCTCTAGAACTAAAGCTTGAGAATCTCTAGTAATATCATAGGAGTTTGTCAAGTGCAAAAGAAAAATGGGGAAAGGAAAGAATGTGAAGAGAAAGAAAAGAAAAGAAAAGAGGTGAGAGGAGATCAACATATCAAAGTTGTTGTCGCAACCCCACTTTGGCCAAGTGTAGGGGTGAAGCCCAACACTCCCAAAGTTGGGGATTTGGAGTCCTCCGGGACTCCTGAATGTTCAGAGCTCAATAGCAAGGCCCAAAACACCTTGCATTGAAGTGTTCTTGGTGTCATTGAAAAGGTCTTGAAGCGTAGATGTCGAAAATTCCCTCGCATTGGTCATTTGGACATCTACAGCCCAAGTTATGGGCAAAAGAAGAGCCGAGAGTCAAACTGACAGTTTGACTCCCGACCACTAAAAGTCAAGAATCGACCTCTTCCCAACCTCCGAATTGAAAGTGCAATACGTCGTTGAAAAGATCTCAACAAGGGCTACAAGTTTGGTTTAGATCTTGTTGTAATCAGAATTTGCAGTTGGGAGTTATGAACTCCCAAAGTCCCAAGACTCTATTCGGGACAATTTCGGGACAGTTTCGAGACTCCAACTCAGGATTCCCAGGTAAAAGAACCATTTGGATGTAGCCTCGACGGAGCGTTGCAGAGAATACTATATGGGGGAAGGTGGTGGCTTCCCCCAAGTCCGGGCCGTGGTGTGTCTTGTGGTCCAAAGTGCCCGTGGCTTGTCCCAACACCCAAGGGTGTCCTGGAATGTGAATTAACCACTTTGTGGTTTGTTTTGATGCAGATTCAAGCTTGATCTACTAAACCCTCTTCCTAGTCTATCCCGGGACTTCTAGCACGCCCCTCTACCCCTCTATAGTGCTGGAAGTCGGGAGCGCCCTTCCGAATCCCCCTTTTTCCGCAACTACATTTTGGTGAACCTTCAAGTGGGTTCACCCCGGGACTTGGGAGTGCGTTACTTGGTATCAGAGCTCAAGGAAGCTCGACCTTCTTCTTGGAGTGGTGATGGCACCCAAAAAGACCCGCAAGCCACCGCAAGACTCCATGTTGGAGGAGCCCGTCGATGACCTAATAGCCCCACCCGAATCTATTGGGGAGGAGAAACCCATGCCCTGGGAGGACCGAGATGAGCCCGAAAGTGAAGAGGAACAAAGGAGCTCGATCTTATTCACCCAAGAGCAATTGGAAGTACTCCTCAAGATGGGTAGGCCCGACTTTGGTGAGTTGGTGGTGGCCCTCTAAACGGGAGCTGCCAAGGGTGAAAGGTTCCAACCGGCTAAGCTTCGGAACTTTGATGGTGCCCGTGATAGCAAGGTTGTGGATGCTTGGCTTGCGGAGATGGACAACTACTTGCATGCCGCCAAGGTTGGACGGAATTTCGTCGTGGAGCTTGCCCAATCCTTTTTGAAAGGCTCCGTCGCCACATGGTGGAGGACGGTCCGACAAGAGGAGGGGAAGAACCACGGCTACACATGGGAGTTCTTTAAGGAGCGGCTCGAGTCGGAATTTGTTCCAAGGAACTCCGACTACATCTCTAGGTGCAAATTCCGTGACCTTGTGAATGCCACGAATGAAAACTTAAGGCATTATGTGAGGGCTTACTCCGAGCTCATGCTTGAGATCCGGCATATGCACGAGTTGGATCGTGTATGCCAATTTGTGATGGGGCTTCCCACTTGGGCCAAGCGAAAGCTTGAGGAGAGTTGGCCCGCCTCATTATCCGAGGCCATCACGAAAGTGGAGAACTTCTCGGATGTGGGGCGGAATGACAAATCCGGGTTCAAGAAGGACAACAAGTTCCTTCACAAAAAGCCAAGCCATGAAGGAGAGTGGAATCGGGGGCAAGGAAGCCCAACCAAGGATAAGCCTAAACACTTCCAAGGCTTGGGATTCAAAACCAAAGGGAACTTTGTAAAGAAAGGAGCTCCTTTCAAAGGGAGCCAATCAAAGGGAGATTTTGGAGCAAAGCCCAAGGGAGCATGTTTCAATTGCAACGAAGTGGGGCATTATTCCAAAGATTGCCCCAAGTCCAAATCGGGTGTTAGGAGCTCTAAGGTACTTGCTCTCAATGTCACTGTAGCCCAAACGGAATGCAACCGACTTATCTTCTTGAAGGGGAAGATTTCTAAGCGGGATATTTTATGTCTTTTGGACACAGGGGCTTCTCACAACTTCATAACTCGAGAAAGCGCCGAAAGGATGGAGCTCCACTTGGAGGAGCTCAAGGCACCCATCGAGGTGCACTTCGCAGATGGGGTTCCCCATCCAACTACGTTACAAGCAAAAAGAGTGCCTCTTCAATTGGGGAATTGGAGAGGAAATGTGGACTTGTTGGTTTCCACCTTGGGTGGAATGGAATGCATTTTGGGAATGGAGTTCATCACCCAAAACAATGTGCTCATAGAAGGGCACAATAGGTTAGTTAGAATCCCATCTAAAAGTGGGATTGTGCGAGTCAAGGCACATGAGTTGCCTTGTGTGGGTGAATCAACCATCCACTTTATGGTAGGAAAAGCTTTCAAAAGAGAATGTGTGGGAGGCTTTGGCATGATGTGTGTCATGCGGGTGTTGGACGAGTATGAACCCAAGGAGGTCACCAAGTTGGTGACTTCCACCAAGTGCATAAGGCGAGTGTTGGAAGAGTTCTTGGATGTGATGTTCGAGGAGTTGCCCGAAGACTTGCCCCCGAGAAGACGGGTTGATCATGCGATTGAAGTGATACCGGGAGTGGAACCTCCTGCCAAAGCCCCATATCGAATGAGCCATGAGGAGTTGAAAGAGCTTAAGGTTCAACTCGAAGAACTCCTTGCAAAAGGGTATATCAAACCAAGCAAGTCACCATATGGGGCACCTGTCCTTTTTGTTCACAAGAAGGATGGGACTTTGAGGATGTGTGTTGATTATAGAGCACTCAACAAAGCAACGGTGAAAAATCGGTATCTTTTACCTCGCATCAATGATCTATTTGACCGTCTCTTGGGAGCCAAGGTTTTTAGTAGAATTGATCTACATTCCGGGTATTACCAAATAAGGATAGCGAAAGGGGACGAAGAGAAAACTGCTTGCAGCACAAGGTATGGCTCATATGAGTTCATGGAAGTCAGATCCTTAAAGCTAGAGCTATTGTGAAAATATCTTAGAGTGAAACCTAGAGAGGTTGTAGAAGACTATAGGATGCTTCTATTCTCAAATTTTCAAAAGAAAAAGATATGTTTTATGAGAGTTATGAGCTTTTGAAAACTCTATGCCAGATCTGGTTTTTTGGTCATATCTCCTTTGTTTGAGCTTTTTTGGATTTGCAGCTTTGGGATCTTATAGATCATATAAGAATATATGTGTGAGAGAAATTTCATGTCATTTGGATGTGTATTGAGAGAGATCCAAGCATCTGAAGTTTCAATCTCAGTTTTGAAGTCAGTTTCTTTTGAAAGTGATATCTCTTTGTAGTCATCATCAATAGAGCTAAAATTTTGAGCAGATATAGAACACATATATTTTATGTGTCTCCCAAAATCTCAAGGATTTTGGAGTTGCTGAGAGCGAGTTGTAAGTCATTTTGTGTTCAAGTCCCAGTTTGAGGTGACTTCAAGAAAGTAGCAAGATCTCTCATATTATGAAGTTAAATGAGCTGAAATTTTGAGAAGAGGTAGTACACATAGTGTTCTACGTTTCATCAAAATTTTAGATTGATCCAAGGTCATATGTGTGTGCAGTAGCTTTGCAAAGTTGCTGTGACAAAAGTTTGTTTTGAGAAGACATCAAAGCAAAGTTTTGAAGTGGAGCAAATACAACTTGGGAGAACTTGAAGGAAGGAGTTTGAAGATTGGGAAGCGCAAATACAGTATCAAGACCTTTGTACAAAAGTGTGGTATGTAATCATGTACTTAATACCATACAAAATATTATACGAGATACGTACCTATACGTAAAACCTATGTATAATATAGAATTTTGTATAATACTCAAGACATACATACATATGCAATGTCTATCTTGTTTAGCCCTAACCCTAACCCTAACCCTAATCCTAGAAACCTAAGGAAGGAAAACCCTAACCCTAACCCTAGAAACCCAAGGAAGGAACTAAAATCATTTTGAAACCCCAAAAAGACATTGAGTGGTGCCTTGAGAGATGGCGGACAGTCTTTCTCAAATTGCAATTGATAAACTAGACAAGAACAATTTTCAAGTGTGGAAATTTTAGGATTACGAATTTCTTGATGGGGAAAGGCTACTGGGAATTCATAACTGGTGATGAGAAAGAAGCTCCTCTCCCAGAAAACCCCACACAACAACAAATTCAAGCCAATAAAACTTGACATGAAAAAACAAGGAAAGTCTTGTATTGGCTTTCTGTGAGTGTGTCCAATTCCATGATTGTGCATATTCAAGATGTAAAGTCACCCAAGCAAGCTTGGGATACATTGGTGAAGATGTACATCACCAATACACAAGCCCGCAAAATGCAGCTTAAGCAAGAGTTGCATAATCTACAGAAAAAACAAGATGAACATCAATGACTATTCTACAAAGGTGAAAAACCTTGCAGATGCTCTTACATCTATAGGAGCCCCTGTAGATGATGAAGATTTAGTGGTTGCGACCTTAAATAGACTAGGAAAAGATTATAGTCAGTTCCGTACCTCAATTGCAGTTCGAGAAACATTTCCCAACTTCCAAGATTTAATAACACTACTTATAAGTGAAGAGATGAGAATTGTTGGTACTTCATCCAATGGAGGTTCACAAGAAAGTGCTTTTTACTCAAATACCAATAGAGGTAGAAGCAGAGGTGGTAAAACCTCATTTCGAGGTTGACTCGGAAGCTCGCATGGTGGACATCAACAACATGAAGGTCAAGCTCATGGAGGTGGACGAGGAAACTTTGGAGGAAGAGGAAGTCGAAGAAGTCGTGGAAGTCGTGGTGGAAGTCATCGAGGTCAACAACCAAATAGCGATTCAAATTGCTACTACTGCGAGAAACCTGGGCACATGGCAAAGAGCTGTTATCAAAGGGAGCATGATGCATGAGATGGAAAGCTGTAACAAGGGAATTATGCATCAATTAGCAATCAAGGTGATGAGCAACTGTTTGTGATGCAACACATGGCAAATTCAATGATAGGAGGTGTATCAGACAACAATGTCTGGTATGTGGATTCTGGAGCTTCAAACCACATGACTAGCCATGGAGAATGGTTTAGAGACGCAAAGGATTTGAAGACACCAGGGTTTGTGGAAACTGGTGATGACACTACACATCCCATCACACAAATTGGCAACGTGCCATTGTCCATAGAAGATGGGCAAATAAAGTACCTGAAAGATGTACTTCATGTTCCAACCATAATAAAAAATTTGGTCTCCGTAGGCCAGATGGTGGAACAAGGTTTACAGGTGACATTCAACCCAAATGGATGTTTTGTGGAAGACATGAAGAACCAAGGCAAATTGATTACAAAAGGGGAAAGGAATGGACGAATGTTCACCTTGGATGTGAACATGCCTGAGGTGAATTCCATGTTATTCACACATGGAAAAGGAGCTAGAGACATTGGAAAAGGCCATGTTAATCTCCAACGTCTTAAGCTCATGGAGAAACAAATACTTCTTGGAGGTCTTTCCAAATTTGGAGCAGAAGAGGTGATGTCAGAGGTTTGTGAAGCATGCAAATTGTGGAAGCAAGCTAGGCATCCATTCCCAACTCAAACAACTCATGTAAGTTCCAAACCTTTGGAAATGATCCACTTAGATGTGTGGATCACGAAGACAGAATCCATTGGAGGATGCAAGTACTACGTGAGTTTCATTGATGACCACACAAGGAAGGTGTGGGTCTACTTCATGAAACACAAAGGTGAAATGTTTCAACATTTTTTGAATTTCAAAGTAATGGTGGAGAAGGAGAAAGGTGTGAGCATCAAGTGCCTAAGGTCTGATGGAGGGGGAGAGTATTTTTCAAATGAATTCAGTGAGTACTTGAAGGAGCATGGAATTCAAAGGAAGTACTCATGTAGTTATTCCCCACAGCAGAATGGAGTTCCTGAAAGGAAAAATAGGCACATTGCAGAAATAGCACGTGCCATGTTGAATGAGAAGAATTTGCCAAATTACTTTTGGGCTGAAGCGGTAGCAACTGCAGTCTACATCATGAATCGAACACCCACAGCGGCAATTCATGGCATGACACCTGGAGAAAAATTCACAAGCAAGAAACCCGATGTTTCACACCTTAGAATGTTTGTTTACATTGCATACGTGCATGTTCCTGATGAGAAGAGATCAAAACTAGACCCAAAAGCTGAAAAATGTATCTTCATTGAATACTCCTCAGAATAAAAGGGATATAGATGTTTCAACCCTTCCACTCGGAAGTTGCAAGTGAGTAGAGATGTTGTGTTCGATGAGATGGCTAGTTAGTACTCACCATTGAAGGTAACAAAAGATGGAGAAGCTAGAAATGGTGATGTTTCATCAAATGTGGAACAAGAATCACAATTAATTAGTGGTCCGCAAGAGTCTTCAATTAGTGGGTCCAGTAGCACTCCATGGAAAGGAAGATTAAGATCTTCAAACACTGTACATGGTAGTTTTCAAACATCATCTATAAATTCTCATGTAGATGGTGAATCAAGTGAGTCAGAGAAGAGTGAGGGTGAAGAATCAAAAATCACCTCAGTTACTACTCCTGGAGCTCGAATTGTCAAGAAAGCTTTGAAAACACCTGACAACAACATTGTAGTACGAAGATCCACACGAGTCAAGTACCCTGTACAAAGACTCACATATGATGGCTTTGTAGCTCATCATTACGCATACATGGTGAGAGTTATACAAGAGGTTGAACCCACTTGTTTTGAACAAGCGGTTCGAAATCCTAAGTGGGACAATGCCATGGATGAAGAGATGGTGGCTTTGGATGCGAATGCTACTTAGGAATTGGTAGCTTTACCAAAAGACAAGAAAGCAATTGGGTGCAAATGGGTGTACAAAGTCAAACACAATGTAGATGGATCTGTGAGCAGATACAAAGTAAGATTGGTTGCCAAAGGATATGCCCAAACGTATGGCATAGATTATGAAGAGACATATAGTCCAGTTGCCAAAATGATAACTGTAAGAGCAATTATTGTTATGACAGCATCAAAAGGATGGTCTTTACATCAAATGGATGTAAAGAATGTTTTTCTTCATGGAGATTTACAGGAAGAAGTGTACATGGAACAACCACCAGGTTATGTGGACCAAACACATCCTAATTTGGTTTGTAGGTTGAAGAAAGCTTTGTATGGCTTGAAGCAAGCACCTAGAGCTTGGTTAGACAAGATAGGTCAGTATCTTGTCACAAGTGGATTTCAAACATCCAATGCAGATTTATCACTATATGTGAAAAAGACAGATAATGGGATTACAGTCATAGTCATCTATGTTAATGACTTGATTATCACAGGATATAGTGATGCAGACATCTGTGATTTGAAGAAGCTTTTGAAGCAAAAGTTTGAGATGAAGGATTTGGGAGAGTTGCGTTATTTCCTCGACATTGAGGTAATCCATTCCCCGAAAGGGATATGGTTACTACAAAGGCAATACGTCTGTTGAGTGCAGAGGAAGGAAACCTCGTGGAGGATACTACTATGTATAGACACATAGTGGGGAGTTTGATTTACATGACCATCACAAGGTTAGATTTGAGTTATGCAGTTGGAGTGGTGAGTCAATTCTGCAAACACCACGAAAGCCACATTTGGATGAAGTGAGGCGCATATTGAGGTACATAAAACATACCTTGCAATGTGGAATTTTTTATGAAGTCAAGAGCCAGTTACAAGTACATGGATACACGGATGTTGATTGGGTTGGCAGTGGTTCAGATAGAAGATCAACCAGTGGTTTCATGTTTTCTTTTGGAAGTGGTGTTGTTAGTTGGAGCAGTAAAAAACAACCAATAGTTGCATTATCAAGCACGGAAGCAGAATACAGAGGTGCATCAATTGCTGCATGTGAAGTATTTTGGTTACAAAAACTACTCTCAGATTTGGGACAGTTAGTGGATGCTCATGTTGTCATCTATTGTGATAACATTAGTAGCATACTACTTGCTAACAACCGGGTCTATCATGCTAGGACAAAGCACATTGAGGTGCACTACCACTTTATTAGAGAAAAAGTTCTAGCAAAAGAAATAGACCTCATTCATGTCAGTACCGAAGATCAAGTTGCTGACATTTTCACAAAGCCTTTAGGTACAAACAAGTTAAAGAAGTTTAGAAAAATGCTTGGTGTACTAGAAGTGGATTTGAGCTTGAGGGGGAGTGTTGAGAATTCAAGCTCAATTAATTAGGTTTCATTAGTTACTGGAGTAAGAAAGTAACTAGGTTACTTTCACAAGGTTGAATTACTTTCGTTACTTATTTTAGTTTGGTTATTTGTGGTTTGGTCTTTTAGTTAAATACCTTGGTGTTGATGGTTTGTTTCTCTTTTCTTCATTACACAAGTTTGTGTATTTCTTGTGACAAGAACCTTGGAGAGTTCTTGATGTTGTGTTTTGTGTTGTGAGCATTATGTTGTAGTTTCCTTTCAATAAAGATTTATGTTTGCACTTGAGTAGATCTCCTATTTGTTAACAGTTTGTGCATGGAAATGGTAGTGAATGTGATTTGGTGAAGTGGATGTAATGTGGTGGGGACCTCCAAACAATTTGAATCATGTTTGATCATGTGAATTGTGTCAAAGGATGGATGACCCTTGCCTACCATGTATATGATATAGTTTAATGTAAAGTGATGGCAATTGCCATTTGTGACATGCAATATGAAGACATATAGATGTTCAATGTGTCATGTGGTGTAAATTAAAGAAGATGATGGTGAAGAATGGTGTTTTTAAATCCAAACTTCAAGGACTTCATGGCCAATGATGCTCAAGCCAATTAGAACATAATGTGAATCATCTATGGTAGTGGGGATCCAAGTGAACCAATGATTGACAAGGGACAAACTTGTTGTTTTCATTAAAGTCAATCTATGGACAAATACACAAAATAACGAATGAAGTTGGGGATGCGAAAACAACAAAAGGCATTGTGATATGAATACAAAATGCTACATTGTTGGAGGAAATAAATGTTTAGTATGTAGCCATCTTTTATTGGTGCTATTCCTTAGGGGTTACTATTGGAGTTAGATTTCAAAAGTTGGAGAATTGGTTAAGTTTTTGGCACTTTTGTATTAAACAATGGGAAGGATTTATGATACGTGTAAGAATCTAAGCCCTTTCACACATCTCTCATCCCATCTCATCTTTGTGACAAGTTGAAAATATGGTAAAATACATTTGAAAAGTTAATTTACAAACATTCTATATTGTAAAAATTCACCTTGAAAAAATTCATGTGCAAATTGAATGACCTTCATGTAGTGCTAATTAATATGAACATATCAATATCATTGATGGACGTGTTAACGGCTTGGGAGTTCCATGCATAAATGAAATATGGCATATAGAAGAATGTCCCCCTACATTGCATGTTTTGTGTTTCACATTGCAAACAACCACTAAGCATAAATGTGTTGCAAGGATAATAAATAGAATACCTCCATTGGTGTTCCTGCCCCTACTTATTTAGTTTTTTTTTCATAGTTCCCTGGTGCACCTTTCAAGGTTCATAAGTTTTGGTTTCATGTAGATGACATGAATCACCATGTGGGGGGCTTGAAGTGTCTACATGCAATTGACATATTAGTTGTTTCAAATATTTGGCATGTGTAAGAAAGATCAATTTCACATAAGATGAAGTCAACTATTTTTTGAAAGTTGACTTTTCTTTCAATAAACAACAACCTATCCATCTTCAAAGTCTATTTGGTGGAAAAAAACTTTGTTCCAATAAATCGACCTACGGATGCAATGTCATGGCCAATAACACGAAATGGTAAGGCTGTTCAACCAGCAATGCCATTTAAGATGTCAAAACTACACTATAATTGTTGGGAAGGTGGTTGACTTCTTGAAACAACTATCAACCCACCGTTGGAGGTTCCTACTCCTCAATATGGATGAATATACGAAATTATATATAGTAAGCTTTTGAACAAGAGGCAATATGAAATTACAATTGGGAACTTACTAACTTGCATTTACTTGGATTTTGTGAGTATGGTTTCAATTTCATTGAGTCAATAAGGGAAGTGGGTACCATGAATGCATGTATTATGTATTGTAGCACATCATGTTTTGTGGGTAGTTTAAAAAATTTATTCATTTCTCAACTTGGAGTTGTAATGAAGTTTGTTGCTTGTTGGTTCGTTTTGTAATTTCTACATAGGTAGGAGTATAATTAGAAATGATATCAAAACTTGTTAAAAAGAATTTGAAGTGTAAACTTCACGATGATGTTATGTGTTTTTTTTCTAAGGTTAGAAATTGCAATGATCTTATTATTTGACTTTGTAAGGATTGGGTTAATGAACTTTCATAAATTTGGTTAATATCAATCACACTTCACTATGTGAGAAAAAATAATAATTAGAATTAGTATGTTAATTAAATGTTGATGCATAATGCAAAACATTGTATTGGGAAGTCTAATTACATCCTCTTACCCTTAAACAAAGTCAAAGAAAATATTCTTACCACATTGATTGAATATTTTGTCATAGTTGGAGATTGAAACTATTGGTGGTGGCTATGGTAGCATCAAGATTAGCTTGCATCTTCAACTTGTGTTCTTTTGCCTATTCATTTCAAAACCAGTCAACCTCAATGTAGGATCAGATCTTGCTAAATCTTCCAAAGCTATGCAATCATGAAAATCTCCACTTCCTTTTTGTGAATGATATCAAAGATTTTCTTTCTCTATAGGTAATTGACAACTACATTCACAATGATGAATGTTGTGCTGTCTAGTGTAAGTGGTGTTACCAAGTCAAAAGGTTCATGATCTTTGTCAAATTGGAGACATATTCAACACTGCAAACTACAAAGAGGGTGGATGGTATCAACAAGTTGCAGTACACTTGAGAATTCTTTGAATACATTCTTTGAAATGAAGACAAAAGAGTCTTTGTAGTGTAGAACTTGTAGATTAATAAGAGGTACACCAATTGCACTCAATGTTACATATTTCAAGCACAACTTCACACAGTCTAATTCAAAAATAGGCATGTTCCTTATTTTTCTGTACAAGGGGTGGTTTCATTGGTAGAATGTTTGCCTGATGAGTGCACAAGCTTTACAACTTGTTGAGAAATGGAGGAGTGTTCCCCTGGTGCTACAATATGTTTATCTAGCTGCATCGCCAAATGAAACAATGCCATCAATAGTTGAAAGCCAGAACACAACAAGGCTTTTGGCAATTAATGGTGATGGGAAAAGTAGTTATGGATGGAGTGTTTTTTTTTTCTTGTTTTTTTTTTCCTTGCAAATTATGGAATGTGGCATTTTTATCGTTGTTTAGTATTCCAATGGTGCTTGGTGTTATTTTGTGTTTGTTAGTTTTTGATGTGGGTGGTTTATAATGCATGGTGTGAACTATTGTTGCACTATTTGCATGGAGTATTTGAATTATGGAACAAGGAGTTTTATTGTATATGAAAAGCACTTGGAGATGGAGCCAGGGGGAAGGGGGGCGGGGGGCGAGGAGGGGGTAGAGCTAAGTTTTTCCATTGTTTTTTGGTTTATTTTTTCTAGAGATTAATGATCTTGTTGGAATGATGGAGTTTATGTATGAAATTTATGGGACCATAATGACAACAAGGGAAGAATGCCTTACTATTATTTCCATTATAATATCTTCAGATTCAAAGGAAAAATGTAGATGTAGTAATAGTATTTAGGGGTGATGCTAAGGGAAATGATGAACCACCTTAAGGATTTTGAAAGCGATTTAGGTGGCAATTAGTTGTTTTAAAGTCTTGTTGTTTCGGGAAAAAATGTTCATTACTGTGTGAACTCTAAAGGGAATGTGATTCTTGAAAGTGATCTTGTGGGCAATATAGAATGTGTTGATGGTCTGACCAAAACCCAATTTATTCTTTGTCCAACTCCTTGTGCTGGTGTGTGGGATGTGATTCAATGTATTTTTGTGGGAAACAAATGTGTTAGGGATTGGGAAAAGATGTTGCAATTATTAAACTACCACATATGAGTAATGGGTTCATAAAGAGGGAAGTCACAACATGTTGATCCTTTACAACCCATAGTTTAAAATTGATAGGATATTTGGTAGGTGTTTAATTGTTATCAATTGGTATTTCTATTGCATTTTTGTTGTTTTACATATTTGTATGTTTAAGTGAGGATTATACAAATAATATTTGTTTGGTTTTCCTTTTCTTTTTCATTACATCCCAATTTAATTGTTGCACTCGCCTTGCACATAAATGGCTTTCATTTGACTTCAAACCGAACTCATTTTTAGCCTCGAATGTTGTCATTGTTTTCCTAGTTTATTTGTGAATGATGGATCCCACCTTTTTCATACCTTTCTTGTATAATTTAATTACTTATTTTTATCAAATCCAAGTCCCACCCCCTTTTCAAATTTTGTAGACCGCCATGCTTCCCTATCCAAAATGTTCACTATTAAGGAGGGGAATTTCTTTAGTTTTTGATTTAGAGATTTCCATGCTTTGGCAATTTTATTTCAAACACACGAGCATTAAAAATTGCTCGTGTGTTTGAAATAGCATATAAGTGATGTGTTAGCAAAATTTGCAAATTAGATGAGCTCAACTATAATGTATATATAATCCTTAGCCAAAACTTTTTTTGGATCCACAAACCTTAACCTTTCATCTTTTTATTCCATTAGTCCTTATAACCTGCCTTACACATGGCCATTTGATCCTTGCAAACCCACATATTATTGTTTAATAATGAACAAATTCAATGTCATTAATGCTTTCCTTGAGCTAGCTCGAACATATATAAAAAACCATAAGGTGACCATCAACACTTTATTCACAATCAATGTTTTGCTTGTTAGGGACACAAAAAGAGACCAAAAATGCTAGATTCATTTTCATTTTATCCAGTAAAAATTGGTCGATGTGTTCCATCCACCTGAAGATTGATGCCAAATGGAAAACCTAGGAACTTGGATCATAAACAAGTTTTTATCCCTAGCCAACTTCCATTGGAAATTATGTAACCAATCAGACCTATCCTGATTTGTATGATTGAAGTAGGCCAAACTAGAAACCATGGCAAAGGTCCTTAATATTGCCACTAGATTTTATATTCAATTACTCTCACACCTAATTGTGAAAAAAATGTCATCTATATATGAAGGCTTTTGGGGATGAAAATGAAGCCACCCCCTGATTATGCCCTAGTGTATTTTTGGGGATGTAAATGAAGCCACCCCCTGACTCCGCCCGCTCGAACCGTCATCCATCCACCCTGGTGTATTTTTGGGGATGTAAATGAAGCCACCCCCTGACTCCGCCCACCTGAACTGTCATCCATCCAGCCGGACGGACGTTTAAGCGAACCGTCTGTCTGTCCAGGTCCTAAAACCCATATCCCAAAAAAAACCCATACCTTTTCGTTTCAGGTCTCAAGAAATGAAGGAATAACTTTCTCCTCCTGTCCCTGGCAGCAAAAGGAAAAACAAACACTGCCCGTTCCCTGTGTAACTTCCTCCTCCTATCCCTGGCAGTAAAAGGAAAATTTGAAATAGGGCAGGGGCAGGGTAGGGTAGGGGCAGGGCAGGGCAAGGTAGGGGCGGGGCGGGGCGGGGCGGGGCAGGGCAGGGCAGGGCGTCCAGGGTAGTAAAAAATAAAGAGTAAAAAATAAGAAAAAATAAAAAATAGTGGCTGAAGGTTACAGGCAGCCACGGGGGACTTCACAGTGGCCTTCGGCCATGGGCACCCACTAGTTTTACATTTAAAAAGAATGATTTGTAGGGTGTTAAATAAAGGAAGTTACACATTATTTAATACTTTATTCATTCAATTTTTCTTTTATTACTTGATTCATTGTTTTTTCAACTAGCAAAAAAAGATGGGTGGAAAAACAACCTTGCCCGACCTTTGGATAGATGGGAAAAAATTGTGTAAGTGCACCATTTAAGTTGATAGTTACCTCAACAACTACAAATAGTAATTTGATCATAATCACATATGCCTACCTTTTGGAGACATTGAAAAAAGGGACCATGACACCATATCATAGGATTTAGAGAAATCAAGCTAAAACAAATCATGTTTTTTTTGGATTTTTTTAGTCATTCTAAAGTTTCTTGTAAAAACAATACATAATCTAAAATGAATTTTCTCGAGAGGCATGTTGATTGATTAGAATCAATAATCTCCATTATAATATTTTGAAGAAGTTTTGTAAGGTTTTTGAAATAATCTTATAGGTTATAGTCAATAATGTGATTGGCCTCCAAGTGTTTAGGTCATCTTTCACCTCACCTTTGAAAATTAAAGTAATCAAACCTTGAGTGACACATTTTGAAAATTTTCCCTTCCTACAGCATCCATGACCATGAGCCAATACCCATAACCAATCACATCCCAAAATTCTATAACCACCCCATCAACCTCAAGGGCTCTTCTTTTGGTCAATACATCTATTGTTGCCCATAGCTCTTGTTAAGTAATAAAGGTGGTTAACATTCTTCTTACATCATGTGATGGTTTTAAAAAGAGTTTAAAGGACTTAATTTGTGGTAGCAATGACCTCCTCTAATATTGGCTAGTTTGCATTCAAGGTTTGAATTTTTTCTGTACAAAACACATTCCATTTCCTTCCTCACTCACCATTGATTCATTGTTAGCCTAAACTATTCCATCAAATTGGATGGAGGTTTTTCTTTCACTACAGAAGAAAATTCCCTTGTTGGGTATTTACACACTAAAGTGGATCACTTTTTATGTCACAATGCCATTTTTTTAACACCCTTGTGGATTAAAATTTGTCCCATATCAATTTTTTATTAAATTTTATGTAAAAAATGATTCATGTATGTGATTGTTAGATAATTTAATGTGATAGAATCTTGAAATTGATTGAAGTTGAATTTTTTACATCAAAGGGGGACTTTAATTCATTTCATACAAGTTGCAAGGTTACAATACATAAAGGATGTGTAAATGGAGTCACAATATGTTGAGCTTATAGTGAACAAAAATCATTTTTTTTCCAAAATTCAAAAATGTGGTTAATTAGCAATTTAAAATAAGTGTTTGCAAATCATTTGAATGTTACATGAAACTTTTATGAACTTTTATATAGGCCAAAAATTGACAAAAAGGGCAAAGTCCATACATTTTTATGAAGTACAAAAAGGGCAAAGTCCATACATTTTTATGAAGTACAAAAAGTTTGTTCACAATTATTGTAGCCTAGGAGTATTACATGGTCATGGGTCATTTCATTTTGGAAAAGATGAACATTTTCTAAAAAAATTATTATATTTTCTAGCTTGTTAAAAATACATTATGAAACATATTTTCAAGGATTACAAATTTGGTTGAAAGTGATCCATTTGAGCTTGCAAATACCTTGTTATCGCATCCCTTTTTTGCTTCCATTTTAATCTAGAACGCACCAACATGCCTTCAATTTTCCTCTCCTTTAAAGTATTTAAAGGTGTATAATTGAATGATTATGCTTTGAATGGTTGAATTTCCATGGTTAATTTGAAGTGCCTTAACCTTAAAGTCTAATTTTAACTTCATATTGATTTCTTATTTTTGGAAGTTTATTGTTTTATTCTTACATAAACCAGTATAAACTCTCAATGCCACTTTTCATTTTTTGAAGAAATCTAGTGATGGATCTTTGATCCAAAGGGTTTTAATTTCATCCTTCACATCATTAAGAAATTTAATATTCATTTTCCATATGATCTTTTGTTCGTTGTTCTAATTTTTCTGGTTGTTTGACATAAATAAAAGAATCGAGATCCCTCCTTATTTATTGGGTGATAAGGGGTATCCCCTTACAAATTAAATCATGACACCCTTCAAAGAAGAAGGGTAGCATACCATTTTAGAATTACTATACAATAGAAAACATAAGAAATGTTGTTTTGTTGTTGAAAATGCATTTGGCATTTTGAAAAGACGTTCAAAGTTCAATGTAGAAATATGATTTTCATGTTGCATTATTACTCTATGTGTTTATATGTTGTTATTTGTTGCATATATGCTTACGTTCAAAGATGAATTGAATGTTGGTCAACTATTTCAAATAATATAATTGGAACCAAGCATAAGCACATGTGAAGAGGAATTCCACATTCCAAATATTAGAGCAAAAGATGCAACTAATCATACACACATTGAAGGCCAAGAAAGGTTTGGTGAGATATTTTGAAGGATGTTGACACAAATCCTTGGTAGACATATAAACATCATGTAAAGTGTAAGGTTTGTTTGAATCCTAAAATCCAAAACAAGTTTGTTTTTTTAATTTCTACATTTGAATTTAAAATAAAACATAATGATTTGTTGCATGATGTTTTAGAATCTTTTTCCCTATATGTCCATTTTACATTTTGAAATTTTTGGTTTTAACTCAAGAAATTACATCAACCCAATATATTTATTGTTTACAAGATCATCAAATTGATAAGGTATTCCAATTTCATTGTTCTAGTTGTTATTTGTAGTTCAGGTGCAAGCCATGGTCATCACATGTGCCAAATTGTTTAGAGTTTGAACCATTTCATTTTGTGTGTAGTTGATTACATCATCTTTTGCCTTGAAACATCCAAGTTGTTTTTCCAATAATATTGTGTCCTTGTTTAAAGCTCGTTTTCCTCCAACATTAAATTAATGGTTTTGATTAAATCAATGGACTCCACCTACATTTTATTCCCCTTTTCTCAAGCTTTAGCCATGTTTTTATGGGTAGAGGAGGAAGTCCTCTTCACTTTAGTGCTTCTAACTAATTGAGTAGGACTCTTTCAACAATTATAGTTTTTGTAATGTGAGTTATTTTGTTGATAAAAACTCCTTGAGAGATTGAAAAACATTTTGTAAGTTGTGCTTGTGACCTAGAACTTTTCATTATGGAATACTTGCCATGTAGTCATAGATTATTTTGAATTTTTGGAAATCGTGCCTCATTTATCCTTGCATGTTGGACCTATATTGTTTAGGTGAATAAAACATTTAGATTTCATCACCAATCATAACCATTTGTTAATTGCAATTTCAAATTGGTCCCATCCATCAATTTGTCAAGATTGGCAAGGTCTTTTTCTTTTTTGGCTTTGATAAAAATCATAATTTAGCATGTCCCTAATTTGGTTACCATAACTTTTTGGATTACAACTGCGTAATTTTTGAATTATAGTTTTCTTTCATTTGCATTTGTTTTTCTTTTTTGTTGAACTTGTTATTTATCATTGACAGATGTGTTGCTAACTATCCAATACATAATTTGATTGGTTCAGTCCTATTCGATTGTTCTAGATTCTTTTCTTTCAATCCAAATGGTCAAGAAACTTTGTATGTTGTTTTGCATGTCTTCTTTTTGTAAATATTATTATTAATTAAATGTTGGTTTATATGTATCTACTAGTTTTTTTGATCAAGGTTCATTGCAACATGGTTTTATCCAACAACACAAGAAAGTTATGTAAGAAGTTTATTACATTAAAGGCATTTTGGGTTTGAAAAATGCATTCTTCAAATTCCTCCTCATAGGTGTTAGAAATTGTGGTCCCATACAAACTATCCATGGTTGCTTGATGTTGATTCTTTGTGGAGATTTTAGATCTTGAGAAGGTACCACAATTTAACACTCTAATTCTAGTTATTCATCCTTAAAGAGGTCGGTGGTCTTGCAAATAGGGCAAAAAATAAAAGATGGAGAGAAGGGGCGAAAGGGTGTTTGAGTAAAAGGGAGTGTGGAGAGTAGAAAGGGAACGAGTTCTAATGTTTAGGTGTTAGGTAACATTGTTTTAAAACCCCCTTTTGGGGCTTGTTATGTGACATTGGACTTGTAAATGAATATTTTCATTTTTCATAGATTTGCTGGGAACTTATAACTTTTTAGACATCCATTCAACACTAGACTAACACTACTTACCATGTAGGATTCCACATTGGATATAATGGTAGCAAAGATTGCATGCATGAATCCCATAATAACTTTGTAACATGTAACATTGTATTACCACCAACTTAACATTCGATGTGTTCATAGCAACATAATGAGTATGCTTGAAGAATCCTCCCCCTCCTACACTTGATCTATCTATGAACATGATTAGCTTCATGATAACCTTCACCTAGTGTTTTATGATCAGTAAAGACCATGGGTGGGTAGAGAGTCCCAAGTAATAGGGAGCTTAAGATGAGCCATAACACATTAATCATCTTGTTTTGTATAACAATCTTTTATATGAAAATGACAACACTTAGCAATTAGTTGGCTTCACATCCATCATTTTATTTTCATGATTTTTTGTGAAAAGGTGAAAGGACATTAAATGGGGGTCAATATTGTTGTCACATTGTATGTTTTTTAGGTTAACCACTTTGAACTTCAACCATGTCATTATTTCAAAGGATTTTCACAATGAATTTGCATATTACGGTAGGTTAAAACACAAAGAATTCAAAGACCAAAAAAATAACATTTTTAGAACATATTTGAGCAAAACAAATGTATGTCACATTGTGATTCCATTTGATTGGAATAGGTTTGTGAACCATGTGAAGAATTTGATAATTATTAGATCACAAATGGGTCAAAACGAAATAAAATGAACCAATGATGTTACTTTACAAAAAGACTACATATGTCTTTTTGCCAAAAATAAAATTTTCATAAAAATGAATTTTTGAACAATTTTTTTTGCAAATTGTTATAATAAAGGCATATAATTTTTTAAATAGATGATTTAAAAATATATATATATTCTAATATATATGAAGTTTTGAAAATGTGTTGATTCCTTGTAAATTTAATGTTATCTTTAAAAATGATTTTACAATTTCAAATCACAACCAAAACTTGATTTTTTAATTTTTATGTTTTCTTGTATAATAAACTACAATTTTTCTTAGCACATCATGGATGTTCTATCCCATTTATATGTTGTAAAGGACTTTTGAAATCATAAAATTCTTGATCAATTTTGAAAATTTCTTTGAATTTTTAAAGTTTTAGAATTTCACATATTTTAAGGTATGAGTGCTTTTTGAATGTGGCTAATAGGTTTTTACCTTTAAAAAAATTTCCCATCAAAATTTTAAAATTATATGAGTCCTTTTGATAGTCCTTTGCAAAATTGACGCCATAAGTGTTCACTTTCAAAGGTCTTAAATCAAAACTTAAACTTAAAATTTTATCAAATGAATTTTTGGCTTGAATTCCTTAACATTCATATGAATGAGAAAGGAACAATTGAACTTGCCATGATTGCCATGGTTTTAAATGGTAGAATGTAAATATTTCCCCCTTGATTGTTTTAAAGGCCCATTTGACATCCTTTTTGGGTTGTTTCATTGATTATGTATGTAGTAAATTAAATTTTTTGACAAACAATCATTTTCAAATGGAAGATGGCAATAAATGTGACATGGGCCATTTTTTAAAGTGTCAATTTAAATTGTTTTTTGGTTGACTAATTCAAACAAAAACTAGTGCAGTCTAAAATAAGAACGAGTTCTATTATATTATGCAGACCATGAGTATATTTATTATTATTCCTTGAATTAAAATTTTAAAATATATTTTAAAATAATAATAATATGAGACAACATTAATTTTGTGATAATCAAAATATAAAGTTTAAACATCAAAAGTGAAACCTAAAATTAAATGCAACACATGTAGTGAAAATGCCCAAATTAAACCCCCATAGTGAGCTTTCACTTTAATAACATTTCAACTTGGTGCTCTAAAGTGATGCTATAATAATGATGAAAATCAAATGAAGGAAATGCAAAAATGATGGTTAAAAAATAACCATAGTTGAGGTTTTGAGAAAGTTAAATTTGTTAAGATGACATTTTATTATTGGATTCAAGTGGGGTAGTTACACATGTAGTTTAACTATTCTTATCGACCTTGTCAAGTAGGTTGATCAATAACAAATAATAGTTGAATAGGTAAGGAATTTTTTTGAATATGTAGTAAATATTTAGACATAACCATCCTTAAGGAGAATCCAAATCCTCCTTTTCATCCATGTTAATAATGATTTATGGATTCATTAAGCCAAGGAAAGTTAAGAGTGATACATTGTGGTCATTATTAGGCCACTAATTAAACCTAGGCTAAAGGTTGTGGATTGTAATTTTGTAACTTAATAGCCAATTAGAACATCAAAATTTTCCTAAAGGATGGTTATGTTTTGTATTTTTCAACTTTCACTTGACTATAAGCTAGTTGGAGCAAGTTAATGTTCCTTGTACATCACAAATTAATAATGACAATCATGTGAAGTTTGTTCATTCATAGGTTCGTACATTTTACACATGAATATCATGCATTGAAAACACATTTAACACATGAATATCATGCATTGAAAACACATTTAACACATGAATAAATGTGTTAATGAAAGAATATGAACCTATGAATGAATGAATGTCACATGAATTTCATATCTCCCTATAAATTTGTGTTTCAAATGTGTTTTCAATGCATAATATTAGTGTGTAAAACATACGAATTATGAATGAATGAATTTTGCATGATTTCTATTACTAGTAATGGAAGTACGAACTTATGGATGAATGAATGTCACACAAATTTCATATTTCCCTACAAATTCATGTTTTAAATGTGTTTTCAATACACAATATTATGCATAAAACATATGAATTATGAATGAATGAATTTTGCACAATTTCCATTACTAAGTTTTGAAATGTTAAGTTTATGATATTGACTTGGTTTATATGATTTTCCTAGGTTATAACAAACCATCTACATAGTTGAGGTGCAAAGGACTAGCTTGTTGATAACTAGGTAGATGGCATGGGTTGTTACAAGGGTGAAAACACAATATGGGGGGCCCAACTTGGGCACTTTGACAACAAATGCATAAATATACACCTCCAAAATGTGTTGCATTTAATTGTGGGTTTCACATATGGTGTTTGAGCTTTACATTTTGATTGTCACTAAGTTAACGTTATTTAATATTATTTGAAATAAGAAGTGAATTATAAATAAATACATTTAAGGAATATAAATAAATGTGTGGTATATGAAATATAAAAAAACATGTTTCTTGTTTAATATTGTACTAGGTTTTTTGTTTCAATTAGTGAATCAAAAAACATTTGAGTTGAAAATTTAAAAAATGAACTATTTCACATTTCTTGCCATCTTTTATTTGAAAATGAATGTTTGTCAAAATTTGAATTTATCACATAATTATGATCATCACCTTGAAAATATGATAATTATCAAATTCTTCATATGGTTCACAAATGTATTCCATTCATATGGAATCACAATCTTTAAATATTACAAAATTCATAAAGATCAAAACTATTTCAATCATTTTTGGAATATATATATATTTTTAATATGATGTGACATACTTTTTTTTACATAAATATATTATTCACATCATATGAAAAGATGTAATCTATTTGACATTTGATTTCTTTGGTTTTTGATTTGCCATAATATGGAAAAAAAAAAGAAATACTTTGACATTATAATGATATGGTTGAAATTCAAACCTTGTACCCTTACAACACAATGCAATGTATTATGACATACTTTTTTTTACATAAATATATTTTTCACATCATATGAAAAGAATGTAATCTATTTGACATTTGATTTCTTTGGTTTTTGATTTGCCATAATATGAAAACAAAAATGAAAAATCCTTTGACATTATAATGATATGGTTGAAATTCAAACCTTGTACCCTTACAAAACAATGCAATGTATTATGTGACAACAATTTTGACTCCCTCATAATATGTTTTTACCCACAACTTGTAGTCCTTAATGTTTTTCTAACATTACCCAATGTCCTTCAACATTTTTTATTTTACTTGATGGCCTCTCATTTTTCTAGTCTTGTTCAATGTTTGATCATCCCTCAATATCCCCCCATTTTTTGTGATTTTTTTCCCCTAATTCTTAATATTTTTCAGTGTTTTTGATATTAAAATTTCCATGTGTCCTCTTGTCACATGAAAAATAAAATTGAACACCTTTTCTTGGCACTTACTAATGGCCTTGCATTTTTGTGGCACTACTCAAGTCCCTTGACATCCTCTGGGTGCCCCCATCATCCCCTTGTCATGTTTCTTGACATTTCGTTGTCATCGAATTTATTAAAAAAATTCCTTCATGTCCACTAGCACATTCCCAATGTTATTTGTCATTCCTCATTTAGATGTTCCTACATGTTTCACAAGATTGGTTGGAATGTTCAAATTGTATGAAAACTTTGATGGTCGTATTATTTAATTAAACATGTATCATTTTGCATATTATTTTGCACATGATGTGAAATGATCAAAAAGTATTAGAGATAGTTTCATATATGAACCCATTTTTGAAATGCAAATTATTTCCCAAAAGCCAATTTATTTGGATACATGTGTTTCCATTCATTTCAAATATAATGTATCAGATTCCCACAAAATTTTAGGAATACAACAAAATAGTTTGAATTAACCTTTCAAAATTTCCTTGTTTTTCAAAAAAAAAATGATCATGAGGAAACTAATTCTCATGATGAGATATTTCAGTTGGTACAAGGGTGTTTGTGCATAATCTATGGGATCATCTCCAAATTGATGATTCCACACAATAGAACCTTTTCATAATTTCAAGTGACACCAATCCACATTTGAATTCGAAAGCTCATATCACATGGAATAAAAAGGTTAACGATCCTCTTTAAAATATATTCTTTGAAATTATATTGTTTCATGAATTTCTTGGTGTAATTTATACACAAATTTTCTTAACATTTTCAAAAGGTGAAGATTTAATTTCATGTTCTAAAATTATTGAAAATGAAAATGATTTTTTGAAAATTTTATATGATCATGGATTTTTATTTTGTAAGATTCAAGGAAAAAAATAAAAATAAAACTATACTCTAACCTTATCTCAATTGCTCATGGCAATTAGGTCAAAGTAGCATGGAACCCAAGTATAGTGAAGGTATTATATGCATTTAGTTACAAATTTAAAGTATTAAAAGAAAAATAATTTATATCAAAATTTCCTACCTTATTGTTTGTTATACCAAAATACCAACATTGACAAATCAAGTTGTGTATTTTTTAATCAAATCGTGATAGATTAAAAATTGGAAAAGATCTCATTTCTTCATTTCCATTAAGAATGCATTTTATTTTAACAACTCTTCTTGCAATTTAAACTTGTGGACCCTAAGTGTCCTATTGCCCCAAGTGAGATGGAATTTTTCACAAAATGTCTTCAAGGCTTTAAAGAGACATCTTTTCAAAACAACTCAATCATGGAAAAATGTTATTGGCTCAAATTGTGAACCCAATTTGTATCACTGGCCCAAATGTTAAAGTTTGAAATGTGAAAGGAAAAATAAAAAGGCCAATATGATGAAGATTCACTAATTTGTTGAGCAACTCATTAAATTCATAATTTTAGTTCGTTTATAATGACAAAAATCACTATAGATTCAATAACTTGCAAAAATGAACACCTTGCACATTGCTTCATCAAGGACTTTCCAACATGACCAAAAGCACATGGCAGGCCCCACAATTTGGAAAGGTTAAGGTCTAGTAACAAAACAAACAAAATAAAAAACCTATATATGTTTCTAAAACATTTCATTACTTTTTAGGTAAGATTAAATTGTGAGGTGCTCAATGTAGTTGGCTCTTGTTTAAAATTTGAGATAGAGATCTCTCCATGGAAATAATTCTTGTATTTAAGTTATTGTCACATTAGAAAATGGCACATGAAATTTATTGCATGTTAGCTACATATATACATACACGCTTGAGCTTACACACACAAAGTGGCCTATCACTGTAATTTCCTTTTCCTCCCATCTTTTCTTGTCCCCATTAGAAAATGAATGGGAGAAATCTCTTCATATTCATTCGATCCATTTGATTTTGGGATTTAGTTCTAAAGATTAACAAAGAATAGCTAGTGATTCAATTGCTATCTATCATCAAAGTTTCACAAGCTAAAATCATAAAAGCTGGCCCAAATTGTCTTAGTTATACAATGACAAGGTTGTTTGATTATGATGGCACCTTATGCATAAAAATAAATTGCAAGGTTCTTTCTCTTTGTATTTGAAAGCACCTTCCCCACATGGAAGATGCCTTTGATGGTGGAAGAGAGAGTCCGTGCTTCACATGCAGACCTTCTACAATAAGGTTGAAAAGCTTTAAAATCTTTGTACTTCAACACCGAGGAAGAAGCAGCTATTTCAGGAAATAAACCCATAATTTTCTGATTCTTTGATTTCCTGAAATAACTGCTTCTTCCTCAGTGTTGAAGTACAAAGATTTTAAAGCTTTTCAACCTTATTGGTAGAAGGTCTGCATGTGAAGTACGGACCGTCTCTTCCATTAAACAGAAGAATTCTTAATTTAATTTAATTTTTTTTTCTTATCTGGAATACATGTAGCCAAAAATTTGACTAAATTATTTTTTGGACGATAGCCACTAAATCGGCTACATCACAAACTGGGAAGTTCTTGGTTCCTAACTATTACCCCCAAACATGTTCCTAACTTTCCAGTCTTTCAGGCCTCATCAGAGAACTCACTGCAGTTTCCGAAGTCCTCCTTAGCACGGTCGCATGTGCAGCCATGAGGGTTACAACCGCACTTTCCCGTCCCTCCGGCCGCAACAGCCAAGAAGAAGAAATCAACGTTTACATCTGTGGCGCTGCTGCTGCTGGCGGCATTTGGGCACGATGGCGAGCAGTTGTTGCCGCACTTTCCGGTTTCCATGGCGAAGCTGTAAAAGAAGAAGGATGCACTGATCAGATCTGTGTACGGTTCTTAAGCATGCCCTACTTACATAATACGGTGTACTCTTCTTCATGCGGGAATCAAAGAGTTGGTCCCTAGTCGACATATATTATGGATTAAGGATACACGCGCCCGCGCTCACAATCAATGCATAGACCAGACGGAATTAATTGAGTAGCTGGGAATTAATTGTTCGTTGTTCAAATGCTTTCTCTAGTTTTTATGAGCTTGGAAAAATTAGCTGCAAGTTAGACATCATCGTGCAAGAACCGGGGGTAGGCGAAATGGCTTGAACAACCATACTCTCTCCCTTGAAGCCAAGTGTATCACATGAGAATGAGTTGTTAAGGTTATCTGAGCGGAGCAGGGGACGCCAGACTCATGATCAGACTGTGTCGTAACAAAGTGTAAAGGGATTAGGGGTTTTTTGTGAGGGAGACACTAGTAAGTACCTCTTCATGTCAGTGGCGCCCTCGAACCCCAAGCTCCTGTTGCATCTGCACAGATCCAGCCAGCAATTCACATGCATTTAAAACATAAATTAAGAAATCCCGTAATAAGTCCGCCGTTTGAATGCAAGGCATCATAGCGCTACCATCGAAGATTCAACGCAAAAAGTATACTCATGAGAATCATCTGAACAGCAGTGATCAATTGTATATGCAGCAAACAAACAAACAAACAAACACCAACGCGCTGGCGGGAAGGTGGGCGCGTGGGTGCAGAAGGTATTAGAGGGCACGGGGAGGAGGGGGACGACGACACAGAAATATTTTACTCACGTGCAGGTGGCGCGGCAGCCGCACCTGGGGCAGCATTTGCATGTTCCGTTATCGCAGGCCGACATCGTGACGGATTGAATGATGAGCACAAAAAAAAGTTTTAGTGAGTTCGAGAATTGACCAAGCAGCTAAGCTAAGGAGAAGAAGAAGCAGCACGGTAATTAGAAGCAAGCAAGTAAGCGCAAAACCAGTGCAGGAGGAGACGCTGGTCCAGCGAGCGAAAGAAAAAGAGAGACCAAGAGATCCGCGACGAAGGGCGTTCCTCGCTTGCAGTGTGCAACGGTGCTTTGGCGGACGAGCAACGACGGGCTTTATACTGCCCAGGCCCTTCTTCCTCGCCCGCCGCGCCTGCCTCCCATGGAACAGCGGGCCAGGGGGCGGGCGGGTGGTCGGTGGCCACCTATGCTGGTTTAAGACGCAACCTGAGGTGAACGCAGGCCCTAGCTATTCTGGTTTTAGGCCCAAAAATTTGAGTTAAGAAATATCTCGAGGTTCTGTGATCTAATTTTTAAATTAAAAAAACCGTAATCAAATTTGGTACGAACTGACAACTTAACTCCTTGGTATTAAAATAATTAAATCTCCGTATTTCCTGGTAAGAGTTTGGTTCTTAGATGGTGCTGGACTTTGGTTAATGGACAGTTGTGACCTGTAAAGTCACCCTGTGTTCGGGCCCTAGTTTGACTCTCTAACACCTATTTCATCCCCAATTTGAGTGTCATCATGATAAAAGGAGCGAAAAAATTGGGTATGATTCGTGAAATTGAGTATCAATTCACAATATTTGTAAAAGATTATTATTATTCTCAGAAAACTTGATTTAGTGAAGAATGTGAGCAGCCTAGTGAATGTGCTGTAAGGCAAAATTGAAAACTGAGGGTGAAACTCCTCATGAGGACCAATGTAGGTGAGAGAAACCCCCCTCCTCCTCATCCTTTTAGTTTTTCCTTGTGTACCCAAAATTCGAGCTTATGCAGGAAAAAAAAATTTAACATAAAAAAATTTCATCTACATGGATGATAAATGCACAATTTAATTAACTGAATTCTTTTACTTATAATATATTATAGGTTTGAAAATTTTAAAAACTATTTATATGATCCATCCTAATTTACATGTTCAATATATATAATTATTGCATTAAATGTCCTATATAACATTTGATCAATTTTTGTAAATTAAAAGAAGGTGGTATAGGTAACGACCTTGACCTTTTAGGTCATGTTTGTTTGTGGTAGGTCATAAACAACCATGACCATTGAATACCATTGCCTTAATTGATAGGTTTGGCTTGATGCCATGTGGTTGGCCAATTGTGGTGGTGATAAGACTATTTGTTTATTTGATAATTAAAAATAATGCAACCATTAACATTTTGTAGTTGTATCACTGTAAATTAATATGTTAAACAATTCAATCAGGTTTTTCTTTATATATATATATATTCAACCTAAAAGGTACATTCCTTGCATTTATACAAGTGCATTTATCACATTTTTTTCTTTCTCAAATATCAGCCTAGTATTTCATCAAAACCATGAAAGCAGTTGATGTAAAAAAGTATGCATTGACATGTCATAGATGTTTCAAAATTTTAATTGACAGAGACCACAAATTGTGTCCAATTCTTTCAGTTTTCCCTTACTATTCTATGGGGGATTAAACCTTAAGTTTCTAAACTCAAATTTTCATATTAACTTGAAGCTTAATCAATTCTTGGATGTTTATTTATATAATTTTAGTCACCCAATTTTTATTGTTCAATCTTCATTAAACACTTTGTCTAGCTTTCCCCTTCCTTTGCCAATTAGGAATTGAGTTAGATGCCATTTTACCCTAGAGTTATAAGGCTATAATTGTTTCAGAAGGGGTCACTTTCTAAGTAGAATGAATCAAAGGTAAAATGGGATAGCACCCTTCCTAAAGTCTTAAGCCCTAAGAGTTTGTGGATAACTAGCTAACTCCATTATCCTGACAATAATAAGGACCTATAGTCATTTAACATGGACTAGTGACAAATTGAACCTCAATCACTTGTAAGGTTTAGAGGTTTAGGGTCATCATCAAGAAAGTCTAGCATAATCCAAAATCATTGTTCAGAAGAACTAGACAATTGCTCCATGGGGATATAGAGATAAAACTTATAGTCTTCTAAACTCTCATGGGTGTTGATACCACATCATAAGCTCCGTGCAAGCGGGCCCCTTGTAAGGGACCCACCTCATTTTTTTATGCAGTGTAAGGCCATGCTACCAGGGCATTACCTTACACATAACTGATTTGCATGCTCAGTGTTTTGTCACTGATTTTTTTTCAATTGTAAAGATCGTGATTGGAAGTGCTTTGATAACAAGTAACAATCCGAATGTCAGGATTCTGTCTGTTGTCATTGCCAACTAGTATCTTTCCAATCGGTGCAAACATTAGTTTGGATAGTGAACCAAGGTATATTCATTGCATGATAAAGATCATCATTGTAGTGAACCAAGGGTAGTTTGGTGCTTAGTGTAACAAGATTGGTTATGTTGTAAATTGTCGATTTCTCAATATGTGGCTATCAACACAGGCTGAGAGACTATATTGGAGCTACGTGTTCTAAATCCCGTACCCATTAAGTAGCAGTGCTCTTGATAAATGTGTGAAATCGTATCATATATGAACAACACAGTTGATGTTTACAGTTTTTGAGTGTTTCTCACTCTATAGTGTCTACATCTAAACGCATCAAAGTGGCAAGAACCTAGCAATGTGACCTGCATTTCAACTTTCAACTCCAAAGGGATGGATGGATTTCTTCAGGTTTAGGGCTTTAGTTTTTGTGTTTCAATTGGACACTACCAAAGTTAATTTGACTCTTTCTCTTCCTTGATTCTTCAAATCATCCAAATTTTGTATGCTCAAAGCAAGGGATCAAAAGTGTAATTTTTTTTTTTTGCAGGTGTATTGTATTGTTTCTCATGCTGAAAACTGCCCTTATCATATCCATACACACTATACAGCCGACTGGTAAATGATGAAATATTTACTCCTACCCTTACCTCATGAACAAATAAAATGTTTTTAATTTTCTTTACCTTTACTTGGATCAATAACAATATCTTATACCTAAAATTAAGCCTAGATACCCTTAGGCTTGCTGAGTTTGGAACTTTCCTGAAGCCTCTACACCTCAAGCCAGCTGATATATGTTTGAAATTTTATATGTGTCCTTACCCAACAGATATATTAAAATTGACATACCTGCTGGACACGAATTCATTATATTTGAGTCCTTTTGAGCAAGTTCCTTTTAATTTGACCTCTCTTTTGTGATGGGGAGGGGAGAGGTGAGAAGGGCACACTTGAGTAGGGTTTCTCAATGCATGGCATCCTCTTGCTCTTTCTGTATTAGACCTAATCTTGAATTCATCCACAGTTTAGGATCCCCGTTATCACTCCCTAATCTTAGAGATCTGAGTCACTGGATGAAGTAGTGTAGGATAAGGACCTTGAAGGGGGGCTGCTCTGGGGATGAGGGCTTGGCATGAGGTGAGAGGAGACCAAACTTTTTTTAAATCCAAAGGGATGAATGTGACTCCTTTAAAGATGAAAAGCATTCAAAACCAATTTTATAAAAGCATATTTTATAAAAAGTAATAATAAATGGATATGCAATGAAAAATTGCAACAATTTATTTGTTAAAGCAGATTTGGATTCAAGTTCAATTTTGTTTGTTCAATGGATATGAATTTGTCAATTTTTAAATTTACATTAATCACAAATACATACAAAGATTATGCATATTCCAAATCTAGATGATCACAATTTGTTTCCATTCACATGAGAGCATACAAAATTCTAAAATTGTAAGAACTTGCAAGGCATTGAACCCTGATTCTCAAAAGAACTTTGCCCATTGTACTCCAAGTTGCCTACCCCACCAACACCCTAAACCCCACCCCAATTATCCCACACAAAAACCTTGTCTCTCCAATAGGTTTCCATTTTATATTTAGCTCTTGTACATAAAACTCCTTCCAAGCCCTCTTGAGAAAACCTATTGCAAAAATTTGGAAATATTAATGACAACAACAAAAAACAACAACAAAATATTTATTTGTTGCTCAAAATAAAATAAAAATAAAAATGGGACAATTGTCTTGTGCAACAATAATCGCCATGTACATCCAAATTTTCAAAATGTTTTGCTTCTTCAAGCAACTCATAATTGTCATTAATCAAAGAAGCTTCAACTTTTAGGTAATCTTTCATGTTATTATTTGGCATAGAAACTCATACTTAGAAACAACTTGGATTACATCCCCATGTCCCACCAAATTTTTCACAACTTGTAATGATTTGAATTGAGGATCCAAGATTATGATGAACATGTTATGAACTTGATTTGAATAAAAGAATCTCAAAAACTAGAAAGAAAAGGCTTCAAAACTTTTAGAACTTCTCACATGTTTCTTTGGGAAGAGGAAAATTTCAAAATCAGAAATTGTCCAAATCTTCAATCCCATTTGAAAGTGACACCATTTCAACTATTTGAGCTTAGAACTTGACAATTAGGGTAATGGTAATAATTAAAGCATTTATCAATAGCCAATGAACATGGGATTGGTTCATAACACAACCTGTGGCCATAGGGTTCAAGCATGATGTAATTACTTTTGCAATCTCACACTTAAGCCTTTGAAACTCAACCTAATTATAAAATGACAATCTTTTGCCTTTCATAACAAGTGATGGTTTGTTTAAATTCTAAGGTCTCTTCAAACATGATGACTTTAGATGAAAATCTAATTTTGATAAGGGTATTAAGTTCTCAAAATCACATCCCATTTTCAATGCAAGCCTTCTCCCATTCTTGCCTCCTTTTAAATTATTTTTTTTGTTCATGTAATTATTTTATGTAAAGCAGCTTATGCAAATGTAAAACAACATATCCTCAAGAAACATCTACTACACCTCATCATTCTTTTTGTAAAGGTTTGTGGACCCAAAATAGGTGGTAATTGTAGAATTAAATAGCCCACCCCTTCTTTCCCATGTTGTTGTGAATGATTTACATCAACCACTATTAATTTTTCTACAACTTGCACTTTTTTTTTTAATAAACAACTTGGGATGTGCAAAATCAACATGAGTTTTCATAGGAATGTCCCCAATAATTTTGATATTCTTAATCAACCTTTTCTTCAAAAACAACTTTGGGCTAGAACATTACCTACCATTTTCTTTGATCTACAATTAAAATAAATTGCACATTTGTGAATTTTCAAGATCCACAAGTAGATCATAATTCACAACAAAAAAACCCAAAAAATTTGAAGCTTGGTTGTGTGGTTTCCAAAGTGCAATTTTAACTTGCATAATCATAAGTTGTGATACGTTATTTTTCAACAAGCTACCAAATTCCTAATGCACATTCTCCATATCCTAATTATTTGTGGCCACATCTTCACATGCCATCAAACCCATCAATGTTCTTAACAAATAAGATTTCATCTTTAGCAACCATGGTGCAAAATGTCAAATTTTTGAAACTTTTAAACAACAATGACCAACAATAAAACGACCAACACTAGAGCTCTAACAAGTTACAACATAACTTTAACAAGCTACAACAATGCCCTAACAAAACAATTCAAACCTTTCACTAGATTAAAATCTTTGTCAAACATTTAAACCAAACATACACCTTTCACAAATCTCTTACCTTTCAAAAAATGCTTGAAACTCTGCAACTAGCAACAAAGTTCAAATGAGTTGCACTAGAGCTTTGGTGAACCATAATGATGCTCTAACATACAAAAAAACAAGTCCAACCTCTCACCAAACACATGTCAAACCCACAAAATGTGTAGATATCTTATGAGTAGAATAAAGTCCCACAACTTGCAACAAAACAACTCAAACAAATTCACTAAAATCACATCTTTCACAAACTTAGTCCTACCTTTCATAAAACCACTACAACAAATTAAGGCCTTATCAACTAGACATAAGACTAGCATAAGTTTCTTGAACACATGTGTTTTCTAGACTAGCTAGTCAAGTCAGACTAGTTGCTCATTACATAGCCAAATGAGACACTAGTTTGAAAAACCATATTTGTTTTTACTACCCCAATTCAAGCAAAACATAGTCTTAAAGCAATGCTTTCAAGACTAAATAATTGATCATTAAAAAAAATTTGTAAACATTTGGTGGTTTAGAAATAATTATAAATAGTTTTTCACATTAGCTTTTGTTATTTTAAATAGTTTTTAAAATCATTAAAAGAAATTTAAGATTCTTAAAATATTATTTCTGAAATATTATTTTATTTAGGATGGTTGTTTTGACTAATGTGTGTTTCCAATAACTTTATAAGTAGTCTTAAGTTACCGTTTTTTATATGATTTTTGTTGTAGATCTTTTATTCTGCAATAATTGGTATTATGTTTTTGAGAGTAAATTTTGTCTACAAGTATGATGTCATATGGTTATATTTCATAGTTTTTAAAACTAGTTTTAGTTGAAAAGTTTGGTCCACATAAATTAACCATCTAGAAATTGGATTCTACATAGTTTTAAGGATACCTCTTCCAATGGTTATAAAGGCACATTGCTTTTGTCCAAATATTCATAGAATCATCATCAATATGGTACTATATATCATACATATATTTACATAAAATGTTATCACATTTAATACACTTTGCAAATGCTTACAAATAAGGCATGACTAGTATGACAAATTTGTGCCAACACAATGCATACATAAAGAGAGGCAAGTACATGCATATGACCCTACAAATGGTTTCGCCCTTTGGATATGTTCTGTAACAATGGGATATGGATCAAACAGAAAACATTTTATCATGTGTTCAATTGTAACTCGGAAACACCAACACCCTATGAGTCTAAAATATTCCCACAATCCACTATTTGTTAAACCTAACCCAAAGTACTGAAAAATTCAAACAATCTTCATATTTTCCTTCCTCCACATAACAAAGGAACCTTCTACATCCTTCACTCGTATTTGAGGTGGATCTTCATTATGATTTGGATACTGCAATTTAGCTTTTCATTGGAAAATTGAACTTAACATGATTATATAACATCCTTCAGGTATCAAATCCCCATGGAACTTGTCTCATGGACCGTTGAAAAAAATTCCAAAAGCCACACTCCGTAAAGCATTATCCAAAAGGTGAATTGTCAAACCCTTCTTAATCTGACAATAACAAAACACTTTATTAGATCAAAATGCCAACTCTAGAAACCCCTTAAAAGGCTTCAAGTTATTTATTCTTCATAGTAGAGATAAATTTCAACATGGGCACAATGAAAGTCAATGTTAGATCTTTCACCTCTTTTTGTACTTTGCCCTTCTTGTTAGGAAATGTTGTTTCCACTTCATTTTTTTGTTCATTAATCTCCAATATTTTTTTAATGGCACCTCAAGTTTTCTTAGTTGGTCTTTCATTGTTGGCATGCACTTGAAGGGACTATGCACACTGGATATTTATTTCCACTACATCTTCTTTCCTTTTACACCTTTTCCCCTCCTTTTTGTTTAACATCTTCATTTCTTCGACAACTGCTAACAATCCTCTAGCTACAATTGTTGTTGGTGTAGGACTCCCAACCTACAACATATGTAAATCAATGATCTTGTGTGAGATGTCACATGAATCAATCTATGTGCAAACATCAATTAATTCAATTGAACCAAAGGGTACTTACCTCAACATCATTAACATGTTTGTCACTATTCGTGGGGTTGGGGTTGATTGACTATACTTTAAAGGTGGCAATTGAATTGGTTGAATAGTCCTTGCCTCATCTTGATTCTATGTACTTGCATTAGGTCTAACCCTACTTACACACTTGAATTCTTTTGCTTCACTTGACATAAGCTCACCTTGTTTGTTAAATTTTCCTATAGTTTTGGTATCTTTCTACAAACCAACGATGTGTTGATACTAAGTATGAGGGTTTTTAGCATAGGGACAAAATTCAAAATATAATCAACTCTTTTTTCATATGAAAATCTAACTTGGGCTTAGAAGATTGTGTTTTTTCTAAAACTGCATTAGATGCACCATCACACGCATTCTCTGTTGATTGGGCTTCCTACACATTAGCAAATTTATGTCATCAACTTATGAAAAGGCATTAGATTTTATAAAAAATCAAAAATATATAAAACTTACCACAACATTGGAGACAACAAAACCTCCAACCACCTTTTGTTCTCTCTTGATGCCTTCCACATCATTTTTCTACATGGATAATTCATTGTTAAACTATGTAGGCATGGGTGTCCTACCAAGATCCTCCACCTAGTCACACAAATACTCATATTAGTTTAGAATGATGATTTTTTTCTAGGCACATAATCACCCCCAAGCAAAAAAAAATCTTACAAGTCATGTTCGAATCTCATCTTCAACATGCCTTAAACAAGATGGGTTTTGTTGACACCCCCTAGCTACCTTTAATCGAGTTGCCTCCTCCACTTTAATCATCACCTTCATGTTTTCCCAATGCATAGGGGCACAAGTTTGTGGGCGTTCTTTTTTAATTCAATCCAAACCTTCAAATTGTGTCTTTTGTTTTTCAAGCTCGTCTTCCAATAAATCTTGAATGCCTTGTTTAACAAGGGGTAATCTATATATTCCCAAGATTCTGCCAGTACGTCCTAGATTGCAGTGATAACTATGAATGGATGGTCATCTACACCTATGATGTTTAGATCCAATCCATGGGAGTACCCTCTAAAAACTGACCCCCACATATATCTCCTTGAGCCAATAGGTCTACCCTTTGCATTGCACTCCAACCCAATAAGGTTTTTTCCCATTCATCTTGCGTATGAAAGCTTTAACTTTTGTTCTAGGCTCAATCCTTCTTCTACAAGCCCATAACCTTGTTGCTCGAATGACAACAACCACATTTGGTAATCAACCCAAGTACTTTTCTTCATCCTCCACAATAGGATGTACCATGGATGGGGACATAATAGCTATTACATTAGTTTCAGTAGTGGCTTGGGTCAATAAGTTTTGAAGGGTCCCAAGTTGATTTCCCATCTAACTTTGCAAACCTATTTGACCACCGAACCCACCTAATCCCATTTTCCCTAAAGCCCCTAATCCTCATGCCTACCTCAAGCCCAATGACTATTGACTAAATGTTTGTTACCTTAATACAAGCAACATAACACTCACAGAGCTGGCATGTGCCATGTTAGATCTAAAAGTATTAGTAATAGGATGCACAAGGTTAGGTGGTAAGACATTAGAAGCAATCACATTTGCTTGTTGCCTATCATCAAAGTCATCATAAAATGCAACCCAAATGTTGTCAACTTCTAAAAGCACTACATCATCATTAGTCATTTGGGGGTCTAAAGCTTTCTTCATAGTTTGTTTTGTGGTTTGAAAGGTGGTTGAAGTCCTTGCCCTCTTTGCCAACTTTTTCACAATATGAACCTACATAATCCACACTTACATTGAACTTTGGTTTGTTAGACATTAAATGTTACACAAGGAATAAACATGACTAAATTCAACTTGCAATATGGATCTGAAAAAGAAAACCTAAAAGTTGTATTACTTCTTTGTTGGTTGTATATCTGGTTATGTAACTTCACTTGATTCAAAACTAGATTCACTGACTTCATTTGCAACAAAAAAATTATCTTTTGATTTTTTGTTAGTTGATGTAGATCCACTCATATCACCACACTTCAAGCTACTTGTAGGTGTGTTTAAACGTTTGCTCCACCTGGGTGGTGTTAACAAACCTTCTGATCAAAATAGATTCCCTTGACTTTTTAAGACATCTACAAGATCATTTGATGTTTTGGCCATAATAGGTTGGGTGATGGAAGGAAACCTACTCAAAGCCAAAAAATAAATTGCTACTCAAAGTTTGGTTTGTTGGCTAAAACTTTCAACAAAGCCTCATTATCTACTTCCAAAACTAAATTTGTAATAGACATTCAAGAGCATCTGAAAGATAAAAAATATGTTGTAGATTCTTGCAAACACATGTAAAAAAAAAAAGGTAAGTGGGAGGGTCTAGATTGTAACACAAAATGTGAACAAACCCTAAACCTAAACAATTACAAGAATCTCAAATCTGTAGAAGTGAACAACTAAGCTATTTTAACAATGTATGGTGCATGCAAAGTGATAACATATTAGCAAGATCGGTTGTTCAAAATAAAACAAAAAGGTATTGGGAAGAAAGACCGTTTTACTTTTTTTTAAATGAGGCAATCTACACTAAGTTTGGAGGATTGAAGGGAGCTCTGCACTCATAGATTATACCCAAGGGGACAAATATCAAAGTGCAATAATTACATACTACATCAACTTATGTAAAACTTAGCTAGGAAATTTAACTCATCAAAGCACTAGCCTACTATGACATCAGAATTGTATCAACCCTAAAGTGTTCATCTTCGCCTTCTCCATAACGAGCTCAACACCAACTCAATGCCAAACTATATATATATGACCTAGAAGTTGCAATGGTCTCAAAAGTGCTTTAACTAAGGTTGGAAATGCAATGACTACAATAAACCTAATTGATGGCTCTAAAGATGCAATGAAAAGTCAAGTTAAGGTTTAGAGCTACAACTTAATGCATGAGTTGAAAAAATAAATAAATTATCTCACCTGCTTCATTTTGTTTTAGTGCTTTCTAAAATGCAAGTTTGCTTTTGGATTCTAAGTCAATGTATGTGATTATGCATGCTACAAACCTTTTGTATATGATAATGCCTTAAATTTAAACTCCATAGTAAGACAAAATTAATTTTCACCCCACACTTCCCACCAATCAAATTTCTAGTTTCTACTTGAGTTGGGTCCTAGCTTCTTCATTCTCTCGATTAAAACTCATAGTGCTATGACTTCCTTCCAAGTGACTAGTTTTCAAATTTTTACTCAAAACTATGTCTTAACTTTTTCATTTTTAGTCAAAACAATTCCTAGGATCATAACAAGAATATAATGAGAAGGAGATGATAGTGACATACTAATGTAGAAGAGGTGCCAAGTTGAAGTTGTGCAATTTGGCATTATTACACTTTATTTTCCTATTCTTTAGTATTTCATATTTAGTGACAACAATTTTTGCCATGTGAACAAAGGTTGGATGTAACATACATTGTTCAAAAGACAAGACCTCACACAAATGAACTTTGACTTCTACTCCCACATCCTATATACAAGGTCACAACCTCTCACTATTTATCAAGTTTGTTGTTACGTGCATTATAGTTTATTTGTTCGACACTTGTGTCTGCCAAGTAAGTACTTATCATATCTACTTTTTTCATACTATGTTTAATACATACTGTGGATAAGATAAGGACTTTTTTACTATACATATTCTACAAGTTTTTTTAAATGTTTTATATCTTGGATGTTTTTACTAATTTGTGTTTTGTTTGTCAAAAATGGAGTTGGATGTGAAGACAATCCAATAAGACAAGTTTCACAATTTGTCAACCATGATAAACCATGGGAACATGAAGAAGTACAAGCAGATAAATTGGGTTTTATAGAATACCAATGTCCTTGTAATAAGTGTCATGGGTCCAAAGTTTTCCTCCAATCAACAATCAAACAACACCTACAAACATTTGGATGTGATGACTTCTTCACCCAATATATATTAGCGAGCATAAACAATTCCCTATTTTGCATTTGAAGTCATTATAATGTTAATAAGAATATTGATAAGGTGATTCACTACATTGTTGTTGTTGTTGTTGTTGTTGTTGTTGTAGGCTAAACAACACCCATATGTGGAATTTGTAATGAATTCATCCCTAAAGGATTTTATTGCCGGTTTCCCAGCTACCATGTGTTTTCCCCCATTCATTCCTAAGGCCATAGTGGATCTAACAAGATATGGAGATGGAAAAAAATTTGGCTAGTGGCCTACCTTGCCAATTCCTCGATTAACTCCATTCACATGGTGGAATCGATGATGGGAGATAAGTGTGTCTACATTCCAATATATGGGATGGGGCATGTTTATACTTGAAGATGTACAAGCTAAGGAGCCATTACTCTCCTTCACAAGTCCATACTACACACCAAGTGAATACAAAAAATTATCTCCCTATTACCCACACTTAAAGCGTTATGTGTTTAATCGGCATGATAATTTTTTTATTAACAATGATGTTGAGAAAGGAAATGTGGTTGGGTATGTCAATAGTGTTTCCAATCAATGCATGAAAATTGAAAATTGTATATGGGAATGGGGTTGGATTATGACAATCTCAACTAAGCTAATCCATGAAAAAAAAGAGTTTTTTGTCAATATATTGTCAATTTTTGAATTTTGACTTCTCATACATAACAAAAACATTCATTTTTTGATACAAATTTGAGGAATAATAGAAAAATTTAGCAAAAAAATAGGCTATGTATGGAGTTCAGACTTTTGGATAATGATTCATCAACCTTAAATAAAATGGCAATATGTTGAAGTTGGATTTTTTTAGTTCATAACAATATTTTTTTTAATTTTGATATTTATTATTATTTCATGTAATCCCCATTTTGAACTATATATATATACAAATTTTTGATGTAAATAATTGTTGGATTGTGAATAGGTTGTAGGATTTTGGACTTTAATGAGCTATAAACTACATTAAACTTTGCTATTCTTTTTTTAAAAATCAAAGGTAGCCAAATGAACGTTGCTTTATTTTTTGAATCCATGTGTCCTTTCTAGGGGGAAATTATGGAAAATTTTAACAAACAATTTAGGCTATGTATGTAGTTCAAACTTTTAGATTTTGGTTCATCAATCACAAATCAGATGGCAACATGTTGAAGCTGGATTTTTTTTGGTTCAAAGCAACAATTTTAAAATTTTGGATAATTATTATTATGTCATGTAATTCCCTAATTTTGAATTATATATATATTTTTTTGTAAATAGTTGTTGGATTGTTCGAAAATTTGGTAAGTTATAAACTTGATTAGAGCTCTGCCATTTTTTCTTTCGAGCTCAAAGGCAACCAAATGAACACTGGCCATGATTTGTTTCATGTTATGAACATAAATCTAATTATGTATTGTGTGTATATCATAATTAATGTCAATCCCATGTATCATTAAAGAGAAGACCCAAATTTGGAACCTTTGGGAAACAATCCATACACCATAGGAAGGCATGGTTGCATTCATGCTAACAATCCATAAAGGCAACAAATTTAGATCAATCTTTGTATTGCATTCAAATGATATAAAAAGCACTTGGTCAATATGATGAAATACATGAAGAATGTGCACATGTTCCAGAAACCAATCCACATGATGATGATAGTTTTTTTGAAGGTGAAAAAACCATTGATGAGAGGATAGAGATGTTATTGACAGAGGCAAAGACACCATTATTTGAAGCATGTGGCCAGAGAAAAAATAGCCCCCTATCAAGTGTGTTGATACTCCTTAATGTTTGCACCATTCACCAAGTGACTAATACTTTTCAAGATAGATTGTTTAGATTACTCCTAGAGAATAATGTGGTGCTTAAATCCAGATATGAAAGAAGGAAGTTGGTAAACAATCTTGGTCTTAATTACACATCAATCCATGCATGTGAACAAGGATGTATCTTGTATTGTAAAGAGGGCAAGGACTTGCTTATGTGTCTAATATGCAAGGTTGGTCAATATGTGGAGTCTTCAAAAAACAATCCCTTGCAAGGTTCTTCGACATTTCCCTCTTATCCTTCATTTGAAGAGGATGTATGAATGCAAGAACGTAACTCAATTTATGGCATGAAAAAAAATCATTAGAAGATGGCCTGGTTTGGTCTATGGTTGATTCAAAGGTATGGAAACACATTGATGCAATGTGGCCAAATTTTACTAAAGACCCTAGGAACTTTTGTTTGGTTTTAGCTATGGATGGGATGAATCCATTTGGTGAATTCAATTTCATTCAACATGGCTAGTTTTATTGCTCATGTATAATCTATTTCCATGGTTGGTGGCAAAAAAATTTGTTATGTTGTCTCTTGTCATTCCTGGAAAGGAATCAGTCAAGGATGCAAATATGGACACATACATGGCACCTTTGATTGAGGAGTTACAAGAATTATGGAGAGGAGTTATTACATTTGATGTTTCAGTTGAAGTTGGTAAACAAACCTTTAAACTTCGAGGAATACTCATTTGGACTATTCATGATTTTCCAACTCATAGACTTGTGGCATGTGTTACTGAAGGGTACAAAGGATGTCCCATTTGTGGACTTGATACAATAGCTTGATATTCCAAGCGCATGAAGAAAATGATCTACACATGCCATAGGCGTTGACTTGGTCATACACACCTTTACCATCAAAACAAATGTTGGTTTGATGGCAAGTAATTGGAAACCAAAGGAACTCCTTGACCTATATTCCCAAAACAAACATTCCAAAATGCATAATCACATGTAAATTGGATCAAGGAAAGAGATGTACTTGGATCAACCGATGACCCAATACACAAACATGGAATCAAACACAAATCTTCGTTATGAACTCTAGAATATTGGCCAGTGAATATGTTCAACACAAAAAATATACATAGTCAATAAAAAATTTCAATTTATTCCAATACACATCAGTCAATAAAACATATTTTTGAAATAGATAAAACACACATAGTTATGTAACTATAAACTCAATAAATTCTGGAAATTAAAAAAAGTTGGATGCACATTTTGTGCACAAGTATTGTCTTGATGATTGTTATTGTTGTTTATTTATATGAACTATTTTTCTTGTGCAAATCAAGACCTCCTTATACGACATACATTAAATGACATGCATTGTGAAAAAACTCTCATTGAACATGTGATGAATATCATGTTTGGAAAGGGTGATACTATATCGGTCCGGAAAGATACGAAGCATATGAATATTTAGAATGGATTGTGGCCAATTGCAAAGAGAAAAGAAGATGAATTTACTTTGCCAGTTGCACTTTATATTTTGCAGTTGGAAGAAAAAAAGACTTTCATACATATCATTGAAGAATTAAAGACACCAACTAGTTATTTAAGTACCCTCAAGAAACATATTCATATGGGCACAAGCAAGTTAAAAGGATTGAAAGCACATGACTACCATGTCCTTATGCAACAAATTTTACCCCTTTGTGTACATACCCTCATGCCTAGGGGTCTTAGACTTGATATCATTCGTATGAGCCAAGTATATCAAAGACTTTGTGCAAAACCCATTGATCCTAGTATGATGAATGATTTGAAGCAAGAAGCAACCATCACACTTTGTCTTTTGGAAAAAGAATTTCCTCCATTTCTTTTCAACATTATGACACATTTTATGGTGCATCTAATGGCAAAGGTCGACTTGTGTGGCCATGTACATATTCAATGGATGTATCCTGTGGAAAGATATATGAAATCATTGAAAACTTATGTTTGGAACATGCCAAGGCTCAAGGGTAGCATGGTTGAAGCCTACACAATGGAGGAAGCAATTGGATTTTGCACATAGTACATGCAAAGTTTTCAAACTGTAGAATGCCAAGTTTGGGATGATTCTAATGACCAAAACATGTTTGATGAAGTGCCTTAAAGGTCTAGGTAGATGATAACCATGATTGCCGAATTTAGAGATTGGGCCCATTCGTTTGTCATAAAAAATGCAGCAACATTGGAGCCTTGGAAAACCTGAATTGGCATATGTTGAACATTTTAAGCTTTACAAAATTGAACAAATTTTCTCTTTCATGTGGTTAAATATATTGGTAATTTTAAACTACAAGATGTCTTCTTGTATTTTGTTCAAGTGTGATTAAACTACAAGGTCAAATTTATTGTCTAATTTTTGGATATAATTAATTATTACATCTTGTTATAAATATTGATTATAATCTATAATTGCAGAATTCTTTTGTATTATGAGGATGTGTCATTTGATAATAGATTTTGTGGATTTTTTTTCAAGAAGCATGAATTGCAAATGGAAGTTAAAGAAACAGAACGAAAGGCATACAAAAGATTTCATTGGAGGGGTGTTAGGACAAGGAGGGTGGTATATCCACTTGAATTAAACTTGTTTCCTTCTTATGAAAATTGGCTTCCATAAGCTTTATCTTCACAAAGGATAATGGTGAAAATATTGATCTTGAGGCCATTCAACTATCTCTACCTCTTGCATTGAAAACAACATCATATCGAGCTATGTATGCATATGGAAACCATATCCATGTGAAGAATGTTGAGACAAATTTGGTCACAATGGATTCTAAAGTAGTTGCTACTTTCACAACAATCTATAAATTAAGTGGAGAAGATAGTAGTCCCATCAAAGTAGATTTGGAATATGTTGGATAGGTTGAAGAAATCTTGGAGCTAGATTATGGAACACATGTGTCATTGTGTTGTTCTGTAATTGGGTGAAGGCCAATTACAAGGGGACAAAAGCGACAATGAAACAAGATGAATATGGATTTACATTAATGAACTTTAACGAAATGTTCCCATTTTCAAAAGATTCCTTTGCATTTCTTATAAATGTGGAACAAATATTATTTATGATGACACCTTTTTGAATTAAGGTGGAAGGTAGTTTTGAAGAATGAACCTCAAGGGAAACGAGTTGAGAATGCAAAGGGTAATGGGCTAGAAATTAATCTACTAACAATTGGAAGTGATTAGGATTTTCTTGAATTACATGCCCCTTTACCACAAGGGAATGAAATTCAAAATGATGAAGTGGAGTTTTCATCCGATGAAAATGGCATTAGTGAAAAAGCATTGAAAATATCATTCATAGTAGATGATGATGACTTCCTTGGAAACTCATCAAATATAAAGTAGAATAATACAATAGTAATGTTAAAGACAAAAATGTACCTACCTTCTATAACAATTTGAAGTTCTTATTCATAAATTTGTTGACTTCATTTTCATATGCAAGTTGTTCATATAAACCATTGATTATTATTAGTGTGAAAGACACGTTTGAAACATAGTAAAAAAACCATGAAGTCAAATAAACATGAGATTAATCAAAATAAGTAACTTTTTTTGCCAACTTGGGCAATTGAGTTCTTAAATCCAATCATAGTCAAATGCGTGTTCTTAAAGGACATGGTTTTGTGTAATGAACCCTTAAAGCTTTGATAAATAGTAAGAAAATTTGATGAATTGCATTAAAATTCTTACAACTTGCAACAAGACTTGGACCTACAACAAAAAAATTCAAACAATTTCACCAAAGTCATAGTTTTCTCAAACCTCAAACACCTTTCACAAAACATTCAAAACTCTAAGACAAGTTACATAGAGTTCCAACAAGTTGCAACAAAACCCATTTAATGAGTTGCAACAAAACTTTGACAAGTAGTAACAAAACCTATTTTGAAAAGCTACACCAAAATTTTGACAAGCTAGAAAACACCCACTTTGACAAATTAGAACAAAACTTTGACACAAGTTGGAGTAGAGCTTAATGAAATGCAACAAAACTTTGATGAGTTACAACAAAACCCACTTTAATAAATTGTAACAAAACTTCAATCAATTGTAACAAAACTCATTCCAATGAACTACAATAACACTTTGACCTACAATGTCGATACCATATACCTCTTTGACAAAGTGTTGATACAACAAGAAGTTTAGAAATCTTAAATCTTAATAGGATGTAGAATGTAGTTCATTAAAAAGGAACAAAAATCTAAAGAAACCTCATGTCACTGTGCATTTAAGTGTTTGGGTTCTTAAGTGCATTGAAATCCTTTCTAAAAAAACAACAACAAAGTAATGGCAAACTTTCAATGTGATAAAAGGTTTGAAGGAAAAAAAAGATATTGGCAAAACTTGAAACTAGGATATGCATATGCATGTGGATACCTAGACCCTTAAACATTATATAAAAAATAAAATAAAATATATTTATACATATCCAATTAAGCTCGTCATAAAATACTAGCAATGGATATCCACATTGATTTTTCTATAATATATATATTGAAGTGCCTTACATCTCCTAGTTACTTATAGCACCAAATATGGACATTGACCAAAATCTAAATATGCATTTGTGCATATTTGGCCATTATATATGCATGGTGATAACCAAAATTTAGTAGTATATTTAGCCAACATTGGTATGAACTTTGAGAACCATTGTGATAACAATTCAAGTTTTGTTCCTATTTGTAATAACTACCTAAAGATGGTTTAAACTTTAAACCTACAAGGATGAACTAGGTGTTTCCACGGTATAGTGTACACACTCTGTGTCAAAATTAGAAGTGCATATAGTATCAAAAGTAGTAAAAAGTAAAATTTCACTTATTTTTGAATTCTTCTAAAAATTGCATTAAATTGATTTGGACTTTAAAAATTAAAAAATTTATATAAACCATGAAAATGAAATTGATTTAGAATTGTGTCTTTATGTAAGTGTAGACCCATTACTTTATAAATGTTATTTAAAAACCCTTATTTAACATCAAAATATCATTTTTCATTTATTTAAAAATTCCACTTTATTTTTGTAGAATGATAAAGACAACACACAACCCAACTACATCTTTAATGGAAAAAAATTTTGCACCTTAAGAAGTCATAATCATTAACATTATAATAACATAATGTAGTACAAAATATTTTTGTATCATTTAACATTAGCTTCATGACTTTATGACAAATTGAAAATTTATTCATTATGGTGGTCTTTTTGTATGTGCAAAATTTCATGGACAAATTCCCATTAAAACTAGTTTTTTTTATTCCTTTGTTTTCATTGCAATATTTGTGACACACTATTGCAAATTTAAAAGTACTCCAATTGACAATTGAATTATTGATATGTCTACCAATTTCCCAACATTATGAAAATTTAAGATGTTATTAATGTTTAATTGTACATTTCCCTCATTAAAAATGTGTTGTAGTGAAAAATGTCAAATTGTGACTACTTTTTGTTTACATTATACCATGGAAACACCCAACCAACACTTATATTCATCATAAGGCTTGTATAAACGATATGTCAAATATTATTATTTATACATATTAGAGTTATCTCAAACTCACCTTGTCTTTGAACCTAAGGGTAAACCATGTCTTGTTTTCATTTTTTAATATAGCCATGTAAAGTGTGAAAAATTGGGTACAATTTTAATAAAATTGGATATTAGGTCATAAAATTTGTAGGATTTTATTTTCAAGAGACTTTATTTACTAAAGAATATGGGCAACAATGAAGTTGCAAGTAATGCAAATACATAATTTGGGGGAACCAATATAAATAAGAAAACTAATTTGGTTCTTTCTTTGTTTCATATGCATTGTTTTCATCCTAATTTCCAATCATGTTTCTAATTTTGGTAAGAACAAAAGCCCAATATTCACAATTTGGTGTATTTTATGGATAACTCCAATATTCATATTACAAACTTGATTTTGATTTTTTATTTTTCCATATGCCATGTTTGGAAAATAATACAATAAAACATGAATATTAGTTTCGATTTACATTTAAAGCACTAAAAAAATCTTGGTGTATTTGGAGGGCACCTTATATCTCTTAACATCCCTCCAACTAGAAAAGTAGATGATATTACACCTATTCTATAAGAGTGGGAAGAATTTAAAGGTATAAATTACACCTTCCTTATATGTCTTTTGATCTATGTATGTGTAAAGTTAGATTCATGATAACCTTCATTTCACTACTACAAAAACATATCTTTTATGCCCTCAACATTGTGATTAAGATGACTAAAATACCTATAAAAAATGACTAAATTGATTGAGTTTTGTTTGTTTTGCCACCCCTTCAAGGTGTGTTTGAAATGACTTTGATGACTTAAATTTTCAATCAAAACAAACAGTACCACTTACACATTTCATTTTAAAGCATGCGTGGCGTAAGTGCATGTAGGTATCTTAATTAATATAAGTCAACCTTACTATAATTATGAATGGCAATGTGTAACATTTGCTAGTTTATAGTTATGGGTAATGTTACTTTTGTAATGTGGTGTGCCACATGTATTATTAATTTCCTTAAATATTTACATGACTAGGATTTGTTGGCCACTAGTATAGGTAATTGTGGTGTTTTACTTTCAAAATATGTAAACCATTATAATAGAGCTTTGGTATGGGCTTTAAAAACATGTCAAATCCTTTTAACAATCATGAATATTTTTTTCCACATTAAATAGTGAAGATCTTCTCCCAACATGAAAAACTACATTATATTGATTAGAACCTACATCTTGCCTACCTAGCCTAGGCTATTTACCCATTTGCTTATATTTACATATTAATTACTTTTGCTATTGACTTGCCCACCTACCTACTTATTTTTTATGTAACTATTTATGTACCCTAAGTTACTTACATGTGCACCTACCTACTACTTAAATAGGTAATCTAGGTAGGTAGGTTAGGTAGGTAATAATTAAATATAGCCTACCTACATAATCTATGTTAAATAGGTAGTTAATTACATTATGTAGGTTGGTAGATTATAAATAGAATAGGGTAGCTAGCCAAGGTACATATTTATTTGATTAAACCTACCTACCTACCTAAGCCTAGTTACTTACCTATCTAGATAAACTTTTAATATACGTTAATAAATATGTTTAATTAAATTGTTCACGTTGTTTTACTATGGTTAAAGACATGTTTACATTTTGTATGCCAAAAAATATACTTATTATTTAATTGTAGTTCTTGGATGTAATAATGAAAATCATTGTTTTTCCTAATTGGGTGAATGCACAATATAGTGCTTCAAAAACAACAAAAGACACACTTTTTATAAGTCCATACAAGATTCTTTAAAATGATTCAAATGGACATGGTTGTTATTTTTTTTAATGTTAATATTCTAATATTTGAATAATACATGTTCAATCACCTATAAACCTTCCCAAATCTATGTGAAAATTGATATTTAATGTAGTTGATGTCATTTTTTGATTTGGAAGTTCTAAAATAATAACCCATAAAGCCCAAAGGAATACTGCGCCATCTAAAACTTTCAAAAAATATGCTTTTGCGACAAATGTTTTGAAAAACAAACCAAAAATGCAACTCCTATGGACTTATGAAAATATGGTCAAATTTTAACCATTCAAAAATCCCTAACTACTAAATGATTAAGGTTTTAAAGAAAAGATTCTTCATATGAGTTTATCATCTTATATTACATTATATATTGAATCCGAATAATAAATTTGGAATGTGAATCAATATAATTTTTTTCATTTTGTGATGTTTTAGTTAGACAACCAATCCATATTTTTCAACTTCAAAAATCCATTACTACCAACAAGTGAATTTTTTTATCAATAAATAACCTCACACTTCTTTTCATAATGAAGTTGTTAGTTTAGATCCAAGTCCCAATTAGTAAATATAAGGATATATTATTCACCACAAGCATTTGAATAAATGGTACCTAGGAAAAAACACCGTTTCATCACCAAAGTGAGCGACCATAACTTGCATCTATCCAATAAAATAATTGTAGAAATCAAATGGTGAATGACATAAATTATTACAACCAAATATATTACCAATGGAAAAAGTTACAAGTCTATTTTTGTTACATAATCACGTAATCATTACTGCCATATTTTTAATTACAAATATAGTCATATATGAAGTAGTATATACCATGTTTTGGTGTAGTGCTTCTTGCCTTCATTATGACATTAAAAGTTTTAGTTTGCAAATTTTTTTATTCATCTTCTATGTCTTTCTTTGGAAGTTAGGGTTACCTTCCCTTCAACAATCCTTTAACATCAATGTGTTTTTTGCACTTTTTATTGTTTTCATCTGACAATTTTCACTAAAAGCTACTTTAGGGATGTCGGGTTTACACTATTAAATGTTCATTTCATTGATTCTAAAAACTTAATTGCATTCTTATTTGAATTTGGAATACGTTTATAGGAGATTGTAATTCATTTGACAACTTGATTATGATATTAAATGGCTAATTAGGCCATTATTTGCTCAAATACAAGTTTGTAGGGGTTTGTAGTTCATTTGAAAACTTGATTATGATCCTTAATGGCTAATTGGGTCATTATATGAACTTGAACAAGATTAGTTTGTAGTGGTTTGCAACTTTTGCAACTTCACTTGGCAACATGATTATCACCCATTATGGTTGCTATGACAATTTCACATTTTTTAGGTTTTTATTTGAATTTGAAAGGTTCTTGGGAGGTATGCAACTTTTTTTGGTAGTCCTCGATGGGTTCTTTTGTTGTATGGTTATGAAATAAAGGTTATGTGGTTAAGATCATGGGATTTGTTTTGAATTCTAATGACCAAATGCATGAGGTCTAAAAAGTGACATGTAAATCTAATGAACAAAATGTGTGAAATCCAAAAAAAAAGGTTTAAACAAGACAAATTTTATGGTTTTGTGGGTGTGCTTTTAACACTCAAGTAAACAACCTTTGATGATTATTCCATATAGTTTTATAGGTGTGTTTTTGACATTCAAATGTATCATATGGATTTGTAGTTCCTTGGACAATCCAAAATGTTGGGTTCAATGGGCTATATGGGTGTGTCTTGACCTTCAAAGTGTGTAGTGATTATTTTTCTAAAGAATGATATTTTAACGACACAAATTTTCCAAAGATTTTTTTTTAACTGATTTTTTAAGTGACATTTTCCCTAATGACTAGGTGTGTTTAGGTTTGAGTGTTGTGTCACATGTGTTATTTTTAAAAGTCAAATGGTGAATTTTCTAGAGCTGGACTTTTCATGGGGGAGATTCAATAATTCAAGTTTAATGTTTACACAAGGCAAAACAACCTTGCCAACACAAGGTGCCTCAGTAAATTGTGGAATTCATTTAGTTCAAAACACTATTGACATGATACAATGTTCATTTTGCATCCTGTAACATTGGCAAAAAATAAATAACTTAGCTAATCCAAATGCAATGTGAAAATTCATTTATTAAGAGCAAAGGTTTGGACAATTCTAGAACTGTAATTTTTAACTTGATGTGAAAACATTGGTTTTGTGTAATCCAACCTCTTTTTATATTATCTCCATTTTCTTTTAAATCCACAAACCTTGAACCCTGGATTTTAAACACTAAATCCTATCATTCAGAACTTAAACCCTAAATCCAGAACCTAAACCCTAATTTTAGACCTAAACAAAAATCCTAAAAATTAAACCTTAAAGTTTTAACTTTAAAGTCTAAAGTTTTTTAAGTTTATAACTTAAACTTTAAAAATACCAAACACAAACCCAAAAACCTCAAGTCCTAGATGTCAAAACCCTAACCTTAAAAGACCAAACAAACACCCTAAAAACTAAACATTTAAATCTCAAGACGTAAACCCTAAGAGTTAAATTTAAGAGTTAAACTTTAACAAGACCACATAGACCCTAATTGTTTTTTGAAACTCAAAGTCATAAATTGTGAAACTTAAACATTAAGACTAAACTTTAAAAAGACCAAACATCAACCCTAAAATTTCAAGTTTTAAACCCGATAAGCTAAACTTAAAATAGAAACCCTAAAAAACTAGTTCACCAAAATTGATCCTCACAGGAATTTCATCCCCAGTTTTGCATTTGTGTTACCTGCACCTACATTGTTATGCACATTCTTTGTTACTTGGTCATGTCTTGTCGGAATAAAATACTGCAAATCTTATCAACTGATGCCCAGTTTCATTAGAAATGATACTCAACTTTGCTCAATTTACACAGCTAGAATCAAATTGGGGATGAGGCAGGATTTACAGGGATCAAACTAGGGACCAAAGACAGGGTGACTTGAAGGCTAATTCTAAGATATGTTCAGATGAGATATTCAAAATTACCTATCCAAAACTGGCTTGAAGCCTGCAGTGTGGATGCCAACATGTTTCACCCACTCATTTTGATATTTTCCATAGAGGAGAATGTGACAGAAGTATGCAAAACAAGGCAGATTGAAGCAGACTGTTAGAGGAGCACAAAGAATGAAGTGTTTCTTAGACATAGGTGGGTCCCTTCAAAGGACAAGAAAAGTATACAAGCACACAACAACAACTCACCATTGACGATTGTCCCATAAGTATGACAATTTGTGCCTTATTTGTCATCTTCTAACACAGCTACAGTTCTGTACTTAGTCGAGATAAGCCCATAATAGTATCTGATTTGATCTATAGACATTTTCCATCTTTATTGATAAGAGCAACAAATTCAGAGAAGAAGAGGAAATAAGGAAAGAGAGAGGACATGACTGCTGAGCCTCATCTGCATTCGGTAAAGAACTGGTAGAATTATTGTAGTGTATGTAGAGGGCACCTTACGGACAGTATGTTCTGGAACCTTACTTGTAGGGCCTCCTCTCCTTCTCAAACAAAATCACAGCCATTAAAAATTTACCAGATCTTTATGCTATATATATAGGGACCTCATGGCCATGCTGGGATCCTACTTTTCACTAGGCCCTGATTTCTAGAGTGGCGCTATTTGCAGTCCTTATCCTACATGTAAAGACCTACACCAATTTTTCTAGTGTAATATGAGCGCACCTTACAAAGGGTATTTTTCTTCTGCTGTTTGTGAGGCCATTTCAAAAAATGGATTGCCTGTTGTTGGTGTTCTGTTTTTTTCAACATCCCACCAATTTATTTACTTATTCTTCACAATATGGTGGGCATTATGAGAAAAAATAATAAATAAATAAATAAATTAGGTTTTTATGCTTGATAAAGCCCTCGAACACAGGCTTTACGGGAATTGGGCCTTTCTGCCTTGCATGGGCCCTAATTTCAGGGCCTCAGGCTTTTACCCTATGCTAAATGGTCAGATGCCTCAGATGTGTCATCTGTAGGAGGAGGCCATCCAATTGATCCTACTCCAGTATCCCATTCTCACCTCTCCCCTCCCCATCACAAAATAGAGGTGAAATTAAGCTTTAGAAGGACAAGCTTAGAAGGACTGTCCCTTTCTCACCTCTCCCCAGTCCCTTCTGCATCACAAAAGAGAGGTGGAGATTGAAAGGAACTTGTCCAAATCAAATCAAATAATGAACCAGTGTTGGACCAATTCTAATATATCTCTTGGGTAAGAATATACAATTTTTTTTCAAGAATATACAGACTGAGTAGAGCCATGGAGGTTCCAATCTTTTTGCCAAACTAGGTAAAGGTAAAGATAAATGACAACATTCGCCTTGTTCGCAAGGTAAGGGGCAAATCTTTCATAATTTTCCAGCTGGCTCAATAGTGTGGATGCAGCACTGGATGAGGGCTGGTGAGACTACAAACCCTAAACCCTAAACCTGAAGAAATCCATCCATCATCCCTTCCGAGTTGAAAGTAGGTGATGTGGCTGGTTTCTTAAGTAAGTGATGTGGCTGGTTTCTTGTCGCTCGGATGGTTTTAGATACAGATCGCACTCTAGAGTGAGAACTTCCTCAAATTCGTCAACATCAACTGTAACAATGTCATAGATGAGACAATTTCACACAACTATTGAGAGCACTGATGCACAATGGGTATGAAATTTAGAACAAGTCACCAGTCCTATACTTTCTCTCCCACAATGATAGCCACATATTGGGAAATGACAGTTCAAAACATACTCAATGATGAATGTACCTAATCACCAAAACTGTTTCTTATTCCCTTGGTTCACTGCAATGATCTTATATCATATAATGATCCCTTGGTTCACTGATCTGAAATGTAAGTTACTTGTTGAAAATGGCAACCCACATGGTCCTGATATTTGGATGACTACTTTGTCATCATGGCACTTCCAATCATGATCTTTACAATTGGAAAAAAAACAGTGACAAGGCAGGGAGCATACAAGTCCGTTACATATACGGTAAACCTCTGGATGCCAGGCATTACCCAGGATAGCACATAATGCAAGTCTGCTTGGCCACCAGTCCTACACAGAACCCAGTGCAAAGGCATTCCAGTATTTCTGAATGACCCTTTTAGATGATGTGGAGAGAGAGGCTTCCTTGATCATGACCTTAAACCCTTCAGCTTAAACACCTCAACCCTAAAACCTATTGTGCTAAAATGACAAGTAATGTGTCTTGTTTAGAGTTTATCACTTTTGCGATGACATTTTGAGTTTAGGTTTTACTAGAATCAAGCCAATAGTGGTTGGGAGTGATAACTACCTTACAAGTGATTGAGGTCCCAATTTTTCACTAGCACATATTAAATGGCTATAGGCCCCCTTTCATTGGAGGGGTAACTGAGTTGGCTAATCGTTATCAAACCTGTAGGGTTTTTAACTTTAAGAAGGGTGGTGTCCCATCTTGCCTTCAAATCACTAGTTCCAGATAGTGACCACTTTCACAACAATCAAAGCCCTATAACTCTAGGGTGAAAAGGCATTAAATCATTCTTAATTGGCAAAGGGGGGGGAAAACGTTTAAGAAAGCTTGAACCATGAAAATTGAGTAACTAAAATTATATAAATAAACACTCAAGAATCAATCAAGTAAAACTTCAAGTTAACATGAGATTTTGAATACATGGAAACTAAGGTATAATCCCCATAAATAGTAAGGGAAAACTGAATTTTTTTGACATTATTTGTCTCTGTTGATTAAAATTTTGAGACATCTATAACATATCAATAGATACTTAATTACATCAACTACTAATGAAATACTACACAACATTTAAGAAAGAAGAATATGTAATAAATGCATATACTTAAATATTTATAAAGATATTTATATATAAAAAGAGAAACCTGATTGATTTGTGTAACACTCTAGTTTACGGTGAAAGAAATACAAAATATCAATAGTTACATAATTCTAAAACATTGATCAAGTGAACATATATAGTCTCATCACCTCCACGTGAAAATGTAAATTAGGATGCCAGATCATATGAATGGATTTTGGATGTCAAACCTATCATATACCATGAGTATAAATTTTCAGTTAATTGAAAATGTGTAATTAGACTACACTCAAATTGGGGATGAAAGATGAATTAGATCTAATAATGTCCTTAGAGGGTGAAACTAGGGCCCAAAGACAGGGCGACTTTACATATCTCACAACTGTCCAGGTAAACCAAAGACTTGCCAGGACTACCAGGTAAGAACTAAGAACCAAATCTTACTGGGAAATTATTATATACTGAGACTTAATAATCTTAATGTCAGTGGTTAATAAGTTCATGTCATTCAATGATCCCTTGCTTTGGCAAATTGAATTACGGTTTTTTTTTTTTTAATTCAGAAAAAATATTTTTAAGAATGGGGTCTCAAATTTACCTCCATGGATATATTTATTTAGGTAGTAATTTTCCAAAACCCTAACATCAGAGTAGGTTGGGGGGGGGGGGGGGAGATGGGCCCTCCGCAGTATAAAGCCCGTCGTCGCTCCTCCGCCAAAACGCCATCGCAAGTAACCGTGCCCTTCTGTTCTCTCGCTCTCTCGCCCTCTGTCTGGCCCTCTGTCTCTCTTCTTCCTCGCGGATCTCATCTCTTTCTTTTTTCCCTCTCTCTCGACCAGTGTCTTGCTTGTTTCTTTGTTCAAATCTCGAAACTCATCAGTCACCATGTCGGCCTGCGATAACGGAACATGCAAATGCTGCCCCAGGTGTGGCTGCCGCCACACCTGCACGTGAGTAAAATCGTAAAAACATTTCTGTGTCGTCGTCCCGGGGCAGACCTAATATCTTCTTCTGCACCCGCGCGCCCACTTTCCTCTTCCCGCAGCGTTTGTGTTTGTTTGTTAGTTAGATTGTTTGTGCGCTGCATATACAATTGATCACTACTGTTGTTGAGACGATTCTCAGTATACTTTCTTTTTTTTCGGGTTGATTCTTCAATGTGTAGTAGTAGTGGTGGTGCCATGATCATGCCTTGCATTCAAATGGGGACTTACGGTATTAGATTTTATTTTTGTTTTTAGTAACGCATGTGAATTGCTGAGAATTGCTGACTCGCACGATCGCTCTCTGTGTGCAGATGCAACAGGAACTTGGGGTTCGAGGATGGCGCTTCTGACATGAGGTAAGTGTAACGTCTAGTGCTGTCGTCATTTCCAGCTAGCTACTTCCGTCTGTCCGTCCTGGTCCACGACGCATTGCAGATCTTGTACCATGTGTGTAATCCTTACTTAAATCTAAGCTAGACTTGTATCAATACTACAACCAACCCAATTATTGATATTGTGATCACGAGCCGCGGTCGCCGCAGCTGCTCGCACATTGATTTTATCATCAGCAAAGAAAGAAATGAATATTGCTGCAAAGCAGTCCCACCTTCTCAACCAATCAACACCCGCAAAGAAGATCACTCCTGGAGCCTAAGAATTATCTGCAACCATATACTTCTTCTTGCGGGTGTTGTTTGGTGGAGTTGCTGGGTCTGTTGCGGCATTCATTTCATTTTAATCTTGGCTCATGATCAAATGAATGTTTGAGCAGCGCGGCAACAACAGCTCGTGATCACAATAATTGCGTTGGGTTGTAACATTATCGACACAACTAGTCTGTAGATCGATATCATGTCTAGGTACCTCTTTGATTCCCGCATGAAGTCGATCTACACGTATACTTATATTATGTATAAGAACTGCATGCTTCTTAACAACGTCAGATCAGTGCATTCTTGTTTTCTTCTTCTGCAGCAGCTGCCTTGCCAAGGTCGATGGCAACAACAAGGAAGTCTTCTCCCTCTTCTTCTTCGCGGGTGTGCGCAGAGAGACAGGAAACACTCGCGCCGCCGCTGCTGCTGCTAAGGACCTCGTCGGGAACTGCAATGGGTTCTTCTCTAAGGCCTCAGGTGCTGGTGCTAAGGACCTCTTCGGAAATTCCATTGGGTTAGTCTCTAGTGAGACCTGAAAACACTGACTGGAAAGAAAAGAAAGTGCGGTAATAATAAATGGACGGACTGAAAAAATCAACCCCAACCCCCACTAATAAGACCTCTGTTCCTTGTCCAAGTCTCTAAAGGTCCCTAAACAAGGGTCAAGGGTCCTTGAGTTACAGTTGCAATAAATTATGTTTGGGGGATAAAAAATAGGAACCAGGAATTTTCCAGTGTTTTTCTGAAGGATTTTGTGATGTGGCCAATTTAGTGTGGCCATCATCAAGGAAATAATTTAGCCAATTTCTGGCTACATGTATGCCACATTTGAATCTTCAAAATAAATAAAACAAAATCCTTCTATTTTCTTGTGGCAATAAGATTGGACTGAAATCAGGACTCCCCCATATTCCTTGGACCCAAATCTCCAAAGGTCCCTAAATTGTCCTTGGAATAAACATATTATTGAGTTACAACAGTGTATTTATTACACCTTAGAGGAGTCCTAGTGTTTTTCTTAAGGATTTTGTGACGTAGCCAATTTAGTGGCCATCATCCAGAAAATAATTTAGCCAAATTCTGGCCACATGTATACCAGATATGAAAGTTTAAAATCAACAAAACAGGATCCTTCTATTTTCTTGTGGCAATAATGGGCCGAAATTAGTTTGGCCCCCTATGTTCATTGTCCAAATCTCCAAAGGTCCCTAATGAAATTTCCTTTCAAGACAGTTACCATAATAATTGTAAGGTAATAATTAGGCCCCACAAGTGAACCCAATGTTTTTTTAAATAGGATTTTGTGATGTAGCCAAAGTTTGGCATTGATCCAGAAAATAATTTAGCAATTACAGGGCTACATGTATACCAGATATGAAATTTCAAAATAAATATAACAGAGTTCTTTTAATTTCCTCTGGTCATAAAAATGAACTGAAATCAACCCCCTTGTGTTCCTTGTCCAAACTTCCAGAGGTCCCTAATTGTCCTTGAGACAGTTACAATAATATGTTTAGGGTTATAATTCTAGGCCCCAGGAGTACCATCCTCTCTTTTTTAAAGGATTTTATCATGTAGCCAAAATGAGGACATCTTGAAAACCTTTTAGCAAAATTTGGTTGCATACCAGATATGAAAGTTTTAAAAAACAGAATCCGAGTCTATATTCGTGCTTCTATAATGGACTGAAATTAGGACACCCCTATGTTCCTTGTCCAAATCTCCAAAGTTCCTTAAGTGTCCTGGAGGAGCGACTCCAGTAATTTTTTTATTGGATTTTGTGATGTAGCCAAAGTGGTGATTATCCGGAAAAGAATTTAAGTACTAGTGGTTTTGCATGACATGAGATATTCAATTGTTATCATGTAGAGCATAGGAATTCTTCTTCCTCTTATCTTTAGATTGTACAATATCTTCAGCACGCATCCAGGGTAAGAAGAATAGGGGAAACTCTAACCATCTTGAAGTATGCAACACTGGACTTGATCACTGATGCAGAGTTGTTCAGATGCTACATCAACTTCAATGCAACAACTTATCCTCCTCCAGGGAATTTGAGTACTGATTTCACAATCAAGTTGGATTTAGTGGTACTAAAAGGGTCTGGCAGGCAGTTCTAAAGGCAGGCCTAATTGATGTTGAAACTGTAGGAAGAAGCAATTCCTACCTTTTCTCTTACCCAAGCAAACGCGCACACACACTAGGATGGTGCTCTAGGGTTTTACAAGTAGGTTTTGAATTTTCCTCTTAAGCTGCAGCTACTTGTTGTGCCAGCTTGCTTCACTATCAGTGAACCCCAAGCTCTTCACACACACACACACACACACATATATATGTCTCCATGTCTCTCTCAGCTCTCTATATGTGTTGTTCTGTTTTTGGTCTATTATCTGCTTACAAGAAAAGGTGCTCCAGGCATGCACTTACTACCTACCTATGCAATGTGCTGTAGGAATTTCAAGCACCCAAGTAATTTTGTAAGGAGCCTTGCACCTCCAGCACAAAATATACACCAGAGAATCCATGCCTGACAGCCTCAAGCTTGACTGCTGGGTATTGGGCAGCTTCCTGTAGCTTAGGCCTTCCTGAATCCTGTAGCAGCATAGCAGCAACATCGGATTCAGTCAGTTTAGAGTTGGAGTATAGATGAGTCCAGCATCATTGCTTGCAAGCACTCACTGCAGTAGTTAACGTGGCTGATTGCAATGAGTTGCAAGCTTATTAGGATCCAAGTCTTTCATGTTGTTATGCTAGCTAGCTTCATCATCACTCGCAGATCCATCCTGAGCTGAGCTGCTGCTATTGTCATTGTGTCAACAATGACGTTCACAAGGTTTGCACTTCATTGGTTGTGGCTTGTTATGATTCCTTAAAAACCAAGAATGAGTCAGCAGGTGTGCCATTGCTAGCTGCAGCTGCAAAACTTCCTTTTGACAGCTACAGCATTAGAACCTTGTATAAGCTGCTGGTGCTGCAACCCCACATATCCTCATGTCATCATCATCATCATCCAGGCTGATGTGGTGCTCTTGTTGCAGATCATCTTTAGGCTCGATGCAAGTATATACCCTGATGAAATCCAACTATACGCCTCTGCTGATGCCTCAAGAAGATACCTGCATATTACCCTTGGTATGACATAAAAGGATGGAGTTGATGCAGTTGACCCAGGTGCATTAATGGCAGCAACAAGTGCTGGGGAGAAAATGTAATCACTGTCCATAGGTGACAGAGCCTAATCCAAAAGAACATGGTATTGCGTATGGCATCCTAGGTCTTGATGTAAAAGCAGAGAGTCTTTGACATGTGGTGCCACATCGTCTGCAGAGGCAGGTACAGACTCATAACCTACTGTATGACAAGACCGCTAGGAGAGACAATGTCAAACGGATAAGAGGTTTCCAAACTGCACTGAAATGTCGCCAAAATTATAGGACTTGAATGTTGCAAGTTGCAAAACACTTTCTGATCTTGTGCTAAACTAATTCAGATTTCCAAAGGCAGACAACGGTCCAAAATTTACTGTCTTGGGCTTCAGTTGCTGTTGTTGCACCACTGTAACTTCCATTCACTGGCTCAGGCAAATTCCAAACACATCAAGATGCTGCACTTTCAACTGACTAACCCATCATGCAACACAACATTCCCAAGAGTCTATGATCCTCTCTATCTACTTTATCATTCACAGTATTTCAGCAGTGCAGCCCTGAGGAAACAGGACACTACAGACCATAAGTCAATGAGGGTGCAAGCAAGTGAACAGATTCAACACAATACCATGAACAATTTTCTTCTCTCTTGCTGTAGATAAATATATAACAGTCAGCTCTAAATTCAGGTGAACAATTCTACAGACATCTGGATCCTGAGTTTCAATGAAATTCCCAGAGGCAACAGGAAGACTCAGTCATAATGTTGGCTAGCTCTAAAGAGCCACAGATAGTACAATCAAGAGTACAATGCCAAAAAAAACAAAAAACTAACATACACTAGGAGTATGTAAACACAGAACAAGTGTAAAGTCAAGGATGCAAGCAAACCTCCTTCACTGCAGTCAACAAGAAGGTAGAAGACAAGAGACTCAAGAATCAAATGTATTGGTACAATGAATGTGTGGATGTAATCATCCATGATCCAATTCCAGTTCATTTGCAAGAGTGTCCAATGCCAGCCAAATAAGTAGAAGAGAAGCTAATGATGGATAACAGGTTTTGTGCACATCTTGTTGACTCTATTCCCAAAGTGGCACACTTCAGATGACTACAGGAGCTTCCCCTTTTGTATCATCACAGTAAGAGAACTCACTTTGCATACACCCTACCCTCTATTCAATTGGTATCCCATAATAGAATATCCTCCAAAATTTGAATACCCAAGTTGACTTTACACAAGCACAACTGGGAGGATACAATAACTTTTATGGCAAGAATAAGATCTTAGTTCCCTTCAAAATAATTTGTCATCTGCAGCATGCACTTTGTTGGGTAGATAGAGCATGCCAGATTGCACCGAAACTGCATCCTGCATGTATCCTAAAAATGGATGAGTTAGCACAACTGTTGCATCTCATAACCAGCCTAGTTCCAAAAAAACTTCATTGCTTCCAGCTTTGTCATCATCATCACTTGCCATTTTCAAGTTTGCCAATGCATCCTCATTGGATCCCCATTGGCCAGAACCAGCTGGACTGCAGTTTGTAAGCCATTTAACCAAGCTCTCTTGTGCTGTACTCTTAATTTCTTCCAATGTTGTGAACCACTGTGTAATATTGGTAGAGCAGGGTGGCTTAACCCCCAATAGTTCCACTGCCTTTTGTGCCTGAATGCCCACATTGGGTATATACCATGGCCTTCCGAGTGACCACATTACATGATGGCAGCTTGTTGAACACTCTCCAAGCATCCTCCATGCTACCACACTTTGCATACATGTCAACCAAGCCAGTCCACACAAAGACATTTGAATCTCATCCAATTCCAATCGTCTCTGCTCATGAGCATAATTGCATTCTTCTCCAAGTGCAACCACACTACCACATACATTCAGCACCCCAATGATAGTTACCAAGTTACTCACCCACCACCCTGTTCCAGTGCCTTATGCTCTGGAATACAGACCAATACAGACAAAACATGAATGAGTGCAGTCATAACCGTGCAACTGTCACTAGCACAAGTACCAGACATCAGCTCCATCATGAATGGTGATTTGCTAGTTACTTCCCACTGATTTTGTCGGCTCCAAGATAGAGATGAAGATAAGCACATGATAACATGTTCAAATCTTGGGTCAAACAATTACACTACACAACCCCATCTTCAAGCTCTGTACATATCAAGAAGCATGGGGAAGAGTCAGTTATGATGTCAACAGGCATTCAAAGGCACTGACAGGAAAAAAAATGTGAATCTGGCAGTGCTCATTCAAGCTGCAACAAGGAGCTTGTGAAAGTAAGCTTCTTTTTCATTCCAGCGTGACCCTGAAAAAGAAAGCATCCACTGAGCCAAAGACATAGATACTTAAATAGGTGCACCAAATGATGCATACCTGAGATAGAAGATGACCACCAAAGACATGGTGTATAGGTGCAGTTTGTTGACATGGAAGATCCATAACATCCTGACCTCCAAAACCATCCAAGTATAGCCTCAGATCCACTGAAAAGTGGATTCTGTATAGGAGAAGTTTCCATATAGAGGGCCTTTCTGATTTGAGATCCCCAAGGCCAGTAGCCCGAGGGAGGTTGAAAATCTGGAAGGCCCTCTATATGGACCTTCACATGCATAATGAACCTGTCCACTTTGTGAAGAAGCAGAACTTTTTTTTAAATAAAAAAAGAGAGAATTAAGAACTTCTGGCCTCTGAAAGTTGTTCTCCAGGCTGGACAGTAACTTCCAAAAGCCAGCAGGCCCCTGCCAGACTGGCTGGTCTTTTTTAGAAAAATCCTGTTCTCAGGAAAATTGAGGCTGGGGAGCGTCCCCAAAATACAAAGGAAACAATGGACCGGTGCTTTATGACAAGACTACTGTTCAATTGCCTTCTCAGATCCGTGATTCCACCATTGCAATGGTTGGACAACAAATAACTCCTACCACCCTAAACCCTCTGACCCCCAAGGAACCCACACATTTTGCATACATATCCACCAAGCCCCTCCCTACAAAGACAGAAACCCTAAACCCTAAAACTCCAACCGCTTTGAATGATCTGCTGATGAACACACCTGCCTTCTTTGGTGTAGCCACACTAGCCCATGCTTTTAGCATCCCCGCAAAATTAAGAGAGTTCTGTTCTCCTGTTAGATTTATCAAAACAGTCTCAGTGCTTTTTGCCCTTGTCTGCAATTCAAATGTCCTGATATCATGCCAGTCCAGGAAACCACATCTTCAGATGGCATCTTTTCTGACACTCTCCAAGCATCCTCAATGCTCCCACATTTTGCACACAGGTAAAGCGAGCTACTCCTCACAAAGACCTTAAACTCACAACCTCTTCGAATGATCTGATAAACAAATTCCAATCCTTTTCAAGGGCAACTGTGCTGGCACATGCATTCAGCACCCCCACAAAAGTAACAGAGTTTGGCTATAAACTATAAACCTACCAGTTTGGCCTGCCACACCCACATACCTTCTCAAGCCTACTGCTACCCACCAACGGCAAGGATGTGAAAAGCACTTCCACCAAAGTGTAGACCACAACAACATAGCAGCTGAAAGAGAGCAACAAGAGTGACCAATAAGAGCTATGGATCCACTAACAAGTGGATTCTGAATCCTATGGTTCTATCTCAAGCCAAACCAAATATCCCATGCTCAAAATTCCTATCTGCTCTTTTGGCATTCTGTAGGGTTTACAACAACATCCACACAATGATGTTCTGCAGTCTTAATTCGTGATTTTGGCCCTAACTTTGTGCTCCAAAACTGAGCTCAAATCTCAAAGTCCAAAAAGGCTTAGGATAAAAGCAAGGAGAGATTAAGCATACCATAGTGTGTGGCAGGGTTAAGGAACCATGGGAGTGTGACAAGGAGACCTTTGTGCAATCCATGCCCCACAGCATACTCAAATTTCTGGCCACTGCAGCTGTTCATGGAGTCAAGGTCTACTCTGCTCCAGACACTTCTTAGAATATTCTAGGGTGTGTTGAAATGAGGAAAGTAGAATTGAGTGAATGCGTGACAAGCAGAACTTCAAAACAAAGTCATTGTCCTCCTCCAAAATAACTAAAAACTTTCAGTCTCATATTTTCCAGCTTCACCATTACACTCCACATACCTGACTGAATGGACTTAAACTCTGTTGTTGCAGTTCTTGTTGCTGATGTGATCAATCTTTTGCTGCTCTGCACACAAAGAAATCATATAATTTAATGACAAAGAAGCCACCACAAAGGTTTGTGTGTCTGCAACTTACGCATATGGTGTATAATCTTTCGATTTGCTTCTGTGAGATAATTAGATCAACATGTTTAGGTGAACAACCCAACCCCATATACTGTGAGAATAAAGTATATTTCTAAGAAGTTGGCCTCCATTATTTTTAGGTACCAGCATAAGGCTAGAAGCAAAGTATTACAAAACAAAAATTTCAGTGGACAAGCCAAACATTATGCAAGGTACCAGCATAAGGCTAGAAGCAAAGTATTACAAAACACATATTTCAGCGGACAAGCCAAACATTATGCAGATGCTTGGGCTGACAAATTTGTGAGCATCAACTTGCATCCCCAGTTGACATCATGGTTGGAAAAACTGGATGTTCTTTTCCCAAGGAGTTGCCCTTTTGTTGGGAACAAATCAGAAAGATGTGTTTTACCACCACAGGAGTGACGGTCAACCATACATCGAAGCACCATAAAGACCCTGATTTGTTGTATTCAGGGATTGGCTGGTTTATCCAAGGTGATTGTTTCCCTGTTGCCAAGTTGCCATTTTTTCCCTCCATTCCAAATTGCATAATTGTTGAAAAAAAAACTTCACATTATGATGATGAATTTGTGGGATCTTTTACATGGGAAATATGAAAAGGAGGGCACTTTGTATTTCTAGGATACAATGTCTTTTTTCAGCCCCTGCACAGCAGCATTATTTTGTTGAAGTCATCATGGTTGAGCCATTATATAATACTGACAGTTCTGATCCTCTTCATATGGCCATAGACCCTGATTCTGTATTGAACCTAGATTGCTGATCCAGAGGGTAACAAAACTGAGAATTATTCTGGGAAATGACAACCTCCTGACAGTAATGGTGCTCATGAATAACCAATCAGAAAAGGAAAGATCAGATAATGAAAATCAGACTACATGATAACAAAAATCCAAAGCCATTCCTGTAACACTACTTCAACTTTTGAACAGGAAAAGATGGGGATTCGAGAGTGGATGTACTTGTTATTCACAGAGCCCACCATCAGTAAGGCATAGTATCTTACTGGAAACTTGTTGGGCTCCCTGAGGTCTAAGGTCTGGGATTTGCACCTAGCTTCAACCATTGTGTTTCTATCTCTTGACCCACAAATTGAGCAAACTAAGGTGACATTTGAAGATGGTGTGTGATCACTTACCTCTGCACAAGCTTCATTCTCCATTGCTATTTCAGGGATTCCATTCCAAAACTCCATTCCAAGCTCCAATTCCAAAACTCTCAATTGCTCTTTTGGAGACTGGAGATCCTCCATATTGCTTGCAGAGAACAGTTTACATCATGGCTTAGGGTTTAAGGTTTCAAACTGCATTGAGTAAACTGGATTTTCTCTTTCTGGAATGGAACAACTCAAATTTATATTCCAGTGAATTGGAGTATAAATATGAAGTGCTCCATTCCAAAGGGAGGAATTTCAGAGCAAACATCAGAGGAAAAGGCGCTCTAGATTTGGTCTGGAATTGGGGAATCCTGTAATATACTGCAAGTGGGACATACATGATCAAGTCTCAAGCATCTGTCTATTCTTTAGTTGTTTTGAAAGTTGTAGTTCTAGATCTTAGTTTCCTTGTTGAGGACAGCTCTGCTCCATAGGAGCGAATAGAATCAACTGGCACTTGAGCTGTGTGCATCCAAAGGAGATCTTCTTGCCGTGAATCTGCTGTGGGCAAGGGAATCAAGTGTGTTGCACTTTCAGCTTTCAGAAAAAATATGTCTATGTTGTGGAATTTATGGAGAGGAATTTACCAGTAGGACCTTCCTCTTCAAATTCATCAAGCCAAAAACAAAAACAAAACTAAAGGGCTCTTGCACACAGAGAACAGTTGTGTCACTTACCCCCAACAACTAGGAAATGGAGATTTGATGCAGTCAATCTGCCAAAGTACATAATCATATGCAGCTGCAGGTCATTCGGAGGAGCAAATAGTAAAACTTAGATATTGTTCCCTTCCCTCATGTCTCAGTGTCAATTCCATGTTGAGGATTCTGCTGATAGGCGTGGTCTTGGGGGTGGGACAAAAGATCTCTTGAAATCCCATGGATTGTAAACAGGTGGAAGCAACTCCAGGCTTCTCAATGCTTTTACTGCTTCCTCAGTGCGGCCTTTCTTGCTGCAAAAAAGCAGATAATCACCTCTGAATTCCAGATTTGTATCTCCATTGGGCTCATGTATAAGTCTTGGGATGCAAAATCTCTGGAGAAGTCCCCTCTCCTCTCGCTTCAGATCCTCCCACTTCACTTTTAGCTTCTTTGCTACACTGACTCTATTCCTCAATATAGTCAGTTCTTCCTCTGACAATTTCTCACTGACCACCTGGCCATCCTTGAGTGGAACTCTATACCTTGCAGCAAGCTCAGCACCAAAATCTTTGTACGTCCTTGCTGATCTTTGTCGTTTCAGTTTCATGGTTAGGGTGCGGACACAGCTACTCCTAATTGCGATCCTCAGGTACTTTGTGAGGCTGTCAAAATTGTCGACAAATGAGTAGTAGTTGCAACATCCTCTCATGATCCAGTTGTAATAGTTCACAATTTGGTTGTGAGAGTACCTTGATAAAAATGTAACAGGATAAGGTCGAACCCCTCCTTCTGAAACCATTCCAAGATGGGCAAGTTCCTTAATAATTTTTTCCATTGGTGCATGCAAACGGGTTAGACCTGACAAAGACTGATTTCTTTTACCTGATGAGCATTTGGGGCCACTCAAAAGACAGATTTTGGTATCTAGAAAGAGAACAGGGTTCTTTCTAAGATGGGATAATCTGAGTTTCCCTCCCGATACATCCAGCTTCAAGTTTTCTGACAGGAAGCCTTTAACATCTTCTTGAAAACGGAGAACATCTTCTTTACTTGCTGTGAATGTAAGAAGGATATCATCCACATAGCGAACATAGAAGACTCGGCGAAATCCTGAATCATTCCACAATCTTTTCGGCACTTGAGCTATCTGCTTCCTTAGTTGCTTCAATTGTGATGCATCACCTCTTCTCTCAAGATATCTCAGTCTAGTGACAAATGACAACCACTGTGGGTTCAAAGCTCTGGACTTCCCTTGATCAAACATAGCTTTCTTCTCTTGAACCCACAAGTCTAAAGCATGAAAGAAGACATTAGTCCACAGCAGGGAGAGAGTATTTTGTCCACGAGTACCCCACCAAATGCTCTTGAAAGTCCACCCCTGATCAGTTCTCTCACCATGCCCTACTTTGAGAGCCTTCCAAACTAGTCGAAGGAACCTCTTATCCCCAATTTTTTGCTCCAGTAACTTGACCAAAACATGGTGATCAATCTTGTACTCTTTTCTTATGTCACTAACAAGAGCCCACTCATGATCTTGAACCCCCTTTCGGATTGAGCGCAAGGCAGAGTGGCAAGATCGAGAAGGTCTGGAACCATGTGACACACCCAAAAAGATGGGCTCATAGATTGCTTCTAGAACAAGCCTCATTGCTTCTAGAACAACCCTATCTCGATGCAGGGGAACAGAAAGGCCGAGGCTCTCAATCCCCTCCTCCAAGCCTGATTTTATGCCACGTGGCTGAAACTGAAACTGTTCTTCCCAAAAATCCTTGACAATATCACCTACCAGTGTTGTCCTCATAGAAAATGGAAGCTGTCGCCAGTTAGCAGGCTTCACATTTTCATGAGCCAGTCTGATGAAATCCTCTATAAAAAAAAGATTGTAAAGCTTATGATTCACAAGATTGGGGTTGCTTTTGTTGTCATTGGCAATACGCTGTAGAGCAGTCATTGCAGGATTATCTGCTTGACTTGTGAAGTTGTTATAGCAGAGTGGATGTAGCCAGCATGGAGAAGTCATTCCATGTGCTTGTAATAAGTCTTTCTTTGCTGCCTGCAAAACGTCAGAGGAGGTTATTAAGATGAGTATGATGAAGGATGTTTGTTAGGGCTTAAAGGTCAGAGTGAAAGGTGTTGGACTTAGAATTCAGCACAGCATTTTCTCGTACATCACGTTCAGAAGCATATTGGTCCATGATCTCCAAGTATATGGATCAAGGCAGGTCCAACCCTAGCGTGAGGAAACCCTGGCGACAAAACCCTCGGGTACTTTTCTCTGTGTACTTTGGTTTAAAACAGAGATGTTCGTGGACGTCTTCATACTGCTGCAAGACTAAAACGAGAACTTCTCTCAAACAACTTCTTGAGGGGAAAAAAAAGGAAAAGACGAGTCGCATAGCAAGGAACGAGGCAAACCACAATAGCTCTGTAGCATACATGCCAGAGAAAATTCCCAACTTACCAATACGAAAGAGTTGATGGTAACGAAGTGTCTCAATGAAAACCGCAACGCCTGCCTTGACATCTTGTCTCCCTGAATTCAAACCACCGCGAATATGACCGATCGCAAACAGATCGATCAAGAGACGACTGCTTCACATTGCACAAAGAAACTGGCACCCAAAGGAGTGAGGAGGAGGAAAAAAAAAACACTACAAATCTTTGATCTCCTTTCGAATTTCTTCGTTTCCAAAACTGCACAGCAAATAATCTTCCTCCTATTGCCCACGCAAATACTCGACTGGAAAGCAAATGGGCGCGACACTCCTGCCCGACAATACCGCGCGCGGATCGTACACGAAGAAATTTGCCTCTGGGGTTTAGGGTTTAGGGTTCATGGCCTCCTGAAGAAAGATGAGATCCCAACAGAGAACTTAAAAGATGCCTCAAATGACGTCCTGGAGAATGTGAAACCTCAAACGAGATGTCTATCTCTCCGTCCCTCTTCATGGCCTTCACGGCGCGCGAAGAAGACGAGATCCCGCTAAAGAGGTTAAAAACGAGGGCTCAACCCAGGTCCTCCCAAAGTGAGACCTCAAACGAGGTCCGTCTTGCCAGCCATTTTATGGAAGACAAGATCCCCAAAACAGGTCTAAAATGAATGTTCAAACCAGGTCATGCCAGAGTGAGATTTCAAACGAGGTCTCTATTTCTCTAGCCTCTCTTCATGGGCTTCACAAGTCCTCCAAGAAAGATGATATCTCCGAATGAGGTCTTAGAAAATGGCTCAAACCAGGACTTCAAAAACTGAGATCTCAAACGGGGTGTCTGTCAAATGCGGCCTCTCATAATCCCAGGTACTAGCAAATTGAGATCTCAAACGAGGTGTCTTTTTCTCCTCTCTTCCTGGCCTCCAAAGTGCTCAAAGAAGATGAGATCCCCAAGCGAGGTTTCAAACGAGGGCTCAATCCAGGTCCTGGAAATTGAGATCTCAATCGAGGTGTCTCTCTCTCTCTCACCTCTCCCAACGGCCTTCAAAGTCCTCGAAGAAGACGAGATCCCCCGAAAAGACGTCATAAACGAGGGCTCAATCCAGGTCCTGGAAAGTGAGATCTCAGACGAGGTGTCTGTCTCTCCGGCTTCTCTCTTCCTCCGCAAAGCTTGCAGACGAGCGCTCGCTGCTGCCTCGCCTCATCTTCTTCTACTCCTTCTCCTGTGTTGTCTTTGATTCCCTAGTTTTGGCTTGGTGCGCTCTATTGGTGTTTTTTTTTCTCTGCTTTCAGTTCTTTGGAAATTATTTGCAGTATCGTTTCATATGTGCTGTCTTTTTTGGGTGTGGCAAATACGTAATTTGTGTCAGGATGTGTTTGTTTAGGGCTGTTGTTTTCTTTCGTGTTGCGTTTGCGTTTTGAGACTCTTGGAACTCCATTGCTCATCCTCCCTCATTCTTTCTGTTTTCCGTTTCTTTGTTATACTTCGTGTTTTTTCCTTTTGGGAAAGGGGGGGAGGGCGCCACTTTGAGATTCGATTCAGCGGGTTTTGTTTTTCCGTCTCCTACTGGCCGTGACTCTCTAGATCCATATCATGTCACATGAACCGGATATTGTAGTGAAGCAGCAGCGCAAGAGGGATCGTGCGGAGTCGCCTCTACCGGTTGCTGAGACGAAGAAAATTCGAGCAAGGTACCCTATATCATTCTATTCTTTTGCAGTAATCCTAAAACCCTAAAGCACGCACTAGAAAACCTAATCTTCTTTTTCTTTCGTTCAGCTTTCGTGTTTTGAAGTCTTCCTGTGATGTAGTGAAGCACATGTATTAGAAGAACATCGCCGTGTTGTCAATTTCGTATTACTAAGGGCCTGAGGAGAAGGTCAGGACCCAAAAATCAGAGTAGGTCTTTACTGATCACAGGTGGGGTACCTTTGAAGAATAGGTTAAAAGATGGACTGAATAGCTTCTTTCTGTTTGACAGTGATGGACACAGGGACCGTCACTACCATGAAGACGAGCCACAAGAAATGGGGAGCAAGAGGAACAGCAGAAGTGAGAAGAAACAAGAGCATAGAGAACAGCAGCAACGAGACAGGGACGGACTGAAAGCGAAGTATGAAGGTGGTGGCACACATGAAACTGTCGGGAAACAGGACCATCATCATCATAGGGGACATGATAGGAAGGAGAGAGCGTCTGGAGGAAGGGGGACAGAAGAGGTTCATTCTGAGAGGGGACACTTGGAGGATGTGAAACCAGAGTATTTTGATAGCAAGGAAGTTTCTGGTGATCAGAAGCATAGTGCTCGACATGGAGAAGCTCAGAGGGACAGAGAGAGCCGTGGGAATAGACATCACTCTAAAGACATAGGCAAAGACAACAACTCTCGCAGAGAGAGAGAGGACCCCAAAAGCAGGGATGAGAAAGATCGAGTCAGGAAGATTGAGAAATACAGTGATTCTGCTGCTGTCTCTGCTGACAATGAACACAAGAGGGACAGGGAGAGTAAAGAGAAGGATGGACATCGAGTTCTGAAGCGGAAGGAGCCCAGGACAGATGAAACATGGGAGAAGCAAGAGAAAAGATTGCGCTCCACTCATGATGAAGAAAACCATGACAAACAACAGCCTGACACAGGTTTAAGTCCCCAGATGGTTACTATAAATGGTAGTTCTGCTAAGGATAAGAAAGATGGGAATGGCATCCAGTTCTCTTCCAATGGAAAGACTGTCGATATGCCAGATTCATTGAAAGCCTCAGTATTGCCAGGCATAGTATCAGTTGACTCTCCTAATTCAGTAGCTCCATCAGTGTCTATGCCTGGAGGACAACATACATCTGTGGTGGGCAGCACTGACAATGCAGACAAGTCACACACCTCAATCCCTTCAGATGAGAGAGTTCCTCAAAATGCTTCAAAATCAGAAGCAAGAGGGGAGGCAGCACCAGCAGAGAAGACCTCTACTGTCAGCCTTGATGCTCTGGCTAAAGCAAAGAGGGTTTTGCAAGTGCAGAAGGAACTAGCTGAGAAACTAAAGAAGTTACCACAGGTAACAACTCATAATTGGCTTGGCATTGCAGTTTGGGCTTTAGCTTCTCATTGGAGAAATTCTGTAATTGGTTTTACAGGACTCAATCTTGTAGCTCTGTTTTCAGTGGCTAAAGTGGATGTTCTGCATCCAAGTAGCCACGAGAATGGTTAAACAATGTTTTCAGGGTGCAGGAGACCCCAACCACTACCCTCTATGTTGGCCTCTTATATGCTTTACACTTAGATGGTTGCTCATATAGGGGAAAGCTAAAATGAAATGGAGCTTACCCTAACAAGCTTGTGCAGCTCTAATGAGGATTCTGTTGACTTTTTAGATTAGCTATGTCTCTTGAGTGCTAGCCAACATCATGATTGAGTTCTCCCTGCAGTCTTATAATATAGATATATGAGTGGTCTTGTAGGTTTTCTTATGTGAATACAGCTGATGCTTAGGAACAAGGAACTCATCCATGTTGTTTTCTTGCAGTTGAAAAAGTCAGGAGCAGAGACCACAACTGCCCTCCCATCTACGTCTGCAGTACCTCTTCCTGCAGCTAGTTTGCCGCAAGCACCACCAATATTGCCACCAGTCTTGCCAACCCCACCGGTTTTGCCACTGCCAGGGTCCATCCCTCCAGGCATACCTGGTGGAGCATTCTTCAACATGCCAGGAATGCTACCTGGATTGGGTGGCCTTGGGATTCCAAATCTCGGGTCAATATCTAGCTATGAAGCTGTAAAGCGAGCACATGAGTTTGCTGTTCAGTTAGGGTTCCACCAGCTGCCAGGGGGGATGCCATTTATGCCAACCATGGTTCCCACCCCAGGACCAGATGACATGGGTGGGCAACTAGGACAGCCAAAGACTGTCAAGGCTCCAGTCCTTCGTCTTGATGCTCAGGGAAGAGAAATTGATGAACATGGCAATGTAGTGGATCGTCCAAAGCTTACTAATGTCAGCACACTTAAGGTATAACTCTAATGATTTTATCCCATTGTGTCATGTGTTGTTGTTCCAGGTTGTTAAAATTGATTGTTTACAGTTGCTGACACAGACTTTCTTCTACAGGTGAACATTAACAAGCAGAAGAAGGAAGCATTTCAGATATTGAGGCCAGAGTTAGAGGAGGATCCAGTTGATAACCCCTTCTTTGATCATCGGGTTGGAATTGACAAGAAAAAGTTGGTTCGGCCCAAGAGATCAAGTTTCCAGTTTGTTGAGGAGGGCAAGTGGACCAAACAAGCAGAGATGCAGAAGTTGCGGGTAAGAATATGATCAGATTTTGTCAAGTCCTCCATTTCTGACTGTTGCAGCAGTTGCTTACTTGCTACCTGAATGTCTTGATTAATTCACAAATTGTTTCTGATAAGTACATGAGTCTGCCTTGTTCAGTTTATCATTTGGTTAATGATATATTGTGTGCAGAGTCAATATGGAGAGGCTAAAGCAAAGGAGATGAAAGCAAAGCAGGCTGCACTCTCCATGGCAAAAGCAGATTTTGACATTAATCCTAACCTAATTGAAGTTTCAGAGAGAGTTCCCATCAAGGAGGAAAAGCCTAAGGATGCTATCCCTGATGTTGAGTGGTGGTATGTGACTAAATCTATTTTGTCTTCACCTTTTTAGTGGTGTTGAGCTGCACATGCAAATTGTTATAATGCACATTGATTGGTCTTGAGTTGACTTCTTTCTGAACAATGAGGGGTTTGGCTTATTGTGTAGGGATGCAGGGTTCCTACCCTCAAAGAATTATGAGGATGTTGAGGAAGGGAAAGTGAAGGTGGACAGAATTACTCGTTTTGTGGAGCATCCAATCCCAATTGAACCACCTGCTGAACCACCCTTACCACCTCCACAACCATTGAAACTCACAAAAAAAGAGCAGAAAAAACTACGGACACAGCGCAGACTAGCTAAGGAGAAAGATAGGCAGGAGATGATACGCCAGGGCCTGTTGGAACCCCCAAAATCAAAGGTGAAAATGAGTAATTTGATGAAGGTTTTGGGCGCTGAAGCAACACAAGACCCGACACGACTTGAACAAGAGATACGGAGTGCTGCCGCTGAACGTGAGCAAGCACATACAGACCGGAACCTTGCTCGCAAGTTGACACCTGCAGAACGCCGGGAGAAGAAGGAGAAGAAGCTGTTTGATGATGCTACAACTCTTGAGACAATTGTGTCTGTTTACCGTGTGGTTGATCTTTCACACCCACAGACCCGTTTCAAGGTCGATATCAATGCACAAGAAAACCGATTGACAGGATGTGTGGTGATCTCTGATGCAATGTGCCTGGTTGTTGTCGAAGGGGGTTCAAAGGCCATCAAGCGCTATAATAAGCTTATGATTCGACGGATCAACTGGGCAGCAGCAATAAAAGAAGAGACAGAAGAAGGCATGGAAGATGGTCCACGTCATCCCAATAAGTGTGACTTGGTCTGGCAGGGAAGTGTAGCCCGACCCAGCTTTGATAAATTCCTCATTCAACAGTTCAGGTCAGGAGCTGCTGCTCGGAAATACCTTCAAGATGCCAATGTGGGACATTATTGGGACCTTGCTGTGAACTTTTCCAATGAGTGATACCATTCAGCATTGAAATTCTCCAGTGGAGTGGAATGATTATCCTGCCAAGTCCCACAGGCTGTTCATTTTGGCCATTTCCAAACTTTGATGTCTGAGGGTGTCACCACAATCTTGGTGGCAGCATTTCTAAACCAGACTGGGTTGAACTGCAGCTTTGGCATCCTCAAGAAGTAGAGAGGAGAAAGCTATTTTTCTTACCATATAAGCAGTAAAAAATCTGGTGAGCAATCTGCGTTACCTTAATTGGTATTTGACAGTTGTCTTTAGATGTGTGAGTAGGCTGCAAGAGACTCGAGAATGGTACCATGACAATGCCTTCTTTAGCTGTGTGTGTATGCTGCAAGTGACTAGAGAACAGTACTTTTGAGCTACCTAACATATAGAATACTGGCTATGTTTAGTCTTTGTTAAGTGATCAGTTAGATAGACAAAAGAGGAGAGGTGAAATGCCATAAGCTAGAATAGTTGAGTTGTCAGTTTTATCATGGACAAGACTGATGAAAGCATTGTGCTGCGTTATGCGGCCCAGCTGATGATGATGGCGATGGGCATGGACCACGGTTATGCAACCATGGGGGACTACTTAATGCTCTACGTTAAACATATCAGAGAGGTGTCTGATTCAGCCTGGCTGCATGATCAACTTGCATTATATGTAAGTGAAACAAATCCATCAGGAAAAAAATGACACTATAAGTGTATGCTACAGTGGATGGAAATGCACATCTTTGGCCTTTTGTGTCTTCCATGCATTTTGCAGTCTATATTTATGCTGACTGGGTCTGAAAGGCATTCACTGTGCTAGTGACCTTTATTAGGTGAATGAGTATTCTTCCTGGAGATCATTTGTTGCTTGTTTTTTTCTGCCATCTTAACTTTCTTAGCTAGCAAGGGAATGCACACTGGGTTCAGTTGTCACAAAGCTCTTGCTTTGTTCTCATTGTTATGGTTGCACTGTGCCATAGTGCCAGTGATGAACTTAAAAAAGGATATGTCCTGGATGCAGAAGGCCCCCCACCACTACCCTCTATTTGAACCTCTCTATGCCTTCAGCTTAGACTGTTTCCTTCACAGGGACAAGCTAGAATGAAATCAACCTATAAACTCACAAGCTTGTTGCGGCTTGAGTGAGGAGAGTATTAGCAATGTCTCTTGAGTGCTAGCCAACATCATGACTGAGTCTTCCCATTCTTTCTGGAAATACAACAGAAACTAAGGATGCAGATTTGGTATAATGGTTTGCCCAGATTTTGAGTTTATTACTTACTTATCTACACCCACCTTCATGATCTGATGAATTCAGTGAAGTCAGTGGGTTGTCATGGCAGCTCATCACTGCTGTTCCTGATGAAGGTGATGATCTGACACTTTGTAAGCAACTCCTATAAATTTGTGACTGCACACACTGTTGTGTTACCTTTAAATTGTTCTTGTGGAAATTTCTCTGCAGTTTTATGAATATTTGTCATGGTGATTCCTACCATCACCTGTTTCTGCAGTGAGATCTTTTTCACAGATTACATTGTATGATCTGATATACAATATGGATGAGTTGATTTTGCATGTACCTACCTAACTACAGTGCATGCTGTGTAATGAAGTTGCCAATTTTCCATAAATTCTTCAGCATCTCATGTTTGATAGTGCAACTTAGCCATGGCAGAAATGGCCTGTTGAGCTGTGTCTTCATACTTATCTGTTGATATTAGGATGACCATTTGTATGTGACAAAGGTAAACCCTATCACACAGGAAAGCTCTGTCATGAAAAGTCCGTACTACTTACTGCTGATACAGAAAGTTGAGACGCCAAAACTCTAAGTGTTGGAGTTGGGTTTTACTCCATGAGTTGTACTATGTTCCTTTTCAAGCATTCCATACATGGTTGGGTTGGTTAGTTGGGTTGTTAAGTTGTACATTGGGTGAGTCATATTCTAAGAACAGTTAGTTCTTCAAGGGGGTGGGGATAACAGTTTAGGAGGTTGCAAGCTCTTGAATGTATCATTGCCAAGGATTTGGCTGGATTCAAGACTTCCTAAGTAACAGAAAAATTCAAGGCTTGTCCTCAAGCACCCTTGTGCTTGAATTCACAATGGACTACATAATGCCTTATGTCATATACTCATTTGCTTGAATTTGGCCAGTGGCATTATTGCAAGAATTAGCTCCTTCTCAAATTAAGGATGATTGCATATTGGCAACCCGATAGGTTTCCAAGTAGACAAACAGGTTTGAATTACACTTCAAAATATGCAACACACTATGATTCTAATTTGAGCAATAGCTGTGGAGTTGGCTACATCTTCTCTTCAATGCCTTCCTTGTAGATACCTTACCAGCACCACAGCTTCTCTTTGATTTCTTGTAGTCAGTCTCCTTACCTATTAGGGTAGAACAGCCCATGAGCGATCAGTTAATGCTCGGGATCCTGGTGTAAATAGCAACATCCCTTTATTATACTTGATACCATTAACTTGCTCTTATGTTTAAAGCATAATGTTTGTTTGTAACAATTTGTGATCAAACACTTGAACTTGCCATACCAAGAATTGGCAAAGTATTTTAACACCGATAAGCAACATGTATATAATTTGCAACTACAATGCAACTAACAAGTATTGTACACATAGTTTGCAATTATAATGCAACTAACAAGCAATGGAAATATATTTTGCAACAATAATATAACTAATATACAACATACATATAATTTGCAACAACAAATGCAACTGTAAATGCAACTATTAAACAATGTACATACAATTTGCAACTGTAATGCAACATACATATAATTTGTAACTGCAACTAACAAACAACATACATACAATGTCATCATTAATTTATCATTGAAATGTAATATAAACAGCATGTGCCAATAACCATAAAATGATTGAACTACAAGTTTTACATTTACGAACAACCATTTAAATTCAAAAATAAAGTGTCATGTAAAAACAAAATTGGAGTATATCAATTTTGAATTTTTCCTGTGTAAATATAAATTTACTTTTACTTTCATTGTTTTAGCATAGAGTCTATTAAATTTGAAAGCCTTGATATTTGCACCATCAAAATCAATAATGAATAATTATTTTTAGTTGCACAAAATTTAACAACCTAGCGACATGATATTCCTATACACAAGAATAATGAATAATATTGTATATGCACAAAACAAGAGTGTTGAACTTATTATATTTATTCATTATGCCAAAAATTAAAAGCTTTCATAATTTCACAAATTCATAACAAATAAGACTTTGACAATTTCAATCAATAATAAAATAACCAAGAATTTTTTTCTTAAAAAAATGAATGAATATTTTAAAATCATGTTTTCTAATTACTTCACAAGAAATGAAGAAGCTTCAAATTTAAAAGAACAAATATTTCCTTATTCATTATTTATATCCAACATTAAACACAATTGCATAATAATCATAAATGTAAGTCCCAAGATCTAATAAGAGCTACAACCATGTATCACATGCCCTAATCTACAAGTCATACAACTACAACATCTTTTCATTTACCACTAGGTGATAAGGAGTTTATTAACATTGAAAATTTACTTTTGTTTGGCTTCTATATTATTTTGCAACTACATTAACTCTATAATGTATTGTTTTGTTCAATTAATACAAATGATTGGCAAAACTAACACACAACTTGTTTCATTTGCACTTACTAATTTTAGACAATGATTGGTAAGGGAACACATGTAAGCTAAAATGCAACTAGTTTACTCTTCAAGAAAACTAGCTATCAACTACAATGAATGAAAGTAGTATCAATTTACAACTAAATAGTCTTTATTTGCAACTATGGGCATTTATTAAGTAATGATTTGCAACCTTCAACTTGCATGCATCATATTATTTTCCAACATCTACATAACTAATTGTGTAACCTTTTTTGTAATTATCATGCTTTGTAGAATTTTTTTCTTATAACTAATAAAATGTTATTATGTTGCATCTAATGTAACTAGAAATGGTGTTATGCTACAACTATTTTTTTGTTGAATTATTGTTTTGTAACTAACATTGTGGTTTAGGGCAAGTTAGCTTGCAAGTACAACGAAAACTTGGATAATGGTAAATGTATTTCTATTTTGGAGCTACATTTGTTTTGGAACTAATTTGCACCTAGCACAAGTTTTATAGTTTTTTTGTGCGAGTAATTTAATTGTAAATGTTGTTAGGTTGCAACTAGGTTAATTGGCATTAATATTACATTTCAATTAATATTTTTATTTTTGTTGCAATTTTACAACCATTGTTGTGGGTAGGGGCACTAATTTACAAGTACTATGTTATTTGGATAATAACAGCCTGAATACTATTTCCCAACTAATTTAGTTCATTTTGTAATTGTTTGAAAATTATTATGAATTGCAAACTATGTTTTTCTAAAACTAATACAATTAAAAATTTCATTATGTTGCAACTAAATTAATTAGATGTAGTATAGCATTGCAACTAATGTTCTTTCCTTATGTTACAATCTTACAACTATTATTACGGGTAGGGGCACTAGCTTACAACGACTACACCTTATTTAGATAATTATATTATGATTATTCTTTTCCAACTCACTTAGTTTATTTTGTAAATTGGTTTACAACATCAATTATAAGCTTTCTTTTCAACTTTTTTTTTTTTGTAACTAACAAAATTTCACTATAAATTAATTAAATTAATTCAACTAGCTAAATTTGCATGATTTAGTTAAATACTGACTATTTACCAAATGGCACCATTTTGTTACTCCCATATGCAAATAAGTCATATTATCTTGGAAGTATTTTGTGTAGTACATGTAAAAAAAAAGCCTTGAACATGTACAACAATTAAAACTTAAGTCAATTATGTGTTATAACTATCAAGATTGGAATGGCAAAACTTATTTGGATCACACAACTATGAAAGCTTGTTGAACAAAAAGTTCACAAAAAATTATTCATTTTTAAACTTCAAATGGCCCTCCTTCAACAAGGAATTAGTCTCTTCCACATTTTTCATGGTTAAATGTGAAGGGTTGTCATTATGCTTTGGAAAAAATAATTCAATGTCATTATCAATCACATGCCAAATTGTCACCTTGTAAATACTTGTCCCAATATCCTTGAAATGAAACATGTCACCTCTAATTATGGTGATTTCATTTTTCTAGCCACGTACTCAAATTACATGGGTCCAAAAGCTCCACTTTATAGCATTTAGAAAATTATGGACATTCAAAAAATCAATTTGTTAATCCAAATTGCTTACAACTTTAAAATGCATTAAATGTCCAAGGGAAAAAACAAACAAAATTGAACCTTTACAATGGTTCACTTTAATGCCTTTGTTTGGCATCGTTACACAACAAACCTTAACAAACATTAACATTCTATGCAATAGGGCCATTGTTAATTAACATTATGGTATGCCATACAATATGCTCACAATACCAAGAAAAGAGGAAATTTGTATCATTTTAAGGTGGGTTGAAATAGTAATTATAGTTATGAACTAAGACAATTTTAACAACCTTAGACCCCATGGTTTTCTTTGCATTTTGAAATTTTTCATTAATCTATTTTCTTGTTTGGTCACTTGTGATGTACCCATTTCATTGGTCTTTTTCATTGTTCTTCAAACTAGAGGCGGATCAAGTGAATATGGATAATCCACCTTGGGGTCAATTTGCCCCTTATTTATATTATTCAATGCAACTTGTTGCCCATGCATTAATGTACCATGATTACATACCATTTTTTTTGCCTTGCTTTTTTACACACCTCCATGTTTTGCCTTGCTTGATTACACACCTACTTGTTTTGCCCATCCTCATTGCATACCTCCTTGTCTTGCCTTTCTTTATTTCCTTGCCACACAATGGTGTTGCCATGAATTAAATTCTTTATGATAAATACCTCCGTAGGAATCACATTTGATTTCTTTAATACTTTTGTGACCTTTTCCATGTCAAGCACTGGCCTCGCATCCCCTTTGTTTGGCAATTTTATTTTTTGATGTTAAACATGAATTTCCATGGTAGTTGTCATGGGAAATAATGTTATCATGTATCTTATGAATTACAACTTTATGGTCCCCAAACGCCTATTTCTTGGCTTCACGAATAAGTTAACATTACTTTCCATTACAATGATCTAATTGTTGATCAAACCTACACCCACCTAAAAACCCAATATTTTTAGTATAATTACAAAATTATTGCAACTACTAATTACTAGTTTTAGGAGCAAGGTTTACATTTTACAAATCCAATATGGCCAACATTCAACAATGCAAAGTTTAATTATTATGATTAGAATCTTTAACCAATTGGTGGGGTTATAAAATACATTCCAAATTAAACACATCAGACCAAAGAAAATGAAAGGCTCAGGAAAGTTCAAATATTGATTAAAATTACCAAAAAAGATTTTTTTTGACCACCATGCTAATAATCTATAAACTTTGATGTTTTTTTATACAATATTGAAACTAAGGTGACCAACACCATTGCAGGCACATAATTCAACTACTTGTGTTAAATTCACCAAAAAAATAATGTAAAACAATAACCATCACTAACGCACCCCCAAGCTCTTTGATGGATTCAACAACGAGTCCAAAAGTCACGATAGTAAAAGGAAAAGAAGTTGGGGCATGCTCTTTGGCTCACAACATTTCAAGGGTAGAAGGGCGTGCTAAAGCTTTGGGATGGGGATTAAGAAGATTAACAAGCAAATAAATTACTTATAAGGACTTGCATAAATCAAAAAACAAGTTAGTTAGTGCGTAGTTGGAACACTTTTGGTGCATGGACGAACCACGGGCAACCATGGATTCATAAAACTCACCACAGCCCGGACTTGGGGGAAACCACCACCTTCCCCCTTATAATATTTTTTGTGCATGGCCATGGGACTAACACCTAGATGTCATTTTTGTCTTAGGACTCCCTGACTTTGGAGGCCCATAACTTTGTGTGCAAACTTCTGATTAAAGTGAGGTCCCTAGCAAAGTTGTAGCCCTCATATAAAGTTTTCCAATGGTATGTGGCATGCAACCTACACGTAAGCAATTCGGGGTGATTTCAAACTTTTAGTGGTCGAAAGTCAAATTAACTCCCGACCCTTCTTTTGGCCATAACTTGTGTTTTAAGTACCCAAATGGGTCATGTGAACCCATTTTAGACATCTACGATCCAAGAACTTTGGAATGGTGAAAGGAAATCCTCAATCTAATGAGTTTTGATCTTTGAAATCACTCTCTAAAATTTGGGAGACCATCGAGAGCTCACTTGGGAACGTGGAGGTTCATTCCTTCACATTCTTTCACATTCCCGGGAGCATAAAATGTGATTATTAGGCTTCACTTTTAGCCTGCATCTTTACAAGCCTTCGTTTAGTCACGAGCTTGAAGCTAGGGTTATGACAACCACCATTTATTTTTATGTACAAACAAAGGTGACTATAAAAATTATTTGTTTAAAAATATGCTTCTAACATTAGGAGATTGGAATAGACCAATTTTAATTCAAATGTTTCAATTTTTGCCATTTTAGCGAGTGATGATGATTGCACCTTTTCTTCTTTCTACAAAATTTCCAATTATTGCCTTTCATCCCATGTGTTCATTCAAACAAATTCAAAATTATTTAATGGATCAAATATACATACCAATTTAACAAAATTCTTAGCTCTCCCATGTCGTCCATGCCTACTAATGTGGTGGACGTGGTCTCAAGTTCAAGTCATTTGCTTCTAATAAAAAATAACACCAAAATCATGAAATTTAGATAACACTTTTGAGAATGGGTTGTTGCACCCCAACAAACAACAAAACTTGTCATTAACATGTATATGAAAGATGGCAAAAAAATCATTAAAGTTTTTTCGATAGACTTTTCATTAGCCCAATAGGCTTTTTATTTTTCCCATTCATGAGTGTTGACATATGTGGGAGGCAAATATATGGGATCATAAACCTGTTGTTTTTTCAATTTTGACCTTTATTGTTTCATGAAAAATACCAATGACCTTTTTAACACATGGAGAGCCATAGGGGACTTGTTTCATTTGAACTTCTTGTTCAAGCCTTCTCTAATTTGTTCAATGTTTCATGAATTTTGTTCATTGATGTTTATACTTGAATAATCCAAAAAATTGTTACTAACATTTCAAATCATTTCATGAAATAATGTTTTGTGATTTGAAGCTCCATCAACAACCCCTTGTTTGTTAGTTTTTATGACTACCCCAAGATTTTTTCACATATTTTTCTCCTTTTTTCAAATTTTTTGAGCTTTACATTATGCCTTTCTATTTTCACTAAAAACAATTTCCCACATATGTGATTTTTTGTCATCATGTGCATGTATGTTGTTTCTTTCCTTTGCCAATGATGAATATGGGGTCCACGATCCATGAAGGACAAACATGTACCCTATTGGCACTTGAAAGCCCCCTGCTTTGCTATGCATTTTAATGTGATTGGATTTTTTTTTCTTGCCTTACAAATGACATAGATGTCATAGATTAACCCAACAACCACTTCAACTTTCATTCAAAAAAAAAAATTGAAACCATGTACCATTTTCAACAATTCACAATCCAACAAACACAAACACAACTTTAAGACTTTTATTTTCTAACAACTTTTGACAAATGTGTTTGTTAACCTTTAAACTTCTAGCTTTTTGGCTTTCTTTTCTAGCATATTTAACCACCGACCTTCCAACAAATGTGCAGGAATTTGGTATTGATTCATCTAATATTTTTTTTTACTATGATCTTTCATATTCTTCAAACAACATTCCCTAAGTATTACTAGTTCAAAATGCATTCATAACTTCAATCACCATTAGTTCCAAATTTTGGTAGTTAAAGTGAAACTAAAGGTGATAATGAAATTTAATATTTGATTTGCAAATCAAGAAAAGAAAGGAGGAGTACGATTGGCTCGTCACAAACACTATCACAAATTAAGAGGGAAATGAAAATGTAGATAACAAGACACCTTCTTAAGCAAGAGATCTTGAAATTTGCACAATGTTTAATAATGCTTGGACCCATTATGCAAATCCAAAAACCATAATGTGAACCGAGCCAAGAATGAAGTTTCCTTTTCACAAACATTATCCCAAACGAAAACTAATACACATTGCATCTTCAAAATCATGAGAGCTTGAAAGCCTCTACAAAAGTTTATGTGTTCAACCCCACATTATAGACAACAAATTGTTGTCATTTGTGAAAACCTATTGAAAGCCATTGAAGGATGAGGACTTGCATTGAATTTTTTGTTTGGTTACATGTGATGCAACTAATAATTGGATGTATGTGTGATTGAAAAGCCTATTGAACCTAAAACAAAACATAAACAATGTATAAAAGCTGATTCCTTGAAACTCATGTAAGAGTTCTAAAAAGATTACGTTCAATAAGATGTTCATAAATGTAGTTATAAGATAAAATCTTCATTTTGCTACATCATCTAAGAAAAACATGAAAAATTGGCTTAATGATTAATTAGGATACTTGTTCACATTCAAGACCATCTAGAGACATATATCATAGCATAATAGGTTATAAGCAAATTTTGTTTTGAGTAAAACATTCATAAAATAGTGTTTTTCTTATTTCATTATTATTTGAGCTATTCAAGTTTATGAACAATGGTTTTCATTATGATCTCATTGTTCAAATCTCTCCCTATAGTTGAAAAAAAGATAACATTAAACATGATTTGACTTAAAGTTACATTGATAATTTATACATTTAGGGTGAAGTTCAATGTGATGTTTTTGACAAATGCTCGTACCTATGTTTTCACATTATTACAACATGTTCATGCTTGGGTAGATTAAACATAACCTCTTATACATCAATGAAATCACAAAGAAATTACATATAGTAAAGAATGTCAGGATGAAAGATAATTTCATCCATTCGTCCCGTTGTCCATCCGTCCATCCATCCCATCATGGTTTGTTTACTCCAACGGGGCGAAAAAAACAATGGAGTACGAATGCGACAAATGCTTACATATTATCAACAATTTCTACCTGCCTCATGTTGATGGTGTTGGGTATGCTAAATAGTTGAGAGGATTTTGTTTTGTATCCTGGAGTTTTTTTTGCCAAAGAAATCAAAGAAATTTGACACTATTTTCCATACTAAAGTCATTTGGCAAACATATGAGGACTCCCTTGTTCATGGGGAAATTTTATGTTCATTCATCATACAATGTTATTGTATGCCTGAATTTGACCCCCATGAGCTTCATTTGCAAGTGAAAAAAAAAAAGATTCAAGGGAGTATGATATATCTCTAGATTTTTCATGGCAATATAAGTTCTTGTCTCAAGCTTCCACAACAATTACTATTTTTCAAATAGGCTTTTCTCTTATGTGTGTAGGGTTCAGTAAAATTCTTTCCTTTAGGCTTCCTCTTTGCAACCCACAACCAAAAAATGTTGTTGTCCTCTTACATTCAAAGTTTTTTGTGTGCTTACAACTAGACATAGTGCTTTGAAATAGTGCAAAGGAGGAGCAACAAGAGCTGTTGTTGAGTTTCAGGCACAAATAGCAGGTAGCATGCAACATGTAACAAGCAGGTACAAGAAAGATCATGGGATCAGAAGCAGCACGAGTAAGTTTCATTGAGTTCCACACCATAGGTTCAAGAAGTTTCATGGTTTAGGAAAAAATCCAACCAAGGTTTTAGTGGGGACGATTGAAGAGTATGTGAGAAAGCATTGTGGGGTGCCCACAAGAACTTTGCTGGGAAGTTGCACTATGTTGGAGACAATAGGAGAGGGGGCACTTGGGCCTTTCATGGAATTCTTTCACTCCTCTTCTCTTTCCTACATCCACAAAATGCAATCAACTGTCACTTGTGCATGCTCAAGGACATAAATGTGTTAGAAACTTGCATCGCCTAAACAAAAAGCATTAGAACCACATAGGATGACAAGGGAATGACTTTCCACCCACCATTTCGAGCATTTCCCTTTCCTGGTTCTTCCTTTCTCCTCTCAATCACGACCTTATGTGCCAACAGTTTCTTATGTTCTTTCTCAATAATGACTTCAAGCTCAGAAAATGGTTGACTCTACTTAGAGGGCCTATCATATGTAGGTGGTTGAATCATGTTGATAGCACAGGGATTTAATTAAAAATTTAGGAAACTTTGCAAGTGTTTTTTGTTACCATCCATGTAGTTTGAGCTTTGAAGCTTTGCCTGCTTAATTTCTAAAGCATCTGATGTTGGGTGCTGTTGAACAAGGATCTTTCACAATGCTGTTGCAGTGAACCAAACTCTCCAAACTTTCCATTCAAAGAGTTTGTTTATGTTTGTAGATGCATGTTAGCACACACCTCATGAAGATGGTGCTGATGATGATGCACCTGCAAGCTTGTTGTGTGTACCAAATCACTGGTGGCCTTTAAAATGTGATGAACACTCCTGGACAGTCCACAACTTGGAATTCCTTCCAACTCATTGTTTGACTGAAAAAATGCCAACATGGAGTTTGTAGCATCCAACCCCAACCCACTGAGAGATGAAAAAAAATTACTTGAGGTTGTGCCATTAGCATTTTGCAACTGAATGGATTGTTCCAAAGGATGGTTGTCTCTGATTTTGTTGCTTTCACTGACCTACATGCCCCCTAGACTTGTAGATTGCACTTGATAGAACTTCTCAAGTGCAAGATATTACTCTTGTGGCTGCTGATGGTGGTGCAAATGATGTGTGAAAAAAGAAGCTAAGTTGCTGCACATGTTATCGGTTACAAGGTACTCCAAGTTTGTATGGTCAATACTGAGGTCAAGAGCAGCAGCAACGTGGGGACAAGGAGTCCCCCATGACAGAAGAAAAAGATCACAACCATAAATTTGAGAATCATGACATCCCATATTGTGGTAGTCATCTTTCAAACGGCCAAGGGACAAATTTTGACCTAAAGAAGAAGAAGGTTGCTTGAATCTCTTTGATATAGTAAAGGACGTCTTCCAAATTTGTTGTTGCCACTGCATTACCTTCATTGGTTTATTTTCGGTTTGCATGCTCTCTTACATCCGCAAAACGACTATATGGCTCAGAAATCAAGTCCAAGTAGACCTTAAAATCACTTTTAGAAATCTTTATGAAGGCACATCCTTTCTTTGGCTAGATTTAAGCTCCAGCCAAGTAAGAACTTTTCAATAGAAGACTGATCCCAAGCTTGCAATGTATACCCTAGATCCCTGACAACAACAACAGCAAGGTAGACTCATGATGTGCCAATTCAAGCAACCTCTAAGATACATACATACACACACGACACCAATAGACAAGAGTGTAGGAAAACCCCCCCCCCCCCCCCCCCCAAGATTTTGATATCAATATCAACAACAAACCTAACGTATATTCTCCACAATGTTTGAAGACATACAAGAACGTACACGTGCACTCATTGCACAACATGGTATTGCTTTGGCGGGCCTTAAACAACACTTAGAAGGTTAGCAGAATGATGAGCAAACTAACTTTTTGGAAAATCATGTTCCACATATTAATGTTCTAACATAATTCAATCAAGGCATGTCAGAATCTGCATGTGAACATTGCAATCGCCTACTAAGAGAACGACGTGCCAGGCAACGTACAGAATCAACTAAGCCATCTGAAACACCACAAGAGCAAAGTAATCGTTTGTGTCAAGAACGACAAACCGTATAACAATCAACATCACATGCATAACTTTATCTTAGCAATGACGAATTGTAATTGTTTGGAGACGAAGATACGTTAGCCTCGACACAATGGGATTGTGTAAAAATGGACACAATCTGTGGATTCTGCAACACGAAAATGTGGATCAATGAACGATTGGCAAAGTCAAACAACAACAACCCACAATTTTTTCTATGTTGCGAAAATGGCAAAGTTTTGTTGCTGAGTCTTCCTACAACACCATAAGAGCTGAAAGTTCTTTTAACTAGCAAAGAAAGAAGTGCCTTCAAATTTCTAGTTCAGATTCACATGTACAATTTGGTGTTAGCATTCATTTTGCTAAGTGCCAAAGTTGATGAGTCGATAACAAGAGGCATTGGACTATACTCGTTTCGTATTCGAGGTGCGTTTTATCACAAAATCGGATCCTTGTGTCATGTCAAAGGACAGTGTCCATAGTTTGCACAACTGTACATTTATGATATGGAAAACGAACGTCAAAACCGCCATGTCGTTATGCCATTGCTTGATCCAACGATGTTGGATCGGTTGTTGACCATGATGTACAATATCAATCCCTATGTCGAAGTGTTCAAAATGGCAAGGGATATGATGGCAACAGAAGGTGTTCCCACGGATTTAAAATTATGTCTCATTGCCTCTCAAACAAAAGATACCTGTCGATACAATGTGCCGACGACCGACAAAGTCGCTGCATTGATGGTAGGAAATGGTTCTGAGGCTATAGACAAGCATGACCTCGTCATTGTTCAGCAAGCTGGCTCGTTTCAACGTATTTTCGAACTACATGTGGGATACATGGAAATTATTCGTTGCTATTTTTTTACAGTGAGGATGGATGGCATCCGAAGATTCCGTTCAATGGTGTTATTGTTGATGCAGACTTGGATGAAGACTATGTGAAAGAATTTGAGCATCAAAGAAAACATTGCAATCTGACAATGGTCGAATTTTACGGTTATCGACTTCAACATCGAAACATTGATGGCATTACATTGCTTTGGGGTGACCAATTGAGGCATCAATACATTGTGGATGCTTATGCGGCTATCAAACAAAACCACTTGAAGTATTTGCACCTGAACCAAAAAACATTTCATGTAAATCTTTATCAAGGCCTTTAGGACACCATCGCGAAAGGTGACAATAATGTTGTCGCCATCAAACAAAGGATCAATTTGCCATCTTCTTTCACAACAGGCCATGTCACATGGTTTAGAATTATCAAAATGCCATGGCAATTTGTAGATAGGCCCACTGCCTAGATGCATTTGTTACATTCACTTGCAATCCCCAATGGCCTAAGATCAAGAGAGCGTTGTTGTTCGAATAACAACTTCAGGATCGACTAAATTTGGTAACCTGAATGTTCAAAATCAAGCTGAAGGAGTTGATCAATGACATTCATAAGAAACATATTTTGGGACGCATAATTGCGGGAACTTATGTCATTGAATTTCAAAAATGTGGGCTACTACATGCACACATTTTCATATTTTCTTTTGAAGATTATAAGCCCCACACGGTCAAGGATGTAGATCGCATGATCAGTGCTGAACTTCCGAATTTAGAAACAAACAGGTTGGCCCACAAGACGATTGTCAGATGCATGATGCATGGTCCATGTGGAGTTGTGTTTCCAAATGCCCCATGCATGGAATAGGGCAAATGCAAAAAATAATATTCACGCAAGTTCCAATCCGAGATAATGACGGATGTAAACGGATATCCTATTTATCGACACATAGATACAAGGCACACATTTTTGGTTCATGGTGTTGAATTGGACAATCATTGGGTGGTACCGCACAATGTCTATTTGTCGACTAAATACGATGTGCACATTATTGTTGATGTTTACAACAACATTCGTGCAGTCAAATATATGTTCAAGTACATTTATAAAGGACATGATCATGCAACTATTGAGATCTCACGCCAAAACAACAAGGCCACCAAAGGGAATGTGGTCAAAGCCGATGAAATTAAAAAATATCTCAACTGTCATTATGTGTCTACATCGGAAGTAGCGTGGCGCATCTTCAAATTTGACATGCATGAGCGGTTTCCTGCCATTGAGCATTTGTAATACCATTTGCCTAATCAACAAATGGTGATGTTCGATGATGACGATGATGTGTAAGAAGTGGCAGCATGGTCAGCCATTTCCAGAACGATGCTGACGGAATGGTTCAAAACAAACCAAGAATTAGAAGTTGCACAAAGCCTTACGTTTGATCAATTCTCTCAGCAATGGGTGTGGAATCGGAAGTTGAAGTGATGAACAATGTGCAAAAAAGGCTTTGCCATTAGTTGCATGTATTATGCACACCGAACATCGGATGAACATTATTATTTGCGAATGTTGCTAAATTGCGTCAAAGGTGCCACATCTTACGAACATTTACGGACACTGGATGGCACATAGCGCGACACATTCAAAAATGCATGCATTGTAATGGGTTTGCTTGAAGACGACAATGAATGGCATCAAGCCTTGGAAGAAGCCAGTATTTGGGCCTCAAGATGACAACTATGTGACATGTTTACCTTCATGCTGATGTTTTGTGAGGTGATGAATCCCAAACAACTATGGGATACACATTGGGAGTCTTTGAGCGATGACATTAAAATAATGACATGCCGCAAGCATGATGATCTAGTTGTTACCCTTTCTGAAGATGCACTAAAGGATCATGCATTATATGAGATCGATTAGGTTCTCATTCGCAATGGACACCACCTAGAAGATTTTCCAGCGCTTCCAAAATTTAATTACATCCCTTCTATTCATGGAGGAAACCAATTGGTGCAAGAAGAGTTGGCTCATGATCAACATTCATTGACCACATATGCAAACAATGAAGAAGATAGGCTCAATGATGATCAACGTAACACATATGAAACTATTTTGAATGTCATGACAAACAAAGAGGATAAAATATTTTTTGTGTCGCAACCCTACTTTGGCCAAGTGTGGGGGTGAAGCCCAACACTTGGAAAAAGTGAGGATTTGAAGTCTTCCGGGACTCTTGAATGTTCAAAGCTTGACAGCAGGACCCAAAACACTTTGCATTAGGGTGTTCTTGATGCCATTGGAAAGGTCTTTAAGCGTAGATATTGAAAATGGCCTTGCATTGGCCATTTGGACATTTGTCGCCCAAGTTATGGGCAAAAGAAGGGCCGGGAGTCAAACTGGCAATTTGACTCCCGACCACTAAAAGTCAGGAATCGATCTTTTTTAGACCTTCGAATTGAGAGTGCAATACATCATTGAAAAGATCTCAACGAGGGCTACAAGTTTGGTTTATACCTCATTGCAATCAAACTTTGGAATCGAAAGTTATGAGCTCTCAAAGTCCCAAGACTCTAACCGGGATAATTTCGAGATAATTTCGGGATTCCAACTTGGGAGTCTCGCGAAAAAGAGCCATTTGGATGTAGTCTCGGCGGGGTGTCGCAGAGAATACTATATGGGGGAAGGTGGTGGCTTCCCCCGAGTATGGGCCGTGGTGAGTCTTGTGGTCCGAAGTGCCCGTGGCTTTTCCCAACACCCAAGGGTGTCCCGGAATGCGAACTAACCACGTGGGTGGTTTATTTTGATGCAGATTCAAGCTTGATCAACTAATACCTCTTCTTAGTCTAATCCCTGGGCTCCCAACTCGACCCTCTACCCCTTTCTAGAGTTGGAAGCTGGGAGCGCCTTCCGAGTTTCAACTTTCCGCAACTACACTTTGGTGAACCCTAAAGTGGGTTCACCCCAAGACTTGGGAGTGCGTCACTTTGTGTACGACAATGGTGGAACTAGCTAAACATTTATTAAGACAACAATTTGGTCCTATCTACAAGGGTGAGGCAAAATAGTGCTTGCATTTGCCTCATCAAGAATTGCACATTTGTTGCTTTTGGGTGGTAGAACCACCCATTCAAGATTCAAGATTTCGATTGATCTGCACGATGAGTCAATTTGCAATATCACATAACAAATGAAAGTGGTCGAATTGGTGCGTAAAATTGTTCTAATCATTTGGGATGAGGCACTGATGATGCATCATCGAACTTTCGAAATTGTTGATCAAACCTTGCATGATTTGATGCAATTAAATGACGCACATGCAACCGAGAAAATCTTTGGTGGGAAGATCGTGGTCCTTGGTGGGGATTTTCAATAAATCTTGCCCGTTGTTCCTAAGGGAGGACGAGAAGACATTGTTAGTGCTTTGTTGCCTCGATCCCATCTTCGGCAACATGTTACGATTCTTCGTCTTCATATCAACATGCGAGTCATGGCAGCCAATTTGAAGAGCAACGAAAATTTGCCAAATGGGTGGTGAATGTTGGAGATGACAATCTTCTTACCATTGTAGAAGAAGAAGGTGTCAATCCAAATTGGATCAAAATTCCATCCTATATGAGGTTACTAGCAAAAGATTGCAACTTAAGAGGATTAATCCGAACCATCTATTCAGATCACCAATGCCACTTTGGAGATGCCATGTATCTTATGCAATGTAGCATTCTGGCACCCAAAAATACTAACGTTGATGAAGTCAACATTGTATTCTAGAATCACTATATGAAGAATTACAAACGTACCTTAGCATAAATTCTTTAATTTCCATAGAAAAAGGTGCAAGTGCTGCTGCAAGAGTTTCAATGGATTCATTGTATTTGGTGGAAAATTTTTGAACACTTTACAATTTAACAGTATTACAAATCATAAGCTCGAACTCAAAGTGGGCGTGCCAATCCTTTTGTTGTGCAATCTTAATCAATTAATAGGATTATGCAATGGTATAACATTAATTATCAACAAATTGGGTTAGCGTGTCATTGAAGTGGAGATCACCACAAGGAACAATGTCGGCAAATGTGTGTTCATGCCTCGCATCATCATGTCCCCCTCCGGGATCGATTAGCCATTTGTTTTATGTCGTCGTCAATTTCCTATTCGAGTGACATTTGCAATGACAATAAACAAGAGTCAAGGTGAGACATTGAACAACGTTGGGGTATATTTGCCATCTTTGGTCTATTCCCATGGTCAATTGTATGTTGTTATTTCACGGGTCACAAGCAATGCAAACATCAAGATTTTCAACGGCTAGGGTTCCGATGGATACATGCGGAATGTTGTATATAAAGAGGTTTTGGAAATGTAGATTGTAATTATAATTTTGTAATATGTATCGTCAAATACACACACACATGTGCGTTAGGCACGGGGTTCAAACTAATCTTAAACAATCCAAAAGGTAACATGACAATGAATGCAATCTTAACCTTTTGAAAGTAAATCACAAAGTGTCAAGTTGCCATTTTCATCACAATTGGCAATGTCACATTGTCATGATTGTGAAATGACCATCATTTTCCAATAATGTGTACATGTATATATAATAAACAACCCAAAATGTGGGCAAATATGGGTACATCCACCTAATGGAGGACCTTAGGTCTTTTAGTTTTGGTTGTTGTTTTCATCCAAAAGTCACAAACCCTAGGTCCTTCCATTTATAATTGTTGTTTTCATCCAAAGATTTTAAAGGTTCCTTTTTGGTCTTTATTTTCATCCAAAATTCACAAACCCCATGTTATTTTTTTGTTGTTTTTTCCATCTAACAATCGCAAACCTTAAGTCATTCTTTATTGTTGTTTTCATTCAAAAAATCACAAAGCCTAGGTACTTGTTTTCATTTAGAAGTCACAAACCCTATGCACTTCTTATTTTGTCGTTGTTGTTTTTATTCAACAACCACAAACTTTAGGTCTTTTATTTTTTGTTGCTGTTTTCATCCAAAAATCACAAACCCTAGGTCTTTCCTTTTGCGATTGTTGTTTTCATCCAAAAGTTTCAAACTGTAGGTGTTTTTTTTTGTGGGTTGTTATTTTCATCCCAAAAGTTGCAACCTCTAGATCTTTCATTTTTGGTTTTTGTTTTCATCCAAAGATGAAAAACCTTACATCCTTCCTTTTGTAAGTTCATCTTAAAAGTCACAAACCCTAGATCTTTTGTTTTTGGTTATTGTTTTCAGCCAATAGTTAAAAACCCTACATCCTTCCTTTTATGAGTTGCTTTCATTGCAAAAGTTAAAAACCTTAAGTTTTGTTTTTCTCACAAACCTTAGGTCAAACTTTTTTAGTTGTTGTTTTCATCTCAAAAGTCACAAACCCTAGATCCTTTTTTTGTTGTTTTTTCATCCAAAATTCATTCCTTCTAGGTGAAACCTTTTTTTTTTGGGGATGTTACGTTCATCCTAAACATCTCAAACTTTAAATCCTTCCTCTTTTATTGTGGTTTTTCATTCACAAGTCACAAATTTGCAATCCTTCCTTTTTGGTTTCTATTTTCATCTAGAAGTCACAAACCTTTCATTTGTGAGTTATTGTTTCATCCAAAAGACAAACCGTAAGTCGTTCCTTTTTCATCCAAAATCACAAACCTTAGAATGTTCCATTTTGTGGGTATTTTCATCCCAAAAGCCACAAACTTTAGGTCCCTTGGGTGCTATTGTTTTCATCCAAAATCAAACCTTAGGTCCTTGCTTTTTTGAGTTGTTGTTTTCATCCAATAATCATAAATTAGATGTTCAAACATTTTGTATTGTTGTTTTGATTTGAAAACTCACAAACCCAAGGTCATTCCTTTTGTGGTTATTGTTTTCATCCAAAAGTCATGATGTTTAGATCCTTTTTTGTGATATGTTGTTTTCATCCAAAAGTTTGTAATCATAGGTCCTTTTTTTTTCATTTTTTTTTCATCCAAAATTCACAAACCTAGGCCCTTCTATTTGTGAATTGTTGTTTCATCCAAAGTTTTAAAGGACATGTTTTTCCTTTCGTGATTATCATTTTCATCCAAAAGATACAAATCATAGCTCCATCTTTTTTTGTTATTGTTTTTCTCATTATCTTATCTATAATTTCCCTATGTCTATCTGTGACGAAGCTTGGGTTTGTCACAGAATGACCCGGCCCGACAAAAATGGGATTATTTTCTGTCTGTCTATTAGTTATTACATTTTCGAAGTTATTTTCTTTTACCTAATTTACCTAAGTTACTTTCTACTAAATAGACAGACGCTGTTGAAAATGTAACTGCTGCTCCTCGGGTGTGGAGGGGGGCCAGCACGGGGGGACACGCGAGAAAGGACCGGGCAGGGGGGGCCAGCACAGGCATGGAATTTTAATTAATGAAAGGACAAATTTCAAATTCTCAATAACTCTTACCTTTGATTTTCCAAGCCCTAGACATCTACAGTCATGTTTTTTGTTTTTACTTTAATCCATGGACCTTTTTGGTTTAAAAAAATCGAAGGACTTCCCAGTGGCCGAAGGTCATGGGTACGCACTAATAAAGTCATAAACCTTAACATGCGTCCTTTGTTTAAAAAATTCATCCAAGAGACACAAATACTAGTTCCATCCTTTTTCATTTTTTCATCCAAAAGTCAAAAACCCTAACATAGATCCTTTTGCTTGTTGTTTTTCATCCAAAAGTCGTAAACCCTAGGTCATGTTTTTTTGTTTTTTTGGGGGTTGTTATTTTCATCCAAAAGTCACAAACTCACTATCCTTCTGTTTGTGAATTGTTATTTCATCCAAAAGCCAGAAAACGCTAGGTCCTTCCTATGTGGCTATTTTGTTCATCCAGAATACACAAACCCTAACTCCTTCCTTTTCGTTGTTGTTTCTCATCCAAGAGTCACAAACCCTAACATAGGACAAGGGTTGGCAAAAGTTCACAATTCGCAAACGAAGGGAGACGATACGAGACGAGAGAGAGAGAGAGAAGCAAAAGGTTCCTTTGCGAATCCGTGTTCTCGAGCTTGCTTTTCGGTGCTGGTAGCAATGCAGTGGAGTGCAAGTAAGTTAGGAAGATTGCGGGAAGCTATGCGATGACGGTGGCGATGATAGCCGAGGACTTGTTGTCTCTTTGTTTGTTCCATTCCAGGGAAGATGTTCCATCATCATCGCTCCTCCTTTGTCATGTACCGTCATCCTTTGTGCGATTCTTTTTGAAGTTTTAGGTCATATTAGGACTTGGACAATCACTTTGGGGGATGGGAGATTTGTGCTCTGCTTTCCGAGTTGGTGAGAAAAATTGTAAATCGTTATGATGACATAGTTGTTGTTACGATGCTTCCTGCTGCTGCTGCCGTGGAAGCCGTGGTCACAGATTTTGTTGCCAAGAGATTTGGTTGGTTTCACATCTGTGAATGGCAGCGTGTGTGTGTGTGATTGATTACTAAGTATCTCTTTATCACCTGCTTCATGCTTTTTTTAGTTTTGTGGAGCTTTACTACTGAATCCAACACATGGATCCCTTTTGGTGAAGGCCCCGGGGGAGGGGGGAGAAACAAACAGACCCAGAGTAGATGATGTTGACGATGATGATGATGATGATGGCTCCTGAGCTTTTCACATGACATCGGGTGTAAATTTTTTTTTCCACCTGTGTCATCATATCACTGTTTCTTTACAAACAACTTTTCCAACATTTTCTATTTTCTGACAAGTTCCTTCTGAAGAGCATGTGCTTGCTTTCCAAGTAGAAGACTGAAGGACATCAGATGACACGAGTTTAGTATTTTTCTTGTTGCTGAAACAGAGAGGCGAAAGGTCTCTGGAGATGAGTACCTAGTTAGAATAGGACACAGAGCAGGGAGAAAGCTTCATATTTACAAGTCCTCATCACTTTGAAAGGTGAATTTCGGTGTATTTACAAAAAATCACTCCCATTTCGTTGAAAGACAAAGATAGAGACAGAGACAGAGTAGAGAGGGTTTGTAGATGAGTGAAGAAGAGCAGGAAAAGAGAGACAAATTGAGACTTTCCAGTGTACTCCAGAGTGTCTGTCACATGCTGTTGTAACTTCAGATCCATTCCATGATGCGAGTTGTTGTTTTCCACAAGACTCTCAAGCTGTGTTGAGCTCCCATAGCACAGATTTAGACCTACAGCAACAGAAAAAAAGGGAATATTGTGCTTTGAGGTCCTCTTTGATTTCTAGAGACCATGAACGAACAAAAGTTTCTTAGCTATAGTAGGGAAACCTTGTTAACTTTTGCCTCTCTGCCATCGTGCCAGACTCGACCTGAAAATATTGATCCTGTTCTGTGGAGGTGCGATTTCTCACCATGATCTTGCCATCATCTTTTCATGTTATGTACTTCTTGGAGGATCGTCTCAGAGCACCCTGTATGTGCTTTGATGTTGGGTTTGTGGATGTAGGGTTTGATCTCTCCATGGATCAAATTTTCTTTCTGTATGAATTATTGTGGTATTATCTAAGCTTCCTGTATATGCAATATTCTGTGAGATACAAAACTATCAGAGGAGCATGATTACAATTCCAGAATTTGAACTATTGGAATCTGTACTCAGGCTGCTTTCATATTCATTTCAAAGTAGGTTTACCTCATTGGATCCTCTTTGGTCATGTGGGAATTTGCATTGATGTGAGCAAAAGAATTTTGGGTCTTATTGTGCATAACTATCTTAGATACTTTTGAGTGCTCAAAGTATGAACAGTCCCACTAACAGATTCAAAGTTGAACTTGCTTCCTCAAATTGAATATTTAGATTTCACCTCTAGCTGAGAACTTTGTAGCTTTTGAAAGATAGGATTGTTCATGCTTCAATTTAAAACAAACAGTCAAACTGTTCTGCTTAAAATGCAAAGTGCTACTCCTCACATCATAAGCTGCCATGTAACCAGCTAAAGATGGTCCTAGGTGACTGTTAGCCCTATCATGGATTTTAGATTGTTTTCTGGTCTCCAAAAGACTGTGGTACTCCTCTATCTGTACAAGGGTAACATCAAAGTATTTGTGTAGTCATCTGAAGTGCAGATATGTGAAGTTGTTCCAAAGCAAGAGAACTGTAGGGTGCAGGTTAGTCATATCTTATGGCAAGTGCATTGGCCGTTGTAGAGATAATGACCAAAACTCTCCATTCTTGAAGCTCTGTTTGTAATTGCCTTTTTGAATGTGTTCACAGAGACTCTACCTCTTCTGATTTAGTGGAGGCAAATCTTGTAACGCCAGGGGTGGTCTCTGCTCATGGTCTTGGTCAGAAAGACAGGTAAGGGTTATCCTCAAGTCTCATCTTCCCTTTGATGGTGCCTGCAGGAGGGTTTGTCTTTATTTGCCTTCTTACCCTACATAATTCTTTGTATGAAAGGACATAAAAGTTTTGTGGATTTCTTCTCCTGATATACAGAAGCAGGCTTGTTTTGTTCAGGAACTGTTTGGATGTAGATGAATTGTAGTTGAGGAGGTGAGTGAATTGTGCTTCACATGTGCAGTGATGGGGGAGGTACTAGCATCAAATCACAATCACAAGATGAGATCCCTGAATGGCGAAGGCCAGGAGGAGGAGGGTGGGGTGCACTCTTACCGCCAAACACCCGGCGTAAGCCTTATGATGAAGAACCAGTTGGTAATGCCTTTGCAGCAAATTATCCACCCAGGCCTGGACCTCCCTGGGTCAACACTAATGGTCCTCCATTACGAACACCTCATGACCGACCTGCCTCATTTCTTCCTCCACGTAGATGGGAGCACTTTTGTGACAGAGACCGTGAACGAGGTCGTGCACTGCATGATTGGGAAGGGGATGAGCCTGGTAAGGTCTGTTGTGTGTGTAATTTTAGGCCAATTGACAGGTATTGGTTACCATTTGTTGAGTCAAGAGGGCCTACTAGAACTGATTGGACATGATGTGCAAAAAATATCATCTATGGACTTTAGGACGACATGTTTATCCAAGAACCTTTTCTTCTTGTACTTTGTTGTGATACCTACCACTGATTGAATTTGCTTTCATATTGTCCTGCATCCTGTCAGCTTTTGAACCAATCTGAAGATTTGGACCATAATCTGCCTGTGCAATTCTGCAATCACTGATAGAATTCCCTTATTGACTTATGTGCTTGGTGTTAGCTGGCTACTGAATGCAAGGGATGCAAATGATGGACTCTGAAGTCTTTTGTTAAGTTATCTATTTTGAGGTCTTGTGTTGCTGCTTCATTGTGCATGAGTGAAGCACTTCATGTCAAAGAGGGATGTTTGGTAGCATGATCGATCAATGCTTATAGTAGCTAAGTCAACTTAGTGTAGACAGTCTGTTTTGTGACGTTGTAGCAATTTCTGGTGTTCAAGGGATCACTGTAAAACTCCAAACATCAATTGGAACTCATTACAAGACAATTTGCAGCTCTCGTCTTGTCTATGGCAAATATGCAGGCATCAATCAAGGGTATAGATTGCTGTATGTGTTTAAAAGTGGAATACTTCTGACATTTCTTGGTAAGTTGACTTTGCAATGTCTACAAAAATGATTTGATGGGGGAGGATGGTTGGGTCTAATTGTGTGGCAGTAGCAGGTGGCGGAGGAGAGACAGGCCAGCATCTGTCAGTGGAGCGTGATGGCTTGCTGGGGAGTGGTAACCGACCTCCTCCCACAGGCACTAGGATAAGCAAACACGTTGACTCTTATCAGCCTCCTCGACCTGCAGTGAAGGTGTTTCTTTACTTCTGTTTGAGATGTTTTGAGCAACTGTGTCATCTGTTCTCTTCAGCCTGCTTGGAAGCATGCATCATGTTAATTTGAAGTTTTTGAGAAGGAACGTGCAAGTAAGATGGAGGGAAAATGTGGATGAAAGGGATCGAACAAAGCTTCAAATTAGGTCTGAATTCTGAGCTGCACTGCAGAGTGAAAGCTGGACAGATTATGAAAGTTGTCATTTTCACTGCAGACACCTGCATATGGACGGCATGAAGACACTGACACTGTCAATGACCAAACCTTTGGCAAATTGGAAGCTTCCAATGATGACAGGTCTCTGCAAGAATTCAAGCGCCGAGGTAAGAGGATGATGAACTCTTATCCTCAACCATTTTTTAGTTTACAGAATCATATTGTCTGAATGAAATTTTCTCAGTATTTAAGAGTTTGCAGGCCCAAGACAGGCCGATTAATAAGAGTTAACCATTATCTACTGCTGGGAAATGGATTATCTGTCTCAATCTTAAGCATATGTGGATGTCTTAAATACATGAGCTGACAGTGAGAGCTCATTTAACTGAGACCCTCTGCTGTTATGAAAGGACCAAGATAGAAGATACTTGTCTTAGGAGAACCCTGGCAGGTCTTCTTAACATGTCAAATAAAACAAAGAGCCAGAAATTGCACTTTTCTTTCAAGTTTGGTATTATGTAACAGGGGATCCTTCTCCCACCTCAATATTCACACTGTCCATAATGAATGATACCTTAGATGGAAATGTGTTGAGAACAATTTATCATGGGGTTGCCTTCTTTAGAATATGTATACTGAAGCTTCACTGCAGCATAGCTATGGTGGGCATACAGGATCCCAAATGAACTCCAAAGTTAAGCACCCCAGGCTGAACATAGTCCTGGGAGTGGTGACCTCCCCATATACAGTGACACAAAGACTTGTAGAGCCCACCTCCAGAAGGAGCAGTATTGCTGGTGTAGGGGAGAGGCTCAGTTGTACTAACTCCAGCTAAATTATATTTTAAATTACTTTTTGAGTTAAATTTTCTCTTCATCTGTGCTCTAATGTTTGCATCTGCTGGACATATTGCACTGAGTACACTGACTGTTATCAGTCTGAAGGGATTCTTACTGGATCTTTAATTGTTGTCTCAGGGAGTCTTTCATGTGACGTAATCTTGTATAGTTATGAGTTTAAGAAGTGAATTGGATGCTGGGATGCAGAGTTGTTTGAGATGATGCGGAAAGAACAACACCGGCAGCTACAGGAGCACAAGCAGTCTCATGCAAAGACTGATAATCCATCTGTGCCACGCAAACATGATGAAAATTTCCTTTGGGACGACCACCCCCATCATTCTCCTCCTGAATCACCCATCTCAAAAAGCACGGCTTCAATTCCTCTAGCCACACCCTCCCGCCCTGCCATCCCCCCAGGGTTCTCAAAAGTTGCTCAACAGAAGCAAAATATTGATCCAGAACTTCCGCCTCAGGTAGGATATAGAATGCTATGGCTGATCAGGCTGCAGTGGGTGATCATATTGCCAGTGTCTCCTTCCAGTTATTTTTTAGTATTCTCAGCAAATCTACAACTTTTCTTGTCTAAGCGGCTTGGGTGGAAACTTGTCCAACTTCATCACAAGGAAAGTCTTTGTACATTGCCAACCGATATGTTGCTTTGATCATGCTTTGTTGACAGGATAACCATGAACAAGGGGTTCACAATGCTGCAAAAAAGGGCATCTTCAAGCTAGAGGACAATATGGTAGAAACAGAGAAAAAGATATCTGAGACTATGCCAGTGGTCTCCAGTACTGAAGCCAATGATCATGATTCAAGAGCTACCAGTAAAGGGATCAGTGCAGAAATACTTGCCACAACAAATGAGCAAGAAGGTGATACTTCATCCCCAGGTGGAAGCTTAAGTGTGAAGCACCTGCAGGAAACTGCAGATTCATGGAGCTTCGATCTGGAGGATCATAATGACAAAGTACCTGATGATAGCACATTTAGCACAGATGCTATACATAGTGGAGAAGGGACATTGCTGGATAAGCTGTTTGGAAAGGTTACACCAGGCTTCATCAATGATGATGCTGCTCCACCAGACTTCATCAATGATGATGCTGCTTCACCAGACTTTCTAGTGGTTGAGGTAAGGCATTTTACATTATTGCTCATCCACAAATAATGCTCACATCACCTTTTTTATCATCCAGTTATGCTGCAGGCAGTAACTTTTTACTCAAGTTTGGCTAATGTTTTCTGGTGATTGGCAGCCATCAACTGCAGTTTCAGAGGAGGAGTCTTGGTCAGAAATAGACCCAAAAAGGTCCAAATTTGCTCAATGGTTCCATTCTGAAGGTATGAAAGGAACTCCACATGGTGTGGTCTTATACTCTCACACTTGCTTTATTTGTGTGTGTTCTACACATGCTTATGGTCTCAGCAGATAGGCCGAGACCACACTAGACTGCCCTAAACAATAATCATACAGTAGGGATGGCGTCTGCCTTAAGTCATTCAGCTGCAGAATATGCTTTTCCCTGGGTCAGAGAATATCATATGTGCCTCCATAGTGCTTTCACTTTACTTGCATAAGTACTCTAACATAAACTTGAAAGATGTCATTGTGTTTATCGCATGGTTTTTGTTGTTTTCATTCATTTTGAGTTTGTGTACAGCTTTTGCAGGCAGTTTGTAGTGAGTTGTTGTGGGTTTTCTTTCTTCAACCCTGGATTTTACTGGTTCTATCACATAATTCTAGATCATGCAAAGGATGTCAATTGTTCATTCCAAGATTGACTGCTACCACTTACACCTCCATGTTGGAATCTCTATGATTGGAGAACGAGGCAGGGTGAAATATCCTGTCCTTCTGATTTACTGAGAAATTGGGTTTTGCAGAGGAGAAAACCAGTAATGTGACAACAAACTCCACCAGCATCTTGTCTTTATTTGCCAAGAGGGACAAGGTTAAAACAGCACAAGGAGAATCACAACAAGATGGTACGCTTGTGTGGACCCATAATCAGGGCCACAGCATTCTTCCCATGCCCACAGGCCCATCTCTGGAGGACATTGAGAAGGTGATGGCAGCAGCTGCAAAGGAATCTGTAAGCAACAGCAAGGGCAGTAATCTTCCTCAGTTTCCCATTAATCAAGATGCTCTACAGGAGAGACGGCCTCCCCTACCACCTATATTCATGACATGTGAGGACATTGAGCAATGCCTGTTGGCTGAAGCTGCAAGCAGTGATGAGCCGTTGGGTTTGCAAGCATTTCCTTCAATGGGCAGCTCGTCTGTGGATGCAACAAGTGCTTCTCACCATCTGTTATCACTCTTGCAAAAGCAGCCTAGTAAATTTGAGACCTTTTCTAATGGGGATCCAAAAATGGAGATATCTGGAAAAGAAGCAGCAAGAGAATGGGCATGGAACAGACCAGAGCCAAGTGACCAAATGAGTGAAGTGCATACACTGGAAGCTTTGTTTGGAAAAGCTTTCATGAGTGAACTACAATCTTCGCAGCCCCCCCTTCCAGAAAGCAAGTTTTCTGATGGAAACCCGAAGGTGGAGGGGACAGCACCTTACTTTTCACAACCAGGAGGCAAGTATCCTCTCAACTCAGGTGCCGATGAGGAAGGGCATCAACCTTGGTATGGTGTTTCAGGAGCTGCATCAAATTCCATGTGGCCTGACAGTAAGGAGGTGGAAGCAGGTGTTGAAAGAAGTATTGGGGATGAATCTTCACTACAGCCCCAACATGACAAGTTAATGTTGCTCGAGCCAGAAGACTCACATGATCATATATCTGCCTCAGTTCACGGCTTGTGGAGCAATGGAAATGCATACAAGGAACAGATGTCAATGGATTCCATTAATGGAGCAACTTCCAGTCTGGTTAGGCCCTCTTTTGGATCAGTTCTAAATGGACATGCTGAGAGTAGTAGAGTTGACAAAGGAGAATATCTGAAGAGGGTTGGAGATGGGGAAGGTGCTAGGGAAGAGTTATTTGCTTCCAATGCAGGAGGAAAAAGTAGACTGCTGCCCATGGGTGACAAGCTCTCTTTACTTACCCACAGTGAGGCAGCCATGGATGGTGTCGTTGATGGCACCAAGAGGCAGAATTTAAACAAGCCATTATCAAAGCCTCCTGGCAAGGTAAAGGATGGTCCTGTGAATGGTGTAACAAGGCTTCTAGCACATGGCAATGGCCCTCCATTCAAGGCTGTGGCCAGAGCAACAGAATTTGCATCTTTTCAACCAGAGGGCCATTTACAGCAGCAATATGGAGCCATGTACAGACCACAGTCTCCACCAGTGTTAGCCCAGCAACACATGCGCCCACCAACACTTCAGCAGCATCCACAAGCAAGCCATGGCCCTTCAAGCTCCATGTTCCCACATCGGTCTTTGAGACCTCAGCTTCCATCTCCTGTGTACAGCAATGGTAACATGGACTATGAATTTGATGCCTCTGCAGCTAGAAAATTTCCTGCCTTAGGCCAGGTGCATTTTCAACCCCCCCCTGAGGCCTTCCATGCAGGAATGACTCACCAATATTTGGAGCCAACTCAAATGCTTCAGCATTCACCTTTTTTCACCAGTCCAGTAATGCCAGAACATGAAAGTCGAAACCACCAAGTTCTGCTAGGTGCCTCACAAGGTCCTAGTAATACTGGTCAACGACAGCTTCTGCAGAGCCACAACCCTCAGATGGGATTTATACCTGCTTATTCTTCTGAGTTCTCCAGAGCTGGAAGTCAGAGCTATGAAGTGGGTGGCCATTGGGGAGGCATGACCTCTGGGTGGTTTGGAATGGAAGGGTCTGGCATTCCTCCAAGGCCTGACCTTATTCAGCTACAATCTTTGGGACCAGAGGCTGATATGAAATTGCGCTTTGGATAATTAGGGTGTCAGAGGATCCTGCCCCACTAATATGGTACTTCGTGTCTCCAACAACAATGTTGTTATGAAGTTTCAGCATTGAGGAGATGTCAAAATTGCAGTCTCGGTTGCACCAAGGATCTGCTGTAAGGATATCTGTGATGTACTAAGCCTAATGCCTACTTTCTTGTGTGTTATATGGACACATGATGAGCAGGTTCTTTGAGCTATGGCTACCAGATTATGTTGTCATATGCTCAAGAACAACTACGCCAGGTTTATCAATTTGGTGCAGCAAACTCTTCATCTAGAAGTGGGCAAAAATGTTCTTCTAGCTTGCTCTCGACTTCTGCTGTTTCAGAGGGGTGGTTACCTGCCAAAAAAAACCTTGGTGTGCACTTGTGATGGAGGATGAAGTTGAGCAATTTTCATAACCGCCAGCATAAGGTATCAGCATACTTTCCTTTACATGTAGACAACAAAGCCATCCAATAAAAGATGTGATATTTCATGACTAATCAACTCTCTGCTCTCTACTATGTTATATTTTTAGCGCAAAACTGTTTGTACTGTTCACGGGTCCTGTTGAACACCCAGGCGATGACATGCAAGATGCTTGTCATGAACCACCAATGAATAATGCTTGTGACAAAATTCATAAAAAAGTCAGGGATCAACTATGGAAATACTTAAGAGTATATATGTGACTGGAAAGTCAAGAAACTGAAATATTTGCAAAAGGAAGTTTCAGTGAAGAAATTTTCAGGTGCATGCAATATATAGTCTTGGAACATACTGAAAGAAATCCTGATATATAATCCTGATTTTTTATTTATCACACCATTATTCGTTAATTACTCTTTCATAATTTACTATCTTTCATCATGTAAAATGAAATGGCTGAAGCTACAATGAAAGAGTAGATATGGCATCTAATTAACTGAATACAATAAATTGAATATAAAATTAAGGGTAGTAAGTGTTAAGTGTGAATTTCCCAGATTAAATAATTAAATTAATAGAATTAAGTTTTGGCCTTTATATGCTGTAACAAAAAATTGGTTATGAGTCAGGACATGTATTTGTTAAATAGGTGGTATTTATTTATTTATTTGTTTTTATTAGGTAGTATCATCTATAACAAACTAAGTGCCACTGCTTAAGTGAGATCTTGAATCAGGTGTTGAAATGGAGTCTTGAATGAGACCTTGATTTCTCTTAAATGAAAATTTATTTTTTGACTTCTTTTCAAAGGTTCCACTCTACTACTCTAGATAAGTTCTTAGGTTTAGAGGAAGAATTGGCCAATTTTGGCTATAAATGAGATATTTTGAATTTTTAAATTAAAATAAAATGTATCCTTTTGTATGCTTTGGTAATTGTTGGAACCTAATAACTTTAGTGATTTGTATTCTTTGGAAATCTTGCAATTAAAAACCTCTTTTCTTTTTCTTTTTCTTTTTTTGGGTTTATTTTCTTAATTTTGTGCTAAAAAGTGCTGCCACTATTGTGGTGCATTCAAAATAGTTGTTGTGTGTCTCAAGAAAGATGTAAGACAATACAAACAAGTCACATTATGATAATATTACATGAATGACTAAACTTGCCGTTGTATGATATATAATAATTTACAATGAATAATTTGAGAATCTATGTAAATTCAATGACACGTCACTAGCAAGGCCTTTTATTTAATTAAATGGGTGAAAAATCCAAGGATTAGAAGGAAAGATGAATGGACAAAAAAAATTACAATTGACTTTAAATATAATCCTCTTCACCATACTAAGTTTGAGGTACTTAATGAGAATATGTAAGATAAATGATACCTTGAAAGAAAGAACATTTCGTTTGTTGAAAAGCATAACACAAATTTTCTAGTCTATGTAGAGGGCATTTTATTGAAGAAAATTTCTCCTTGCCAAAAGGCAAGGCATTTTGAAAAGCTTTAAAAAAAAATTCATGTGATATCCAATGGATATATGTTAGGTATTGTGAGAATATGTGTGTGTGTGTGTGTGCGCGTGTGTTTTGGTGTTTTACTTCATGTAACACTCTTAGAGCAAAACATTTTTTATTTAATTTAAGTGCCTTTCAATTTTACTATGATAGGTGTTTATTTCAAGAACACACTTTTGAGAACAATTTGCTCTTCCAATGTTACCTTAAACATTACTTATGGAAACATTCAAAGGAATTTCCTACTATATTTGAAAGGCACATTATGTTTGTGAATATTTTTTCTAGAAGAGAAAAGAAGAAAGGTAATATACCTCCTTAAGGGTGAGAGGGATCTTACACCTTTTAAGTAAGTGTAATATTTTTAGTAGGTGAAAGATTTTTCATTTATTAGGACTAGAATTTAAAACATTTTCACATCATGTAAGGTTATAGTTAAATGTTTGTCCAATTTTGATAATGCTTTCATCCAAAGGTGTGACCCCATATAAATATGTAACAAAAAATGTTTATATTGTTAAAATTTGCAAAAAATGAAAAAAAACATGTTCTGAAAATGGAAGATTTGCTCCAAATATGGAAGACCTTACCATGGAACAAAAGAACTTTCATCGAGAACAAAATGACCTCCTTCCTTAAGTGACAAGAAATTATAATTCAAAACATGACATCCATATATAATAGGAAATTTTCTACAAAGTCTTTATGTGATAAAGACATCATGAAAGGAACATCTTTTACTTTTGATATATAAGAATTATTATTTTTTCACTTTTATTATGTTGTTTAATTTTAATACATGTTATGATGGGCATAACCACTAACACGTACATTGAGATTTAGTTGTAAATCCAAAAACAACAATAAGATTCAAATATTAGGAAATAATGAACAACATAAAAAAAGGTAAAACATAAATAAAAGAAACAAAAAATAACAAGAAAAATACCCATAATAAAGAAGGAAGAAAAAGGGTAACAAAAAAATGTAATAAGATACTATGATCTACCCCACATTTCAAGCAACCCAATATAAAAAATTCATTTACTTATATTTTATCATATGTACAAAAATAATAATACAAGAAAATTCACACAAAATATTGGATGGCAAATCCAAAAAGATAATCAATAAAATGAATTAATTGTCTTCGATTCAAGTTGCAACAAGCTCATGAATTGTGAAAAATGCTTTAGAAAATTCGTTGCCATTAAGAATTATCTTGGCAATCAATTTCAAACAATACATTATGATTAAAATTGTCATCTCAATTAACAAGGTCACCAATAAACGCCATTTGATAACATGTGTTAGTGAACTTTATTTTACATAAATGTGAGTGACATATTTCAACATTTTTTTTTCTCTAAACATTACGTCAAACATGTTATTCATGAATACTAGTGTGAACCCAGTGCATAATGCACCCCGTCGATCCTCCCCGCACCTGGTCCTTCGCATTTCCCACTCCGGTTCTAAACAGTGACGAACTCTTTTGGGAATAGAAATATTTTCATGCAGCCAATGGAAGGCCCAAGGGTGCACTCAAGGTGCCTTGCTTTTATTCCTTTTAAACTTTGGGAGGAGGGTTTCTTTTCATTTTTCTTTGATTCCCAATGTGTTCCCCAACATATTATTACAATGTGGTCTTTCTTACTTCCACCTATTAAGACCCCTAGAACCCCACCCCCACCCCCTCCCCCCCTCCTCGAAAAAAATAAGAATCATGACCAGATGCTCCACAGGGAATGGGCAGTGACTGGAAGAATCTTTTTAGCATTGCCCAATTTTTGTCCACACAGACAGACAGACAAACAGACACGTCCAAAAAGGCACGTTGAATATGAAAACCACACCCTGTTCACACAGATTCAAAATATACTATCCCGGACAGACTGACAGACTCACTAAATCAATATATAAGATATGACTATGTAATTAAAATGGACACATTGTTTGTACGATTAGTTAGTTGTATGGTCATAATCACAAATGTCATTAATAATTGTGTTTTCCATGATTGCAAACATTGCATACACATTCATGGAGGACATATTTAACTTAGGTAACATAACTACCTATAATTATTTACTAGCTCAACCCATTCATTTCCCTATTTAATTACCTATTTACTAACTTAATTTAAACTAAGTTTTAGCATAAGAAACTTAAGTTAGGCCATGAATGCCAAAGTGCTTAAGCTAGGCATATGCATGTAAATTAGAAGTATGAAGACTTGAACCCTCACTTCATGTTGAAGGATCAAATGCTTAACTATTGCACATGTTCAATAAGTAATATGTATTTTTATTATTATGATTTTTTTTAATGGGCCAAGATAGCCTAATTTAATTACCATGTTGACCTACATACTTAGCTTAATTACCTAGCTTATCTATTTTGTTTAATTAGAGGTATTGGGTGGAGTCACATTAACGCATACACAAGTAATTGTAACTAATGCTTGGTTTTGTGTATTCAACATTTTTTTAAAAAATTAAAAAATCCAAATGGAATTGTTTTCACATAATGTTATTTTCAATATATTGGTACATATATTTAAAAGTTTGAAATCACTGTAATGAATGAAAAATACCTAAAAGCATTTTGAAAACATTGTAATCAATGTTTTAAAATAATAAAAATATTTGTAAATGGACTTGTCATTTTCAATTGTTTTTAATGTAAACCATAATATAATAGTGTAATGAAATTTCTGAATATTAAAAAAAATTGTTTAAAAGATTCCAAAAATATCTTTAAAAAAACACCTAGTAAGCAATCACCCATGGGGTGGGTCCAGTTCATGATATCTTGTATACACCCTATTTAATTTGCCAAGCCTATTTAGCCTCCCTACCTAACCGCCTATTAGATTAACTAGCTATTCACTTACCTTAACTATTTATCTTAATTACCTACCTTAAAAGTCTACCTAATTTACTAACCTACCTTGCTTACCTACATAGCCTAGGTACCTAACCTTGTTACCTACTTTATATGTTTAACATATCTACCTAGGTACTTATCTACCCAAACTAACTACCAAATTTAATTAGACATTTTTCAAAATGATTATTAGTCATATAGTCATCATTATAATCATTTAATCATAATCATAACTAAAGTCACAATAATGATATGAACCTACATGGTATGATGGCACATAGGATTATATGACTTAAGTAATTTCAAATTTTTGTTGTTTCACACCACAATGGTTAACTTGTTACCATTGATTGTGAATCAAACAATGAAACAAGTCATAAAAATTACTTAAACATGCCATGTTGAACCATTCCCATTTTGAATTAGGGTATGGTCATTAATAAATTAATGAAACTCATACTTCATAATCAAAGGTTTTGTAGCTATTGTATGTCATTGTAACTTATAAGTTCAACAATGTATGCCATACTACCCATAAGAAAAAAAGTTACTAATTCAAATTGATAATTAATTTCCAAAATTTGTTGTTTTTCATGAATCCCTTTACCATCAAATAGTTCAAAAGAGTTGTTTCATGACTATAATTTCAAAGTTGAAGGTTAGGTTTAAAGGGTTCCAAATTGGAGGTTTTGCATTTTATTAAAATCACTATTAGAATTGGAATAGAAAGGTAAACTTGCCCTAGTTAATGAAAAGAGAGTTTCAATTTCCTTGGTTGGATAGATCATCTTAGCAATATAACACATAAATGTTATGGAGGTTAGTTTAATTTTTAATGTGTGTAATTTTGTTTTGCAATGTTGAGGCAATTACAATAACAAAATAAGATCTAAAGCCAAATTACGTCATTTTGATAAATTCCTACTTGTCGTACAATGTATGATTTTTTCACAACCAAATTATATTATGGATGGAATTTGAAAAAAGTTGCATAATGGATGACAATCAACTTTGTCATATTTATTTGAAGTGAACATTCAAAGAAGTTGCACAATTGATGAAAATTCAAAGAAATTGGTCTCAAACTTTTTCCATTTTTTTTTCCCTAAAGTTCCATATAGGGGAATTGCATGATGGGAAAAAAATCCATGTAAATAAAAAGCATTCAAAGAAGTTGTATAATGAATGAAAATCCAAGGAACCTGGCCACACTTCCCTAGACAAATCATTTGCAAAAGTTTCAAAATGCACAATAATATAAAAAACTTGGTCACATTTCCTTAAACAATGACTTTCAAGAAATTATACAATGGATGAAATTCAAGAAAGTGAAAACATTTGAAGAAATTGCAAAATGGGTGAATTAAAAAATAAAATAGCCCCATTTCTTTAGACAAAACGTATGGAGAAATTGTGTAAACTAGTGTAACAAAATTTTGAATCAAAGGTCTTGTCTAGATGGGTTATGTTGTTCTCAATTTAAATGGATTTCACATTAATTAACCTTTAAATGTTAGGGTGGACCAATTTGGTCCATTTTAAAAAAAAAAATTGTGTCTTTCTTTGATGTTTAGGGATTAAGCCAACTAGCCATTAAACAAAGGTGTAAATAATAAAGTTGATTAGCCATCAAACAAATGGGATTTATACAAATAAAATTGATTAGTCAATTAAAAAAATGATTCATTTTAATGATCATGGTGATCATAACTAATTTAAGTGAAACATGTATAAGGTCCATTAATGATTGTCACCATGACAATTCTATACATTGTCCAATCGACAATTATAAAAACATTTTATAATTGTTTAATTACCTCATTCTTTTCACCAATCTAGTTACATGAATATGATTTTTTTTTTTAACATGTGTTTTCTCATAATTGAATTTTCATAACGTGGTTGAATTCAAGTCAACAAAATTTATAAAAAACTCAATTGAATTGATTTGAATTCAAACAATTTACATTGAATTGAATTTGATTCAACTAAACCAAATTCAATTCCATCAAAATTTCAATCAAAACATTAAGCATGTTGAATTTGAAAATAAATAAATGTTATGTTTTAAGTTCTTTTTTATTTCACTTTGAGAATTTGAATTTAGTCCAATATGAATTTCATTCAATGTACATATTTAAATCCAAATCAAATTCAATTGAATTGCATTATGCAAATTCATTGAATATTAAATCATTCAAATGGAGCTTAGTTTCCACAAAATCAACTTTTCTTTTTCATCAATTCATTGTGATGGGTAGTGCGTAGTAGCATGGAGCCCAAGTTGAACTACTAAAGCCAATATAGAAAAGGGATATAAACTAATAATAAAGCTGATTAGCCATCAAGCAAAGTGGACTTTAAACAAATAAAACCAATTAGCCATTAACCAAAGGGAAGTGAGTTCAAACAAAAGAAAGTTGATTAGCCAATTAAGAAAAAAGACTAATTAAAATAATAAAGCCAATTGCCCATTGCGCAAAATGGGACTTTAAAAACTAATTACAAAGCTGATTAGTCCTTAATTAAGCGGGGACTTAATTAACCGAAGAGTATTAAATGGTGGCTTAGGGTTTGGAGCTCAAGCTTGAAAATTGTAGTGTAAATTTGTGCAACAAGTGTGTTTCTCGGGTGTGCGTGTGTGTGTGCGCGCGTGCGTGTGGCGTTTTGAAAAAAACAACAAATCCCAACATGCCGCCGGTCTCACAAGGGATGGTGGTGCAAGTCCCGGTGTCGCTGAGTGGGCATACCCTGTCGGCGCTCTCGCTCCTCATCTCCGTGCCGAGTCTTATCGCGTCGGCTCGCTGTCGCTCGCGGGATGGGTTGTCGCTGGGGACCAATTTCATGCCCTCGTCTTCTTCTTCTTCTTCTGTTTCCCCAAATCCCACTATGTTCAAATCTCGTCGTCGCTTTCTTAAGCTCTTCGGTAATGCGTGCACAACATGTGGGGCAAGAAGCTGCCTGGGAGCCGAGTTTCAGCGAGTGTGCGAGGATCCACAGTGCTCTTCTCCGTGAGCCAACTCCGTGTGCCTGTTATTTATTAATTAATTAATTTTATTCTATTATATTATTATAAATTTGTTTGGGGTTGGGTGGTGGGGGAGGCTGTCAGATGTTGGAATTTGCAATGTGTTTTGGGTCTGGGGGGATCTTGTAGATAGAATGGCTTCTTACTCGGTTCTGGATCATGTGGATTGTTTTCTCTTAGATGTGCAAGGATGTCGGCATGTTATGCTGGACAATTCGTAGAGTCAAGCATTGTGCAATTTGAAACAATCTGAGCCTCACTCACTCTATCCCTGTTTTCCAGATCTACAGAGTGCGAGGAGAATTCGTTTCGAAAGGGAGAGGGGGGTGCCATTGGGCGGCGGACATTTGGGGCGGGTGTAACAGCGGGGACTGTAGCTGCACCCTTTGCAGCAGCAGAATTTGCAGGTATCTGAAACCCTAACCCTAACTTGTGAAGGATTTGTGCATCAAGATGTTGATCCCCTTTTGTGTTGTCAAGTTTTTTCCTGGAGCAGCCTTTCCTTTCCATTTGTGTTAGGATCCTTTTCATTCTTGAGAATAGAGACACTGTTTTTCTTGTTCAAAATCCTTGGCTATGCAGCAAGCTATAATGGGTGTGGGATCTGAACACAGCAAGGGCTCTTGGCGATATGCCTGTAACAATTGAACAAGTCACTCCTCCCATTGCTCCATCAGGCAATCTCTATCCTGCTGAGGTATTGTCGTACACTGTGGAACTGCATTGTTTCCGATGAACAAGGGGAAGCAATATTTCTGGTACAGTCTTTAGGGTTGGCAAATCCTGTATTTCCTTGTTAGCTAATATGTTTGTCAGATGTGAAATCTCAGTTATCTCATTACCAGATCATATCTCAATTCTAGTCAGGTTGACTAAGCCCCTGAGTGTGGAGAAATTCTCAGTACATATGAAGATATTTGTTCTGGTAACAAAGGAATGCACAGGAGGCCCTTGTAAGCTTTGGGAGATTTGATGGTATGTTTGCCATGCATGGGTAGGAACGCACTGTGGACTTGTTTGAGCGTAACACCTACTCAGTTGTTAACATATTTGATGTCACCTTACGTCCACAAGTCAACATGACTGGCTCGGTAGAGGTGAATAATCTATCTTCCAACCTTCTAAAAGTGTCCTGAACTCTGATATGATATATGTGCTTTCATTCCTTGCTTGTATGGAGCTTTGTTTGGCAAGCTGCTCCAAGATATCTCTGCCAAGGAGGTCTGAGTTTGTCTCAGAGTACATCAGGAACAACACTCATAGGGCACAGCACCCATATTGTGAATTGTGATTGGTTTCTACTGAAGGTTCCAGAAGGAAATGGATCTGGCTTTATCTGGGATGCTGAAGGCCATATTGTAACAAATTATCATGGTGAGATTCTTATGTTCTGGTCTGTCTTTCCTGCCCTTTTGTCTAATGTATGGTCGTCCTCACTGACTAATTGACAAAGCCTCAAAATGCAGTACAACTCAATGGTCTTACACTGGTTCTTTTGGTGCAGTGATTGGAAGTTCATTAGCAAGGAATCCATCTCCTGGAAAGTTGGTTGCCCGTGTCACCCTCCTTGGTGCTGATGGGTAAGCTTCACAATGCTGCTTGATGCTTGTCTATGTGATATGTGTCATCTTGCTCTTTCATTGTCTCCCTGACTGTAATCTCATTTCTGTTGTAGATATCAGAAGAACTTTGAGGCAACACTTGTGGGTGCTGACAGAACCAAAGACCTTGCCGTCCTGAAGGTATGAGGTGCCTTTTTCTTTTACAGGAACTCTGTGTGTGCACGCGTGTGTGGTCTTGCTCTCTTTCTTTTTCTTCTCTGTCTAGAGTGGAGATCCACAGAACAATACATATGATGTTGACTGAAGAGACATCTTTGCACACAGGTCAATGCTCCAATTGAGCTACTACGGCCAGTTAACTTAGGGCAATCATCAAGACTTCGAGTAGGGCAGCGATGTTTGGCCATTGGGAACCCATTTGGATTTGACCACACCCTGACTGTTGGAGTTGTGAGTGGACTGAATCGAGACATCCAGAGCCAGACTGGTGTGGTTATTGGAGGTGGTATTCAGACTGATGCTGCCATCAATCCAGGAAACAGGTGTTTTATTCCTTGCAATGGTTTGGTGCCATCTCAGAGGGAAGGCAAAGAAGGAAGGGCTTCATGTGACCAGGGTAGGAAAATTTAGTGTCCGAGGTCCTGTTCCCCAACCAACACATTTCCTACTGATCTCTGTGAAGCAGAGTTCTGTCAATAGCTAACCTATTCAGTTGGAACCATGTGATGTTTTCCACACCTGCAAGGACTGGGGGACCTTTAACTTGGCCGTGTGGCAGGTGCTTGGGGCCTTTGATTAGCTTTGATAGAGTGCTTTAGGAAACCAGTACCCACTGTGTCTGCAAGTTGAATTTTAAATCTGACTTTTGCAAGGTCCCTTTCTTGATTGGTTCCAGGGTGATATACTCTGGGCTGGAGTCTGGGACTAATGGTGAATACTTTGTATGCAGTGGAGGCCCTCTATTGGATTCAGGAGGCAACATAATAGGCATCAATACAGCAATCTTTACTCGGACAGGTTACTTGCCTCCTCCAAGTATAGAAGATAGTTGTTTCCTTCTAATTGGTTCCTTGGTCTCAAATACAGTCAGATCATGAGGGTCATTTGATAAAGACTTTCTCTTGACAACATTGCAGGGACATCAGCAGGTGTGGGGTTTGCAATTCCTATTGACACTGTTGCTAAACTTGTTCCCCAGCTCATTGTATATGGGAAGGTTTGGTTCATTCTGAACTCTCTGGTTCTAGATTCAAAGGCATATCACCAAGGAAGGTCATCTAATCATTTACTTACTGATTGGTACATGAGCATAACTTCCTACCAATTTGTTCTCAGGTTTGTTAAAGTGCTCTCACTGGTATATATCATAGAACTCAGAATGAGACATCTGAGTTTCCCATACATTGTTACCCTTGATTATGTGCCAATGAAGTACAAGCTTGTTGACTTTGGGTGGTGTAGGTAATGCGCCCTGGACTGAATGTGCAGTTGGCACCTGAGCCTGTTGCCAGGCAACTCAACGTCCGCAGTGGTGCTCTAGTTCTCTCAGTAAGATTCAAACTCTTCCTGCACTTTTTGTGGTTCCTTTAGTAGGATTACATGTTCACTTGGAAGTTATCCTACAAAGTGATTTCTCTCAAAGCTCTCTCTCTTTCTCTCTGTTTTTGTTCTTTTTTGGGTTTTTTCCATTTCTTGTCTTGTTCTTTTCCTTTCTCTTTTTTTATTGCTGGTGTTGCTCTTTCTTTTCAGCTTTCTGGTCCTCCTTTGTTTTAGGTTTTATTGAGCTAGCCAGCCTGATGGCTGAGTTTTCCTGTTGTCACTAGCATTGTCTAGAAACCCAGTACATTGGTTGATGTTTGATTTTAACCTCCACCAACTGCCAAGACCTGATAAAATCAGTGGGGATAGTGGGTGGATTTCTTTAGATGAGTCTCCATTACTGTTTGACAATTCTTATTTCCAGAAAGCTTATGTTAAGCTTTATCTCATTTGAAAGAGTCACTCTATAGCTAAACATGTCTTAAATTGATGGCTAACTTCTCTACCTTTTTTGGGGGGCTTGATGATTTTGTCTGGCTTTTGTCTTTGTTTTTGCGTATGTCATATTGTTTCAGTTCTCCCCTATCATGTATGACACTTTCTTTGGCGCAAGTAAGCTTCTCTTACACGTCTTGGGTTGCCTAGCTGTAGCTTCTTTATGAAAGTCATTTTATTGCTGCTAAATATCTTGTATGAGACTCCTATGTAATGCAAGGTTCTCTTGTGTGTCTCAGGATGCATTAACTGTAGCTCCTTTGAGAGAGTCATTCTATTTTGAAGCCTGACTATAAGTTTTGGGAGTATTCTTAGGCTTTTATCAAGGGGTTTTTCTGCTGCTTCTCTTTTTCCCGCTCCTCTTTGTGCTTTTCTTTTCCCTTCTGTCTTAGTTTCATTTCTTCTTCTCCCTTTTTGTCCATTCCAATTTTCAGTGGGCCTTTATTGGTCAAAGGTAAAGTCCTAGTTTGTCTTAGGACCTTTGGAATGCTTTGTCACAGGTTACTCTCTGCAAATGGTGGTATTGTGATCTTTGTCTCATAACAAATACTGCTAATTCTAGGCTTCCCTATTGCTTGGGAGAAGGCCAAGTTGGGGGCTGTGGATTTACTTACTCAGTATTTGAGCCCTCAAATAGTTTCTTAAAATTCAGAGCTCATGAATCCAATAATCAGTGCAAAAACAGTTCCTCTTTCCAGAGTGTTCTTCAAGCTTGCAAGCAATTTCTCTAGACTTGTGTCTTTAGATTTTCAGGTATGCTTCAGACTCATTTTCATTCTTGAATTCTAGTTTCTCTTTCCTGGCAAGATGTATTCTCAATAGGCTCCATGATTTTTGTGATGCTATGTCACGAAATATTCTTTGCAATTGATAATTTGAACCTAGTTTCTTTGTATTTTAATTGGGTACTCATAGAAAGATTGAAGAAATTGGAAACTTACTCTAGTTTGGAGATGTTTTTCATTTTATTTGTTAAACCTATTATAAAAAAATGACATTGTGAAATCATTTTCAAGCTTCTATCTGCTTCCTCAGAAAACCTGTAAATAAAGAAGAAACCACCCAAATAAACAAATTATACTGTTTCTTGATACAAACTTTTGCTGGCACTAGGATGCTGGCAAAAACACCTCAAAACTTGTGCCAACCTTTGTTTCTGTTTTATACAGAGGTGTGATCCATGTTATCACGTATAATGCTTTGTTTAAGATGCATTAGGTGGGTCAAACCAGCAAGTCAGTTTTTGGAAGACCCCATAACATGTAAAATAGAAGCCAAAAGCTTGTCAAAGTTTGCTAATTTTGTTTTGAGTCTATACCCTTGTGTGCTACCAATGTCAAAGAGGGTTATCCTCCTTTAATTTCTCCCCCATTGGAAAAGTTTTTGAATCCCATTTGCAGATTCAAATTGGAAATAAATAGAAGAAAGTTGTATCTTGCTGGTGATCCAGCAGGTTGAAAAAAGGATGTGTATCCTTCATTCCTCCTTTGCTAGAAGCTATAACTAAAAAGGTAAGTTAGTAACAAGTAGGCTCCAAGTGTTTGCAAACCTATTCCTATGCTATGGAGAAAAGGTTCAAAACCTTTGGTTCTTCATCTTAGATATTTGGTTTGGAGATCCAAAGTTCAATCCCTCCCTCTTATTTGTATTCTCTGTCTCTTCCTATACATTTCTCCATGGTGAGGGATTCTACCCCTCATGATTTCTTCTTGGATTGCTTCTTTTATCCACATGTTCCTTTGCATAGGAATTTTTGGCTATACAGATTACTGAGACCATTGTTTCTCTCTAATCTTATGTCTAGAGGTAAGTTTGCTTCTGAGTTCCTTGCCAAGTATAGGACCAAGAATTTGATTTGTATGCTTATAATTTCAATTTAGTGACCTTCTCAAGAGTTAGGCATTGGAGTTGCCCGCGCTTTGCAGCTTATTAATGTCTCAAGTTCACTTGTTAAGCACTGTTTGTGTGATCCTAGCCCTTGTAAGTCTCAGTTTTGGGTAGGGATCTCATTGTTTTAGCTTCAGTTTTCTCTCACATGGCTGAGCTAGGTCTCTCTTCTGATTGAACCTGCCTACTGTCATAGGCTGCCTTCAATCCTTCAAAGATTTGAGTCGTTTTGGATGAGCTTTTGCCTCACTCAAGAAGTGTCAAATCTCCTCCTAGTCTGCATCATCAAGAGACTGGTTAACGTTTGACATTAACATCCACCCATTGCTAGGGACTGATGAAGTCAATGGGGATGTTCATTGTGATACCACACACATCTTGCTGTTGAAGGTCATGCACATGCATATGATGGTTGCTGTAAGGGCAGTCTGTGTGGGCAGGACATTTTTGAGCTAGTTTATACACAATGAGTTTTATGAGAGTACTTTGGGGTTTTTCAGGTTCCAGGTACAAGTGCAGCTGCCAAAGCTGGCCTGAAGCCAACAAGGAGAGGACTGGCGGGTAACATTGTTCTTGGTGATGTCATTGTGGCTGTAGGAGAGTCTCTTGTAAGTTGAGATTTTTCTCTTGGATTTTTGCTGCACATATCTGTCTTGTCTAACATTTTTCTGTTCTACTTTCCAATCTTGTTTCTTTCGATGCTTGCCTAAAGCTTTCTCCCTAATCTTGCAATGTCTTATGGCAGATCATTAATTCAGCAGAGTTGGCCAAAGTATTGGATGGATATCAAGTGGGTGATCAAGTTGTACTCAAAGTCCAGCGAGATGATTCCCTTGTGGAGCTGCCATTCACCTTGGAAGAAAGTGTCCGTTAATTCCATGTTCTGCAGAAAATCCACCTCAATTGTGCATTTTGTCAGATTTGTATTTGACCCACAAATGCTAGTTGGGACTAATTGTCTCTAATGGAACCCTCTCAAATTTCAGGCTCATTAAAGAAACACCAATGGTGACAAGGCTGTTTGGCAAGTACAGAAGTCTGGGTCAGTTGATCAATAGCTAGAAAGAACTGTATGATTGAAAAACCAATTCTTTGATGATTGGGATGTCTAACCATTCGCAGTGTCAGAGGGTGCAAGATCTTTAGGTCCAGAGGGCAAGGATCTCTGTCCCTCTCTCTCACTGGTCAGAACCTGATTCAACATGCTCCCAAATTTCCAGGTTTTGAACTGGAATGTATGAGGAATAGCGTGAAGGAAAATGCATTTTTGCATGAGTGTTGGTGCATGATCTTGCAAGAAGGAATGGTCTTCTTATTGCTCAAAAACGCTGTAACTTCATGTAACACTCAACAAAAGCTATGGAGATTTCGACAAACATCAGACACGGTTATTGCATTAGTGTGCTAAGCTAGGCTTGTGTGTATGAGTGAAGAATAAAATGTTATGGCCATTAAAGTTATCCACAAAGTCACCCTCTCTTTCAGCAAAGTAAAGAAATTTGATTAAGTCCCAATATGAAGCGCTGAAACTCAGCATTTAATGCACAAGGTTCGAGAGTAAGCAATTATAGTAATTGTACAGGTAGGAGCAGTGAAAGTATCTGTAGTAGAAGTGGAGGGGCTCAGGAAAAAGGAAAGAGAGGATGAAACTCAGTTTATCACCAATTCCCAGTTTGCAATCATATGCTTTTAATTATGTGCTTTTCTATTACAGTTCTGAAGGAAGGGGCAGGGTAATTGCTCATTTGATGCCCTATTATGCCAAAACTGGTCGTTCTCGCCCCATACTGACCCGACTTTACGGATAACTTTATTGTCTACAGAAATTTGCTGGACTTGCTGGTCTGAATGATTTTTTCTTAGTTGTTTTGACAGGTTTGCGAGAATTTTAGAGGACCAATGGAAATGGCATAAATAGAACATTTTTTTTAATGTTCAGCATATAAGGTTGTGTGTTGTGTGTAGACTTGAAATGTTTTTTTTGAAGCCAATGGGATTGCTGGATTTGGTGGTCTGAATCCAAATTTGTATGTAATAAGTAGTTACTTACAGCCATGGTTCTTGAACATTACTAAGGTGCTTTGTTAGCTGTGAACAAACAATGGATGAAAGCATTTCAATATCTTAGCACATGACAATGACCTCGTTCTCTTTTTCTCTCTCACACACACACATATACCCTCTTTGAGAGGGGATCACACATCCCTAAATATACTCAAATGATATGCACGGATGTCAATATCTTTGTTGGGTGGATAAATGTTTTTTTCCATACAAGTTTCATATCCTCACCTATTGGATATATTTTTAAAGACCTCATTGGTTTTTTTTTTTTTAATTCTAAAAATGTTTTTGCACGTCTCTTGAAATGACAGACCCTAACCCTATGCAAGGTAGCCCTGTTTGGAGGCACCTTATGCATCATGTGTATAAGGTGGTGCCCTAAACCTGGGTAAACCCTAAACCCTTGTTGTTTGTGTCAGGGCAGTCCTTATACTTTGTCAACTGGAATCTTCTTGGCAAAAGATGAATTTCTGTGAGTAAGATATAAATTCAGAATAAAATCAGTAAACATGAGAAGAAAAACATAATAATAAAGCAAAGAGACCAAACTAGTTTTCTCACCTAAATTGGTCTTCACTGGAGTTTCACCTACCATTTTGGATTTGCCTTTACTTGTTGCAGCATCATTGCTGCTGCCTCATATTCTTCATAAAATCAAAGTCTTGTCAGACTAAAAATCCTGCCTATCTTCTGAACTGATGTTGAGTTCCATGAAACAGTCGGCTACCCAACTTCACACAGTGCTCTACAGCTAACACTCAAATTGGGGATGAAACAAAGGATTAAAGGGTCAAACTAGAGACCAAACACAGGGTGCCATTTCAAAGAACTTTATTTTAAAACCTTCATTATTTTCTCAAATTTTTTTTCTCATTTGTGTGGAAACTACTCTTGTTCATGAGGTATGGCAAAAGGCTTTCTGGCAACTCTTTGGGTTTCTAGAACCCAACTCATCATTCCAGTAGGTAACTGATGAGTACCACCATCACCTACTGCCAATTGTGGGGGTGGGTGGTGTTTCAGGCCCAAATTTCAAAACTAGGCATGCTTTTTGGGCATGAAACACATGTTGAGGCCATCAAATCCATTGTCGTTTATGAAACCCAACTTTTAAAAAGTTAGCAAGCAGATGTGAATTTGTGGAGATTTTATGCATTGAACATGATGTCTCTGACATTCAGCTCCAATGATTTTTTTGACAAAATTTTCCACTTTTTAAACCCACAAAATTGGGGAGAATTTGGAAGTTTTTGTTGTTTCAAGTGTACATTTTCTCTTTGGGGGGGGTGGTGTTTGCCAAAAAATTATATCACAAAATTAAAAAGAAAAACCCTGTTCAGCACATCATTTAAAAAAGAAAAGAAAAAGATAAAGGAAACAAATATATTATTTGTTAAAAGCAAAAGGTGCCAACAGCCAAACTACATGACCAGACTTTTTTAACATTACAAAAGTGAAAACACCAGAAAAGCAGAGAACTAATAATAAAGAAAAAAAGGGCTATCATTTTTTAATCTTTTTTGACTAAGTGAAAGAGAGGAATTCTAAGACAAATGCCTTTTTGCTTTCAATTTTGTGTGACTCTCTCTTCCCACATGTCACTTCCTTGGCACAAAAGTGTTCAAAAGAAGAAAAAACCCTGTAAATGAAAATCAAGGGAACCCATCCATCAAAAGTACAAGGCAAATGAGAACACAAGTAAACACAGCCCAAAGACAAAACAAAAACGAACAATCAACAAAAATCAGGTAAAAAAAGGCCCTTTGCAAAGAGGACTCATGACTACAAAATGACAATCAACAATAACAAAACAAAAAAAACTTAAAGACAAAAGAGTTGCCATTTGTCACAAATTGACTAGTGATGCAGGTAAAGACCTTATGCAAAGAGGACTCATGATTACAAAATGACAATCAACCATAACAAAGAAGTCCTACGAGAAAAGAGCTGTCGTTTGTCACAAATCAGCTAGTGACGAAGATACACAAAAGTATTGCAGTTGATGACTGATTGATGATGGGCCTTCTTCATAAGGTGTGCTTTTGCTTCCTTCACACTAGTTGTACTATACCATACACATCTCTTACCCACATCTCTTTACATCGAAATAAGTAAAGTAAAGCAAGAGCTAATCAAGAAATGCAATGTGTCCCAGAAGTAGAGAGCAAAGAGGTCAATCAAACAAAGAAAAGCCAAATTGGACAAACACTCAATTTGAATGTTTCCTTCCCAAACACACCTGAAATGATGAATTTTTGCATGCAACAACCAACTGTGCTACTTACCACCCTTTTCTTCTGGACTAAAGGAAAATGTGAGCTTGGACCAGAGTCATAAAAATAAAAAAATTAGAGTAAACTTAGCTCAATTTTTTTTAAAATCTTTCAAAGGGAAGAATCTTGAGACTTGCATGGAGCTGATAATTTAGACATGTATCTCTTTGGAATTACAAAGAGCTGAGATCTGGACATAATGTACAACTCCTGCATGTAAGGAAAGAAGGGTTGAATCTTGCTTATTCAGTTCATGGCTCAATCTCATCCAGCTGATTCCTGAGGGGTTGTGGCAACACAGAGGCAAGTCTCTGAACAAAAAGGGGAAGAAAATACACGAGAAATGCAAGTGTGGAACTTGCCAAATGCTTGTCTCCTGGACCATGGAGCAAGTACTAAATTCACATGAGAAGATGAAGCATGAGTTTCGTACTTGTAAGAATAAATGTGGTGCAGCCGGTGCAGCAACTAGCTCTCAACAGTCCTCATTGCCATCATTTGCTGCTCCTTGTATGCCATTTGTCTTCCTGGTTCACCTGGGGCAGGTGCTTGGGTCTGATCTGATCTGCCATTTGGTCTCCATGATTCAAGCAAAATTGCTTTTGAACCCCAAGTCCTTTGCATGAGCTTGAGATACTGTAGAAACTGAATGTTTTTTTGATAAATCCCCAACTTTGAGAAACGCCCAATATTTGCATTCATTGCCAGAATGAAAATTTGGCCAACTGCTAGAGGGATGAAAGGCAAGACAGAGCAGCAAATCACCTCAATCATGCAAGTTGTTATAACACTAAGAAAGAGCAGGCCTAAAAACACATGGCTATAGAAAAGTCCATCCAGCAGAATTGCAACAAAATCAAGGAGAATTAAAATGTGTTCCACTGCTACATTAATACTGGGATTTGTAGTCTGGCTAAGGCTTTTAAATCTCCTGAGCAATGTCATAAACAGAGCCAATCTTAGATCATATCCTTTCTACTAGCAAGAATCACAGGCAACATTTAAGCACAAAGCCACATCCAAATGCAAGTGGGAATCCTGCAGTAGGAACTATGGATTTAGGCACAGGTCCCATGCATGCCTTTTTACAACTTTCATGACATTGCAACAACCAAGATCAGAATTCAGAGCTCAACAGATGAGACTGTAAGGAGATGAAACTGCAACTTGAATTCAGAATCCTTTGGCATAAACCAGTTTACTGATCACTGAAAAAGTGTGCAAACAATGCTTTTTTAAATGTGTATAATAGGTTCCTTGAAGGTCACCCCTGCTTTCTGCCTTATAATCTATACATGGTAGGTATGGCAATTTTTCTGTTTTTTTCCCCCTTTTTCCAGATCTAATAGAGATAAACCTCTTCAAAAACTATGAACAAGACTCGTAGAAAATGGTTTGATGCAGATGCCAGTCCAATCTAACCTCCAAAAATAGATTCATGATCTCAATACAGTTCGTGTTCCCTAGCCGGAGGCTTAGTTCTAACTAAGCCACATTCTCCTCCTGTGATCCTTGCATTTCTTATCTCAAGATCACCACTAACCTTGCATGCTTGTATCAGGTGAGTGATGGGTGCACACATAGTATCAGCTGGATACACCTTCATAATAAGCTCACAGTCTCAATCTTCCATTGGCTTTGGAAAACTTTGTGCCAATTGATAGACTTTGCCTCAAAAATTACAAAATGCCTCTCTTCAGTATGACATTTGCTCTACTGTTTCGTCCACAGGGAAGACTGGACAGTGGAGAGCCCTTCACCTCAGCAAGAAGAGATACCTTAGTGCGTCGAAGCTGCTCACCACACAGCTTTGCTTCAGAGGATACTAGGTTTAACTGATTGTCCCTCCAATGAAGACTACATGGTCCAGTGAACATTGGTGACATCAGAAGATCCTTGCTCTTCCTTTCAAAATTGGAGAACCATTTAGCGCTCATATAGTCAAGCGTGCGCCATGGTGGGAGGTGCATGGCATTCTGCTTCAGGGAAACTTTTGCAGCATCAGACATAATTTCCAGAAATCGCTTCAGCTTGGTGCTTGTACCCACAAAGACTGTCGGTAAAGACTTCAACACAGCCTCATACTGCTGTGTTGGCCTTGCAATCTTGAACTGCGCTTGAAAGTCAATGTCCACAATGTAGCGGTCACTGGATTCTTCATCTCCAGATTCCTCTTCTTCATCAAACACGACATCAATATACTCATACTCCCCTGCAGAAAATTTAGGGTTTACAATCATTAGAAAAAATAATACAGATGATGTGCACAAACAGTCCCACATTCTCCCCAGATGTCATCCATTGTTTTCCCAAACATAAATCTTGACAGATGATTCTTATGGAGGGGCATGCATGCTCTTGAATCCAAGCTACAAAAGCCCCATCTGCTGATCACCTCTTCAAGCAAACAAAAGGCCATCCGTCATCCACTGTGCACAGATGTCACAAGAACCTGAAGCCAGGAAGAGAAAAGAGGATCACCTCCAGGAACTTTGCCAGAGCATTGCCAGCGAGATTTGCAAACTGCTGCATTGTACCCTGAAGCCTTCAAGCGCTTGACGACAAAGCGCTTGGTGCATCCTCCCTTACACTCCTTGCCAACTGAGTTGCACATCAAGTCTGTGTTTTCATTGATGGCCAAGACTGACATCTTCACATCCATCAGAAGCTTCCTCTCTAGCAAGGAGCCGTGGGCTGCTGCCAAGGCCTGCACAAACACATACAGAATCTTTGCATTTCAATCAATGGATTTCTTCTGTTCCTTTAAAAATACCCATTTGTAGCAACCCATTTCATAGAAGAAGAAGAGATCATGGACTGCCTGCACAAACACATACATAATCTTTGCATTTCATTCAATGGGTTTTGCACTTTCCTGAAGAATACCCATTTACACAGCAACGCATTTAGACGAAGAAGAAGAAGAAGAAAAAGAAGAGAACACTGTAGACAAGAGCAGTTCAGAACCGGATCAACAGGAATTTTCAGAATCTGGTAGGATTTCTCAAGAGCCTGGATCTGCATCCGCTGCTGCTGCGATCCGTGCTTCTTGAGGATGAATGATTTGGAAGTTTAAAATTTGGCAACAACCTGCAGATTCTCGCAGAGCTTCATGCTGCCCGGGGATCCTCCGCAATCGCTGTCGCTGTGATCGACGAGGTCTCCACAATCGTTTTCCATGAAGTCGTGCACCATAACCGCTAGATCGTCGCTAGACTCGCTACTCCCATCAGCGGCAACACACGACGCGACACCCGCAGCGGCGCTGCAAGTGTTGAGCAGCAACTGTTTGGTGGAGGAGGATTGCGGCCCAAAGTCTCGACGCATCCAAGCGGCAGCAGCAGCCGCTCCCGGCAGCAGCGGCTGCTGCTGCGAGGGGGCTGGACGACTACCACCACCACCCGCTGGATTGCGCCTGGGCGAGGACGAGGACGGTACGTACGGCAGAAGAGGCGGCTCTCCCGCGACGACGACGGGCATGGTCTGCCCCGACGACCCATCTCTCAAATCCGTAAGACATTCCCAGGACAATCCACTGGCAGCTGCAGCAACAGGCAAGTGCATGTCACCGCTGTAGAATGTGGATCCTGCTGCCCCGTTGGTCCTGTTGATCGCTGCTGCTGCTCCCTGGTAACGAAGCCCTGGCATTCTGTAGCCAGCGAGCCAGCGAGAGCAAGAGGATTGCTGATACTCACGGGATCTCCGCTCCAAAACCGAAAGAGAAAACCAAAATTGTGCAACTGCTGCTGCTGCTGCTGCGAAAACCACGACGATCCCGACCACAATCACAACCTCACTCCACTCTCTTCTCCTCCCACCACATAAGGATCAAACAGGCCAGAGATCAGAGATGAAGAACGATTTGTTTGGCATCTTCCAGCACACTACCACTCCCCTCATCTACACCCAACCCCTCTCCAAAGGAACTCGGATGCTGATGATGATCGCTTGTCCAAAGCAAGCTTTTCCCTCTCTCTCTCTCTCTCTCTCTCTCTCTCGGACGGAAGCGAACAAAAAACAAAACAAAGCCCACGACAGCAAAAAAACACACGTCAACTGCCACCGTCTGTGTCTGTCTCTCTGGCAAACACCACCTAACTTACTGGATCATCACCGCACCCCACCCCACTCCCACTTCCCTCCATCATGAAGGATCTGCATCAGCAGCACACAGAAGAGAGGCAAAATTGGCAGGGGTATTCACAACAACCGGAGGAGGCCAGGTTTTGTTCCTCATTGGAGGTTACGTGATGAGGAAGAAAAGGGCAATATGGGCAGAAGAAGAAGAAGAAGAAGTGTACACTTGGTGTACTAGCAGGAGCATCATCATCACCATCATCAGGAGGAGGAGGAGGAGGAGGAGGAACAGCAGCAGCAGCAGGAGGCGGGGGCTGATGGATAATGGCAAGATAATAAGCATGCGACGCGGAAGAAGCGCAGGCAGAAAGGGACCACCCCCGCTCTCCTGCTGCAACGACGACAACTGCCACCACGCTGCCGGCGGACCTCCCCGACGACGCCGACGACGGCGATGACTCCCTTACGCAGCAGCAGCACATGGTTTCTTTCTTTTAGCCATTTTGTCAAACTGGCGATCATCCAGAAAATAATTTATCCTAATTTGTTGGCTACCTACTAGATATGAAAGTAGAAGAAAAAACACACACACACATACACACACAAGCCTTTCATTTTCTTGGCTACCTACCTACAAATTAGTATATTCAAATCTGCCGAATGGAATTTTATTTTTCAAAATCCGACGAATTTGGGCCTTCTCTTTTTTGCATGAAAAATCCTTTGCATAGGTCAAAATTAAATCATATATGACTTCCCGATTCGACCTATACAAAGGATTTTTTCACAAGGAAAAAAAAAAGGCCCAAATTTGCCAGATTTTGTGTACGAAAATAAGGGTGCACAAGGCAATAGAAAAGCCGAGTGAAGGGTCGACTTCGGTAATGCCCTCGACCAAGGCTTTTACCCAAATCTGGCTAGATCTTCTTATGGATGATTACCATTTCAGATACATCGACCCCCCCCAAAACAAAACAAATCCCCGTTGTGAATTGATACAGGCATAATTATATTATTTTCAAAAATGTTGAAAAAATTTCACCAGAAATTTATTTTTGTAGAAAAATTTCTTTCTTTTGTACACAAACTTTGAGAATCGTTTAGAATTCTCTCTGGAAATTTCTTTTTTCTAAAAATGAAATCCTCCCGGGAAGAAAAAAAAAAGACTAATTCTTCCAACTTAGGTACTTGCCCACTATATATGATGTGTACCTATTAACTTAGCCTACGGTTGCTTTGTTTTTGGGGGGAGGGGGGCTTGAGGGTCTTGGAGTAGCTTACTCACTCTTATTAGTGGCCAACTTTTTAAGATTTTTTTATTTTTTTTGGGGGGTGCTTTAGGGTTTGATGGTAGATGGTACCATGGTTAGAACACACCATTTTTTTTTAAAACTTAGGGTTTTTTACCATGGTTCAAGTGTAAGTGTTTGTTTCAACCCAAGGTGATAGAAAGGTCGGTAGGTACTTTTACTTACTTTGGACAAAGGTTTTTGGGAACTTTTTTTTTGGGTCAGTTTGGATTTGGTTGGATTGAGTATAAATAATCTTTAATTAGTAGTCAGTCCTTTTGATTAAGGAGGGTCATTAATTAATGTGTCAATAAAAATGTGGGTAAAATGTGAAGTGAAATTATTCTTCTCACTAAGGGTAGGAAGACATTGAACATCAAATGTGTTGTGTTGTGTGCTCCATTATGAAAAAAGCCCACAACAATTATATAACATACTTACATGCATGTTGACTCAACAACTTTCATTAGGCATAACTTGCACCACTTTCGCTCATTAGTTATTAATTAAGTTAGCTAGTTCATGGCAAACCAAGAAGTATCCCTCAAACTCTAACATACAAACAAGGGTTGTGTCACCATTTACATTTAAAGCTATCTTAAGGCATAAGAAGAATTATGCAAACTCAAATATATATTGCACCTTGCAAAAATTTAATCTTCAAAAAATCCTCTCAAAGAAACCAAAATCCCTCAAGATATTATAACTTGGTAACTAATCTCAAGTTTCAACACAAGCCCAAAATTATCTTCTTTCAAAAACCCTCATATAAAAATAGACCTATTCTTATTACCTAGGGGCCAAAATCCCTTAAGCTACTACCTCTATGATGAATTTAAAGACAATATCCAAGGCAAGGTAAACAAACAAACAAACTCTTGTCCCTATCTCGCACACAAGTGAGGTGTAAGTGGTTGTGAGTTCAAATGCCCAACAAGTTCATTTGAACTTACTTGGTGGATTGTCACCCATCTTTGACAAGTATTTTTATTTGTGGTCTTGTATAATAATATAACATGGTATAGGTAAATGGTATTGAGGATGATATCAATCTCGTGTATCCTACGATAAAAGCATGGGGTTGCCAATCAAATAAACTAAGCACGTAGGAGAATTCCAAAGCTTAACATTGTTTATGAGACTACCGAACATCTATCTAATGGGTTCAATGTGCTAAATAACTAGGTACTTTATTTCCTCATTTCTAGTTGCCCTTTGTTGTTGTAGTTTTTGCATGGCCAGTGTGAGTTCTAGGGGGGCACCTTAAAATTTGGTGTGGTGGATATTATTGTTAGAGTTTTGATTGTCAAAAGATGAGTTACTAAAAAAAATTGGATACATTTTGATCTAGAAAAAGTAATAGATTTCATTTTGTGCTAATAATTTTCCTCAACTCAAAATGATTCTTGATGGAATTGATTTTGAACTTGAACTTGAGTACTTTGAAGGTACAATGTGTTTTTAAGGTAATAGCAATATTGATGTTCAATACTTCATTGATACTAGTTTTCTTGAGCATCATTACATATACTCATATATTTCAATATACTCATATCATAGGGCTATGTGAAGTAGATATACAATAAACCAGCCCCAATACTGGGGTCATGACATAATTGTGACCCATCATGTACCTTAAAGGTTAGCTGGTGAGCAAAGAAATAGACATTTTTAGATAGAATTTGGGTTGCTCCAACTACAAACTAGGGTTCACATGATAGGGTTTAGGGTTTACATGATAGGCTTGTGAATCAAAACACCCAAACCCTAAAAATTTTGAATCTCAAATGCAAAGTGTTACAAAGATGTTGTACAAACCCCCCATTTCTGCTTCTTCCATGACAAAGATATCCAACTTCTTGTTGCATTATTTGGCCTTACTTATATTTGGTAGATGAGAGCATCATCATAAGAGGGTGCCTCCGTCCATGGGACACAAGAACTATGTGTCATGCACTTTACCTAAGCTACAAAGTAAGTGCTTTTGCTGCACAACCTATGTAGTATGTACTACCTTGCCCTCAAAACCTCCCTAAAAAAAGGGGGGCAAAAAAGAACTTTTATAAATCCACTTACACACACAATGACAACATTCACTTCATACAAATGACAACATCCACTTTTAGCAATGAAGAACACTCCTACAAAAATGGAATCCCCATCCACACTTGGTGAAAAACTAAGGGTTTGAAGCTTTTGCTTGAAGCTTTCTCAAGTATTGAAGTCATGTTTTGTGCATGTTTTTAGTAAGTCAAAGGTTAAATGAGGGACAAGCCACTTTTGCTCGCCCACAAATGGGTGAATTTCTTCCCAAGTTGGTGTGGGTTTCAAGCCCAACTTGGGGAAAGGTTTATGGTACCTGAAACTCTTCCCCACCCCCCTCTTCCTCTTTGAGTACATGAAACATGGGAAGTTCCTATGATGTTTTTGGAGTTGAAGAAAGCCACAGGAGTTAAAAAGTGAGCACAATAGAATTTGATCTTCTTGAATCCAAAAACATCAATGGACTTGAAAAAGACATGAATAATACCAACAAACTTCATTTCTCGGGTTTGTGTGGGCCAATGTGCTATTTATTGTGAATGGGTGCATTGGGGAAAATTAGAGGTGTGCATTTTGTGGGGGGAGGGGGGAGGAGAACTCAAGCACTTTTCCGGGTGGGTTCTAACCTCCGTAAATCTTGAGGCCCAAACTTCAAAGAGGGTCGGTTGATCACATGTCACTTTGTTTTGTTGTTGTCCTCATCATTTTGAGACCGGAGCGGATATTTGTGGGGACCAAATCGTTGTTGGGGGCCCAGTCAAGCACCTTCAAAGATAACTTAAGCCTTGTCCATTAAGTGAAGCATATCAAGAGTCTAGAAACATCTATTTTTCAAACGAGAATGGCCCCAAAGTAGCACAGTTACCAAGGTTAGGATATTTTGAGAAATGATCATGGATTAGGTTACTTGCCCCCAAGGACTCTGCAACTTGTGTGATGAGAGGTATTAACTTAGTTAGTTCAGGTTTGGTTCCCCTAACATTTTAGCTTACCCGAATAAGAGCTCATGTGAGGCAGAGCCAGAGCCAAGTATAGGCTCAAACATGATAAAGCCCATGGCCAACAACACCTTTAATCATGTGTGAACTCTAATCAACTACAAAAATCTGAGAATGGTGGTTACATATTGAGGAAATAAAGCCGTATGTAAGTAAAGCTAAGGGTTTGATATTTGGAGCCTAGGCACCCAATTCACGGCTTCGATTTTGTCAAAGCCGGTCACACGAGTCATCAATCCAATCTACAAGGTTTGCAGAATACAAGTACTTGTCAAGCAAATATTTTTCCAGCAGCAAAGAATTGAATTCCAAAGAGTAAGAGCATCTCCACTGGTGCTCACTATGTGTGATCTGTGTTCAAAAGAGTAAGAGCTCTCCACTGGTGCTCACTATGTGTGATTTGTGTTCAAAAGAGTAAGAGCATCTCCATTGGTGCTCACTATGTGTGATCTGCGTTCAAAAGAGTAAGAGCTCTCCACTGGTGCTCACTATGTGTGATTTGTGTTCAAAAGAGTAAGAGCATCTCCACTGGTGCTCACTATGTGTGATCTGCATTCCAAAGAGTAAGAGCATCTCCGCTGGTGCTCACTATGTGTGATCTGCATTCAAAAGAGTAAGAGCATCTCCACTGGTGCTCACTATGTGTGATCTGCACAGTAAAATTGAATGAAGAAGAGTCAAAACATGCAGGTTTGGGTCCCAAATATGGTTTTTTGATCAGCAAAATTGCACACTTTGCAGTGGTGGATCTTAACAGGCGAAGTAACCCTGCCTGTGCACCTGCAGAAACGCCTATAATGAATATGATGATCTAACTGCTGCACAGTGTTTCTGATTGGCCCACCATCATAATGATTGGTCCAGGTGGTTTGCTATTAGTAGTACTCCCCTTCACCTGTTTGTTTTGCTGTCCCAGTTTCAGTTTTATTTGTGGGGTTGCAAAAGAGTAAAATTACCTACCCAAACTTGGATGTAAAAACACCATTTTGGAGGGTCACATACTGAGCACTGCTGGAGATGCTCTTCAGTTTGATTAGACTCAACAAGATTGAAAACACTTGGAAACATGTCAACCCTCAACAGTTTCATAACCATTACAAAGAACCATTTATGTGTGGAACTGGAATTAGAATAGAAATTGGTCTAATTATCTTTGGTAGAACTAGAAGCGGAGGTTCCTCACAAAAAAGTAAAGAACTAGGCTACTTAACACTAAAACAAACTGGGGGGGGAGGGGCTTAATTAATGGGAGGCTTTAGAGTTCGCAAACTTTTGGGAACCTTGGGAGCCTATTCACTTTTGAACCTAGGGTTCCCAAGGTTCGTTCCCCAAATAGGTCTAGAAGTGGCTGTTTTTTAAATTTTAATATTCCTTAAATGGCAGAAAATCCCTAAAACTCTTTTCTTTTCCTCTTTTTTTTTCATATTCTGAAAAGAAAATTCTCCAATTAGGGAAAAACACTGAGTGGTACCTATATAAGTAAGCACTTAGAGAAATTTCCTATTTCCTAGTGTTTTTGGAACTGTTTTTATTTTTTTTGCGAATTTTTTTATAATGCTCAAGTAGCAATAGTCCAATATATTTAGCCAAATTTGATAACATTCAAAATATGAAAGTATACAATCTTAAGTGTCAATTCATGTTGTAGGCAATTGTGACAAATTTTTTGAGTTTTTTTTTTTCTTTATGACAATTTTTTTCAAAAAAAAAAAGGTAATTTCTGACAGAATATTCTTTTTTTTGGAAAGAAAATTCACAAAATCACGAAAATGCACCACACAAGAAAATCACCGGTTTTTGGAGGGCCATATACTTAAAAAATAATGACCCCTCTAAAACACCTTACACCGTTCCAGTTCTAGACATAAATGGAATTGGAAATCCTTTGGGTCTAATTCTTCTTCTTTTTTAATTATTTTTACACACACATATATATAGAAATAGCCACAAAAGGAGGGAATATATTACCAATTCCCTCCCTTTGTGGCTATTTCAAAACCAAAAGAAAATCTTTAAAACTGTTTTTTTGAAAGGCTTTTAAGCCCTCACCTCAGATGAAGGTGTTACTACTACTATCACTAGGCCTGGGCTTGGCTCCTCCTTGCACAAGCAGTTATTCTGACTAGTGGGTGCCCATGACCTTCGGCCATTGTGAAGTCCCCTGGTTTTTTATAACTTGATTAATGTTTTATTTTATTTTTAAAAACTTTTAACATATGAGAACAGATTGAAAACATGATGGGAACAAAAGCATAAAAAAAATTTCATCCTCAACTTACCCGTCGACCCCCCCCAAGATTGAAGGCATTTCATCCATCCCCTTAATCAGGACGGACAGTAGCTAAAAGAAAAAAAGCTTCCCCTAAATCCGTCTCGTCATCCAGTCGGACAGACATTTCATCCATCCGCTTAATTGGGATAGACAATAGCTAAAAGAAAAAAAACTTCCCCAAAATCCATCCTGTCATCAAGCCGGACGGACATTTCATCCATCCCCTTAATTGGAATGGACAGTAGCTAAAAGAAAAAAAAGGTAGTCTTGGTCAATACAAAAAAAAAATTTGATTCTGAGCTGTCTAAGCCCTAAATTTTTTTTTTCTTGTCTATCAAATCTTTTGCCTCAAAAGATCAAACTGCCCCTGATTTTTTTTTTCTTTGGAGTCAGTTACATTTGGGGAAGTTACATATGGGGAAGCTCCACAAAGAACGAACAGTGACTGGAAGAATCTTCCAGGCACTGTCCACACAGATAGACAGATAGATAGACACTGTTGCTTTAATATATAAGATAGCAACCTTGTCCTTGGGCTTTACCTTGCCTCGCCATTTACATTAAAATGTATCTTCAGGCAAAAGTAGAATTATGAAAACTCAAATATTTCACCATGCAAAAATATAATCTTGAAAAAAATCCTCTAAAAAAAACCAAAATCCTTCAAGATATCATAACTCTATGACTAATCTCAAGTTTCAACACAAGCCAAAAATATCATATTTTTTAAAAATCTTCATATAATAAAAATAGACCTATAACCATATTGATTCCTAGGGTTTAGGGTTTATGGCTATATCACATACAAACTTATTGTTAACTTGCGAAGCTATTTCCTTTATTGGCCTTGCCTACCAAGGCAAGGATATTGTGTTTAGATTCATTATAGAGTATAGTAGCTTAAAGGGATTTTGGCCCCTAAGGTAATAATAATAGGTCTATTTTTATCATATGAGGATTTTTGCAAATATGACATTTTGGCTTGTGTTGAAACTTGAGATTAGTCATAGAGTTATGATATCTTGAAGGATTTTGGTTTCTTTTGAAGTTATTTATTTGAAAATTATATTTTTGCATAGTGAAATATTTGAATTTTCTTTTGCCTTAAGATACTTTTTAATGTAAATGGCAAGGCCATAGTGTGACACACCCCTTGTTTTCTTGGCGCTTAAACCAAAAGCATTCGTCTAACCCTAATTTTGTTGGTGACTAAAAATGTATATAGTTTGTCTCTCCCTCTAAATATTCCCATGAAAAAAGACTTATCTATACCTAGATTGACAATTTATATGGATTGTTTTATCTAATCACATTAACTTACCACACTCACTAATGACTTGTGACCATTCATCACATCATTTTTGTTAAGTTTTACCGTCACTTGGCATTTGGAGCAATGTTTTTTTTAGGACAAAATATCATTATTTTTCAACAAATAAATTGAGAAATTTTTGGAATTTTGAAAAGTGTAAATTCGACTAATTTCGCTAATTTTTTGTTAAATTTTGAAAATTTTCAATATGAAAAAAAACACACACACACACATTGATTTGGAGCTAACCATTTAAACTAAAATGAATGAATTACCTATTAATGGCATTATCGTAGCCTAGGGTTAGTTTCCACATTGACAAAATGAACAATTGTTATTTTTCAATAAATGAATTTGTCTTTAAAATTTGAAATTATTGAAATTTTTCATGATCTATTATGATACTATCGCATGAATAGTGAAATTATTCAGAGTGTAGCCTATGATACTTATGACGATTTTCAACATGTTAACTTCATATTTTCACAAAAATTCATTTCGCTATTTTGAGGATTATTAGGGTAAGGTACTAATTTGTTCTTAGTGAGAAGCTCAAACTCTCCCACAAACTAGCTTAAAAATTGTCAAGGGATGAATAATGCAAGTAAGGAACATGGTTGATTATGTTCAAGATTTGGGTTTCTTGACCTGGGAATTAGGTATTTGTATTTTTCCTTTGTGGAAAAGTATGAATTATTAGCAATTGGGAACAAATTGGATTCAACTTAATAACTTTAGTGGGTGCCATTAAACAAGGGGTGTGTCACACCATGGCCTTGCCATTTACATTAAAAAGTATCTTGCATGCAAAAGAAGAATTATGGATACTCTTCAAAAATTCCTCTAAAAAGAAACCAAAGTCCTTCAAGATATTATAACTTTATAACTAATCTCAAGTTTCAACAAAAGCCAAAATATCATCTTTCAAAAATCCTTATGTAAAAATAGACCTATTATTTATTACCTTGGGGGCGAAATCCCTTAAGATACTATACTCTATTGAACCTAAACACTATGAGGTGCATTATACACCATGGCCTTGTTATTAATAAGACACTCAACAAGGGAAATAGAGAAGAAAAAAGAAAGGATCAAAGTCCAAACAAAAGACAACATTCGAAAGCACAAATGCACAATTGGGAGCCTTAAGAAGAGAAGTCAAGTAACTTAGGACCTAAACCCATGTGCAAGGAGATGAGCAAAAAACTTGGAAAAACACCAAGCCAAGTAACCTTTGAGGTGCCTTATTTCATATGGTAGTCCATGGATAAGTGTTTCTTTTACTGGCAAGTTTTTGCCAAATCCCTACCTGAAAAATATGATTTTGACCTACAAGAATGGCCCAAATTCATCAGATTTCAAAGGAAAAAATTCTGCCAATCGCCAGATTTTTATTATTAGTTCCAGTAAATAGCCAAAAATATAGAAAGATTTTGATTTTTTCCTACTTCCATATTAGTACATGTAGCCAAACTTGGCTAAATCACTTTCGAGATGATAGTCACCTTGGCTATATCACAAAGTTGGAAAAAGAAACCTTGCCATGGACCATTCCAAAGACAATTTCAAAAATAACTACCTCATTTTCAAGCCTAACTACTTCATTTCTTCTTTAATAATTGCTTTCCTTTTCATATGAACTTTTCAAATAACTATCTCCCACATTTTTTAATAAATACCTCCAATTTATAACTACCTCACTCTTTTCCCCTATCCACCAACATGGATATGAAAAGAAAAAAAAAACTTGTGTCTTTTCATGTCCATGAAATGTATAGTAATTTAAATTAAATTTGACATTGTCATAAATAATGATGAATTATTGAAAACCATATGAAAACATAAGAAAAAATAAAACGGTTGATCGTCACTAGTAGTGCATAGCAGCATGGAGCTCTAATATATTTGTCTCAAAGACTTCTAAACCCTAAACCCTGGACGCCCAACTTTTAACTGGGGAGGAGCCCAACAAGTGTTGGGTCCCCAACAATGTTTTTTTGTCTTTTTTTGGCGAAATTATTTTGCCAAAATTTGACCTGAAAACATATTATCTTGACCTACACAAATGAATTTTTCATGGAAAAGATGGCCCAAATTAGCCATATTTCCAAAACAGTTAAAAACCCCAATTGCCAGATTTAGCCAAGAATATAGAAGGATTCTGGTCCCCAACAGTTTTGTTGGCTTTAAGTAAAGAATTGCCATTGTATTTAGAAGCACTAACAAAGCTACACAAACTCACTAATAAGTACATACTAACTAAATATGACCTTAATATCAACCAACTCCCCCAAAAGACAACTCGTACTTGAAGTTTGAATGAATTTATAGTTGTAATAATAAGGGGTTTTTCTCCTCTTTTTTTCTCTCTCTCTCTCTTCAATTGGGGTAATCCATTCTCTCACCAAGTAAGTTTTGGTGTTGTTACATAATGCCTTATCTAATTTGACACTCTCAATTGTGGAGGAAATAAATAAATAAAATCAAGTTCGATAATAAAAATGGTGATTTATGAGAATTTATCTAATATTATGGCGACATTTTTTTTTAATTTGGCAATGATAGATTGATAACTGCATTTAATATTGGAAAAGATCTCATAAAAGAGAGAAGTACTACTCCATGATTTCTTCTTCTGGTCACAATTTCTTGTTTGTAACCACCATGGACAATATATCCAACATATTAAGTGAATCATACATAAATAGTTGAGTTGTTGCTAATGAGAGATATAGATAAAAGATTGGTAAATTATCTCCCTATTAGACACCAAATAATGGGAAAATTAATAATAATAGTAAACCCTAAATGCAACCTACAAAATTGTCCCAAGTTTTCATTTTTTCAATATCAACACATAAATAACCTTTTTTTAACTTTCAAAGTCTCATAAGAGAATTTTTAAAAGAATATACATTTTTAAAAATAAAATAAAAATAACTTCTAAACCTGATAAAAGTATAACAATATACATCCAAAGGAATAATAAAAATTCCCAAGTGCATCTCAAATCATACTTTGAATAGTAGTTTACCCTTACCTACCTACTTACCTACCTACCTACCTAACCAAATGACAATAACAAGTTTTCAATTACAGTGAAAGTAATGAACATGAAGCAACCAAATATATATTTTTATTACCGATACGGGTTTTTTTGTGGGATAGGTTTGAATACAAACATTTAAAACAAGTAGCCTTGCAAGCTTCTTTTCCTCTATTCTTTAGAATCCATCATATTATTACTATTCATTGCATTTCAAAAGTATTCATTCTCAAATAAATGGGTGCAATGATGTCATTGTTGAGATCACGTTTGTTGGCCTTGCCTACCAAGAAGGCAAGGATATTTTGTTGTAGATTCATTATAGAGTATAGTAGCTTAAGGGATTTTGACACCTCGGTAATAATATTAATAATAGGTCCATTTTGATTATATGAGGATTTTTGAAAGATGATCATTTTGGGCTTGTGTTGAAACTTGAGATTAGTTATTATAGAATTATAATATCTTGAAGGATTTTAGCTTCTTTAAGAGGATTTTTTTGAAGATTATATTTTTGCATGGTGAAATATTTAAGTTTCCATATAATTCTTCTTCTTTTGCCTTACCATACTTTTAAAATGTAAATGGCAAGGCCACAATGTGACAAACACCTTGTTCTTGAGAGCCTGCATGTGTGCCTGTGTTGTGTCAGGATTCGTTGCCATTCATTAACTCGTGCTTTGTCAGAATCCTCTCTTGTGGGGAGGGGGTTCGGGCCAATGGGCATGTCCTTCAGGAAGAGAAAAAATTTGCTTAGAAGCTCCTAGAAATGACTTAAGAATTTATTTATTGCATGCCATGATTCAAGATCATGTTCATAAATAACATTTATTTTATATATTTTGGTGGCACAAATGAAGGAAATCATTGCAAAGAGAAGGAAACAACATTTTTATACTATTTTCTTTCAGATGAAAAAATTGGTTCTTCATATCATCACATCCCATTTTGATTCGATTCAAATTGTGTCTTTTGCGATGTCAGCTTGCGGATGATCATCATCATCATGAGATTGCAGTGGTGCCCATGCTTTCCTTTTGATATCCTCCCACAGCATCTTGGGTATCATTAGGTCACGTGCACAAGGGGAAGCAGGGAAGGCAGGCTGAAGCCCCATTGATCATTCATGTTTTTTTTTGTCATTTGATGAAAACCTCTCGACCAAGCTACCACGCTGACAATCACTTGGTATGTATGGATTCCCATAGCAACACACAATGTGTCGCTCGGCATTCTCATGTATTAAGTAAGTAGCATTCGCCAGCCAGCCCCACACACACATGGTGGTGCATCATTTTTCACTCAATGAAGAATCGTTAAGTAGGCACGCTACCATGCTTGCGGGCTGCTTGCTGTCAGGAGTCGACTTGCAAGTACTTACAATAGAACATGCCACTCAGCGGCACGGCCATGTTACCTGACATGCATACTGGCCAGAAAGAAGAGAGGAAGAGAAAGGGTAAGGACTTAAGGGACATGTCAACACTCAATTTCACTTGGAGTGAAGAGTTTATAACACATGAATAGAAAATTTGTTGCATCGAATCCGAGTAGCCTGATTCTTTGAAATTGGGTTGTAAATTTCATTATGTGTTATCAAATAGAGTTTTCCTTAAAGTCACCCTCTGTTTTACTCCCTATCTCCTCCTCTTTCAGTGGTATCGGTAAAGTAAGGAAATTTTATAAAATCTATGTATGAAATGTTCAAACTCAGCATTTAATGCACAAGGTTTGAGAGTAACTAGAGTAGTCCTACCGTTAGCAGCACTGAAAATATATGTAGCACCAGTGCAGGCGCTGAGGAGAAAGGAAACACAGGATGAAACTCAATTTAGCACCAAAATTGGTGGAAAAGCTAGTTTGGGTCCCAGTTATTTCATTTTGTAAAATTTTCATTCCCAGTTATGCGTTTGATGCCCTTTTTATGCCGAAACTGGCTGCTCTCACCCCCTAATCGCCTGACTTTACGGACAACTCTAATATTAATTTAAAATAATAACTTTGTTATGATATTTACACATGGTGTGTTTTAGGGTGTTAGAATCTATTATGTGGTCTTGGCCTTACATCTTGAGTTTTGGTAGTAATAAGATTTATTAGTTGCAAACCAAGTAGCAAAAGAGATAGTCAGGTGGAAATATTTAAACATTTCTCATCTTATATCGACCAATTTTGCATGTGTATCCATCGAGCTGGGAAAACAATTGACATGGAATGTCAAATGTGATACACACTAGTAGAGGCTGGAATAGGGGTTGTGACTCAACCTAAGTTAAAGGTTTCACTTGTATACTTATCCAATAAACCCTTTTTCATCCCTCTTCCCCAATTAGGTAACTACCTATGTGAGTGGTAAATGCCATAAGTAAATAGGTAGGTAAGTGAGTATTTGACTTTGTGGTTAATAGGTAGGTAAGTATATGTGGATGGTTTAGCCATGGTTAGCTATGGGTTAGGAATACAATGAAAATGTGTTTCTTGTCCATGCTCCATACATCATCCATCTTGCACATTTTATGGAGGGTGCATGGTTTGCTATTGGGTGCATGTTTGATTTGGGCGTGGATTTTGGGGCATGTGATTTTAATGTGGAACATTCGGGTGAAAAAGGGCTAGCCACTCCTAGTGTTTAGGTCATGGTGACAAAGATGCCTTAACATTTGAGCGGTGTCATGCAACAACTTTGTTGGTGTATGGTAATGAAGGACTTGATAAAATTCAAGCAATCAAAATAAATTGAAAAAATAATAGAACTAATCAATTTTTTTTAATTGATTACAAAGTAAAATCATACAAGAAGAGATTATAAAAGAATTTATTATTCTTCAAAATATTGTAGTATCTTGGTGGCTTCAACACAATTTCTATGAAATTTAGAAATGCTGAGAATTTCATAAATTATTTTTCTCCAAAAAAATGTGAAGGAAGTTGAATTTTTGGGGGTTTGTTGAAATGGAATATTCAAATTATTTAATTATCCATCAGACATGTGTTGAAGTTACAATGTGTTACAATAATTCCTTATATATGACGCACTCCCAAGTCCCGGGGTGAACCCACTTGAGGGTTCACCAAAATGTAGTTGCGAAAAGTTGGGACTCGAAAGGTGCTGTCGGCTTCCAACTCTAGAATGGGGTAGAAGGTCGAGTTGGGAGCCCACGGATTAGACTAGGAAGAAGGTTTAGTAGATCAAGCTTGAATTTGCATCAAAACAAATCACAAAGTGGTTAGTTCGCATTTCCGGGACACCCTTAGGTGTTGGGACAAACCACGGGCACTTTCGACCACAAGACACCACGGCCTGGACTCGGGGGAAGCCACCACCTTCCCCCATGTAGTATTCTCTACGACGCCCCGCCGAGCCTACATCAAAATGGCTCTTTTTCCCAGGACTCCCAAGTTGAAGTCCCGAAATTGTCCCGAAACTATCCCGGGTGGAGTCCCGGGACTTTGGGAGCTCATAACTCCCGACTGCAAGGTCTGATTGCAACGAGGTCTAAACCAAATTTGTAGCCCTCATCGAGATATTTTCAATGATGTATTGCACTCTCAATTCAGAGGTCAGGAAGAGGTCGATTCCCGACTTTTACTGGTCGGGAGTCAAACTGCCAGTTTGACCCCTGGCCCTTCTTTTGCCCATAACTTGAGCGATAGATGTTCAAATGGCCAATGCAAGGCCATTTTCGATATCTACGCTTCAAGACCTTTTCAATGACACCAAGAACACCCCAATATGAGGTGTTTTGGGTCCTGCTATCGAGTTCTAAACATTCAGGAATCTCGGAGGACTCCAAATCCTCACTTTTTCCAAGTGTTGGGCTTCACCCCCACACTTGGCCAAAGTAGGGTTGCGACAATATATGTTCATGTCCCATTATTACATATTATTAATCATCTAACAATTAGTTCGTAAATAACCATCAATTAATTCAAATGGTATTAATTACCTAACATGTATAGAATACCAATATGATTAGTACAACCAATTTTCAATATAATTATGATTGGTATAATCGATTAACACAGATAAATCACAATTGGAATGATCATTATAACCAATTTACATTTATAGATGTATGACAAATGTAATCAATTTACACTTACAAAATATAACCAATATGATTATTATTCATATATTAGTATTCATTAAAACATGATTGGTATAAATATAACATGTTGTATTATGTTTTGAAATAAAACGTTATCTCATCATGAAGTGGACTTCATTTTTGAAATCCAATTATAAACATAAAAAAGTCATATGTCAACATTCAAAACCAAGTAACATAGATATATGATTCATACATGTAAGACCCATCATATTATGTTTTAGTTATAGCATTATGAAATGAAAACTTGAGGTCTTAAAATTGTTGTAATTTTTTCACACCAAAATGCAGATGGCAACTATCATCATTTTCCTAACATTTTATTTTGAAGTGTTCAAACTTGCAACAAAAGGTAATATTAGGGGAGTTCGATGAGAGTTTAATTATACTTGAGTGGCACTTACAATGTTAATTGTTCTTGAATTGTCACTACTTTGGTTAAAGATGTTGTGCTTATCATGAAAGGTCCACAACACGAATGTTGGTGATGGAACTTGGTGATCAAGATTCCAACATCAATATTCCCACTCTCAAAGCGGGAGCTCATTTGGGAGTGTGGAGGTTCATTCCCTCACACTCTCCCGCATTCCCTGGAGCATGAAACATGACTCTTAGGCTTCACTCTTTGATGCACAACTTCACAAGCCCTTGCCTTGGTTGCAAGCCCAAGGCTAGGGTTGCAATAGTGCATAACTTGCAAAATGCGTGTTCAACTATAAAGGAAGTGAAAACCTTGGCAATAAGCGAATGGCAACAAGGACACCATACTAGGTTTAAAGTAAAAAGGAAAATTCATTGTTTCATGCAACTAGTTTGTTTTTGGAAATTGTTTGTAGGTCAATAACCAATGTTTGTCCAGATTAAGTGGTCAAGACTATTTACTTATTAAGTAACCACAAGCATCTAAGTGATTGCATTCTTATATATTTTGTGCTTTAATTTTGCAAGAATTTTTTGCCAATTAGTTTGTCCCAATGTTCTTATCTTCATTCCACATAGCAAATGACCATGTGTTTTCATGCAATGATTGCAAAATGTATATATGTTATCAACACTACAAGAAGTAGAAATATTTTTGTGGTAATGAACAACATTTATTTGCACCTCATGTCAAAACTTAAGGTTTCACATTAATGTTTTGTCCCTTTTGGCTGCTTAGGGATGAAACTCTCAAGAAATCACTACCCTGTTTTAATAGTCACTAGGTGAAATGAGGTTTAAAAGACCATTTACTTATTGCACTCTCCTAGCAAATCAAAAAATGGTTTAAGTTTTTTAACGGAATAAACCAATGGATCCACATTATATCACTAAATGTATGTAGGACCATTTCAATTTGTTCTATGGTTTTGCCCAATGAGGGAAATGACATTCAATTTCAACACTCCCATACATTCTTTGAGTCATGTATGGGAATGTTATATTGTTGACAAGTTTGTTGATGAAGGTTGAAAATTTTGACACCGAATGGGCTATAGCATGTTGGGATGGTTCACAATTAGTTTCATACTTCAAATCTTGGTTTAATCCAGATAAAATGTTTTGTGTTTTGGCCAAAGATTGGTTATGTGCTTTATACTAAACATAAGAAATGCTTGGGGATTGTTAATGTTAGTAGGTAGTTTTTAATGGGGTAAGGACAGAAAAAAAAAACCAGTATTTAGCTAGGTAGGTTTTACTTATAAAATTGTAACGACACAATTGATGCCAACCATTTATTTCCAATACTATGAATCCAAGTTTATTCCTTATGTATTGAATGTCTTGATTATTGGAAATTGCCTTGGTGTAGGATACATATGTTTTCAAATTATTGACATGGGATTTTGTACCATGGTTGAGAGCATATAGCAAATTCAAAAAAAGGTTGTACAACTAGTCCTTCACAATGTGGTCAAAGGGGGGTGAAAAGTTGCACTCCACAACAGGCAAAAGAATATTGCAAGCTTAATGCACAAGGTGGGCCACCTCCATGATATGGCGGGCAACAATGGAAATTAGTTGATAAATAAGGAAAGTGTATGCCACCACTTGGGCAATGGGCATGGGGACAATCAAACTACCCACCACCACCACATGGGCACTACAAGCACCAAGGGCAGTGGGCTACCGGCTACCAAGGATAGTGGAATAATTGTTGTGAAGGATGGCAACAAACCACCATGGCCATGCAAATTGGGATGGGCATGGTGGTTGTTGTAAGGGTTCAATATAGGGTGGATTGGCTAGTGGGTTTGGTGTAGGCAAAATTAACATTCAAGGGGCAAAATTGCCTACTACCAAGGAGAGTTACAAGAACCATCTAGTAGGTCAAAGGTTGACATTAAAACACAACAATTGGTGGCAAAAAAAACCATAGAATTTGAGGCAGAAGAGTGGAAGAGGAAAGGATTACCACCTCACAAAGTGGAGGTGACAAAGCATGGCAAAATTGATGGGTCATGCAATGGTAAAATGAATGGGATAAGCAATGTAGGGTCTTGTACCTTATGTCTTAAATATGGCTGTTGTTAAAGTGGGTGAACAAAACCCTATGGACATGGCTGAACTTTGTAGTCAACTTAATCATTTATTTGAATATATCCATCATGAGTTGAGTGCATGTGGCTTTAGGGACTGTTTCAAATGATTCATGAAGTCTAAAAGATCTCGTCTTAAAAAATGGTATCAAAAGGATGGGCAAATTGGATGTCCTCTTGGTGTGGATACAAACTAATGGGCAACACTTGTTAAATATTAAAAAGAACACAACGCACACAAAAATACCTCCCAACTAATAAGTGCAAAAGTCATAGTCACAAAATTAAGCAAATATGGTCGTTGTTGCAACCCTAGCCTTGGGCTCGCAACCCACGCAAGGGCTTGTGAAGGTGAATGTCAAAAAATGAAGCCCATAAGTCACATTTCATGAGCCCGAGAATGTGGAAAAGTGTGAGGGAATGAACCTCCACACTCCCAAATGAGCTTCCCCTTTGGCAATCAAAGTCCAATGGACTCCCGAATCTTCAAAGTATGATTGCAAGGGTCAAAACCCATTGGACTAAAAAGTTCCTTATGTTATTGAAAATCTCTTGGAACGTAAATGTCTAAAATGAGTTCGCATGACCCATTTGGGTACTTAAAACACAAGTTATGGCCAAAAAAAATTGTCAATTTAACTCCCAACCACTAAAAGTTGTGAATCATCGCAATTTCCTCATGTGCAGGTGGCATGTCACATATTGTTAAAAATCTTTCAACGAAGGCTATGACTTTGTTTTAAACCTCACCTCAATTGAAGGTCTTCACACAAAGTTATGGGCCTCTAAAATTGCGAGAGACTCAATTTTGGGAATTTCAAGACTTCAACTTAGGAGTCTTGGGACAAAATGACATTTGGGTGTTTACCCCATGGATAAACACAAAAAATACTATAAGGGGGAAGGTGGTGGCTTCCCCCCAAGTTTGAACCGTGGTGAATCTTGTGAATCCATCTTTGCCCACGGCTCGTCCATGCACCAAAGTGTTCATGTTGCACAATAACCAATGTGTTGTCTAGTTTGTGTATGTCCATGTGAGTAATTGACTTGCTTTTCAATCTTCCTAGTCCCCATCCCAAAGCTCCAACACGCCCTTCTACCCTTAAAATGTTGCAAGTCAGGGAACGCCGCCCAACTCCTTTTCCTTTCGTTGTCTTTACTTTTGGACTCATAGTTGAATCCATCAAGGAGCTCGGGGGTGCGTCATGCACCCCTTCTTTCAACAGAATAATTTGTTATTGTCATTTAGAACCAATTCTATCAGATTATTCTTCAAGCTACTTTTCATTGTTATTGGTGTCACGTTCGCTTTCGTTTTTCAATGTAAACGTTGATGATCCCCCCTTTTCTGCCATGCTTGCTTATGGTCTTGCAACAATCCTACCACTCTCCCTGCATGGTTGTGACATTGTTATATACACAAGATGTTGTTTAACCTTCTTCTTATGTGGAGTTTTCCACTTGCAATAAATGCCATAATCTTTAAGTACTCAAATCTAACACCGCTCACAATTGTTGTTAGACCAATTGTTTGTTGTATGCAATGAACTTTGACAAAGCACCCAACATTTACGTTTCAAAGCTCCCAATTGTTGACATATGTTATATCATAAATATATAGACATTAATGTGCAAATAATATGTGATAGATACAAACTCCATTGTTGTGCAAGTAATGTGTCAAAGATACAAACTCCATACTAACAAAAACATGAATTAAAGGGTAGACTAACAAGAACATGAATGAAAGGGCAGTGCACTAGCCTTAAGGATGTAAACACATCACTATGTGACACAAACCCTAACATAAGTACTTACCTATTTGGTAGGTCCCACTCACACCCCAACATGATTGAAAGCATCATGTTTTCCACCCACCTTGTAGATTTTTTACCTTCCTTGCATTTGATCTTATAGTGGAACAAGTTTACCATACATAAACATTAGCACACATGTTTGCAACAAACCTACATTTCAAAACCACACGTGTCTGCAAAGGTAAGGAAAATATCCTATAAATTTGTAGTTCAACAACTTGATGTTCTAATGGAGCTAGTTGTGCTTAAAGTTCAACAATACGTTGAGCTTGCGCTTGTTCATAAAGGTTTAGCTGCGGGGTTTCAACAATGTCCACAACTCCATTGTTCTCGGCCAATGCAAGTTCATGTTCACATTGTCTAGCACTCAAGCCACTCGATAATGTCTGATTTTTCTCTTTCATGGAGACAATTGTTAGCTTGGATAAGTTGCAAAACTCATTTCTGCGAAACTTATCCATGTTTCCAGTACATTATGGAAAAATATTAAGAAGTGGATGGGTTTGCACAAACAATAGGTGTTGGTTTGGGCCTTCAAGAATAATGTGTTTTGTGGCTATTGAAGCTGAACTTAAAATAAGAAAAACGCCAAGGAAATGGTAGGGTTTAAATAAATAGTAAGTGTTGGCATGGGCTTTCAGGAATAAAGTGTTTTGTGGTTATTGAAGTCGAACTTAAAACTTGTGTCCCCAATTGTTCAATGTTAAAAGGTATGCACATTACATATTATGAAATCATGTGCTTGAAGGATATGGAAAGGGGCAAGAGGCACCAAATACTACATTCTATCATGATAAAGGCTATAATCAATAAGAAACCTTTAGCAGGATTAGTGTGGAGTTTCCTTTTCAATATCATGTATGTTAGTATGAAGTTTATGGTATGTTTAAAACTAAGTTGAATATAATTGCGGTGGTAATGTTGTAACTTTGTTTAAGAACTTGAAGAACAAGGACTATGAATAAATTGATTGTGGACAATTGAATTTGGGAATAAAAATTGTGGCACATGAATTTCACATTTTGCCAATTTAATGTCTTGTGAATATAGTGGCAAATTCAATTATCTTTTGCATTGGCCAACATAGGGGCAACCCTAACATAAATATAACCCTTTATAGAGCTCATAACAACATCATGGATGTCATGTGCACAAGTTGATACTCAACAAACTTTTCCTCCCCCATGAAGTGCATGCAACTCTAACATACTTGTAAAAAAATCTGAAATCCTTGACAACATGTGAGATACCCAATGTTAGCCATCAATTCTATTTTCATGCAACAAGTCATGGGTGGCACATGAATCTATGCTCAGTTCCCAAACACATGTGATGGAGAACTTATAAGAAGTCCAATGTTGACATCAACTAGGCATTGCACAAAAACACACATATGAAATTTTACAAGAAACTCCATAACAACAATTTGAAGGTATATAATTCTTGCAAACTTTAGAAGTAAACAACCGTTATAAGAATAATCATGATCTTGTGGGTGTCAAACCAACACATTCATCATGAATGGTAGCCATTAAGTGCCATGAACTTCATACAGCTCACGTTAGCATGTGTTGATACATAAGGTTGAAAGCAGTTAGTTGAAGCATAGTACATGAATTTAAAATCCTCAAGAAGCAACCAACCCTAGAAAAAACTATATTTTTATCTATAAAAACTTTTTTTCATAGGTAATAGCTTTTCGTTTTCAACAGTGAGATTTTTATAGATTGAGAAAAAACTAATTGATTCACTTTTGATCAAGCCAAATATACAACACAACATTATGGATTTGATAAGGAATGACATGCTCCTTGATTTAGCACACCTACTTGGGCATTGACATCACAACCACAAAACATAACACATTTAAAACACATTATTTAATTCTTTTCACATGTGTTTTGGTCATGCAATTAGAACTTTACACAAGAGAAAGGTAAGGTTAGAACATACCTTTCTTTTTCAACAACCAATGTCTGCCACAAAGCTCGTAAAGATATCACACCACAAGACAAGAGGTTGTTTACATTTTTAAGGTAAACTTCAACAAGAGTGGGAAGTGTATAAGTTGTTTCAATTTAGATCTGTAATGCAAGAGTGAAGCCAATATTCAACAAGTTTAAAGTTTGGGCACATTTTCTATCCACCTTAACCAAATGGGTACTAGCAACATGCATGTTTTCCTTCACTAGGTTAAAATTCTACTCCATGTGTGGACTATCCAAACATGAAAAACCTAACATAAAAGAAAGAGAATAAGACCAAATTAACTGAATGGAATTTACTTGACTTGCAAGATCATCAAAGTGCATGGTATTCTTCATCATCTAAACATATTTCTAAAATGGATAGAACTTGTCATAACTATTGTACCCACCAAGAAAACCAATATTCTTATTACATTAGGAACAAAGTCAGAATATGTGGACTATCAATATCATATTTAGTTTTGTCCCATCATCTTAAGTCTCCATTGGGTAAGATTTTTAAAAAAATGTTAAATTGGAAAAATATTTGTTCCAGATGTAGAAAATTCTCACTCAAATAGACTGATGATGGATTTTGGCAGTTCATAGTGTTAGTATAGCAAAGGAGGAGCAATGAACCCACATCAAGAAAGTCTCATTTCATTACATGCTGAAAGCATTATGGGCCAAATAGTTTTCCTACAACAATTTAATGATTTCAAGTGTAATTTTGTTTATCTCTACCAAAACATCCTCCAACAAGCTGCAAACAATAGTGGGAACATTAGTTAGTATACTGGCTTTGCATTCAAAACAAATTTTACCTTATTGTTCTTTCAAAATGTTAACAAATAGAAACATGTAAAGGAAACAATAAGAGGCATTGTTTCCACACCTCTCCTAATTTTCCTTTGTGCTATATGTAATGAAGATTGTAGCTCATGTCAATAAGCAATAACTTACAAAAAGTTAATATGTTTTTTTTTACCTACACAATTTCATTCATATCATCTTCATGTTGTAAAACCTCAAGTGCCTTTGCTCAAATTGCAGTGAAATCAGCATCAAAGTTCTCATAAAATCCTTCAAGTGCCTATAAAGAAGAAGACTTGATCATGATCCAATATGACCATTCTTTTGCAATGTAGTTGGCTTGTGGATTTTAGGTCAATAGTTCAAACTTGGTAGTTTTGGTTTTTCCTTAAAAGAAATTAATGAAGGCTCTAGGCTTGAAGCAAAAAATGGAAACATTATTGAATTCCATTATGACTGTTGGTGTTCCAATGGTTACTTTATTTACAAGTATAACTTTCTTGAAATTATTTTGCCATATCCTTTCTCATGATTGTTTCATCTCCCTCTACAACAATATCTCTGGAATAATGTAAATTCTTGTCAAAGTTTGATATGTTATTCATAGTCTTCGGTCAAATGGATGTTGCCATTATTTGTCAAAAGTCAAAGCGTGTGCTACATATGCACTGCTATTACACCCTAAAAGAATATTCAAGTATGTTGGTTTTTTTATAATTCAAAACAATACTTTAATGTCATCCAAGTGAATGCATTCACAATGAGCTATGTTATGGCAGATATTGGAGTCTAGATCTATGGCTTCGAGCCATACATATTTTTGCGCCCTATTTGACTATTAAATATTCATGTATTTTCATATCTAATAGTCCAAGATGTGAGATACGAAAGACACATCTTGGATTATTAGGTATGAAAAGACACGAATGCCTACAACCACTCTTGTAATTATGGAGGTTTGCATGGTAGGTCATGACTCAGGAATTCTAATAATACTCACTTAAATTGTGCAACTCACAACATGATGAAGACCTAATGGCAGGCCTCTCTTGATGTCATCCTTGAAATTAAAGTGTTCATGAAGCTTGGACTAGTAAGTAAGTGGGTTAAACGTTTGTCATCACAAGAGGAAGCATCTCAATGGCAAAATTAGTACCTATGTATATGGAGGTCCGACCTTTTGAGTTTAAATGCATTTCTAAATGCTTATAGCTTTACTGCGCAACCATGCCCAATGAAGGATCAAGGAGTTGTAGACAATGACATAGAGAATTAATTTTTTGATTATATTCCTTCTCTACACTACTAATGCATCACTTACACCTCTGTTCTTACTTGTATCTACTTGTTCCTATTAGTAATATGTTTCCTTACTACTTTGGAGACAAAGTAGCTACTGCATGAAGAGGAGGAGTTCATACAAAATTAGTAAACTCTAGTCGGCCATTAGCACATTAGAGTTTGTTATGTTAGTTACAAATGTGTAGAATGATGCATTTAGTTTTTGTAAGCATCAATTTGATGTACTACATGACATTCTTCTTGAACCAATAAAATCACAAAAATTTAGGATTGAAGGCTCAAATGTTTGGATAATAGGAGTATAAATATATGTATTTTTCCCCTATTACATTGCAACACATAAATCTGGGCAAATATTTTGGAACACTAATTTGGAAAACCACATAAGGCATGTAATGTGAATTGGGTATTATTTGTATATTATTATAAGCAAATATGACATAAATAATAAATAAATAAATAAAGGTGATGTATGCAATACATATTCAAGTATGCTCCAAATATAACTTACATACAATTTAAATACAACCATTACAAATAACCAGTAATATATGGGTACATCTTAATATGTACCCATATAATAATGAGTATAATACATTCAATACATAATTGTGGACCCCTTATGCCTAAAATATGTATAATACATTTGGCATACCCATAGGGCTACGACTCATTTGGTGACATTTGCAACTAATGGTAGGTAGAAGGGTCTTCTTGGATGGAAATTGTGTTGAAAGCTATCCAAATGAAAGGATGAAAGAATCCATTAGTTGCAAGTTAGTCATAGAGTAGTTGCAAGCAAGACCAAATGCAAAAAGTAGTTGTAGATATAACCAACAATAGTTGCAAATGTCAAATAGTCACAATTAGTCACAAATTGGTTGGTTACAAAAACCTAGTTTTCTTCTAGTGTGTGGGCCTACCATGAGCCTTTGCAGTGGTGAGAATGCCATGCATAGTGGTGTCTCAATGGAAAATGGAGGATGAAGTGAGCTAATAGTTGATGTAAAAGTTTTATGAAAATATGAACTACAATAGTGACATAACAACAACATACATGCCATGATGCTGAAGATGGAAAAAAAAAAAAAACTTGCCTTCAAAGGTTGTAAATTATGTTTATAAATGGGGATGCACCTTGAGTAAAAATTACTTAGTCTTCTAGACCCTATTATGTGTTTTATACAAAGCCATTTAGATTGGCAATTCATAACCATAACAAATGAAGTTTCTTGTGTTATATTTATACAATTACCAAAACATTTGGTGTTTTCATATTTGAAAACAAATGTGTATATTTGTATAAACATGGTTATAAATAAATATGTATTTCCTAGAATACTTACCTTTTTATATTTATTAGAAGGAGTATGATAATATAATCAAGTCTAAATATACTTATCTTTTGAAAGAAGAAATATATTAAAACTTTGTATTTTATTCAAGATACAAATATTTTTCCCACACCATAATCTAGTGATTAAACCATACCCAAGGTTTGTTCACACCAAACAATAGGTTAATTTTGTGATAGGCCTTAACACAAGATAAGGATTATCATTCAAACCTATTCACATTATGAATTAGTTATTAATTTACAACCATAACTATAAAAACATTTTGTTCACATAACATGTTAGTGATTACACTTACCTTTCAACACATTAACCTTTTCATCAAATTTCATGGTGCTAGTAGGTATGTAGCCACAACTTTTGGCATCAACCTCTTTTTGCACATGCATCATGTTTATTAATTTTTTGTTTGCATATATTTTTCTTATCTCACATGCCATTTCTTGTTTTCTTTAATTTGTAACATTTATTTTGTTTTGCATCTCAATTAGTACATTGTGTTTTTTTTCTTGGGTGTTTCCTTTGCTATGGCATCTACTTTCATTTACAAAGCAAATCTTTGCACATCTCTAAGTTTTTCATCCTTTATCTTTTGTTTTGAATTCAATTCTTTTTTGTTGCTCAAGTTTCTCTATACATTGTTTCTTCATTTTACACTTTTGTTTCTTTTATAAATTTTTAATGTTTTGTGTCATTCAATCTACATACCTCATGAAACCATTTTTCTTTTTTTTGCTTACACAATTTCTTTAGCTTATAATCTAAGCCCAAGATTTTTTTTTAATTCAGTCATTTTGACAAGGAGCCTATGTCCAACTTTGTTGATTTCATAGGAAAATTATAGTCACTTCCTTTTGATAACAACATTAATAGGTTTGTGTTTTGAGCAATGTTGAATCCTTTGATTTTGCATAGTTATAAAATATTTTATGTTTCTAAATTGTTATTAAGTTAGGAGTTTGGTGATTGGGTTAAAGTAAGATCAAGGACATGGTACTCACATTTTTTTACAATTTAGTTTTTTCAACTTACCGGGTCTTTTGTTGGACAATTAGTAAAAAATAAAATATAAGATGGAAAAGAAATTTTCAAATTTCAAATGTGCAATTCCAATGAACATTAAAATAGCACATGTTCATTATTTAAATGAGCTCTGGCATTCAAATACTTATAGTGCGACAAGTTTTTTGTTATTGGGAAATCAATAGTGTAATTAGTGCTTAAGGAGTTTGTACATGCACTGAGTGACATATTCAATAATCAAGTTTGGTGGGTCAAAGGTGATATAATATGCTATAAATCATGAAAGGATTCAAAGACTTGTTAAGTCTACCAAGTATCCAAGGTGCCATTCACACAACTTAGATCCACATCTAAAAGTTGTAGAATTAGATCATTTTTTTAAATACAAAAATGTAAATAATTAGGTTTAAAAAAAATTTATTGATGTATGATTCATCTTGTTAAACAAATATGGTCTTGATAATTAAATGGTTATATTGACTATTTAATTAATGTTTGGCTATTCATGAGTCGTCATGCCTTGAAAACATCTAGCCCTTTTTCAACTCGTATGCTAATTTGTGGATGTCTATGTCTAAACCAATACCACTAGTTGTTTCTTAAAACACAATTACATAATGGTGTGGGTTTAGTTTGTGTGACTTTATCTACCTTTAGTTTGAACTATTGAAGGGTGATGGATAAATTGGCCTTTTGCATGTTCAAATTCAAAATGATTATTGCTTCATTTACTTGTTTTGTTAGCACACCTTGTGGACCCACTTTCCTTGTTTTGGTTCTACCATTCAGGTGATTTAATAACGAGGTTAAATGGATGTTCCAATACATGTTGGCCTTCCTCAAAGAGGTATGTCCTCACTACACAACATCCATGGCATCTTATAGGTTTTAATTTGTACATTTTCCACTTTTAGATACATTAAGCAACCTCTTATTCCTCCTTATTATATATATATTTTGATGTGGTAGGATGGGGTTGATATTTTTGTGATGTTGTAGTAGATCAAGACTACCCTATATCTTGTGTTGCTAAAGTGGGTTATTGATTTTTTTGGTTTTCGTAGCCTTGACTTAAAACCCCACTCCATCATTTTCTTGGCACATTGAAATATGTTGCGATGTAATCTTTTAATGGTATAACCTTCATATGTTGTGGAATTATACTTAAAGCTTTTTCTCACATTGGTGCCTTCATTTTAACCTTATTCCCCTTGATCCCAACCTCTAAGCACTAAGGGGTGTTCATTTAGGTCCTACAAGTGGTATGAATATATGCTTCTTATATGAAGACCCAAAAAATAGAAAAGTGTTAAATTTGGATAATGGTCAATTGCCTATGTTTCCACTTGTTTTTAAAAAACAAATAATTCATAAAATTCAACACAATCATTCCAATCTTACCAATATTAGTTGTTGATGTGTAGGCAGTGAGAATGTATTTCAAGGTGCGTCATGATGAAATAAATTTTTAATATAAATTTGTGTTATTGAAACATGCTAGCAATTGCGAAACTATTAATTTGAACCAACAATAATAATATAGGTATTTCGAGTACTTGACTATGTATTATTGGATTAATTTTGGTGGGTGGTTGCAAGGTAAGGTGGATCATTTTTTGCATCATAATCTAGTTTTTTGCAAAGTGGCATGCATTTACATGTTATTAACATGGCATAAAAACAATATTTTTTCAAATTTTTGGCTAGATTTAGATTGTCAACTTGAAGAAAAAGACATCTATAAAAAAATATTTTGCAACATATATACACCAAATATATAGTATTGGACTTTTGAAGTTGAAAAATATGGAATGGTTTACTCTTTGTGCCTTTATATACATGCATTTTTGTATATGAATTTTATATGGGATATATTATAGGGATTCAATATTTGATATGTTAAAACAAAAAAAATAGATGTGCGAGAAAATTGCTAGAAAAAAATAAACCAAAAAAAAGTTATGGACTTTTGAATGGCCTAAAATGAACCACATTTTCATAAGTCCATATCATAAACAATTTTGGGTGGATTTCAATTATTTTTAACATGTACATTGAAATTTAGTTTAGAATGACTTATTTTCATATGGTCTTTTTAGTTCATTAACCACCATGTAATTCCCCACTAAATTAATGATATCAAAATAAACTACCATTTTAACATTATTGTATGGACTTTTTGGGAGTGGAGTATCCACCAAAAATGAACCACCTTAGAGCACTTACACCCTAGTGTGTCATTCAAATATGCCTTCTTTTACATTTTTTTTTTCAAGCTCTTCTACTTCCTTTATTATTTTAAATGGAATAAAAACTACTTATATTTCCTCCTTGATGTCAACTATAGTAACAACTATGTTTTTTACTTCTTTTTAAATCTCAATTGTAACATGGTCTACATCTTCTACTTCTTTATTGACCCCAACTGTAGACAAATTTCTTTTCCTAATCCCATTTTGTTGTTTCTCTAAAAAAATATTAAATCTTTTGCAATCTGCTTTCTAATGGATGTGACATGCTTAGAAAAAATAAAAACTTTTATTCTAGAGTTATTGTGTTAAATGAAATTATGTACTTGCAATTGGTTTTTGGTGGGAAAAATGCATTGAATTATGGTGGGAAATGCAAGTAATGAATTTATTTTATTTTTGTGCCCATGGTATCCAAGGTTAATTTTCAATTTCATGTGCATAAGATCTAAAATTTGTAATCACATCATTGTTGTTCACTATTATGTTGAACCCCCATTGTTAAACAAAAAATATCCCAAAACTAATCACAAATGAAGTTGACTTTGAAATGTTCCTTTTTAATAAAAATATAATCCCACACTAATTCCGAAACAATTTCATCCTATTTTTTGTTGTTAAATTTTGGAACACATAATGTTGTGAACAAATGTTCGGTCATGGGTAAGCACTAAAATGATGAATAACACAAAGCAAACCCTTTACCCATGTTTTAGCTCCCTAAATCCATGTTTAGTCATAGGTGCCCAATCGGTGATGGGTAATTTTACCCTATTTCATTTTTGGAAACACGTTATGTTTTTAGAAACACGTTTAGTTTTTAGATGGACAATTCATTTTAAATTGTCATTATGACATAATTTATCTTGAGAATTAAATTAAAGTTAGGGCTTTACTTTAGGTATGGTTGAGTGTTGTCCAATTATACAAGGTAGGCCGGTTATGTAGATGCATAATTCCCAGTTATGCATAAACGCATATCCTAAAAGTGCATTAGTTTCAAAAAAATAAATTATACATATCCTTCGGATATAGATTGACCATTAATTTTGAATTATTCATATCAATGGATGGAAAACACTTTTGTTAACCATATGCATCTCTATATCCGGGGACTATCTAAGCATATGCCCAATTATGTAAAATTTTGTTTTCAAATTACTCAAGCAGATGCATAGTGGTTAGGAGCCCCAACATTAATTAATAGTAAATGGCAATTGTCTCGGAGGTCCACATTAATGTTCTTGGGAATCTTACCTAATTCTGAAGACCTACAAGAACACACTATCTAAAATTGGGAACTTTTAGACTTCTTATGTCAAGATATGTTGAATTTTGTGTATTTAAAAAAAAAAAAAACTATGTTGCATTCATCAGCCCTTTTCTTTTGCTAGGTTGCAAAAATTTGTATGGGAGTTATACATAACCAAAAAATTTACACATATCTAATATGAAGTTTTAGGGTTTGGGATTTTTTAAAGTTTTGAGGATGTGCATTCAGATTCAAAACCTTAAGCCCCAGTTGACATTTTGAATGAGAAGTGACAAATTGGTAATGCATATCCTTTAACCATATCCATGATTTTTAGCATTCAATAATTCCCTATTCATAACCAGCAAAGATATAAAAATTTGAATACATAATTGTTTATATATGAAAATATATGGGATTTTAAATCCCATATCCATCATTTTTTTAAGAAGTGAAAATATTTTTTATTCATATCTGGAGTTTTGTCCATAAATTGAATAAGTGGACAACATTAATAAGCTCCACATGTGAGGGCATTCATGAAATGTGGGCTTAGTTTAGCTTCCGCTTCACCAAGGCCCTTACTTCAAGAATGTTGTCACCTTTAGCCTTACCCTACACATAAATCAGGACCCCATGTTTCAATTTTTACCCAATTTCACACATTGCTACTTGAATTATGAGGTATTTCAACATAAATATTTCAGCACATAAATGCTTAGTGCATTTTTATTACAATTTTTTAAAATTATAAAATATAGTTTTATTTAGAAAATGAATGGAAAGTAGACTTTTGAATAAGATGCTTCCCCGAGTTTTCACTAGCTAGTAATAAAAAATAATTGGAACTTTTATGTTTAGTGCAAGTTGGATTAATTTTGTTAAAATTTTGAAATTTTTTGCCAAAACTTTGAAATCACATAATGGGAAAAAAACATTGATTTTGAGCATGGAGTTTGCAATCCAATTGTAAAGAGCATGTGCTTTTATATTACTGTTCATATAAATGAAATTTCTATTGTATTTTGGTATATTGTTCAATGTATGTCCTTGCAATTGCATTGTAATCTTAACAATTTTGCAATAGATGTCAACTTGAAACTTAGTAATGTCATGCATATCAAAATTGGCCGTTTAACAAATCCTTTAGCATCTTAGGATCCAAACAAAACTTGAATGTGCAACCAATGAAATTAATGAAGGATGTACAACCAATATTTGTGATCATAATGGGATCATTCATTATGCTACACCCCATATATTTTGTGCCTTCTAGCCAATCTCAAAGCAACACCATATCAAAATTAAAAAAATCACATATATCCTCTTAACTTTTGTATGAAACTTTTGGAGGAATAAGAAGATGGAATAAGAACCTTGTTCAATTCAAGAATTTTTGCAACATGTGTTGGACTTTTGATTTGCAAGGACTTTATATGGTCTTCAATGCATAAGTGTCGAGAATGGATTATTTCTAAACAACTAGACTATAAGCCTCCAACCTCAACACTCTTAACATCAATAATAACGACTAGGAGTATTACAATGTTACTTTCAACAAGCTCTTGTGCAACAATATCATTGGTAGAAGATTCATGAAACACATATTCATACACCATGTGTTTACCATCATGAAGTGGTCTAGTAATAACTTTCATGGCTATCATTTTTTAGAGTTCCAAAGTTTAATCATAGTGATATAATAACTTTCATTCTTGTGCCTTTTAATTACCATTCCAACTTGAGTTATTGAATCGTTTATCCAATGGTAGTATATCAAAGGTTTTTGTTGGTTATGTAGTTGAAAGATCTTGTAATAAAAGTTGGCATGTTTTTTGTCCCTATTGTCAACACCTTAACCCCAACATTGTTGGTGTTATATCACACTTGGGTGAAAGTATGATTGGGTGGTACCACAAAGAACATCACATTTTCATTTTATTAGATGCATCAAACTTTTTTAAAATATAAGAAACACTCAAAGACAAGTTTTCATAAAATGTTTTCAATAAATCAATTAACCAGGTTGTATAGACTTTGATATTTCAATGTTTTTAAAAAAATTGAATTTTGATGTCCCTAATCATTTCTTAGCCAAAAAACTTCAAGAAAGTAACACTAGTTATTTTCCGTGATTTGTTTGGTCAAAAACATTTTATACATATTTTGGCGGGTTTATAGTTTTCAAAGGTACTTTAGATGGTTTTTGTTTTATTTTAATTAGGTAATTAAGTGAGTAAGTATAATTTAGTTGTGAATTTCCAAAACTGAAATTCATGATTCCCAAAAAGGCCATAGAAATCAATAATACAAATCTGAAATGATTCCACCTATTTTTATTTCAGTAACAATTAATTTAACCATATACTTTGACATGCAATGGGTAAACCTGAGAATAGAAATCTATAATATTAAGAAAATCTAAAGGACATGGCCTATGAAAATTATTTGATCAATTTTACTTCCTTGACCATTATTTGAAGTGATTCCTTTGATACCACCAAATCATATATTCACCCACTTGAAACAAAAATAATCAACAAAGGAAAAGGAAAGCATGTTGAGGATTTTAAGCATAATGAGGCTTTTGAAAACCCTATGAGTCTTGAGGAAACATAAACCTACAATAAAAAAAGACACAAGAAATCTCAAACTTTTCCAAGAAGAAAACAAAACATTTATTGATGACATCACACACTATCAATACAAGAGGAAAATAATTTTTATATTGTGGTTGTACACATATGTACATAGTCAATCTTCTTCCCCCTCTATAACATTTTGGTGTTTACAATCACTCAAATTTAATTGTATTAATAATCTTTGTCGTGTTATAAATTATTTTGAATAATTCCAAATAGGACAACCTTTATGACTTATGTAATGAAACTCAAAGCATGGTGGCTTGGGGGGGCGGAGGGGGCGGGGGGTGGGACATTAAGTCAAACAAACAATTTTTAAGGGGGTATTAGGTGAGAAAAGTGTATTTTCACCCAACCTATTATTAATTAAGTTTTTAATATGCATGTACTTTAGTTGTCCTATATTTAATTAATTTTTTTTGTTTGCATCCAATTTCAATAGCCTATATTCATATAAATGTTTAGTTTTTTTAAGCTTGGAGTTGAAAAGGAATCAAGAATACTCTTCTAGAGGTGGATCACTTGGCATAGTGAACTAGGACATGCAAGAGTGGTTGCCTTCATGCCTTTCAATATTCTACTTTGTTACAAACAAGATCAGCAAATTTTGTGGCCAATTTAGTTTTCATTACAACGTAAACATTATTTTTTTGGGGGTTTAAACAACATCAATTGCCAATACAATTATAGGTTGTAATTTGAAATGCTATTTTGAATCAATGCAAGTTCAATCCTCAACTAGTTCCTAATACACAAATGAAACAATAGAATCATAACAAAAAACCTAACCAAACATTAATTCCTTGATATTCCAATATAACATATTTAACACCTCACCCGATCATAATAAAATATAAACCAATTACTCTTAATCCATTGTATGTGATGGGTTTGGCAAATTTATATGGTGTTTTTAATTTGCACATCATGTTGATTTAATGTTGATGATTATTTGTGACCCAATATTGCATTGTTTCACAAACCCTATGAAATAGTTCACAAAGAGATATGTGCTTGTTACATGGTTGTTTAACAAGGTAAATAATAGACCATATCACAATTAATAATGAAAGATGAAAATGAAAAATAGAGGCATAGGAACCAAAATATAGTTATCATTCTATCACACTTGGTCAAACAAATTGCTTTCCAAAAGAATAATTGGCAATTTGACAAAAGCTTCCATGGATAATAGGCAAAAGACACAAGATTTAACAAATGGAAACAATAAAAGAGCCCATGAGTTTGAAGAGAACATTTGATATACACTTTGTCAATATACTCATGTTTTGTTGCATGATTTTCACCACTTCTATCTATAGCCCCATCATCATCCTTTCTTCTTAACTCAATTTGATAGAAATGTAACACTTGAAACTTCAACATATATATGATTCAAACAGTTTTCTGTAACACTAATTCAATGATTAATATCAATTCATTTATTAACTTACTAATTGAACATATTAATACTGGTTGAACATACTAACAACTAATACCTAAAATGATTAATACATATGTTATTTTTTTGTATTTAAAAAATATTGTGATTAAGGTATACTCTATGTTAATTATATTTTTGTATACAAAACCATAGTATAGAACTCACTAAACTATAAGTTTTACCCAACAACCCAAATATGTGACCTTATATTTTTATTCATGTATTTTGTGAATTCAAAGAAAATTGGTATGGTGAAGGTTTCGACTTTTTTTTCCCAATGTTTTTCCAATGTTATTCAATGTCCCTTAACATGTTCCCAACATTGCTTGATGTTTTTTTATGGTACTTCAACATTTCCTTAACATTACTTTAAAAAAAAATTGGCATTTTTTTTTGACAACCCTCACCCAATGTTTTCCTATTGCCCAAAAACGAAATCTTAGAGTTTTCCCAATGTTGCGTGACATCCCTCAATGATTTTTTAATGCTACTTGGAGTCCCTTGACATCTTTCCAATACCCATATCATCCTCTGGCATCCCATGTTGGTTAAAATAATATCTTGACATCCTTTTGCATTTTCCCACCATCCTTGTTGTCATTTGTCACCCTTAACATGATGACTTCTAAATCTAAAATAATAACTTAACCTAGAAATTACGAAGGTCATCCTATTCAAATTGTTTTGCAAGTTGCCAAAACATCCCAATGAAGACCTTCCAAAGATGAATGTCAACAATTGTAACATAGAAAATCGAGAATAAAAAACAATAAACCCTCACAATCATTGAATACAAATTGTTGTCGACTTTCATTTGAAAAATTGTTACAAACTCAGTGGAATGTCACACAATTCATATTGCAAAATTGCACAAATGATGTGACAAGAACATGACACAAAAGTAGTGGAACATCATGATCATTCCATAACAAAATACCATGTGAAATATGAAATAATATGAATGTCAAAGAGTCATGAATGATGAAGTCTTCTTGCACGATATCTCAGTACTAAATGCAGAGTCAAGTTCTTAGATTCAAACAATTTTTTGCTTTGAAGATTTTGGGTAAAAATTGAAAGCTTGATTCTGGAGACTGGACTCTTTTTAGGATGAACTTCTCGATACTACAAATTGAGCTTGAATCTTCCGGGAGACATTTTGTTGTTACTTTTCACTTTGATAGAACTTTGTGACCCTTTTCATTTGTGGCAGGCTCAGGACGCTCTGAGCAGTGCAGTGGAGAATGTGAAGAACACTATTACCCCCACAACAAGTGAAGATGAAGATTGTACTCAAATTGGGAGAGTGAGTTTGGTCTTTAGGAAGGTAATAGATACACTTGATAGTTTTTTTAATAATTTTGCATACATGGAGAAAATATTATTTGAGTAGAATCTTTGTGAGTTTGACTCTTGTTTCAGTAAAATGAATGAATCTAAATATGGTAAAATCTGAAACCATCTTGTGCCCCACACTTATGCCAATTTTGGAGTTTGTAACTCTTGTTTCTGTGATGTGTTATTGGAGTGAATTCATCTAAATTGGTTGGTTGTGCCCACACACTTGCACCTCCAGAAGTTCCATCTCTTCTTCAATCCACCCAATTCCTGCCCCAATTCCTTCATCCTCCCTGCTCAGTGCTTTACACCAGAATACAAGCTTTGAAAGAATGTGTCTAAGTCAAATTGGCTGGCATTTAAAAAGCTTTATTTTTCAGTTACAAAAAAAAATTGTTTCATTTGACTGAGAAACAAGCTTTTGATCTGCAAATCAAACTTGGCAATTCAGCAATCAAACCCATCTTGGACCCAAAACATCTTTTTAGTGCAGAGAAGGCAAACAGCAACATGGCCTTCCAATTCATACAATCCAAGCAACATTGCCTTCCAATTCATACAATCCAAGCAACATTGGTAAGATTCTTTTGTGCTATGCTTGTCATCCAGACTCTCTCTCCATTGCTACATAACTCCATTGTAGCAAATTTAGTCTCTAAAACTTTCCCTAAAGCACTAAATCCTTGATTTTTCTTGAATTTCCAATGACAACAAAAAAACGAAACTCAAAATCCAATAACTCCCGCACCATAGGGGGCTGAAATGAAATTATGAAACTGCCTTGGTGCACCTGTTCTTATTGAGGGCTTTCCAATGGTACAAAGAGCACACCCTCCTCAATTACCCTAAAACTTCAAATTTTGAGCATGAAATACTCAAAAATGCAGTAACTCCTACATTGCAGGTCTAAACAATATGGAATCACTTCAATGCAACTCTACTCATTGAGGGCTTTCCAGCAGTACAAAGAATACAACTGGGCGCCCCAATAGTTTGGGGGGAGATCTCAACATGCCACAACAAAACAACAAACAAACAACCTTCATTAATAGTAGGAATGTGTACACAGATTTGGTTTCAATTGTGTTACAATCCAAGAATTTATGGTACGTGCTGGTTGAGAAGGAAAGAAGAATGGAAAAGAATTGATGACACACAAATGGTAATTTGGACTTCTGATGAAATCCATCAGGTGATTATACTCAACCAGAATTTCAGCAGAATGCAATTACATGAGTTAGCATGCATCAACAACATTCACGTAATTAGCTGCAAATCTTATATAAAAAGGAAGAGTAGAACATTTTGCAACTACAGAACCAAATGAAGGCACACTAACTTAGAGAGCCAATATAACAGTCCAGATCCAAATAAAGTAGTTTGCAAAACAGTAGTACAAAGGTAATGAAGGGTTTCAACCCACTCTGCAAAAAGTGGGGTAATTCTTCTTCTTGTACTAGTCAATGAATTTTTAGTCATAATTGGGAATTCCAAAGGGGAACCTTATTTCAACACAATGTTGGTTGATACTTTGTTTGTTTTTTTTGTTTGTTGTTGCCCTCTGCTCTTGTAATCATATTTGCTGCTTGTGGAAATCTAACTTCCAAGATTTGAAAAAATCAGAGGGCAGAGCTAGCTCACGACTTTTCTCATCAATAACAAATTTTGGCTTGATCTCATCATCAAATGGTACATGCAAAACTGGATAGGTGCTCTCCGGAAGCCTTTCTGGTAATTACCCATTAATCCTAAGTGTGTTGTGCTTAATTTATATGCCAAGTACCACAAGAGCTGAGAGGAGAAAGAGTGCAGTCCATGCAGGAACAGAAGACAAAACTCCAGCATTCTCCTGTTGATCCCACCAGTCAAACAAAGCAGCAAGCCCTTAAGGAATACTGGACATCATGAGCAGAGTCTAAACCCTAAACCCATCCCCAAACCAACACAACCTCCCATGAAAGAACAAAGCTTTCATCTACTGATAGAATAGAGAAATGAAGTTTGAGGCTTCTGTTAGCAGTAAAAGAAACAAAGCAAAGAACTACTTACATGAGGAGTAGGTGCCGGCACTGGCACTCCAACCACAGATCCTGGAACCACAGAACTGGCTGGGGCCACAGCAGGGGTTTCAGTGACTGGTGCAGGAGCAGGGACAGGAGCTGAGATGGGAACCAGGGCAGGAGCATGGACAGGTGCTGCAACAGGAGGAAGGATAGGTGCTGGAATTGGAGCAACAACAGGTGCAATTGTAGGTGCAGCAACTCCGTCCTTAACAACCATGGCCACTTTCTGACCCATTTCACAGTGTGTGCCTTGACCCTCAACCAACTTGAAGCAAGCAAAATAGTAGATCCCTCCTTTAGTTGGTGCCCACTGCTCATCCAACAACAAAAAGAAGTGTAATCAGCATGATTTCTCATGTACTGAAATAAAGCTCTGCCACTTCAAGTTGTACACGAACTTGAAGGGTTTACTCAGCTCAGAACAATTGTTGTGCAGCAATTGTGGATTGTAGCATCAGATTTGTCATGTTCCCCACCCACCCAATGCAGCAGCTGTAAAACAATCAATGCTTACTGAGTAGGAGCCCGTTGTTCCATCAGTAAGTTCAGTAGCTACTGCCTGGTCACAACTACCATAAGCTGCTTCTGTTGGCAACGAGTACACATTGTGGTATTGAGGCGCAAATGTGAAAACTGGCACCAATCCCCCAATTTAGCAGTTATGAGAATGCAGCTGACAGATCCAGGAAGTTTGGCAAAGAAATCAAGATTCAGACACAAAGGAAAATGAGCATAGCAACAAGGTGAGTCAATGATGTTGTAGTTCCACACCTAAGGTGTCACCAACAGTGAGACTCTGGGTAGAAGCCCATGTGGCATAGTCAGGTGGCCCACTCGTTGCAAGATCAAAATTAGTCCATCCCACTGCCCCACCAACTTGAACTGTTGCACCATTTGTTTGTTGCAAGAAGAATATAAAGATAAGGCAGAGTACATAGCAGCACTTTCGTCCCATGGACAGAGTTGTTGCCATGATGATGCAATTAACCTGTTGTACAATCACCCAAATTAGCAAAACCCAATTTGTCACCACTGTCAGCAGCTGAAGGAAAGCTTTGAAAACAAATCCTTCTTCAGTGAAGAAAGATCATTGAAATCCAAGCTTCTCAGTTTGGCAGAATTGCATTTACAATGTGAACTTTGCTTCAATTCTCTACAGATGCAATTAGTAAAAAAAAGAAGAAGATGGATACTGGAAAACAGAGGCAAAGATATCAAGCTCAGCAGCACTAAGATTAAACCCGCCCATCATCATCATCACTACATAGAAGAAAAAATTACAAAGTTCTGTTTGAAGGGAAAATTTCATAATCCTTTTGAGAAACATTTTCACATTTGAGATGGAAACGCATTGATCTGACATTACCCAACAGAGATGAAAGATAACATCATCAGACTTTGTTGTTGCTGCTGCTAATGCTTTCTATTAGAAACTGCAATGTAAAGCCCCAAAAAAAGAAAATTTGCTTGAAATGAGGGCCAAATGCTAGACTTGGAACAGAAGAAGATTTCAAGAAAAGAAACTCTGAATGATGACCATATTCTCTCTCATGCCCCCCTCCCATTCCCCCCCACCCCGCTCCCCCTCCCGTTTGTTTCCCTTTCACAAGAAACCTGAAACCTGTAGCCAGGTTCTTCAGCTAAGTTCACCAATCTACCTTGAGGCAGGCAATGGGTCTTGAACACGACTGGAACGAAGAGCTCTTGGGTGGTGCAACAACAACAACAACAATAACGAAACAAAGAAACAGCAGAAAACAGCGATATCATCATGCAGTATTGAAGAAGAATGCAAAGCATTTATGATAAACCTGAGCAGTTTTCAGCAAATGTTGGATCGTTGGAAAGCGCTGGAAGGCAAGCTGCTGAACCCAATGACGGAAGAGGTGCAAAATCAGAATTGGTGGTGCTGCTGTTTCTGGTGTTTCGGGAGGATGGCACTGCCAAATATGTGCTGGAGTACGCCCCGCAGTGCGAGTGTTTTTCTGCGACCATTCGCAGCAGGGCTGAGTGTCCTCCGTCCCCAGTTGTCTTCTTCCCCCAGCTCGCTCTTTTTTCTCATCCATATAGGATTCATCCAGAAACAAAACATTCATCTCCCAGTTGTCTTCTTCCCCAGCTCGCTCTTTTTTTCTCATCCATATGGAAATTCATCCAGAAACAAAACATTCATCTCCCAGTTGTCTTCTTCCCCCAGCTCGCTCTTTTTTTCTCATCCATATAGAAATTCATCCAGAAAAAAAATCATTAATCTGTTCCCAGTTGTCTTCTTCCCCCAGCTCGCTCTTTTTTTCTCATCCATATAGAAATTCATCCAGAAAAAAATTCATTAATCTCCTCCCAGTTGTCTTCTTCCCCCAGCGCGCTCTTTTTCTCATCCATAAAGAAATTCATCCAGAAAAAAATTCATTAATCTCCTCCCAGTTGTCTTCTTCCCCCAGCGCGCTCTTTTTTCTCATCCATATAGAAATTCATCCAGAAAAAAATTCATTAATCTCCTCCCAGTTGAATTCTTCCCCCAGCTCGCTCTTTTTTTCTCATCCATATAGAATTCATCCAGAAAAAAATTCATTAATCTCCTCCCAGTTGTCTTCTTCCCCAGTTCACTATTTCTCAGACAATAGAATTCATCCAGAAAAAAAAACCATTCATCTCCTAGTTTGCTCTTTTCTCATCCAGAAAAAAAAAAAAAAACAATTCCTCTGGTACTCATCCATATTTATTCATCCAAAATTACAAAATCCATATTATCATATTCATCCTCATTCGTCTCTCTCATAATTGGGGATTTGTAATCCACGTCCACTGAATGGACCAAAAGGGATGAGAAACGTGAATGAAAACCCCCCCGCCAGTCCCCTTTCCCCCCCCCCCCCCCCCCCAATAATCCATCCGTTCGGTCAAGATTTGGCAGCGCACTCAAGTCGTCAGTCAACAGGCCCCCTTTTCTTTTGTTTCCAATCAATCCGCCGCAGAGTAACAGAGAAGGCGAATCTTAATAATTCGAGCTGGCGGCCCCCAAACAGACACGCTGTGATTGGCGGATAGCGTCAAATTTAGGCCCAAAAGAACGCCCCCCGCCCCCGGAGAGGAGACGGGAGGGGTCCACGGGCCCAATCAAGGAGCCCCGAAATTGCCCACGGATTTTCGGCTGGATAATAGGAATTGTGTCTTCTAGGACCCTACTATATTATATTATATTATATTATATTTATTATGTAATATTTTAATTTAATTAGTAGTAGTAGTTGTTGTTGTGTTGTGCAATTTTTAAATTTTTGTTCCACTCATATAGTGCCATCGGATTTTAGATCCGACGGTCAATACTTGAACTTGGTGAGTCATTTTTGGGGCTATCTCGAATACGTGAATTGTTGTTCCGAGTAGTCCGACCTAATGTATAGATATACCTCTTCAAGTAGCAATTGTTTGGTAATCATTGGGAAAAAGTAAAGGGGCTTAGTTCTACCTCCGGATGGATGGATGGATGAAAGAAATGGATGAATAAATGAATGTGGAGCAAAGTTGTTATGGTTGTCCAAAATGGACTACCGCTTCTATTCTAGTAGCCACCCAACAAAGCAAGGTTGGAATGAATGATTATTATCACAATATGAATCCACCATTATTATTATTATTATTATATTATTCATGTATTTTTAGGTTTTTTTTTTTTTTTTTGGCTATGTTTTGTTTGAGAATTGGCTATCATCAAACCAAAAGACTAAGAGTTGGTGCCAACAAAATACTAATAGGGTGGGTCCTATAAAAACACATCCTCATTATCCATCCATCCATCGGTATATGCTTACCAACCCAAAAACAACCCTTTGTAAGTACCTCCTAGTGTTGCTTCCAAAATGCTCCTTGGCAAGAGCTTATGAATGCTCCTCTTCAAAAACATTGCTTATTAATGTGTGTGTGTGTGTGTGTGTGTGTGTGTGTTGTTCACCAACCTATTGTGTGTGGCACTTGTATGTAGTAGTAGCTTCAACACTCCCTTTTGTTTCCCATGCAAGGCTATAACATTATTAGTCCCACATTCAGGCAAATTCCAACTTTTTTACCTTCTTCACGTTCTCTCATCACTTGGGTAGTAGTATGCAATAATGATAGTGCAAATTATTAAAATGGTAGGGTAGTAGTAGTAATAGTAGTAGTAGTAGTAGTTTCCCTAACTTGGAAATGTATACAAAAAAGAACCACCACCATGACCCTTTCCTTTGCCAATTTGTTTGTGGATGGATTATCTATCATGTTTCATTTTTGTGACAAAACTTTGTGACATGCCAATGTCGGGCTTGAATGGCTTTAAACGCCTTTCTTTCGTGTAAGTTTTGTCAAATGGATTTGGATGACTCGGTTTGATATGAAATGATGATGTGTGTGGGCCTCGGTTGGTTTGTGTATAATAAGTGAAGGAGGGGTTGGGGGGATGTTCGAACGGTTTCGAGATTTACACCAACAACCTTTTTTCCTCTCTCTCTCTCTCTCCCTTTGGACTTTTGACTCCCTCCCTTTGTAGGATAGGATATAAGTTACGGATTTTATCTTCGTCAAAATTTGCTAGTGTATTTATTGTTGGAAAGTCAAGAGCCCCAATTTGGTGGGTGTTTTACATCCATCCATCCATCCATCCATCCATACATCCCTCCCTTGACACTCGTTAGATTTGGTATGATTGAGAGCCCCCTTCCCTAAGCCACAAGTTGAAGGGGCCTACTTTCCCAAAGGTGGGCTCTATATAATAAAGTCTTTGCAACACCTTTTATATTGCTACGTCTACACCCATTTCTCTATTATTTTAGTCTAGAGTGGCCTCACTAAGGGAGTTCATATGGGATCCGCACATTCTCAAATGACTCTCTCCATACAAGAACAAGTCACATTTAATTATTCCCCCAACTCTCTCTCTCTCTCTCTATTAGAGATTATAATTTTACATAATAAATCCAAATCCAATAATTCATTCTTCTACTCTAATTAGTGGTCTCTTAGGTGCTTGTATTTTTTTTTTGAATAAAAAATTTGAATAAATTTTTTTTTTGGGAAATTGGGTGGCTAATTTCTTGCCTTCTTTAATGTGTTATTTCTATTATGCTTTTTCTCCATCCTCAACTTTTGGATCTACATGAAAAGGAGGGACCAACTTGTACAAGAGCTCCTTCCTTCAATAGGAGATTCAAAGCTACTAAGGAGGGCTTTTGAGAAACCCAATGTGTTGCCCAAGTTCATATTATGTTTCCCATCATTTCTTCAAATGGGTCAAAAAGACAAAAACTCAACTCTCATGAATAATGATTGTGGCGTAAGATGCAAACTTGTGTGTGCTTGATCTCAAAAGCCAGTTATAGGTGTCATGAGGGCAAAGTTTTCACTTATTAGGCTGACTTTTAAGTTATACAAAGCTACACACCATGTTTTGCATGCACACCACAATGGCTTTGTGTCCACATGCCACAATATAGTATGTCCATGATGGTCCATTAGTGTGAAAAAGGTTAGAATTCCACCTGGGTTTTTTTTTTGTCTTTGGGTTGTTGGGTTCTTTGACATTTTCCATCCTAAAAAAGCTCACAATTCTTTTTTGTGCCAGAAATGAAAATCATGTCTAGGGATAAGGGTAGGTGGGTAGTTGGGTGGGTGGGGAAATGTTCTAAGTATATTCTATGAATTTGTAGCCCAACCAACTTGTGGAATGAAGAAGAAGCAAATGGAAAACCATTCATGATGAACAATTGCCAATTCTATTGCATTGAAACACGACAACAAAGAGGAAATGAGATGGGAAATGCAAACACATGTGACCCATCAAATTTGTAAATTTCATACTTACCACACAAACTACAAGTCACAACTAAAAGTTCTAACCAAAAAATGTATTTGCTTCATCTACTTTTAAATCTAACAATTTTTTAATTGGAAAATGAAAATTTTCCTTATATTCTACATAACCTTATTCTTGATCGTGAAAACCCTCAAAGAACACCTTATTTCCAACATATGTTTGAGAACTGATTCCATGAAAAGAAAGTTGTTGTTTATATAGCTACTAAATGCCCCCAAAAAAGAGAATTTTTTATATCGATTTTTTCCAAAATTACTATAAATCATGGTATTTCCCCCCCTTGAATGAATCATTACATAGACATAAATTCCAATAATCATGATATTCATGAAGGATGGTGATCAAGCTGCATGATTAATAAACACTTTTGCCTAGATACCATCAACAAATTAACAACTTGAAAACATGTCTCCATGAATTTACACCATTCAATTGATGTTCCACCATATAACATAGGATTGCCTTTCACTAGACATTCATGAGTGATTGAATGTTTAGTAAACAAACAAATCCTAACTTGTATCCAATCAAGCATAACCTAAATCCATTAATCATGTGGTTTTTAATATTTCTAGTTGAAAATTTAACACCACCTACTCATGAAATAATTTTATATGTTCAATCATGGGTGCTAGAATACCCCCATAACCAAAACGATGTAGATTTTCATTTGGAACAATGGATTTAGTAATGGGTGGTCATTTGTGCACAATAAGAAACGGATCGCACTTAAGCATTTCCAATCTAGTTTGGTAATGGGTGGAGATTGTAAAAAAAACAAAAATTGTTCTTATTTATGTTTGGCAATGAATTGCTAATTAAGCACACAAGCAAAGAAGGTGTATAGAAATGAGTCCATATTTGTTTGGTAATGGGATTGACAACAAGATACCTATAACTAGTTCACATTAATACATCCTTGTCATAAAGGCAATTATTGTAAGCCATAAGACTTCATTTATCAATAACTTCTAGGAAGAATCAAGATATAAAATTCACAACATGCACATTCAAGACAAAGCTACATCTTTATATTCCCCCCAAAATTGTGCATCACAACTTACTTGAAAAGGCCCAAGTTTAATTCACTTGGATAGATCCCACTCACCTCTTTTATTCTTTCATGAATCAAAAGATGAACTTTCTACTAGCATGTGTGGGAAAGGAGTTTCAAAGTTTCTTAAATTTGCTAATTCCTAGTTTATGTGTGTTGAAAGTGAGATATGAGCATATAAAAGTGAAACATGAGTTTAATATGATAAGAATACAAGTGAAATAGGAGTGTAATCCAATATCAACAAAAGTGAAATAGTAAGATTTGATAGGAATGGAAACAAAAATATGATCTTTTAGGAGTATAAGTGAAATAGGAGTCCAATGGACTAACAACAAAAGTGCAACAAATGTTTGATATGGTAAGAATAGAAGTAAAACAAGAGTCTAATCTAACAAGAATCACATTAGTAAACAAGTTATACATAAAAAGTTTTCCAAGCTCGTATATTACTATTGGTTCCAACAATTTATAATATGTTCAACTCCAAAAGCATCAATCCAATTAAAGTCTTATAGAATTCAACAATTAGGAAAGTATCAAATTTTGAAGTTCATCCCCACACTTGCATAATAATCATAGATATAAATTTAGTTTGGAAGGATTAAAAAGGTTTTTACTTTGATTTCTTCTACAAATTCATTGATTCCCAACTTGCTAGAGGTTGGAACTATGATAAGAATAACAATCATGAATCTCTTTGTCCCTCACAAATGTCAAAGTGGCATGATGAACTACAAAAATCCAAACAAGGAAAACACCCCCACCAACACCACTATGCACATCCCCACAAAATTGTTGTTCATCTTGGCCATGGTGTTTGAATTGACCAACAACAAGGAAAATCCATGGACGTGATGGAAAGAAGGTAGACCTCTTTAAGAGGGGCCAATAGGTTACGGAACATATTTTATTGTCTCTTTCAAACCACTTAATTAAGTGGGAAAACTAAATATAGGAAAATGGGACTACTAGATGTGTCAAAAGAAGTTGAACACAAAACAATAGGTACATGGGTTTTAGCCATGCAAAAAGTGAAACTATACATTACCCTATAAATTTTTTTAAATGAAGGTGATTGAATTCACATAATCTAGACCTACACTATTTCAAAATGGGCTAGTAGTTAGTGGTATTGCTTCACGTAATGGCATCCAAAATTAAGCATGAACATTAGAATAAAATTTTAAAGTGTGTAAAGAACAAAGGTTGACCATGACATCTAGTTTTTCATTTTACATAAGCCTACAAATTTTTTACACGTAATAGATATACACCCCAAATTAGATTTGGAACTTGGATGAAATCAACATAGAAATCAATCAACAATTTAGTGCAAGTGTTTTGGTTAAACAAGGATTAGATCAATTTATAGGAACATCCCCAAGTCATGGGAATGACTCATTATCAACTATGTTGTGAATGGACATAGAGGATTTAATTTTTAGCCACCTACATTTTTAGAGGTGAATGTATGGGTGATGATTACATCAAATTACATGGGTCGGTCAAAGACTAGCATGGCGATGTAGAAGAAATCATGGATGACACCTTTTATCATTAATAAAGGATTTTTATTTTATTTTCAAAAGGTAAAATTGCATGTGAGGGTGAAAGTAGATTATAATGACCTTCTTTTGGACCTTTTTAAGTCTAGTATTATATATATACCTTCCAAAACATGATGCATTTATTTTGGGTTCAAGTTTTGGTTTTTGAGCCTTAGGATTATTATTTTCACAAAACTAGTGCTATATAATATTATTTGAAAAAATGAAAAATATATATTCAAAAAACCATATATATATGTATATATATATGTTTCAAATTTTACATTAGTTATTTGGTTAATAATCCAAATAAGTGTTTGAAATGGATTTTGTGCATTAACCCAACTCATAGTGCTTGTCACCTTCCATTTCAAAATAATTGCTTGTTAAAATTTCAATTCACCACATATTTATGATCAATACCCTTAAAAAAACCCCATTTATGCAATGTGTTATGAAATTAACAAAAATTTCACATGGTTCAAAAATATGTGAAACCACATGTGAAATAGATATTACAAATTTCATAAAGGTTAAAAATCATTTTGATTATTTTTGGAATATACTTTCATTTTTTGGTACACAATTACATGGATGATTTTCATACCAATATATTTTAATCCACCATGAGATATATAGTAAACGATTAATTTTTTCTTTATTCTATTTTTTGGGCTGTCTTTTACCATTATGAAAAAGAAATTGTGTTGATGACACAGTTTAAGCTCGAAAGCATTCACGTAATAAAACATAAAATGTGATTACATAAAGGGATCATTGTAATGTTTTCAATCTAAAACCTCACAAACCAACTCACTTTTTAATCCTAAATAGGCACGGCTCACACATGACATTAGAAATAATAAAACAAGCACAAGCCTTTAGACTTGACACACATCCCATGTCCTTCAACCTTTAGATTTTTTTGCTTGAAACCATTAAAAACAACATTTAGGCAAAAGAGGGATGAAGCCATGGTGAGAAACAACCACCTTGGACTAAACAAGGTGATGTTTTGACTCATTGAGTGGACTAGGCATCATAGTAGGCTTTGTAAAAAAAGAACTATTAAATCCTGGTTTAGGGTTATAAGGATTGGGTCATTAAATGCAAAGGTCATGTATGAGAAAATTGCATCAAATGAGGTGTTCACAAATATCAGCAAAATACAAATAAAGGATGAGGAGGCTTAAAAGGAAGAAGTTGGTGATTAAGACACCCATGAAGGCATGGATGCCTTTGCAACCATAAAACTAACACATAATAAAAACACATGATGCAACAATAGTTGATGAGGACCATTACCCTATTTTTTTTACCCAAAGACTTTACATAAAAATGCATAGTTTAGTTTGTGTATCCCAACCATTGTTTAAGAAAAATAAAAATTGTTTGTAGTTAAAGTGGCAATCATTCATTGGAAGATGTTTTAAAAATGACAATCATCCTCAAGAAAATTTAGTCAAATTTGACTATAAATTTAAAAATATACAAATCCTTAATAATCCTTCTATATGTTTGGCTAGCTACATGATGCCAACCACATATGTGAATATGTTTTCCCACCCTCCCTATTTTTGGTGATTGAAAACCTCCAAAATCACTTATTATTTTATTTTTTAACTTTTCATTTTGAATTTTGACTATATATTGCTTGTACAAAAAAGGCTGATCTTGGTGTTGTTGATTGTCTTTTATGTTATCATTATGCAAACTATATTATGAAAATTTTAATGTTAAACCAAGTATAATGTTTTGCAATTTAAAATTGTTGGCATGGGTTTCCTAGAGATTAAGAAAGAGTGGGAAATCCAATTAGTTACAGGGGAGTCCAATTGCAATTTCACATATGGTCATATTTTTGTGCTATTATTTTAAGAAAAAGCTCCTTGCTAATTCATCTTTTCTCTCATTTTCCATAAAACCATGAAGTTAACTTGTAGACATGTTCATAACAATAGGTAGTTATTGCATTTGAAAAATCAAAGGAGTTGAAACTTGCTAGAGGATGGGGACCATAAGACTCCCAATTTCTCCATAGACATTTCTCTATATTGCTAGCAATAACATGATTGGAAAGTCCCATAGTTCCTCCATTGATTTTTTGTAAATTCCAAAAGTTGTTGACACACACATTTTGAATGTCACTGCAATTTTCTTCCAAAATTTGGTTTAAGAAGTCAATAATTTGTCAAAAGAACTCCTACTAAATTTGATCCAAGGATGTTCCCAATTCTCTAATCATCATGTCTCCAAATAAGTCCAAACATTGTCTCCATTATTTAGAATTTAAGCCTTTGTCTTGTGGATGATGATTGAAATTTGGTAGACAAACATTGAGATACGTGTTCCACAAGGAAGGAGAGTTGTAGGTCACATGGAGTCAAAATTAACGACGTCAACAAATAGGGACCTTGACTGACAATTGGGTAGTGCATCAAATTTTCTCAATGAATGGATGGATGGATGGATGGATTCCATTCATTTCATCCATATCCATACTAGACTACATTATGAGGGCTTTGTATGGGTATAAATATTGACTTCTAATCTAAGGAGCTTGTCATTCATGTTTAATAGATTGACTTGGTGAGTTCCCCACCTCTTTATTGGCCTTTCCCATAACTTATATAGGAGTTTGATAAAATTCGCAATAAGCGGGTGATTTCCTGTTTCATCCTACACAATCCAAAGTAGAAAACTCCAAGTTGTGATCTCAATGTTACCCAAAAACATTCTTAAGATCCCATAGTTTAAAGTTATTTACAAGCCCTAACCCATAAAATGGCCCCTAGGTTAGAACCCTAAGTTATTAGGAACTTTGAGGACTAAGTTAAATTGCTAAACCTCCAAAATGTTCTCTAGAATGCTAAAGGCATGCATTTGAAAGATCAGATGACCCTAAAGAATCTTAGGGTCAATAGAGTTTATCCATAAAGTCAGAAAACCATCAATTTTGGTGGTGGGCTAAACTGAGTTTCATCCTGTCTTTCCTTTTTCCTGAGCTCTTCCACTGCTGCTACATATATTTTCACTGCTCCTGAGAGTACAACTATGTACTATAATTACTCTCGAACCTTGTGCATTAAATGATGAGTATCAGCATTTCATATTGAGTTGCAGCATTTCATACTGAGATTTAATAAAAATATCTTTACTTTGTGGATAACTCTAATAGCCCAATGGGATAAATATGTCTCGAGTCTTGAGTGACAATTACTTAAGCATCTTTGTGCATGCATGTTATGTTTTGGGGGGAAGTGTGATGGAATGACATTCAAATGATTGATTGCCTCTTTGTTTGCAAAAGACAAAAAAGCAAAACACTCAATTGCAACTTACTTCAAGTGGACCATTTCCAAATTTTTTCCTTGTTGTTACAAACTACCAACAAAGTTGCACTGAGTGTCTATATGTTTAATCCAGTGTTGGGTGGTGGGTTACGTGATTTTAATCCAATTGTTGGTACCTATTTTAAGTGTTGTGCTGTGTTGGTAAGTCACAATAAGATTGTGATTAAAATTTTTTTTTGGGGAGTGACAAGCCTCAATCAAGGTTTTGAAATTACTCTTCTTATTGTTTGAGTCACTAGCCAAGCATACATGGGACTACCAATTAGTGGGTAATTCAATTATTGCTCTTATCTTTATTGCATGTGTTTCCATCACGTACAACACATTTAATAATCTATCTATTAAGGAAGGAAGGAATGAAGGAAGGAAGTTTGTTTTGTTTGTCACATTGAGATCTCCCAAACCATAGTGCTTTCCAAGGCACTTTGAGTATTGTGTTGAAAGGCCGACAATGAGTAGGAGGAGAGGGGGTGTTGGGAGGGAGGGGGGGGGGGGGAGGGGTGCATTGATGCGATTTTGTAATGCTTAGACTTATGGTGCAAGACTTACTGAATATTGGATTATTTTTTGTGGAAAAAAAAGTTCAGCAAAATTGAAACTACAAATTTTAAGGAAATTTGAGCAAGCTTTTTGATACTTTTGAAAAGCCCTTGATAAATGGGATATGTTTTGGGAGGCAATTACATAATTTTTAGACCTAATAAGGTGGGGGGAGACATTACATTTTGAGTTTGAGTAAACTTTGTCATTGGAAATTAATTTAAATCTTAAATTCTTTTTTTTGCACAGTTGGGGAGCTCTATTGTCAAGGTTATTTTCACAATTAAAATAGTCATATAGTCCTGTTCATACTTGACCCAGTTGGCACAAGCCACACAAGTGGTTTTTTTAATTCTATGTTCTATAGATCAAGAGGTTGGGTGTAAATAGAGCACATAATAAAAAAAAAATTATAATATGTATTTTTCTAGTTAAATGTCCATCACATTAACATCCTATTCCATGAGTGTTTGGTGAACTTTCCACTAACTCTAATCCTTCTTCAAAAACCTCCACAACCTAATGGCATTCAAAGAACCCATATATGTTAGTCTAAACATGGAAAGAATGAACCCAAAATGAATTGTTTATAGCAAAAGATGGTGTTTGAAAAGAATCTATTCTTGGGAAAGATCATTGCAATAGTTTAGAAAAGGAATCCCATTTGTGGTTTGCTTGGTTAACAACTTGAAACTTCTACACATTGGCACCACTTGTCTTACTCAAAGGGGATGAGTTAAATGAAAATACTTCAAAGCTTAAGCTTCATAAGAGGTGAATGGTTGTAAAAGTGAAATAAGGAATCAAAATACAACTCCTTTTCATGTGCCTTTCACATGTGATCCGTGATTTTTCCCCCCTAGAAAGTTTGTCATTATTTGACAAAATTTTGGGCAAAAAAATTGTTTTTCTAATGTGGATTCAACTAATTATGATATTTAAAAGGACAAAAATCAAAACAACTATAGTTCTCATGAAATTGAAAAACATAACCCTGCATGTGATATGCACATGCACAAGCATTTTTAGTTCAATGAAACTATAGTTGTATGATGATCCATTTATTATGTGGGAAAAGAAATTGCAAATATTGCACTCAAAAAATATAAAATTTGGCACTTCTTTCCATGCATTATTGTCATGTGAATAGTTTATAGTTTTTGCAAGCATTACTAGACCTACACCAAAATAGTTGAGTTCAACATACTAATATTGTTGTGCCTATTGTGTGAAGCACCCCTAAGAGTAGGTCTATTGGTAGTATTAAAATGGCTTTTATGGTGTACTTTGGATGAAGTTAGAACCTTCAAATAGTGTGAACATGGATTTGAAACCAGTGTTTGGCCAATTCTTTAAAAAAATTAATACCCAATTGAGGAGGGTATTTGTAATGTTTTTTTTTTCACTATGTCAAACAAGATATCAAATAATCAGATATTGGAAAATTCATGCACCCAACTCACCTGGTTTGCTACATATATTTTCATTGCTCCTACTCGTACAAGTACTATAATTAGTCTCAAACGTTGTGCATTGAATGCTGAGGTTTCAGCATTTCATTTTTGTGTTGTCCAAAATGCTTGCAAAATGTTGAAATATTTAAAAATTAATTTTTCCAAATCAAAAAAAAATTATGAAGGGATAATAGTGAATATTTAGGAATATATCCATTTGTTGAAAAGAAAATTTCAAAATCAATTAATTATTCGAGGACATGTGTTGAAATGGCCAAGGTACTACGGGTATCATGACAGCTGAATAAATAAAAACAAAGCCAATTCATTTGGTCTTGGGTCCAATTCTTCGATAAAAAATTGGTTTCAATTTTGTTTTCAATTCTAAAAATCAGACCTAGTTCCAATTGTAGTTAACTTGGACCACAATTGATGGTTAACGTCTAGTTAGCCCTTGATTTTTTTCTTTGGAAAAAAAAAAAACAACACACATTTTTTTTGAAACTATCAATTCCAGTTCTTAAAAACCTCCTAGGAACCCAGTTTTAGTTTTGGTTCTAAACCCTTAGAACTTGGTTGGTTTTGGTCTAAAAAATCAGACCTAGTGTTGGTTTGGTTTTTAACCAGTGTTGGCAGGTTCTTGGATTTCAATAGGTTGAGGTTAAAGGTTAGGTTTTAGGGTCTTTGGATCAGAGGTTCCAAATTTTCTTAGAACTGCCATTTGGAACCCAGTCAGAGAATTAGCCTATTTTCAAAGTTGAATGAAATTTTGAACTAAGTACAATTTTATTTTAAAAAATGAACTTAGCCCAACATTTGAAACAAGTTATTGTATTTGATTGTTTGTACATAATTAATATTATATAATCTTTATTTTGAACGATGTGTATAGTTGAACAAACTAATATTAAGATAAATTTTGTTTTTATTTAGGTCTATGTAGTAATGAAGATTGGAATCAAACCTTGTCTTAAACTCAAATGATTTTAAATCATTCATGAAAATGATCAGAATCAAAGGTTTTAGAAATGCAAAGAACTGGTCTCAAGACCAAACTCAAGGTTTCATTGAAAACCCCCAAAAACAGAGAGAAAAAAGTTAGATCCAGGATTGAAGGTTTCTTTTAAGTTCAAGAATTGGCCAACATTGATTTTTCCTAACCATAACTGGCAGTTCTAACCTGCCAAAACTAAGTACTCACCCAACACTGGATTAAGGATTTAGGGTTTAAACCCTAAACCCTAAACCCTAAACTTTACACTTGTGAATGTGCAGAGCAATCTTCACAAGGCCCAATACAAAAGAGTGACTAGTTTCTGATAGTGGCTGGCTATAGTAATTGGCCCTAGGTGATGGCTTTTAGGGTTTGTAGGGTTGATGGGTGGGACTGGGGAAACAATTAAACACTCTAAACTCTAAACCCATCAACCCTGTAAACCCTAAACCCATGAAACAATGGTAGAGGTCCAAATGGGAGGGGAGCTATGGGTGCATTTGCTCATAAAGGATACGAAAAGAAAACATAAACAACACTGTGAATAGTAGAATTGTGTACTATAGGAGCTTTGGCAGTTGGGTCTCTGTCTGTTTCTCCTCTTTCCATGTTGGATCATGTCCTAGAAGAAGCTGAACTCCCCTGCAACACATGAGTCTGGCACAGCTTTCTTTCTGCATTGAACACTGGGATCACAGCAGCACACGGATGGTTGTTGGACCATCTATTGAACCGTTAATGGGAAGGAGTGCATGAGTGTGCCCTTCCCACCTAGAACTAGCTGTGTATTGTTTGTTGCCAGAGCCATGAACGAGAAACTCTGACACCTCTTTAACTTGCTCTCTCAAAACCCCATTTTTCTATCTCGCCTTAGGCTAATCAAGTTGTCCCCATTCCACTTGATCTTCTAACCTCTTCTCTAGCTCCACCCGGGCTTTTAGTACTTTGAAATTGGATGTGCCTAAGTCACATTCTGTTGTTGCAGGGATTAGATCAGATCTGTGTTATTATATTATTAATTCGGACTTCGGCGTTTGGCTGTGTGATGTATTCTTGATCCCCATTAGCCTGAGATGTTGCTAGAAGCTGATTTCCACATAGAACGACTGCCAAATAACATTTCACAGCAGTTTTGTCTGGTCCCAGAAGTCAATTTGAGGATTTGAATATAGCATTGTCAGGTGAGACATTATCCTACCTACAGTCCAAGTAAGACAAGAAGGGTGTGTAAGAGCTCTCCCTAAACCTTTCAAAATATTCTAAATTTGACTTATTGGGAAACTTGTGGGGGATGATGCCATGACCAAGCTGCTGCTGCTGCTCCTCCTCCTCCTCATCAGGTTGAAGGCTGCTGCAGGAGACACCTAAGGATTCGGAGTTGCTATGAAATTCATCCACCCACCCACTATTCTGACCTCATTTCATTTCTTGCTAGACCATTTCCATATCTTTGCAACTTTTTATCAACTTTACGTATTTGTCATGAGAGTGGTGGGTCCCTGCACTAGGATTTAGTAAGTGAGCAGACTCATTATTCACATACAAACACCAAACATTTGAATGGCCACCATTGAAATAGTGGGTGGGCTGTCATGGCAATACACCTGGAGAGCTCAGATCCTACTCACAAGAGCTTGCCTTTGCCAGATCTCTATTATGTGAGTTGACAGTTGAACAATCATAGGTCATTTATGAAGCTCGGTTCATTTTACTATTGAGACATAGGTTGCTCTTTTTCTCACCTTGAGGGGGGGGGGGGTTTCCTATTGTTTTCTATACCTTTCTTCCTTCAATTTCAAGATATGGGTTTGGGAAACCCCCTTATGAAAAGACTGATAAAAATAAATCTCCCAAAGATACAATACATCCATACATTGTTCAAACCAGAGTTGTGCACATATTGCGGATTAAAAACCCTACAGACCCAGGCATGGCAATTATTACATACCAAACAAGCTTGGGTTACCAAGTTCACATCCTTCCAGTCGTCAATCTGCAGCATTTTTCATTGAAAAAACAATGCAATCATTCATCCTTATGGTTTAGGCCCGGCGCTATTGGAAGAAAAAGTCTTACACTAAAATCTTACCAATGAACATAAGTCACACAAAGGACAGAATGCAGGACTGCAGAAAAATTCAGCTTACAATGCAGCTGTACATCCAAGTAATCCTGCATTAGACTTCCAAAACTTGACAGCATTGATGTCATGGTTTCCTACCCCCTTTCTAGGCTCAATTTTTGCACCATTCCATGACGTCAATCAGAATTGATCCAGCTGCCACAACTGTGGCACATGTGATGTGAAGAGAATGCATCCAGTTTGCAGTGCAGACAACCTAAACATTTTTTAGGGCAAATATTGGAAATGCTATCATTCCGAAGATAGAAAAAAAGGCTATGGTCAAGTTGATGTAAAGTTATAATCGAATGATTGTCCAACACCTTATATAATAAGTTCTGGTCGTGTACATCATAATTCAACAATGGTTGAGCAGACTTATCAATTCTTTGATTTCTTCTGGGGTACATCATTCATGGGAGCAACTTCTCCCTCCAATCCTTGTGCCAATTGCTCTTCATGTGTTGCAATCTTGCACTCCCTGATAGCCTGTTGTTTGCATGCCTGGTCTCAAAAAGGTCAGAGAGCATTTACTACTGAGCCTTCTCAGGCTTTTATTTGTGAATGCTCTCCATCAGGACATGCTTGTTCTTCAACAGGTTACCCTTCACCTTCATGTACTTGTTGTGGTACATGTGTTTGTCAATCTTCTTGACATCACAGTACTTGTGCAAAAGCCAGCTCAACACCCGCAAGCACCTCAACCATAGCACCTTTCAATGCAGATGACACTAAAGCATCAGCACCAGCAGCAATATCCTTGCAGATGGGAACCCTAATTTCTTATTCACAAACCTACCTATGCACAACATAAGCAGCCTTTTTCAAGAATCTTTTGAAAAGAGACCCAAACAGTTTACAGTCAAGCCAGAGATCCACTTTTCCATCTGTGGAGAATCTGAAAGCAAGAATGGTAAGGTTATGAATCTCAGGTATGCAAGATGTTGCCACAACAGAAACATGTGAGTGGCAGAGACAAGCACTCCTGCAAACTTTTCTAACTTCCTGTCAAATGGTTAAGGGCCAACAAGCACTTTCTGCAAATTTGCTAACTTCCTGTCACACTAATGGTTCAGTGGCAATGCCTCCTGCAAGATGGTAAACTTGGACACAAACAGCCTGGGCTAAAGCATCTGCAGATTGTGCTGTGATGATGCCTCAGCATACACACATACCACATCCTCTGTTCCTGAAGGCTTAACAAATGCTCACCCAACTTCATATTTCCCTGCAACAGAAAAATGAACCATACAGCTTATGTTGAGTTTAGGAGAATTATGGGAGATCTTCTGTTGATGGCAACCAAATGAGATGCACTGTAATCTAGAAGAATTGAAAGTTCAAACTATTATCACCACAGAATGCAAGAAGCTCTTTGTTTTCTTCTGTCTGTCAAAGCTGTTAACAGAGTCTGATGAAACAAGCCACTACAATTATGAAAACAAACAAAAGCTTACCAACTTCTGTGTCAAATGCTTCTTGTAATGAGGATAGGGAGGCAACACAGGTCTCATCGGTTGTGGTGATGGTGACTACCTGATCCTTTACCTTCACCTAATTGGGATCAAATGTGTTTGCAATCATCAGGTGATCAAGTAAAGAAAAGCAACATCGACACAGAAATTTAGGCTGTTATGATAGGTCCATTGAGAGCCAACAAACATGATTCCAGTGCCAACAGCCTCCTGATCACCCTTCCTGTGTCTTGTGTTATTTTGCAGAAGCTGGGCACCATCGGCAGCTCATGACCATTTATTTTCCCATACTAATGACAAAAGATGTGGGGAAAAGCCTAAATTGACACTAGCTGGCAAATGCTATTTGGCTTTGGAAAACTCTTCATGCTTTTCTGTGCAAGAAAATCTTCAAGTGGTATATCTATCCTATGTTCAGGAACTAACATCCCACCCTCAATTTGAGGTAACTGCAGAATATCCATTTGGTATGCATCCACCACAAAACAGGTCAGAAAGGTAGGGGAAATAGATCCAACCTTTCTGCTGCACTGAAGCATCCTACACTTTTGAAAAGTTCTCATTAAACAGAATAGTGCCATGACCATTTGCCTCTAAGTAGATCCGGATATCATACTGTTCTGCCTTCTTATGAAGATGTTTATGACACCAGTTGGAGTTGAAGCAACTTCCAAGCGAAGAACTTGTTTGGTATAATTAGTTGAAGGCCCATTAGCATATGCTGTTTGCACAACAGCAACTTTCACCTCAGCATTGCCAGGAATGACAGCCTTGTGTGCAGCAGTAGCATTACTGACTGAGCTCTTAGACCCTGCCAATATGTATAGCTGACCTATGATGAACAAGCCAAAAATAGCAGCAATTTTATCTCCATCCAAGAGATGTAGAGTACACACAGGGCCAGAGTATCTGTCTTCATGCTTATCAGGTATATAGAAGTAGACAACTTGGTCTCCATCTCCATTGATGCTTGCACAACTGAAAAAACACAACAAAAGCGTGACTCAAAACAATTTTTGCTTTTGCAATTGATCACTGAGTGTCTTCAACTTTCAAAACTTAGAATTGGGAGGACTGAGCCATGGTGCTAGCTAGCTCAACAAAACTTAAACAGGAGATGACCAAAAAACATGAAGAAAGTGGGACACAAAAAACCCAAAAGGAGAACCAAACAAGGAAAGAGAAAGAAAGACAAAAACAACTTGGAGAACTTTAAGGGCATGAATTTTATAGGACAAAGTGGGCTCTGAGAAGTTCACCACTCAGGGTTCAGAAATCTTTGAACTAATCATGTTGGAGATTCGAAAGGCAGAAACACCATACATACATCTCTCTTTCTTAAGCAAGCATTTGGTTAACTTTTCATAGAACTTCTCCTGTAACCATATACCTTTTTCCAACATCTGCAGGCAACTGGAACCCATGGGGCAAGACCTTTTCCTTCTGCACAAAGTAAGCCCCAACAACTTCATTTCCAGAATTTCAAACTTGCAGGCCCAGGCTAGTGATCAGATGCTGTAGCCTGGTCAGTTTGCTGGCACCCACACCATTAGCTGCATCCACAATCAGCTCCTCAGAGTGTGTTGAGTCTCCTGTGTTTGCATGCCACAGTTCTACCAGCATTCTGTCAAGACACATTCACACTGAAGAGCTTGGAGTAAATCCTTGGAAACCCGAACTGCACACACTATGTTTCTAGGTTTACTAATCCCATCCACTGTAAATAGCAGATTGATGAATGAAAATTTTACAAATGGGAGAAGAAGACAATTATGGAAATAGATACTAAAATGCATCTCCAATGTCATTGAGTGGAGAGATGAAACATCAGCAATACCAACAAAGTCAGGAACACAAAATACCATATTATCAGATAAATGCAGTCAAGCAACTGTGGAAAGAAAACCAGGTTAGAGAGGACAATTAATATCCAGAGAGACAGGGCATGACTGCATGAACTGCTTCAAAGAAAGAATTGTCTCTTTATAACCAAAAAGCAGGCAGTGAAAGATGCTCTTGAACTTTGCATCTGTTACAAGGTCAATGATAGATGGACATCAGTCCTGGATTACATAGTTTCTCTAGTCCTCTGGATGAGAGTGACCATTAGGTATCCTTGTTGCTGTAAACTCCAAACCAAGTTCAGATCAGGAAACCTTAGAATTGAGGTTGAGATGGTAATAGAGAGAACAGAGAGAGAAGGGCACCTAAATGAGTTGGAGTGTTGCTGGAAGTAATCTGACTCAGGTGCAGGAACACCATTGTTGAATGATTGAACCATCCAATGCAGTTGCAGAGTAGTCAAAATGCCCATGTCATGAGCCACAGTGCCTCTGACTGCTTCTACACCCTTCCTCGTGCACAGTCATGCCCAAGTCCATTCTCATTATCATGCATTGATGTACAAAAAGGACTACTCTCACCAACACTTGCACCCAACAACCTCAAGGAATGACCCAGCCATTGAAAAACATTGGCACACAATCATGCACTTCAAATCGTGGGAGATGGTGCAGAGTATTGCAAGAATGCCTGGATGTTGGTTTGACAAAGTTGAGAGACTACACATCAGTTTGTCTGTTCATCTTTGCACTACCCCTGAATGAGAAACATTGACAGAGTATGCTTACTTGACAAGCTGCTGGAACCAGAGCCTCTCCACTTGGCCTTGTATCCCTGGCCAGTAGGACCTCACTGCTTGCATCATTTCTGGACCGAACGTTTTCGCTCTTCACAATATGTTCAAAAATCTGAGCTCCATAATTCATAAGCCAGATCTGCTAGACTCATCAAGCGTCAAGTCTCTCTCTCTCTCGTCTCATGGCTGCATAAATGCCCTGAAACCGCAAACCAGCTTGGAATATTAGGTCATTAATACCTGAGCCCTGAACCCAAGAAGTCCACAGGGCCATGAGTTGCCAGAGACAAGCACTTGAATGAAGTTCTCCATGTCTGGAGCATTAGCCATGTGTACCAAGTCCAGCTCCCAGGCAACACTTGGCATACCATCACTAGGATCAGCCAGCTCCATGCCATTTTCATGAACAGGACTGTGTCAGGCCATAAATCATCAATCCTGTAGCACATTTCATACAAAGGGACCACAATGCGGCCAGCATCCACATCTGGAACACTGTTCAGCACACCCATCTAGACATGCTCGGAGAGTTCCAACATCGATGAAATTCCAAAGTGACAAAGGCCAGAAATGGCTGCTTCTGTGATTATTATGTCTATCTTTATGGAGTTGAGATAATCATCACATGTGTTGGAGCTTGACTTGATGTGCAAGGTCAAAAAGTACATACCATAGCCGCACTTAGATGAGCAAACTTTTTGGGAACTTGACAACCCATCCTAGATTTGGACATATATCATGAAGAAGTTGATGGCTGGAATGAGCAGTGAATCATTTGAAGGAATGTCATTATTTGCATGGTTGGATAGGTTGCAATGGACCAAGGTTGTGATGAGAGGGGACGAACCATAAAGAGAGTGAAAGCCTTCGTGATTGTTGACAACAACAACAATGGATCAAGGTCTAAACATGTTGAAACAAAGGAAATCTCTCTTGTCCTCGCAAGACTCCTTGTGAATCATCATGCTTCCGCTAATGGTGGATGTTGTCAAAGCAAGAGAAGAAGTTCAGCTTGATATGCAAGGTTAGAAAGTATGTAGTTGTTGTGAGAATAATCATAAGCTTTCAAACTTCAATGAAACGAGACTTTGCTACTAGAGTGAATGATGCTACTAAACACAAATGAAGTTGTTGGATATTAGTGTCAATGAGCTCATGTGTCGTGAGGACTCCATAATTCCTTGAGCAAGTAGATTGGATGGCAAGAACAAATTTTTTGTTGCATTTTTCATTGTTGACTACAGCAAATGGTGTTGTTATTGTTGTTGTGAATGCAACATTAGCTCTTGCTATTGTTGGTAATCTTGCATAGAAGCTTAGTCCTTTCGTGAAATAAAGTTGACTTGCCATGCACCTCATTCATCGTCACATACAACATGTATTCTTAGAAATCCATGCATAAGAAAGTGAAGAATTGAGGTTGAAAGAAGAGGCAAAGTGAAGGAACTTAGGAGGGACCAAAAAGAAGGAGATTGGGAGGGAAGCCAATGTTGGTGATGAGTTGAATGATTTTTGTACATAGGCTTTAATGTGACTGTTCATAGGGTGTAAAGTGTATAAATTTAGGAATGCCATGTGTCTAAGTTGGTTTTTCTAGACATTGAGACCAATGTTTTGTAATGTGGTGAAAGATTGCCAAATGGTGAATCAAATAATGGGGCTACAACTTGTAAATTGGAAAAAAAAGAAAAAAGAAAACTGAAAAGTTGTCAAAAGCTAAAGTTTTAGATTGTGATGTCATTACATCACGTCGCCTCTATCAAATTCCATTGCCGTTCCATCATGTCGCCTTTATCAAAGTCCATTATCATTCCATCTACTTATAATCTTGATTTTTTTGCCACCTAGTTCCCCTTTGCAATACCCCTTTGCCATTGCTACACCTTTGTTGAGGCATATTGTCATCGTTACATTAGTGTTTCAACTAATGTTGCCATTATGATTTTTCTAAGTTTTTTTTAAGGTAGCAAGTTAGCAACTTGCTTCAAGGTTGTTGTAGCTAGTTTTTATTGTTGTACATTAAAGATCTTAAATTTCTTTTAACTATATTTTGAAATCCAAAGTATTCATGTTTGGAGATTGGGATGAATTATGTTTGAACTTTGAAGATTGTGGGAGAAAGGAAATGGGCAACGACAAGTTGTTCAATGGATGTGCATTGTGGATCGTTCAATGTTCACTAAACACTATTATATGCAAGTTGGAGCCGAACAAATTTGGAGTTCCAAAGTCTAAACTTCAAGGTGCTTTTTTTTTTTTTTTTTTGGGTGTTAGTTCATTCAATTTTTTTGCGTTTCCTATTTCCAAGTTTCGCCATGTTTCTTTTTATGATTATGAAAAACTTCAAGTTCAAACCCATTTTCCCTCTTGCAACAAATACTAAAATTGTTGATGTAGAAATGTTTGATCTTTCACCTCCCATTGTAACATTTGTTTTAGAACCTCTTGCCACAACATTTACTTCAAAATCTTTTGTTGCAACATCTAGTTCAAAACCTCTTGTTGCAATATTTTTTCCAAATCCTTTCATTCTAGCATTTGCTTTAGAGCCTACTTCAAAACTTGTAAGAAAGTCCATCATACCTCAACAACCAAAAGAAAAAAAAGATTCTGAGGGTACAAGAAAGTTCCAAGATAAATGGGTAGTGCATTTTCCTTGGGCAAGTTTATAGTAGATGATACATGTGGTGTGCATCAAGTTCAATGTGCAATCTGGTTGAAAGTAGAAGGGAAGGAAAAGTTATTGGTTTTCAAACTTGAAAAATTTGCTCAAGCATGTTGGTAGGTGCAAAGCCAAATTTTTTTGTTGTGGTGTGGAGGTTGGTTATTTTTATTTTTATCCTAAAAGCTAGCATGCTCAAAATGAATAAATCTACATTGTTGCAATCGTTGTTCAATTTTGGATGTTATTGCAAAAGTTCCCCATAACAAGAAAAAAAAATTGTGCAATTTGCTACAATGTTTCATTTGTTGTTTAAAGGTTAGGCAATGACGGACTTTGAGGGATTAAGGGATATGTTCATTGTGCTTGAAGTCAAACACACATTTAAGAAACATTCGATTGATTTTTAAAGTTGGGGTATTGTTCAATCAATGAATGATTTGTTGTTATGATCCACTTGTAATGTTATCAATGTTGCAAATTTCTTGTTTGTAAGTGCAAATGAAGTGACAACCATAGATAATGCATCTTGGATCTCTTTTCACATTTATGTTGTTCAATTTTGGAAGAGGATCTTTCTTTTGATTTCTATGGAAAAGCTTGAAATGAAGGGGACAATTGATAATGTGCTTTAATTCATGTTTAAAGCTTTGAAAATTCTTATTGGTGTGAGTGTTGAAGTATTGGGAACCAAACTCATTTCCATTGGAATAAATGGCAACAATGTTTTTTAGGATTCAAAAATTGGTGTGATTATTCAAATAAAGGAAACAATGTTTCCATTTTTTATGGGAGTGCATTGTTTTCTTCATCAAACAAACTTAGATGTGTTGATGCTTTCAAAACTCAATTTGGTGGCTCGATTGGGGGCTTTGTTTCAGGCTACGTATGTATTTTTTTTCACTCACCTAAGAAATATCTTGAGCTTCGAAAACTATGTGAAGTGCTTGTGGAAAAAAGAAACAACTTGCTTCAGAATATGAAGACTAGATGGATCAGTATGCTAAATCCTATGCAACAGGTTATGGGACAATATTGACCCTTAATTACAAAGATGTAATTAAGGGTATGTTGACGTTCCAAACAACAACATTGTCATTAAGAACTTTTGCCTTCTTTGTGACTTGGAATGAATTATGGGATTGCATGTCATTCTCCCCCTCTTGGATTTTGTGCATGCCCTAATCAAATTGGCCTAACATGTGATGTTTTCGTGTGTGACTTCATTGATGTGATGAAGGTGTGTTAGCTTGAGCTTTATTGACTTAATTCTAATCCATACACTAAGTTTGATGACCTAGTTTTTTATAATCTAAATGTTTTTGAATCACTCACTAACAAGAATTTGCCAATGACTTGACATGCAAATCTAAATGATGAGGAACCTAATTGTCTTGTTATTAAGTTTGCTAGTTCTAAATGTTTTGTCAACCAATGTTGTCTTATAACAAGTTTTTTGAAACATGTGTTAAGGCTAGACTTATCTTTGGTGATGGCTCATGTGAAATTAAGTTGTGGAAATTATGTCAAAGCTTAGTGGATGAGCTACAGGGTGGATTCTTGGACCATGAGTTGATGTCAACATTGGGTTTGATTTACTTAAACTTTTAGGCTCAAAACTTTGATAATGCTGGTGATGATTTTCACTGATGTTTGATTTTCATCAAGGCTACCTATTATAGCTTTCGCAAGGTTGGAAAAGATGGGGTGTGTGTGAAAGCTCTCCTTGATGGCCAACTTTTGGATTCACAATGTTTTTAAAAAGAAGTTGATAATGGCTACAAATAGTGAATTAGTCTTGAGAGAAGTTTATGATGTTAACCCTATGATTCGATCATGGGCTAAGATTAGTTCTTCTACCATCCTCAAGCTATAACTATCTAAATTTATTAATTAGTTGAAATAGCTTGTGTTCAAGTCTTGGGGTTTGTGGAAGAGGAACATTGCTTTTCAATAATGGTGTTCATTAAAAACAAATTATGAAACCCCTTGACTTATCATTTGGATTTATGCATTCGATCTATGCACAAAAGTTTTACACGCTTGGGAACTTCCCGTTTGAAGAGGCCATCAACTTGTGGGGAAGCATGAAAGCATGATATTATGTTGATTTTTGAAAACATATGTCTTGTACAAGTGGTAAAACTTAGGTTTAAATTACCAATTCCCTATTTGTTGGGTACCTTGCATTATCCATACTGTAGGATGCACACTTATAATGAATATGGCTTGTTTCCTCTTTTGAAACTCATGAGTTTTTTTTGGATGTAATGTCTCTTTGAATCCTTGTATTCCTTGAATTATTACATGTTTGTTGATCAATAAAGAGTATGGAGCAAGGAGCATGGCTTGGGGTTTGTGTTTGGATTTTGTATCTAGTTGTATTTTTTATTTTGTTGTTTGTATTACATGGTTGGGGTTTGTCTTGGGTTGTGGGTGTAGGAACATTGCTTTGCACTAGGCAAAGTCTCTTTTGAGATTAGGGTTCAACTCCCCAACCAGTGGTTTAGTGACTTAAACCTTGTTCAATTATGTAATGTGCATAAAATGCAGAGTGCAACCCTTTTAGTCCATTAATTGTCAAAATGCAAACTTTTCAAATGTATTGAGTAGTCACATTAGTTATTAAAAAGATATATCGAATTGCCAATTTCTCGAACTTAAAACAAAATGGTAGCCAAGTAATTAACCATTTTAAAAAAACCCAATTCTTTTCTTAGAAAAATGGCTCAAATAACCGTATTACACATTCTTATATCACGGTTTTAGCCACTTCAGTGACTTCAGCATTTTTTTATTTTAAAAACACTGATTCAGACCCCTATCACCACGGAGGATCATAACTTTGTCACAATCAATTTTTGTCAATGCCTATTGGTGACCTGACTCAATTTTAGATATGCTCTTTGGGATTGAAGAGCAAAAAAATATGGTCATTGAACCTCTAGGATCTAACCTCTTAAGTGTTTGGTCATGGGAAGGTTTACCCTAGGTATGCCTTTGGCATTTTGAGGAGACATTATTATCATTTATAACTAATATAGTACGCATTGTTGTCCCAAGTGTGAACATATTTTTTGTTTTTCACATTTTTCAGAATTGAAAATTTCTAAATTTGGCAATGTGAACACATAGAGGGCTCAACTGATTTTTCCTTCCAAACCCAATTTTGCAATTTTTTTTTGAATTTTCAAAAAGATAATTCACTCAAAAATCAATATCTTCCACACCATAGGTCTGAAAATCATGAAATAAACTCTATTAAATCTGACTTGGCCAAGGGCTTTCCAACAACACCAAGAAATGTCCTGAAAAATCCAATAAATTTTTCAATTTTATTTAGTTTTCTTTGAGAAGTTGGGTCAATAATCAATAGCTTCCACACCATAGGTCTCAAACCAAGTCGATGCATCCCTACTTACTCATTGAGACCTTTCCAAAGATACCAAGAGCACGGCATGAAGCACTCTAATTTGGAGAGATCTTAGTGTGACAAACAAAACAAACTACCTTGCTTCATAGATAGATAGATAGATAGATGTACTCTCATTTTAGCTAGAAAATTAAAGCCAGGGCTCTCCTTGATATATTTGATAATTCTGAGCAAAATTGGATTACAAGGGAGCTTGCACGTCCAGAAATTTTAACCCAGCTTTGTGAGGATAAGCCTCAGAACAACAAGAGTGGCGGGAGAGTCCGGGAGCTTGCAATTTCGTGTCGAGAAAATTGTACCGCCGCAAACTCCATGTCATTGTGGATTAGACTGCCATGGAAAACAAAGAATACATGTTGCAAACGTGCAAAATGCGGACATGACAACAGGAGGCAACATGAGACACAATCGTCTAGAGGTGGTTTTGTTCCAAGAGCTCCCACCGCACATCCTTTTGTACACACACTTATTACTTCACCTTCTTCGCCCGCCCTCTGTTTGATCCCATGTTTGAAGAAAGTTTCTTCCTGCAGTCAGAAATAATACGAATTCTTTGATTCTCTCCTTGTCTGCCAGCACTTCCATGTGATTATGTTTGCCTCGTGAGTCTGCAAGGTTCCAGGTCCCCGAGAATATATAAATATGTGTGTGTGTGTGTGTGTGCGCGCGCGCAGGGTGCAAGCTGTGGGAGCTGAAGGGAACATTCCGTTGGTCATCATTTGTGGCAAGCTTCACCTGCAAAACAAGGTTCCAGGAAACAGATTCAGAATGGCTTTCCCATGTCCTTCATCAGGCCCTGCAAGTATTTCCCTTGAAGGTAATACAGATCCATGTCTTCAGGAATTTCCTCTCGGTGTGGACAAAGAATAGTGTGCGTGTTTGGGCAAGCCTTATCTTCAGTTCGAAGATTCCTCCTCTGTGCCTCTGCAGTAACACTCTGATTGTTTGGTGCTTTATCCAAAGTGCCTGCTTTGTCATACATTCTATGATAATCTTTGATTGAATGCACAGAGACTGTTTGTCTTATACTTTGTTTGTAGTGCTTGCTGTTTCTTACATTACAGGACAATCCTTGGTTGTACAGAGACAGAACCTGTACTATGTCTTAGGTGCTTTCTTTATTTGTAGTGCTTGCTTTTTCTTACATCATGGGAAAATCTTTGGTTGCAGGGTGACAGTACCTGCTCTCTTTGCAAGACTTTGTGAGTGGAAAGACTCAACACATTTGTTTTCTGTGTCCCAAATGCAAATCAGAAAGTTCACACATGCTGTCATGCACTTAGTAACTGCCTCAAAATTACATTGCTGCAGATCAGCAGTTTTTTGCAGTGTTCCACTTTTTTGTGAGAATGATTTGGGTACACAATGACAGCAGCTGCATCTATGAAAGTGCTTCATGTGCAGATTGTTGTGAATCTGCTCTGAGCATCTCAACATTCTGCTGCTTTCTCAGATTTCCAGAATTGCTTCTTATGAGATGACATTCAGAAAACAAGGCTGCTTTTAGCACTGCAGGCCAGTATCACCAAGGAAGCAAACGTTAAGACAGCAGAATCTTGAATCAGTGCTGGAAGATGGTATATTTACTCACATGGAATGCACAAAGTGCCATACATTGGGAGACAGGTGATGTACAACCTGAAGAATGCAATCTACCTCTCCTTAAGCAATGTGTTAAATATCTTACTCTATGGATGCCACAATAATACACACTACCTGTTTGTACTGTATGGGTTTTGCAATTGCTACATACCTTAGTTGACTCTTACAGTTATTTCATTGCTTCCAATCAATGGGTGTTTTTGCCAGAAGTTTCTGCATGATTAAGAACCATTGCAACACTAGACTTGTCATTTCTTTAGAATTTTTGTTTGGTTTCATAATGTACTGAGGACGAATTACTTCACAAATGTGGCAAAACAGGTTTTCTGTAACAGTTAGTTAGATCGTGGTGGCGAATGATAGACCTGCCGAGAGAAGCTCATCTTTGCTGCTTACAGCTGGTTGCTCCTTGGCAACCTTGGCTATTGCCTTATTCTCCTCAGGTGAGCCTCCCTCCAAAAATGCACCCACAACCTTCCCATCCTTGATCCAATATGTACCAAACTTTGACGATGATGCTTGTGCAGCCTCCCGTCCCCAGGTTACAGCCTCACCAACATTGTCACCATAAAATTGCCAAGACAAGTCAAACGACCTCGAGTAGAAATATGGGAGGTAATCGTACTCAGGAATTGTCTCCCCTTTCTCCTCTGCCTTGATTGCCTGCAATTGATTGTCAAAGCGAACTCAAAAGAAGAAAAAAATGCTTCTGAACAGATACATTTGGTGGGTTATTTTTGGATGTGGAGAAAGGTAAAAGGGGTTAGGATAATGAACCTGAACAGCCTGAATCGCTGATTTCCGTGCATGATCAACATGCTCCACTCTCCGAATGTCACCATATATCTTCATAGGGAAAGCAGCTATGTCCCCCACTGCATACACATGGGGAACACTGGTCTTGAAGAATCCATCAACCTGTGGGACATGCCAACTCACTTCAGCTAAAACCACACATTGTGAATTGCAAGGACGGGATGGTTTTTGTGCACCAGTGCAATGTGTTGGAATTGCAACAAACAGGTACTATTCTACTTAGCAAATTGAGTTACAGCTTTTCTCTGGAATGCTGAAGAAGTGTGGTTAACTTGAGTACAAGTGGTTCTTCATATATACAAAAGAAATATGGTTACCTTGAATCCTCCCTTCTCCTCTGCCACTTGCCCTTTCAAGAGCTCCAGTCGGGGCTTAGCCCCCACACCCACCACCACAATGTCTGCCTGTATTGTGGTGCCATCTTTCAGCTTCACTGTCTTCACCTGCAGTGAAGTTTTCCCAGTTGTAAGAAAATAGGACAAATTAGTTGTTGTTATTAATCAAAATTACACAGGTAAATGCCACTCAAAGAAGCTTTCTTTGTGGCAGTTGTTGGGGTTCTAACTGACTTGTCCACTTTCATCTTTCTCAAACTCTGTTGCTCTGGGTCCCTTGACAATGGTCACGCCCTTGGCTTCATAGTAGCCCTCATAAAAGGATGCGAGCTCTGGGGTGAACAATCGGGGCACTGCAACATGGACACAACAGGAAGAAAACATGTGTTTAGACCCCAATCCAATTTGCAATTTCTGTCAATATAGTGCTTTGACAATGGTTCCAGGTTGAAGAGCAAAGGACTTACTGCAATGAGGCCCTGGATAAACCATTGTGACCTTGACATCATTCTTGACCAAGCAAGCAGTGAGTTCCAAGCCAATGTAGCCGCCTCCAATGACCACAGCTGGACCATCCTTCTTATCCTTGATGGCTGCTAGGAGCTTATCAGCATCACCAATCTCTCGAAGGTAGTATATACCTTGGGCATCAGCTCCAGGTACACCAGAATCAGCAAGCCTAACAAACTGCAAAACATAGATGCTCCAATCTTTTAAGTTCAAGCTTTCCAGAAGCCAAAGTATATTGTGAACAATTTGCATGGAAGTCCCAAGGGATCATTCTATTTTGCCTTCTGTTTCCAACATTTGAATGGTCACGCGAAAAGCATGCCTAGAAATAAGGAAGCAAAAGGAAGCTCACTGTGGCACCAGTGGCAACAACAACAGTCTCATATTTGTATGTAGCTCCTGCAGATGTGGTCAGGCTCTTGGCTTCTACATCCAGTATTTTGACTTCTGTGCTCAGGTACAGATCAATGCCTGTGAAGATCCGCCATGATGCAACATCCCTGATCTATGTCAATGCACTGAAAAGCCTGGGTTCACTGGAACTTGAAAGGTCAGCACAAATGCCAAAAAGACAACAAAACCGGCCACTGTGAAGACTGACCACAGTTGCAAAGAGATGAAGATCTTAGATCTTTTTCTTATTGCACCTTGTTTTCATATGGCCTAGCAGGCTCACAGCCTAATCCTGAGCTCTTAACTGGGACTGTGAAAACCTTTCTGATAACCTTGTTATCAGAGTATCTGTGATTCCCCAATAGCTTGCTTCCTACCAGATTGAATGAACCATCCAAGAATCAGATTTAGTGGGAACTGAGTCTTTCTTGGTGTTCAAATGGTAATCAAAGAGTTAGGGAATCAACTAACCATGCTCAGTATACCATTCTGGTGGCTGTTTTGTTCCTCCACTCCCAGCACACACGTGGAAATTTGGCAGCCTAGCAGCTCCTGTCATGAATCAATAAGCCCCCGACAAGAAACAAGAGGATGAACATCAACAACACTCAGATCTGTGAAGCTGAACTCTACACAAATTCTCAATCATGAAACTTCCACCAGATTGTTTCAGCCATTCTGTTTTTCCATTGCAACAAATGGCTGAAACAATCTCAAGCTACATAATTTGTTTAACCCAGCGAGACATTCATTCAATCCAATTTCATGAAGTGGCGCAAAATTCTGATTCAAAAAGCTTGAAACATTCAGCTCTTCAACCTGACCCCTTGGTGTACATATCCCAGTGGAGTTTAGATCCATGTGGCTGCAATATCCATGGAAAGCATGAAAAAAATCAAAGCTCTTACAAATCAAAACAGAAGGTTGTGTGCAAGCGGGTTGTTGAATTTACCTTCAGGAAACAGATAAGCCTTGCTTAGGGTTGGCCGTTCGTAAGGTGCAAACTGTACAATGACCAATTGAAATAGCATATGAAAACTTCAAGGGGCAGAAAAGGAAAGGTAACAATATGTGCTTGGATTTTACAATATATACTCTTCTTTGACACTTTTATGGTTTGTTGATTGTTACAAGAAAATTGGAAGTTCTCTGTGCTGCAGGAAGAAGGGTTTGTAGAATTTTGATTTCAAGGAAAGTCACTTAATTGACTTGGGTTTTGTATAGTAATGTCTGCAAACTTGGCACCCATGATTCATGTGAGCTTTCTCATAACCTAGGATTTGCTCAGATAGTCAGAATAATGAATAAGCAATCTGACTGACATACTTCTTCTGTAGAGAAGATGGCAAGCTCCCCAGGCTTTAGGCCTTGCTGCACAAATTCCCGTGCTGCATATCCCTGCACAAAGAGAGTTTCACTTGCAGCTATGCATTGTATGATCATAGTTTTTTTTTTCCCCGGAAATCAGATCAGATCAGAACCCCCACAACAAACCAGCAAGCAGCCACACTTTTTTCCCCCTCCAAAACAAACTCTGCTTCTTCATTATTGCTAGCAACTGATAAACCTAACAAATAGGTACAAAAAATCGCTAGTCAAAAAAGCTTGTACAACAATCTGAAGGGAAAACTCATTGAGATACCTTTTATTGGGAGAAAAATGCCTGTCTATCAAGTTTGAAAAAGTCCTCAAGATCGGTAACAAAAAAAAAAAAAAAAAAACTGTCCAGGTTCTTCAACTCGATCTAGGTTTGTATACACACGGATGGCGAAGAGAGATTGCAACAGTTAAGGTTGGGATGGACCAGATGGCGAAAGAAAAAGGAAGGAAGGAAGGAAAGGGAGGGGGGGAGAGGAAGTAAAACTCACAGCTGAAACACCTCCTCCAACGATCACGTACTTGTAAACCTTCTGAGTCATACTGCCAGAACACACTCACTCACTACTCACAGTCTCTAAGGACGGCTGCAGCTAGCTAGCTAGCTAAGCTCTGGATTCAGAATGTAATCAACCCACCCAACAACGAAAAAGAAGTGCGAGCAGCAATAAGGGAAGAGAAAACACACCCAAACAATCACACAGAGACAGAGGCAAGAGATGGAGAGACACAGATACGCGCGCGCGCACACACGTACACACACACAAAGAGAGACCCAAGAAGACGCAAATTACTCACACACCAAACACGTTTCTGCAACACAAAAATGACAGACTTTAATTTATTAATTAAATAATTAATTTAATGACTGACTAAACACATTGCTCACGAGGAGCAATGTTTTTTTTGGGGTCAATTGTGTGATGTAGCCAAAGTGGCGATCATCCATAGGAAGATTTAGCCAAATCTGGCTACAAGCTAAAAATATGAAAGTCATTTATAAAATTAAAAAAAACATCCTTCTTTTATTTTGGCTACCCCTTCTTGAACCCATGTGTAGAAATGTGGCGAGTTTTCTTAAACTTTGGTTGAATTTTGACTATTGAAATTCTCAAAAAAGCAATCTGATTTTTTATTTTTGATTTCGGTTTTCGGCTATATATGGCCAGCATTTTCATAAAAAATTAAAAAAATGCTGACACACAGCCTTTTTATTTTCTTTTTTCTGCTGGCTATGGAAAGGCAAAAAGTGATAATAAATATTATTAAAAATGCTAAAATCAGATACTTTTCGAGATTTTCAATTGCCAAATTCGACCAAAGTTTAAGAAAACTCGCCAAATTTCTTCTCAAGTAGGGGTAGCCAAAATAAAAAGAAGGATGTTTTTTTAAGAATGACTTTCATATTTAGTTTGTAGCCAGATTTGGCTAAATCTTCTTCCTATATGGACTATCGCCACTTTGGCTACATCACAAAATTGACCCAAAAAAAATATTAACCCAGGTTGGGAATCTCACTATTCCGGGCAGTTGCCAAAAGAGAGAAAGACACCCGGAAAGTACACTAACGAAGGAGCGTGCTTCCTCCGCTGCTGCTGCGGCTTTGTAGGCTTTTCAGAGAGCGCTACGTGTCTCAATCGTATCCCCAGCTTCAGATCTGGACCTGGTTTCAAGCCACAAATTTTGGTCCAAAATGTTTCACTCATTAACACTTTCCTACTCGGGCAGTTTTGTCGTTAGCCAGGCTGCCCTAAAAGTTAAAACCCTGAAGACAAATTTAGTATTAGATCGACTCCATCTAAATATTGTAGAATAAAGGGTTTAGAATTTTGTGCAAATTTTCTTATTAGGAAGGAAATCAAGGAGTTTTGTGCAATTTTTCTAATTAGAAAAATCAAGGAATTTTGTGCAATTTTTCTTACTAGGAAGGAAATCAAGGAGTTTTGTCCAATTTTTCTAATTAGAAAAAAACAAGGAATTTTGTGCAAATTTTCTTAGGAGGAAATCAAGGAGTTTTCCCCCTTTTTTCTTATTAGGAAAATCAAGAAATTTAATTTGTGCAATTTTTCTTATAAGGAAATCAAGGAGTTTTGTCCAATTTTCCTCAATAGGAAAATCAAGGAATTTTTTCCATTTTTTCTTATCAGGAAAATCAAGGAATTTAATTTGTGCAATTTTTCTTATAAGGAAATCAAGGAGTTTTTTCCATTTTTTCTTATTAAGAAAGTCAAGGAATTTAATTTGTGCAATTTTTCTTATAAGGAAATCAAGGAGTTTTTTCCAATTTTTCTCATTAGGAAAATCAAGGAATTTTGTGCAACTTTTCTTATTAGGAAATCAAGGAGTTTTGTCCATTTATTCTTACTGGAAAAATTAACAAATTTTGTGCAATTTTCCTTATTACGAAGGAAATCAAAGGAGTTTTTTGTCCAATTTTTCTTATTAGGAAAATCAAGGAACTTTGTGCAATTTTCCTTATTAAAAAAACCAAGGATATCAAAACTCTGAAAGAAATTAGTATTTGAATTAGTCCATCTATTCTAGGATTGGTACATCTGTACTTTGATTAGGTCATAGTTTGAGAACAATGTGATTTTTTTTTTTCCAAAAAAAATAAAAAATGATATAAGTTAAGGGAGAAAGTTGAGACACCCTCAAATATCTTAAACACCCCAATTAAAAGAAGAATTAAACAATAAAAAGACACATGGTTCCATTGGGTGTTAAAACTTCAAGGAATAGAACCCGTGTTGTGTTGTGCGGTTCTTTGATTTTGTCAATACCTTGTGTTGTTTGGGAATTTAAAAACTCTTCAGAATAATAAGAGGGGTTAGGGGGGTGAAAGGAGGCCCAAAAACAGGGTGAAGACAGGGTCACTTTGCCGAATGTCTGTAATAACCGGTGGTTTTCATGAAAGAACCGGAAGTGAACCGGCCATTTAGGGTCAAAAAACTGGTTCTATATTTTTGAAAACCATTGGTCCAGGTTTTGGTTCTTTGATTTTGCGGGAACCCCTGGTCAAGAAGGGTATATATATATATATATATATATAGATATACCCTACCCTTACCACCAGGTTCTGGAAAAGAGAGAAGGGGGGGCCCCAACACTGGTTAGAAGTTAGCACTGAATATTCCAAAACTTGGAAAGCCACTGAACAACTGCAAAATGTCAACACAAGTTGAATCCATTACTACTTGTGCACCAAAAGAGGAAAATTGACTTTTATTGAAAATTGAATATTGAATTTGTTGAAAATATTGAATATTGAATTTATTGAGAATATTGAATATTGAATTTATTGAAAATTTTGAAATTTTGAATTTTGAATTTTACTTTTAAGTGGTTTTTCTTTTCCGGGGAAAAGTGGTAAAGTGAATGTCAACTTGGCATTTTGGCAAAGTGGACATGGCAACAATAGGAAAATATTAACTTAACAAGGGGTGTGTCAATCACACTATGGCCTTGCCATTTACATTGAAAAAAGTATCTTAATGCAAATGAAGAAGAATTATGAAAATTCAAAATATTTCACCACGCAAAAATAATATAATCTTCAAAAAAATCCTCTAAAACAAACCAAAAATCCTTCAAGATTATCATAACTCTATAATAACTAATCTCAAGTTTCAACACAAGCCCAAAATTATCATCTTTTCAAAAATCCTCGTATAAAAAAATAGACCTACTATACTGCCCTTAGGGGCCAAAATCCTTTAAGCTACAATACTCTATAATGAATCTCAACACAATATCCTTGCCTTCTTAGTAGGCAAGGCCAACAAAACAAAAACGAAACTAGTGATGTGAGTAGCCTACATCACATTTATTTTTTAAAATTCACCAGTTTGTCATTTGTAGCAAGGGACGGTGACAAACCTTGCTTAAACCTTTTTTTTTTAAATTTGTTGATTTTGCTAATTTCTTAGGGTTTTGTTTAGGGTTAATTTATAATTTGTTGATTTGTTAAGTTTTTTTTAAGTCTACAACTTTTCAAGCTTTAGGGTTTAGGGCTTTGCATTTCTTGAATCTATGCACCATAGCTTCTTTGCAACTACTAATTAATTTTAAATATAAGTTTTTTAAATTGAATTTTCTAATGTAATCAATGTTGTTTCATTGAATCAACCTAGGCTATTATTGTTGTTTGCAACACATATGGTTGCACTATATTTGAATTCAATATTATTTCAAACATCCATATTCATGAATCTTTTGTTGTTTTCAAATTCTAGCAACCAAACTCACACCTATGTCTAACCAAATGAAGAAGAATAATAATAGATTAATAGAATGAAAAATTAATGGGGGTTTTCAAGATGTTTGAGCAACAAAGTTTTTGTGAATAGAAGTTGTGGTTGGTTTTGATGGGAAAATGAATATGGTGAGGTGTTAAGTTTGTACATAGATTGAATGGAGAGAAAAACTATTAAGTCTTGTATTCAACAACCTTTAAAAGCATGTTGGGAGGTGGAATGCAAGGTTGTAAGACCTAATTGCATTGTGGGGCAGTATTACATATATGTGAAATCGAAACATGTAAAAAATGATTGCCTATTCTACAACATGGGAAAAGATTTAGTTACAAACATGGATGTTATGGGGGATGAGGTTGGAGAAAAGGAAACAAATTCTTATTGTTTGTTGCAAATTTTTGGCTTTTGAAACAAGGTCATCCTTTCATTGCTTTTGAAGCCATGAAAATGTTCTTTCAATCTTTGAAGGTGAGGAATACTCCAAAGAAACATTGGAACAATAGTGCTAAAGGGGAATTACAAAAGTTTAATGCCCCATTATCTTCACTGCAACAAATTAAGTTATGAATTAAAATGAAGTACATTATAATAAATTGTGATGAGGGTACGATGACTGACAATTAATCATGGGTTAACATTCATGTTTACTTTGTGAAAGCTTTAAGTGCATTGAAATTTTGTTGAATTTGAAAAAATAAATTGGAAGTGGCACATCTAACAACCTCACCAATATGATCTTCAACTCCTCTCTGGTTTATTAGGGCCTAATAGTGGAAGATGTTAATTATAAGTTGATTTATTATGGGTTTGATGGTGTTGTTGTTTTTACATGTGTTCATAGTGATGTGACAATATAAATTTGTAAATGAACAACTCCTTTCATGTTTGCCATCCATTTTGTTGTGCATCAAACAAATGTGCTTGTTCAAACATTTTCCAAATAACCTTTTGTGTAACATTGAAAGGCTTTTACAAGCCACATATACATAACTTTTCTCATCATTTAAAAGTCAATTTGAACAATGCAAGTTCACACAATTGATGGAAACAAAAACAAATAAGTTATTCCATAATTTTAAATTTGTGATCCACATAATATATACACTAATGAAACCTTTAAAGGCTTTATGATCTTATGATTACGATAATAATAGATTGTTGTTAGCTTGGTGGATTGATGCAACCACAAACATTGAATGTGCAATTTTTTTCTTCCAAGGTTGGTGGTAATAAATCCATTACAAGAGCCCTTAAACACATGTCTTTTCTATGTGCACTTTTGATAATTGGTTTATTGTTATAAAGAAAATGAAAGACACATGTTCAATTGTAGTAATTGATTTCATTGAAAAGCTTGATCAAAGATTTTATTCTCCGAAGCTCATGAATGCTATTAGGATCATATATCCCTTGTATTGGTTGAACTTCAATGCAAATTCCACATTCCTTGCTCATTTAGCCTTTTTAAAAACACAATATTGTTTTGAAAGGGAATTTGGTGATGAAGGTTTGAAGTTGCTTGTTTTGTTGAATGAATAGAAGCTTAACATGGGAGTTAGCATTTTCAAGGTGACTATGCAAATAACATGCAAATAGGCTTTGGAACCTACTTTGAGTTACAATCTCATAACAAAGGTGTGGTCCAATTTGCTTTTGGATATTATGTTACACCAATTACAATTGGAATATTTCATGTTGGTGGAGATTTTGTGGTGATGGTATTAGGCAATGTCAAGGATAAATATTGTTTGATGAATATTGTTTCTCAACCTTCTTTATTATGAACTTTAAATTTAGAAATTGATTGACAAATCATTTTGATTTGGTTGTCAATATGTTTCCTCAAAATCATTACTCCATGGATGTTTTTCCATTTGGAGATGCAGTAAAAATTTGGTAGGATAAAAAGTAGAGCCATATAATGAATGTTTAATATTTTTTAAAGTTTTCATGTTGCATACTTGAAGTGTTGTTGGCCTACATATTGGTAAAGCACTTTAGATGCAATTCCTTTTTCCCTCTTCCAACTAACATTTTTCCTCTACACACCTATCTACTGATATAATAGTTGTATAGTAATTGTGTAATTGATGTTTGTTGCTTAAAGCTCAAAGGAAAACTTTCACCCATATTCCACCCACAAGGATGTTATTTCAAAGACACAAACATAAACAAAAATTTGTCATCTTTCAAACATGAAAGAGAGATATTTAGAGATGGCAATGGGTGGTGATGGATCTTCCACAAGTGTAAAGGAACTACAATGGATGAGAGGAACAAGGGAGGAAGAAAAGCTTTCAAGCATAAGGTCTTAATTTAGGAAACATTGTTACTTTGCAACAAAGTTCTTTGACCATGACAACCACAATTGGGCTTGCCAACAGTTTTCATTTTGTTTGGGGGGGGGGGGGGGGGGGGGTGTTTAGGCTTTTTATGGGGCCTTTAAAATAAAATAAAATACAGTTGCTTTTGTTGTCAAATTGTTCCTTCTTTGCATCCCCCGTCGGTTCAAGATATCCCTTGTCTTTACACGTTAAGTGGCCTTTTGAGGCATGTCAAAAATGTTCACCCTCTTGCTAATTTTGTTCCCTAGGTTAGCCATGTTGTTTTTTCTTTGTGTCCTTTCTTCTTATGTTTATCCTTGGTTTTATTCCTTTTATTTTTTGGGGTTGGCTTTGGGCCCAATCTAGTTCCATTTTGGGGCTATTTGAATATCATCCCGCATGCCTTCATTTGTTTCATAGGATCCTTCGAACCATTTAAAACGAGGATAGGTAGGCTTTTTGCTTACTCCTTGATTGAATTACTCAAAACTTGACGAACAAATTAGCATGGTACCTATTCCTCATGTTGCCACATTGGTGTTTACATTATATTCGAGGTGGTCATTTAGATCAATGAAAGATTTCTGCTTATTTCACGAGGTTTTTGCGAACGATTAATTTTCCCTTTAGAAGGAGTTTTCATGTGCTTCTTGTGTGCATCATTCTCTCCACTCGTGGGAAGACTCTTTGACCATTTGTTTTTGCTGATGTTTAATTTTAAGGAAAGCCAATGAGTATAGTCGTGTTGTTAAAGTTTTTTAGCCCATGACACCAACAATTCTTTCGAAAAACACCGTTGTTACCTTGCACCAACTACACCTTCCTCCTTCAGACCTTGTCCCTCCACCTATTTTTGACTATTAGCTTAAGCACATGTTTGTCTTGAATAAGATTCTATTTGCCCAAGCCTTAGCCACTATTCCCCATTTGTCTTTTGGTGGGTTTTCTGGGATGGAATATGAACATCTATTGGGATGTTTCATACTAAAGGACCCATCTTTAATGTTTTTGAAATTATTCCAAGTTATGGTTATTGTTGTTCGTGGGTATATTTTTAGGTTGGTAGCCCTAGTGGTGGTGGTTAGTAGATTATTGATAATGGCAAAGGACATTGGTGGTCTTCCTCCTATTATTATGGGCGAAGTCTTTTTCAATTTATTAGTTGTTCCATTGTTTTACAACTTTGAGGGCTATTTCAAGAACACTTATCCCCCCACCATCTTGGAGTTTCAACCTTTAGAAGTTACAAGGCCATCTTTTTTGGCATTCAAGCCCTCTTTGACCTACACCTTGATTGGGCCGTGATGTAAGTTGATGTCGAAAACACTTTAAATAACGTTTTTTGAACTATTATTTTTAGAAAATTGTGTGATGTTGGGGGGATTTTGGTGAACATTGTTCCATATACCAGGTTGTTTTATGGTGTTCATTCTTTTTTTAACTACCAACATGGGTGGCATGTTGAAGGGGTCACCATTGTTGAGTCAATTTTGGGCACAAGGCATGGTGACCCCTTAGGAAGTTTTTTATTTGTTTTGGCCCATTATCGAACTTTCCTAGAGACCATTGCGAGGGACCCTAATTATGTTTTTCCATCCTTAACTAACGATACCTACATCATGGGGCCTTTGAATGAGATTGACCACGCTTTTGACCGTCTTTCAACCTAATTAGCCTTAGTTGGGCTTAGGGTCAAGGTCTCAAAGTGTAAGCTTTGGAATACATCATGGATTTCTTTAGGCATAAAAATTCTTCAGGCATGCACCTTGGTCACAAATGACTTATGCATTTTAGGTGTGCAAGTGGGTTCTCAAGACTTTGCCACACATTTTTTGGATGAGGTTTTATTTCAGGACATGTCGCATATCAACAATCTTTCTTTCTTGGGAGATGCCCAGGTTGCTTTAGGCATTTTGTTTTCATGTGTAGTTCGTCATCTTTTTTTATCTCACACATATAATATATATATTTTCCCTTATATCTTTTAGCGAGTTTTGATGGGAGATTTATGCGTATGTGGGGACATTATGGGTTTAGGATTGTGGGAGTTTTTTTAGGGTCCTTTAGTGAGGTGTCAAACTTGACTACCAATATCTTTTGGTGGTATAGGCCTTCTTTTTATGGAAGATTGTGCCCCATCTATTTTTCTAGGGAGTTGGGCTTTGGTGGTTCTATATTTGTATTCTAAGTTTCGTATTTTCGATAAACCCGTTTTAGAGGAGTATGTTTATCATGTTGAAGGGGCCCCGCACTTGCTTCAATCTTGCTTACGTGTAACACAAAATGACATTCTTCCTAGAGTTAGGGATATGCACCTTTTTTTTGAAAGTTTGGCAGTTATCAACGCCCCACATTTATAGACATCTTTGATGATCTTCCACCACAACACATCCCCTAAGTCTATTTTTTTGGAGGATGATTCAATTTCTTTAACATCCAAAGCTTGCATTCATTCGTGTTTGGGCAAGGGGGTAGGGCTATGTTGGTTGCTAGGCCATTTATTTGTTCATTTCACATCACACACTTTATTTTCACTTCAGTGTTGTGTTTTCATCTTGGTTTGATTCAACCTTTGACATTTAGTCTTCTCATGTGTGAATGTGAACGTGGGTTGGACATATTTGGCACACACTTAGCTTGTTGCCCATTTGAAGGTCAATGGATAGCGACACATGATGCTATCCAAAATGTCATGTATGTTTTTGTTCGAGATAGTGGGCACATTGTATGGAAAGAACAGTGGTACGCCCTAATGTCAAGAGTTTCATTACAAGCCAATTTTTACATGACCTAAGAAGACTAGGTTTTCATTGTTGATGTGGTGGTTATTGACTTGTCACGGGAGATGGTGGTTTCAAGTGTCATTATTCAACGAGCAGGTGCAACTACAAAACTTATCACCATTGTTAAGATTCTCAAGTATAAAAGGTTTCACGAGGGGCATTATTTTACTTTGATGGCCATGGAGGTGCATGGCACACCTGGGTGTGATATGGATTGTTTCATTAGGGAATGTGCCCATCTTTTCCATGATAGATGATTAAGAGGTCATTTACCTTTGTTTTTTTACATTCAATTTTTCAGAGAACATGTTAATATTGCTTTTCATTAATATTGCTTTTCAGTGTGCTTTAACATTTGCTATAGAGAGGAAGATTATGTTGGCATGTGATGCATGTTCTAGACTTCCCATTAATATTAGATCTCATGATTTGCATGCATCTGACATTAAAGGGGCCATGGGTGAAATAGCTTTCTACCGAGACATGGACTACCTAGTTCCTGCATGCCATTTGTCTTTTGGCCTTTCTTTGGCCTTCCCTTTTTTGTCTCCCATGTGACTATTCCGGCCATCGATCTTTTATTCTACTTTTTATTTTCATAAGAAAAACAAAAAACCTCTTTGAAAGTGAGCACTGAACTAAGCAAAGAAGTCCACGTCTGGTCAACAAGAACAAATGAAGTGAACCTCTAATAAGAACAAAGTTGTATTCTCATGGCATCAAAGGACACATAGCATTTGTAAGTGGGCCTAAATGAAAGGAAAACACTAAACAAAGATCATGGGCACAATGATCTTTGTTGCTTCTTCTGTCTGGGAACAGAGACCAGTGTTGGATTGGACTTTTTAAATACCCACTAGTTATGGTTTTTGTTCTCTATATATCATAGAACTGTCAGTTTTGGATTTTTTTACCAAAACATGACAAACAAGGGGTGTGTCACATTGTGGCCTTGCCATTTACATTAAAAAAGTATCATAGTGCAAAAGAAGAATTATGGGAATTCCAATATTTCACCATGCAAACATATAATCTTTGAAAAATCCCTTTAAAGGAAATCAAAATCTTTCAAGATATCATAACTCTATATACCTAATCTCAAGTTTCAACATAAGCCAAAATATCATCTTTCAAAAATCCTCATATAAAAATAGACCTATTATTATTACCTAGGGGCCAAAATCCCTTTAAGCTACTATACTCTATAATGAATCTAAACACAATATCGTTGGCTTGGTAGGCAAGGCCAATAAAACTGCATCATAGATACAATAGTCCTTAGACAAAATGGTGGTCTCATTTTGGGATTGAGCAAATACACAATGGAACTTGACATGACCTTTCAATCAATACCCATGTCTCTTTTTGGTGTCCATTATCAGCAATGAGCTCAACTAGAATTTTTTTTTGGTGTGAAAATTTGGAATTATTTGTTACAAATTTAATTTTTTTGGGAAAAAAATCAACAAATTCAAATAAAAAATCTGAAAAGTCACAAGATTTCTATACACTGTGGTTCACAAAGGCAGCCGAAAATATGTACAGATTTGTAATTCATATTTTTTGGATGCCAAATTTGGCTAAATTGGCTTATGTACGACTACATCACAAAATTGAAGATGAAAACACTGAGCTTAAAAAAATGTAATACAAGCTTGTGAAAAACCCTAACTAGTCTATTCAATATTGACTGTAGCCATTGATGAAAAGAGGGCAATATTGATATCAATATATCTTAATTAAGAAAAATATGTACTAGGAACATGGTTGTTTTTTTTTTCAATTTTGTGATATCAATAAATTAGGGATTTTTTGCAAAAAAATTTCAAAATTAGTTGCATTTACACTTGGGTTTTTTTTTTTTTTTTTCCCCAAGATACTACCAATTCTTTTGTCAAAAAAAGCAGCAAGATTTGTCGGAAACAAATCACTAACTAACTAGGATTGTTATTGGTACCATTATTGATGTACCCATCCAACTGTGGTGCCAAGTTACAACCAATGTTGGGTGTGTATATTGATAATATATCAGCCAGGTAGAACTATATAGGCTTCAAAACAATGCTAAATCAAAGAGAGTAAACAATTCAAAGGCACTGGAGTTCAGCACACTCAAAACAAAGGATCTGCTCATAAGGTTTGTGGTGTTGGTAGCTTCAACTCATGATAAATATACTACAAGAGAATCCCCAAAACCTCAGAGTTTACAATGTACTGCTGAAGTTTTTTTTGGATGTACAATTTTTTGTACCAATAATTCAATAAATAATGTGCTCAACTCAATGCCCGCAAGTTTGTTATCCACCTAGAAGTCTTGCTTCAAAGGCACACCAGGTTTCAGATTTTGGGTTTAGGCTCCAGGGGTGTGATATAGGTGAAGCTACTCACAGCTTTTGCATCATGTGAATCTTGCGACAAGATGACATGGGTCAAGCTTCATCTTACATAAGAATGAGGAAATTATCCACGGTTAAGATTCTCACTACTACAAGGGGTTTGCTCCCAATGATGGCACAGTTGCAGGGATTGGCTCTGACTGCCCTGATATGCGCAGTGCACCCTCGTCATCTTGTTGCCAATAGATTTCCACCATCAAGCCATTTGGCATAGCTGTTGATATGCTATTTGGCACCATGATGTACTGTGTCCCAATGGGCACCTGCACAAGTGAGTGAACACCCCTTTTAGAACCCCGCCCAAAGACATGTCTTCTATTGCCAACAATACGCATGAAACACATGAAATTCTATTACACAGAGCTGCATGAAATCTATGCCAGTGGCAGACCCTTGAGAGCTGTAATGAGCACTGAAGGAAATGATGAAGCATTGTGAACCCAGATATCCCAAAAACCCCAAACATAGGCCTTACATTCATGGCCTGGCCATCAACTGTGAGGGTCTCAACACGGCCTTCAGCAGCTGCATTCTCAAGATCCGCTTGTTTGGTTATAGTCAGAAAGACCTCCTCCAATGTGGTTAGACCCATTTGCAGATCTGTCACTCCAAGTTGAGCCTTATTGTCTTCCAACAGCCTGAAAAACTCCTGGATTGCAAAGAAAATACATTAGTGAGCAATGCCACTTCTTGTAAGGAAACCCAGATGACCCATGGCTGCATGATTTCACCCAAACTGGCATAGTACAAAGCTTGTGAAAGCTTTGCAATCTTCCTGGTTTAAACCAAGCTGAAACAAGGAGATCTCTAAAAGACAGAACTAAAGAGAATCACCGGTAATTGGCTCTCCCTCTCACGAGGAATGATGAAGGTGGTATATGCCTGATTTTCTTCCTTTGGCTCAACAGCAAGTTTCTGCATGCATCATCAGACAACCCACAAATCTTAAAAGGATGTGCTTCCAGTTTCATATCTCTCAATAGAACCGTGGCATTTAAGGCTCTCAAGCATCCATCCTGGGTTGATACTAATACAACAACCTAAGTCATTGTTTCAGTAGTTATACCTCTTTGAAGAATTGTTTGACTTTACTCCTTTGTTGCTCTTCCTCAGCTAGTTGTGCAGGGTCACGGGTCCTGTTTTCACTTCTGACACTCACGTTCACAACATAACCAGCTCCAAAGCGGGTTTTCAGCCGAATTGGTGTCCCAATGCATCGCAGCTTACCACGTGCCATGATTGCAACCCGGTCACCCAATATATCAGCCTCCTCCATTGAATGAGTTGTCAGAACTATAGCTCGCCCTTTCTTGGATGCCTCTATTATGTCCCATACATGTCTTCGTGTAACTGGGTCCATGCCTGTTGTCTGCATTGCAGTTTGCAAAGAATAATAACGATGTACTTAATGACCCAGTGAGTGACACAAGCAGAGTTCTATGTGGGTTCCATGCTGTGAAAAGACTGGGAAAAAACAAGCTTATACAAAGTGCTGATTTTAAACCATCACATTGGAATGGGATTCCATGACCTCTATAAGCTTACATCATTAATGAAATGATGACTTACTGGTTCATCAAGGTATACAACTTTGGGGTCACCAATAAGAGCAATTGCCACACTCAGACGGCGCTTCATGCCACCACTGTAGCTTCCTGCCCTCACATTTGCAGCCTCAACTAGCTTCACTTGTGACAAAAGCTCCTCAGTACCCTGCTCACAAACACCACCAGAAACATCAAGGGTAAAAAATCAAATTCCTCAGCTCTCACATGACTTGTGATGGATGTAGTTGGTGGTTGCAAATACTGGGATTTAGGGTTTAGGGTTTCACATTGTGCTTTAGTTCAGCATGCCATGGTTCAACAGTTGCCACTTGCAACAGCCACAGAGAACCTATTTGCAGGAAGAAGAAGACACCAAAAAAAAACTCAGTACGCTTTTATGGTCAAAACTTACACGGCCAATGTCTGCGCCTGACAAGCCTTTCAGGCTTCCAAAAACATGCAGATGCTCACGTGCAGACAATGACTCCCATAATACATCAAACTGCACAATCACCACTTGTTAGTTATCAGAGTAAAACCAGAAGCAGCAGACTAGTGCAGCAGTTTGCAAAAGATGCATGGAAGAAATGAAGTACCTGGGGGCAAACACCCATGTTTTTGCGGATGTTAGTGATGCCGGCTGTACTCCTTATAGAATCTCCATATACCAATCCTGCAGTTGCATCCAAAAACATCTCTTCTTACATCTTTTTGTCAAGTGAGGGCAAATGGAGGATTGATGATCATTTTTACCACAGTAATGTCTACAGCGCTGGACGACTGAATAAGCAAAACCCCCATCTCATACTCTGAAGATGAGAAATAGTACCCATTCAAAGGAACAACTTTGATAGCACCCGGATTCCATAACCCTGGGATTTGAACAATTCTAAAGTAATTATTAAACAGTTCACTGAAAGATGGGGCTGATATGGTACATACCATCACCAGCAGTGGTTGGGATTATGCCTGTGAGACAATTGATGGTTGTTGACTTCCCTGCACCATTGGGTCCAAGCAAGCAGAAGAGTTTGTCCTTCTCGATGTTGAACCATGAGCCCTGCAATGGATATCATCATTATGTCCACAAGAATTCTAATTCAGGTACAGTATGCAGTACCCAAACACAAAAATCCCCTGCTGCTACATTTAGCACTTCCCATGCACTGCTATGTATACTGAGGGTTTACCTACACCATTCTTTCAAATCTAAATAGGTAGCCATGTGAACTGCAACAAGAGTGGCTTCACTTCATTGTCTTTGTGACAGGAAAAACAAACAAACCTTCACTGCATGATATGGCGATACTTTCTTCCATTGGCAGCACCCAACTCTTTTGCGCATGCCAGGATAGGTCTTCACTAAGCCCTGAACTCTTACTGCAACAGTTGGGTCCTGCATTTGCAAAAAAAAATGCTTTCAAATTTCTGGAGATGATTTCTCCTGCTGATGAGCTTGAAAAGACAAAGGTCTAGCTTGGCACAGTTTGATTTCCTTAAGACTCAGAATCTTGAATCTTTTGCTGTTCAGTTTGTTGATCAGTACTACTACTTCACCCTTTCATACAGAAACAAATACACTACCTTGTTTTCTTCTCCTTGCATGTCTTCTCTCTATTATGTTATGAATTTATGGGCATTTGTTAAGAAACTCGCTTTTTTGCTTCAACAATGGCCTCCTACATGATGGTGATGGCATCTTAACATAGATATGGAAAGAATAGGTATGTGCTTGCATATGCCCAAGCTGAAGGATTTTAGGCTTTTCTTCTTGCATACCTGAACGTTGGCAGCCATTTGCTCCTTCACAAGATCCTCTTCAGCAGCCACATCAGGATCCAGAGTTCCCTCATTCTCAGGAAGTGGAGGCACAGAGGAAACACAGCTAGAACAGCCCCCTCCTGAACCACAATTTGTCAACTCAAGATTGGTAATGAAAACAAAACTGGGGGACTAGGAAAATCCACAATAGCTAACAACATATGAATCTATATGAAATTTAAGAGAAAAATCCACAACAAGTCTCCAAAGGTCAGAAGAACATGTCCATGACTGCAAGAAGAAGATGATACATTAGACACTCACCTTCTTTTTGCTTTGTTCCCTTCCCAGTCCAGTAGGAGATAGAGAGGAAGTAAAACCATGACTTGCGAACACCATTGACATCTGGAAGTACGTTGTCAAAGTAGATGGCCAGCACAAACCAGAGGAAGAACGTTGCAAGAAGCCACAGATAAATGCCATTCTAAGACACATGCCCTCACACCCATCATCATCAGATTCATATAGATGTTTACATGCTGCAGATAGTTGCTAACAAATTATTCAGGTGGTGCAAGAACTCTGAGAAAAAATTATCTGCACATCAAGACTTTTGGAAAAAACCTCAGCAAACTTCTTATGAAATGAACCTTCTAAGATCTATCCTGGATCTGCCTTAGAGATTGCAAAGTAGAGAGCTGACCATGGTCAGAACGCAATCCTCATTCCGGTATGAACATTTTCCTCGATTTGACCAGCTGATGCCAGGGTCTTGCGCTGTGGAAGTGGCATCTCCCAAATACGTGAGGCCAATAGCAAGCAGATTGGGTGGGAACAAAGACCAGAGAGCGCGGAGATAAACCGCAAATGTGTGTGAATAAGGGAATCCAAACACTGTCACCAACTGTTCAGCAGAGCAACACACACACACATCCATCCAGCCCATGTCAATTTCGTGAAAATGTCTGTGCATATTGGTCATCATCACTCCTAGTACTGCAACTGTGGCCACCAAAGCTTTACCAAGTTTCTAGGTTAGACTACATTGCAAGGAAGTCTGGAATGTAGTTGGACATGGACTGGAAAAAGAGTTTGATTATGATGGGTTAACAAAAGAATTGAAACCTCTGTGAGCCAGCCAATGATGAAGAAGAAGAAACCAACAGTTGTGGCAGATGAAGACTTGCTGATAAAAGTGGAAAGCATGAATGCAAAGCTTATCTGCAGTGACCCAAAAATTGTGGTTGATTGTATGAGGACATCAAATGAATGAAATACATCATCATGTACTATGCTCTTTTCATGAGAAACCTTAAGCACTGTATTACATCAAAGGAAACAACAAAAGAAAATGGAGCCCAGCCATGACAGTTAACCTCAGATTCAAGTACAGATGGGTTCGAGGAATTCACCATGTTGAATGAGAACATGAAGAAAAGGAAGAAAAGGACACCAAAATTGTTGTGAAGGAAGAATTCAAATTGGAAGAGCATGCCAAAGCAAACAAGAAGGAGAGACGACACGAACACCAGCACGACCTCCCACAGCAGCCAAGTAAGCCAATAAGCCGAGTCCATCAAACCCATGGTTGTCATCATCTGTCACACTCAATTCTCAAACTCAAAAATTTGCAGAAAATTCTCTGCTGTAGACACTGATACAAAGAAATTCTACAGAAATAGATGCCTGCTTGCTTCTGAAGTATACTATTGGCAAGGTATAGATAGGTACACACAGGAGTGAATGATCCATCAATCAATATTTTATGCACAACTTGGAAAGGTGGTCTTTAAAATGTCTAAGGCAAAAAGAAAAAGCAGAACCACCTTGTCTCTCACCTGTCTCAACCTCATCTCCTTCTCCAGCACAAGATTGCTGATTTGAATCACGAAACCAAACATAGCTGCTGCCAACAAGAAAGCCGGCCCAACTTTTCCGACAGTGGAATCTGTGCTAATGGCTGGATGGGCAAACTCGGTGAAAGAAGGACTCCATAGCAAGCTGGAATCTGCACCATCAGAATCAGAAAGAGACAAACATATTCAGAGCTCATGTTGCACACATATTCAAAAGCTTTGCCATTTCCATTTTTGTCTGGGCAAAATTTGGGAGGTATGAACTCTTCAGATGTCATCATCAGATGTGGAAACCTTATTACATCTTCTTGTACAGGGGAGAAGAGGGATGGCCAGTGTGCATAATGAGCCCTACCTCCCAACACAGTTCGTGCAATCTCACGCTCTGCAGCTACTTGCAGTGGAATTTGATAATCAAAATTGGGATCTGAAAATCTTCCGTGAAAATAAATTCCAGTGGAATTCGTCTGGACGCCATATGCAATTGCTGATGTGCCCTGCTCTTCAAAGTATAATGTACCATAACACCGCATTGGATTGGCAAGTAGCCAAGTGTCGACCTCTTCAGGTGTGTCAAAGTGCTGTACCTGCAAAACCCTCCAGATGAACCTACCAGAGTAAGTCCCAATGCCCTTCTTTTTTATACAAACATTTTTGTTGGTGGGTTTTTTGTTTTGTCCCAATGTTAACTGTCAAGATGTTCATCAACAAATCTGCAGCTGGCCTCTGAATTTTCAATTCTTTTTTTTTTTAATCAGTTACTTACCTTGGTGGATGGGATGGGTCGATTTGGGTTGTTGTTCATGATGTTATTAACTACTGACTGAATTCGAGGGCTGGTAGCCCCGCTCCATATGAAATCGTAGCACGGTAACACCACAAAGTATGCATTCTCACATGCCGGAATGGATGCAACAGCTTGTGGCTGTGGCTCAAACAAATTCTTGTAGGCAGTTGTTCCTGAGAGCTGAGCATCGTCTGCCTTCTCCACACAGAAGAGGAGGAAGATGAAAAACAAAGATGACCCAATCTGGAGAACTGTCGCCATCAGCAGCAGCAGCAGCAGCAGCACCGTCATCATCATCAGTTGGAAGCAGGCCCACAAAAGCTCTCATGATTATCAGAATTGTTGTGCAGATCTTTGAAAGACCTATACAGAATTCATGAGAAACCCATTGTACCTGATGACGATAGTGTTTTGTGAACACTATATCAACGACTGCTGCCGCTGTGGCAGAGCTTGAAAACCCCATTGGTGAGGAAACACCGATCTAAGTCTACTGATGATGATGGGCAAGAAGGGCTTTGCAACAAGCAGAGACATGAGGATGGAGAGACAACAACATGGAGAGCATGAGATTTCAAAACAAAGACAGAGACAAGCCTTGTTGAAGCATGCGTACATACTTGTTGCTCTTCTGTTGCGGTAGGAGATAAGTGCATTCTTGCGCATCAGGCTGATGCATTGCTGATAGAACAATGGCCATCCTGTCTTCAGCACTTTCTCACCATCGCCGCCGGGATGATCATTAGTACCCATTGAGGGTGGAGCCTCCGAGTCCCCCAAACCTTTCGGAAGCAATCAAGGAAACAATTCTTTGATTGTGCAACAGCAAAACCAGAATTGCGATCGACGGATCGACCCAAATTGTAGAACAGAAGGAGGTACAGGCTCTGACGAAACAACAGATCTAATTGTTGGGTCGAGCAAAGATCACCGTTCACTGCTCCGCAACTGAGGACTTGTCCACTACTATTACGTATGGTGCTGCCGAGTCTAGATTTATAACAAGCTTTTTTGGTCCTCAAGGCACGAAATAACCAGACTCCGCAACCCCAAGAAAAAGCAAAAAGAGAATTGGAAATCGGCCTGCAACTACTTGAACCTTCCCTTCCCTTTCCATTCTTTTCCTTCCAGGAAAGAAACAACAACAACGACAACAACAAGCTTGCAAAGCATCAATCTCGTCCACAAGCTACATGAAGGTAGACTATCTGCAGCGATTCAACTGATGTGTCTGTTTGTGATTCTTTTTGGGTTGTGAGAAATGCGGGATTCCGGGTCATCCTCATCGTCGTGGGAGGGAGAAAGAACCAGGAAACCAATCATTCCCCCCAGTTGAGCAAGAACGCAACTGCGACCTATGTGACAATATGAACACAAAGAATGACCCGGCAATCACACGGAAGGAGGAGGAGGAGGATGCTGCTCTTGGCTTGGGCTTTTCCTCACCAGCCAAGCCGAGCCGAGCCAAGCCAAGCCCAAGTCGCTGCTGCTAGGACTGGTGGAGATCGGCGACCACGGAGTGAAAAAGACGCCAGCAGAATCGAAGAAAATGCGAAAGTCGCGAGCGCTCGGGCCCACGCGCGGTATTCGTCGTCCTCACGAGCGCCGAGTTTCGCAGGCGGTGGTGCGGGGAGCGGGGACCAGTGTTGTGCGGTAACTCAATCAGGGTTGCTTTCTTTTAGCCATTTTGTGATGAGTAGTCAAAGTGGCGATCATCCAGAAAATTATTTAGCCTAATTTGTTGGCTACATACTAGATACGAAAGTTAATTAATTAAATAAATTTTTCCTTAGTTAAATTTACAACTAATTAATTAATTAAAAATTAATTAATTAGAAAAACACACACACATACACACAGTCCTTCTGTGTTCTTGCCTTGGCTACCTTTCAACATCTGGAAACCAAAGAACCGCCGGTTCCAGTTTTAAAAGAAAAGATGGGAATCGGAGAGCCCGCCGGCAGTTATGGAATCATCAAAGAACCCACCACCAATGGTTTCCGTCAAAGAAAACTGTTGGGGAAAAAGAAAACCAACGGTTGGTTGGTTAGTTGAAACGCTGCATTTTTTTGAAAATTTTCCAACATTTTGGTATAGGAACCTTGAAGGATTTTGGTTTCTTTGGGAGGATTTTTTTTTGAAGATTATATTTTTGCATGGTGAAATATTTACATTGCCGTATAATTCTTCTTCTTTTGCCTTTTGATACTTTTTAATGTAAACGGCAAGGCCACCACATTGTGCCCGACACACACCCCCCTCGTTTTAACTTTCATATATCTTTCGGTAGCCAAAAAATTTGACTAAATCTTCATATGGGTGGGTGATTGGGTGATCGTCACTTCAGCTACATAACAAGAAAAAATATTATTAAAAACGAACACTGGGGAATTGGAGAGAGAGAGAGAGAGGGTTGCCAAACCGTATTGCAGCCACTCAATTACGAATCAAAGATCGACTCGGAATTGGCAAAAGGCTTTTTGGGAACTTCATGAGAGTAGTAGACATTGGCATTAAAAAAAAAAACATTTGCATAATCGGCAAAGGTGACGGGATATTCAACCACAATTCCGAGCTTTTTCCTCGGAATCAGGCATCCCTCTGCTTGGCTCCACTTTTTATGCTCTCAGTCTCCATTTTAATATGAATTGTTCTCTGGAAATCGGTGAGAAAACCAATTGTGCTTTGAAATCTGCCCTTCAATCGTCGGTAAAAACCCTGATGTAATGGTGACTCGACCAATTATGCTTTGAAATCTGCGCTTCCATAGTCCATAAAAACCTGATTTAATGGTGACTCGACCAATTCTGCTTTGAAATCTGCCCTTCAATCGTCTGTAAAAACCTGATTTAATGATGACTCGACCAATTCTGCTTTGAAATCTGCCCTTCAATCGTCCGTAGAAACCTGATGTAATGTTGAAACAGTGGTGCCCTTTTGGCGGATTTTTCGCTCCCTCCCTCCCTCGGCATCTAGGACCGAGCAAGAGCCTTGAGTGTTCATTGGTTGCATTGGATTAGATTTTGTGATACTCCTATTCACATTCGATCTTTATGTCTGTGGGGGGGGGGCCCAGGGGGCTATGCTTTGTGATGGACCTTTTTATATACGGAAACACACTGCTTTTCCACCCGGGCATACCCACCATGGGCGGGCGGGCGGGCAGGTGGACTAATCGAGCAAGCCTTGGGTGTTCATTGGTGCATGAGATTAGACTTTATGATAATACTCCTATTCACATTGGATCTCTAATAGGGCCCTGGGGCTTGCCGCAGTGAACAAGCACCCACTAGTACACCACGAAGGATGGATGAATGGTAAGTGGTCATAAAACAGTTTTCCGTTGGGTTCCAGTTCACTAGCTAACCATGGTTGGTAGCTCAATTGTATTTAATTATTTAATTATCATAATTTATTATTTAAAAAAAAATTCCCTACTTACCTACTAACAACCCACAAGCGGGTTGTTAGTTGGTAGGTAGTAAAAACTGCCCGTAATTATATAAAAACGATCTACTTACCTTTTAATTGTCTATTTTCTTACCTACCTATGTACCTATATATGAGACCTACTTCTTACAGAAGTGGTTACCCAGGTGAAATATTAACCCATTTGAGGTTCATCCATCCACAACCCAGTAATATCGGGCATCCGGTGGCACTGGTGGGTGCTGGTTCGCTTATGTGAAAATCTTTGGCACACGGAATTGTGCCATGCACGGTGTCCTTGAAATACACGAGGCTTCTCCCCCAAGGTCCGATCCGGTCCGGTCGTTAGTGGTTATATTATTTTTTTTAAGAGGGTTGTTCCAGGTTTGGAGCATGTGGTTAACCAGCCACCACGCATGCGGTCCCCCAAAAGACTTTCCTAGAAATTGGAACACCGAGCCGGAAACTCTAGGTTAAAGCAATGCTCCTCCCGAAAACACAGATGCATGGCCCCATCCCCGAGAAACACTCAACCACGATTTCTAACACTAAACCATAGATCAACCGCCTTGATCTACGGTTTAGAATAATATGAGTTGATACAATTTTCAAATTTATGCACGTTGTAAATTACCTTACCTCCTCTCTTCTCCAAATCCGACATCCAAAGTGTTACAAAGAGGGGGATGTTAAATCTACCCCCTCCCCCACCCAAACATCCAATGACTTTTTTGAGCTTGTCTTTCTACATCCTACTCGGCCATGCACAAAATTGCATAGCACGGTTTTGCCAATTCACCACCCAAATTTATTTATTTACATATTTTTTAATTTTTTTTTACACCAATTTTGAACCAAACATCGAGAGAGTGTGTGAGATAATTATCATCCACGCAATTTTCTTTTTGAATTAATTTTCTTTGTTTACCTTAAAATTAAGGTCAAACTAATCAAACCGTACAACATAACTAGGTGACTTTGCAAAAGGTTGAACACAAAAAAATAATTAAATAATAAAATTTTATCAAAAGGTGACATAGTTTTTGAAAGTGGAATATTTTGTCACAAAATTTTCTTTTGATTTGTTTTGCCTATAAGCAATAGAATTTTTATTTTGTGAGAGGGTGTTTTTACATTTATGTTTATTGATTGCAATTTTAAGAGTTCCTTGAAATAATTTTTGCCAATTAATTTGAAATTTTCCTGTAGATGCACGCCACCTTGGCTTCATCAAGAAATTGAAAAAAAAAAACACTATCGAGCACTATTGGCCTAGAAATGTGCCAAACAAAGCTTGTTGGAGGTTACTAAGAGTATTTCATAAGAAGAAGCATTTGTATATGAATAATGAGTTCAAACAAAAAATGATTAATGCTTTTCACTTTGTGAAAAAACCATAATTCATTATGACACAAGTTGCTACTAACTTAGGCTTGATTCAATAGCTCGAGCTTTCTTTTTTGCCCCATTTTCATAGGTCTTGCTTCCAAATCCCAATGCCCATGTTAACAAAGTCCGCCATCTTTCTACAAAAGTCCTTTTGCTATGAATGTACAAGTGACTAGACATACTTATAATTTAAGTTGACCCTAACTTAAACAGATACAATACAATAGAGTTGTCTCTCAAGTCACTCTCTGTTTCACCCCCTATCTCCTTTGCTTTGGCCGCTATTCCCTCTTTCAGTGGTATCCACAAAGTAAGGAAATTTTATTAAATCTGGGTATGAAATGTTGAAACTCAGCATTTAATGCACAAGGTTCGAGAATAATTATAGATTCCTGCTGTGAAAATATATGTAGCAACAGTACAGGCGCTCAGGAAAAAGGAAACACGGGATGAAACTCAGTTTACCACCAAAATTGGTGAAAAAACTAGTTTGACTCCCCCCTTATTTCCTTTTGCAAAATTTTCATTCCCAGTTACGCATTTGATGCCCTATTATGCCGAAACTGGCCGTTCTTGCCCCCCAAGTCGCCTGACTTTCCGGATAACTTCAATGTCCTTTGAAAACCATACTTAATGAATATTTCATAGTTCTCAATTCTAATATGTTGTTTGTTGAATTAGAATTTATTTATCTATGAAATACTTGTACCTTGTAACTAATTGCAAGGTTCTAGGAACATGTCAATAGAGGGTCTTCACTCCGATAAGGCAGATGAAAGGGGGAGGGATGAAATAATAAAGGATGAAAAGTTCATTTCAACTTGGGAAATTTACACCAAGGGAACCAACCCCTTGTTGAACACTTGTATTTACATGTTGGTTTCAAACATGCATGTTAGGAATAATAGGTCAGTAGTAGAGGTTCCTCACTCCAATGAGGTCCAATGAGGTGGACAAAAGGGGGGTAAAATAAATAATAAAGACAAAAGTTCATTTCAACTTGGGGAAATTTACACCAATGAAACTCCTTGTTGAAACACTTTGTATATTTTAATTTCAGTTTGAAATATGTGGATCCCATGATAATCGCAACAACGACAACTATAGTGAACATGTTTTTTCAATGTTGCAAAATGAGAGACTTGCACTACAAGTCTTCTATTTTGGGATGCAAACATAGCAATAGCCTGGAAACAAGTAGGAGTTCGCTTTTCGTGATTCCATACTCCAGGTTTGAAGCCTTGATGCCCTCTATACGCCATGTACGGAACTTCTCACCACATGCACACAAGTAACGAACTTGTTTCTCATTGCACAGAAAGTAATAGTTTCAGAGTTTAATGTTTAGGGTTTTCTTTTCTCTCTCTTTTGATTAGAGCATCTCCACTGGTGCTCAGTATGTCATTCTGGATAATAAAATTAAACATCTAAGTTTAGCTGTTTTTTTTTTTGCAACCCCACCAATAAAACTGTAACTGGAACTGCATATACGTAGGGACTACTAATAGCAAGCCATTTGGACGAATCATTATGATCGACCAATCAGAAATACTGAGCTGCAGTTAGGTCCTATTTTTTACACTCTTTTTTGGAGGTGCACAATTGTGTTGCGCCTTTTACTAGGCGCTGAAAGCTGCATTAATTTGGTGCAGAAAAACCAATTTCCTGACATAAACCGGCACATTTTGACTTTTTTGCAATAAAATTTACTGTCTGGAGTCCCATGCTGAGCACCGTTGGAGATGCTCTTAGTACCTGTAAATTAGTACACTCGAGCATCCTGCAACTCCACATGAACATTATTGCAAATCCACATGAAAAACCTACCTTAATTAAATGGAGCGTGTCGCGTAATAATGGTACTTGTTTTGCTGCATGACTCAAAATTCGGGCTTGCCCAAACCCCTGGCAAGCACCTCACTGAGCACAATGGCCTTTACCCAGCATGTTCCATAATACAGACTAGCACTTCATTGGAAATAGACAATCAAGAGTAAACAAGGGGTGTGTCACACTCTGGTCTTGCCATTTACATTACCAAGTATCTTAAGGCAAAAGAAGAATTATGGAAACTCAAATATTTCACCATGCAAAAATATAATCTTCAAGAAATCCTCTAAAAGAAACCAAAATTCTTCAAAATATTATAACTCTATAACTAATCTCAAGTTTCAACACAAGCCACATTATCATCTTTTCAAAAATCCTCATATTAAAAATAGACCTATTACCTAGGGGCCAAATTCCCTTAGGCTACTATACTCTATAATGAATCTAAACACAATATCTAGGCCGGATTTTTAAAAAAATTCTATAGGTAGTTTTTTTTTAATAGATTATAGTCTCTACAGCATTTTCAGAGCAAGTTCAGGTTACCCTTTCAATTGCTAATTTCAGTGTCAGAAATTACATTGTCCCTTTCTTTGAGTCCTCTGCAGAAGTAGAACTCTAAGGCCCACTTTACACTAGGAGTCAAAGCCAATGTTCAACTCAAATCAAGCATTCCTATTGGTGCAAATATTGAAATCAGGCCCAAGGTCTTTACACTAGGAGTCAGGGCTGAAAAAGAAAACATCTTCTCAATCTGCCCAAAGTTACCAATAAATGCTGAACTTTATGGCCTTGTATTGGCCCCAAAGCTGAAAAAAGGATACAATCAAATTTGGGAAGCCAATTCGCAACCCCTTGGGGCCAATGTTCCAGCATTTATTGGCTTTGCCTACCAAGGCAAGGATATTGTGTTTAGATTCATTATAGAGTATAGTAGCTTAAGGGACTTTGGTCTCTAGGTAATAGGTCTATTTTTATAGGAGGATTTTTGAAAGATGATATTTTGACTTGTATTGAACCTTGAGATTAGAGGTTGTAATATCTTAAAGGATTTTGGTTTTTTTCAAAGGATTTTTTGAAGATTCAGACTACAAAGGAAGGTATGAGAGAGCCAAGTTGTGAGTGCATTGCAACAGACAAATATATAATCTTAAACCTTCATAATATCGCCGGCACTATATAGAAAATATATGGAGACCAATTGTTAATAGGGCCAATTGCCAAACTTATCTTGTGACGAAAAATGCATTTTTTTCAGTTAACGCTTTGTATTTTCGATCTTATTTGACTATTCCCGCTGAAGCAACCTTGCGATGGAACTTAGACCCCACCATCTAATAGCTCATTTTCATAATAACAATATTTTGACTTTTCCTGGGTAAACATATATATATATATATAAGCCCTACAAAAACAAGTAACCCTAATAGGAAGGTTTTGGGCCTTCAGTACCCTTAATGTTTAAAGTTAGGAGGGTGCATCTTTCAAATTTATAAATAGAGAACTAAGCATAATCTTATTATCTTCATTTATTGTGAAATTTCAAGTTCAAAGTTGAAAATATTTCATATGTTAAAGATTGTTTAAATAGAATTATGTACACAACCATATAAGGTTTTGAAATTTTGTCACTTTTGTGAAGATTTGCCAAGTTTGGAAAATATTTTATGGATATTTGTCCATATTTGCCTGCAATTTGGATAGATTGTTTGAAAACTCAATAATTATATTATAGGGCAAATTCGGTTGTAACTCCTTGCAAACCTTGTAAAAGACCACCAAAATGTATGAAAATGATCAAACCTTTTTTATAATTTTATTTCAATTTATTATTTAATAAAAGGTTTGTAAATTATTAGATTATGCTTTTTGAGTTCTTCCTAGTATGGTGGAAATCATATTTGATATAATTTTTTTAAAGCAAATTAAAGGTTGTCGATGATTTCTCTTTATGATTATTTATTTATTTATATAGTGCTTCCCAAATAAAAGCCTGCCATAGGAACAAATAAATAAAAATAAAAACTTATGAATACACTTAGCTTTGTTCAATTTATTGGATTGCCCAATAAACTATTATTTATTACAAAAACCGGCAAGAGTAAGACAGTCGTAGGTTTAAGGCGTTTGCTTTGTCAAAGAAAACAATTGGTATCGTACCAGAGCAAGATATAACCATTAAAAGCTTAAATGCTAATCAATTGAAAAAAAAGAATAAATTTTATGTATGTTTTTTGGGAGAAATTAATGTCTCATAAATAATATAAAAAACACACTTTCAACCATGAGTCCTTCTACTAATCATCACACTTTTCTATCTTTATGTCAAAACATTGCTCTCAACAAAATATATGTTTTACGTAAACAAAGGAACACTTTGATAAATATCCGGGATAAATTAATGTAAAAAGTAAAAAAACACAAAATTGTAGTAATAATTGGAGATTTTCAAAAAGGAGTGTTCTAACTTCAATATGGTTATAACTTTTAACTTGTATTTTTGCATGATGAAATATTTGAGCTTTCATAATCCTTCTTTTGCCTTAAGATACGGTTTAATGTAAATGGCAAAGCCACATTGTGACACAACCCCTTGTTAATATCCTAACATCAATGTTCTAGCATTTATTAGTAATTTGGGCCAAAACAAGAAGCCAAAACTGGTGTAAAAAAGATCACCCCCAAGGGTTTACATGGTGCAAAACCCTAAACCCATGGTTTTTTTTCCTTGTGCTACCTAGAGGGTAGTTGCCATATACCTGCTATGTATTGGCAGAAAAATATTAAAAACGACAAGAAGTAGTGTTGAAGGTACTATAGTATCTTCCACACTAATAATATCATTTTCAGAAATTTTGAAACTTTCACATTTTTATTTATTTATTTATTTCAAAGAAAAAAATCTTGTGAAGGAAATTAGAATTTTTTGAATTTTTATGAATTTTTTTTCTTTTGAAATGGATTCTCAAAAATAAAATAAATTATTCAACAAACATGTGTTGAATCTGCCCTTTATACTACAATAGAAACCACTAACTTTCACTACCTACTTATCCGATTACTGATAATCACTTAGGTAGTGTGAAAGGGAAGGAGGGTTTTACAGCATAGGGCCTATCCTTGGTGACTTTGTTGGGCCCTGGGTTAAACCCTAAACCCTAAACCCTGGACTATAGCATTGGATCCAACTTTTGGAAGTTTTACCTTATGAAAACCAGTTCCACATTAAGTGAACCGGTTTCTTTGGTGAAAGTGTTCAGACTGTTTAGATTGGAACAGATGTTTTTGGTGTTCAAGAGTGTGAACACAGTAGGTAGATGTACAATATCTTTTCTATTGGCAGGGCCAGCACGTTTGTGATGCCTTGTTGTTGGGTTCTCCTCAACTCAGAAATCCAATGGACCAACTCAGAATCCAATGGACCTTTTATACATTTTCAAAGAATGGACTTTGGGATCTTAATAACACAGAAATATTCGTAAAGTCATCTTGTCTTCACCCCATCTTTTGGATGGACCGCCTCCTTTCACACCCACACCCTTCTTTCTTTCTTTCTTTCTTTCTTTCAGTGATATCCGCGAAAGCAAGGAAATTTTATTATATCTGGGTATGAAATGCTGAAACTTAGCATTTAATGCACAAGGTTCCATTTTTTAAGGTTATCTAGGATTCTTGTTCATGGAAATTTTAAAAATTAAAAATTTAAAAAAATCAATATATATTATTATTATTTCGTGAACATATCCTATATATAATGTTGATTAATATGAATAACAAGTTACAAGTTAGAATTGACTTGTGACTTTTTTTGAGTCCTCTAATACATGAGATGGTTTGAATCTCAATGGTGCTCCTTGATTTGCATGGGCATTAGCAAATTTAGGTTTCTATAAATAAATAAAATTAAAAGATATGATATTATTTTCCTTTTTGAACACTCCAAATGTGAACCCTATAAGCTATGGTTCTTTAGTGTCACCCTCTCCCTCTTACTTTCCCTTTTGCATCCAATTTGCTTGTTTTGTTTTTATTCATTTTGGTTGTAATGGTTGGGGAGCAAGAAGTGAAAAATGTTTGAGGTTTTTTCCTACATTGTCCCAATGGTTGTCATCATAGTGGTCTTCATGGTGCAAATTTCTTGCTCTCCTTTGTTGTCTTTTCTTTTTCTTTTGTCTTCACGTTTTTTTGTAAATATATTTTATTTTATTTTTGCAGAACATTGTGGTTTTCATGGCAATCATCTAATACATTGGTAAAGTTCCACATCATGATGGTCATCTTGTCATCATCAAACGTCTTTGCAAATGTTTCCAAATTTTCATTGTCAATATATATATAATTTATTATTTTATTTTATTTTATATTTAAAATTGTGTTTTCATTTTAATTGTCTTTATGGTCTTCATGTTTGGTGCAAAGTGTAGAATATCATCATCATTGTAATGGTCACAATTTAGGTTTCATCTTTTTGTCTTCATCTTTGATTTGTTATAGAATTTTGATTGAATGGTCATCTTCTTGATAATTCATCTCCATCACCATTTCCTTTTTAAAAAAATATATAATATTTTTTATTCAGCAATTAGCACTTTCTAAAACAAGGTAAGTTCTATGCCTTGTTTTTCTCAATGTTGATTTATTAGTATTAGTGTTTGGTTGGTTGTTATTTGTTATATATATATTTTTTAAGTTATTGTTTTCTCTTTTTATTTTCATGCAGTTCTAAAAGAATAAAATTTATATACATTGCATGTTATTAATGGATCCATGAACATCACATAGTACACAATAACAATTTGTGATATAAAGGATGACTTTGAATTTGTATTTCAAAATAAATCCAACTTGGATCACAAAAGGCATGAATGTTAAGGTAGATACAACTTGGAGGCTTCTCACTACACAACTATTGACCAACTAAGAAATTACATGGTACCTTTTTCATCGAATGTTAGGCTATTGGCCATATTTCATTGTGAATGATGGTGTAAGAGTGAATTATTGCAACCTATAGATGTGGTGTGTTGTGTGTCACCGCATTCCACTAAAACATGATACCATGATTCTAATGTGGGGGAAAAGTAAAGGGCTTATGAGTTACAACAAAAAACATGGTACAAGTGTTTTGAAAAAACTTGTCTCTCGTGAACAATTAGATCAATATAAAAAGGTGGGAGTTTTTTATTTTATAGAGGGTGTCAAAAACTGGAAGTGGCAAACAAGTTGCCAAAAAAAAAACATTGCCCCACCTTCTCATATCATAGACTTCTTTTGTAACCAACACCCTCACAACAAAGAAGGCCTTGCTCAACATGCATTTTTGGAAGACCTAATGTTATATGTCGCAACAAGTTATCAACCTATATCTTTTGTTAAAATTTTGTGGCTAAGGTGGTTGGTTTTATGTGAGTGTGCATTTTCCATATAAACACAAAAGTGTGATTGAGGTGCTCCCAAATAAGTTAGGTTTAGGGTATTTAACAAATTTAAGTTTACGTTCTAAGGTGCCCAACCATAGGTCCGTAATATTGTTAGAACTAAATTTAAAATTGAAGTTTGAAATGACCTTTGTCTTGAAACTAGAACTTGAACCTAAACCAATCCATGTTCTCTAAATGATAAATATAATTCAAAAAAATTAAAATGAAAGCTAAATCCTACTTTTTAAACAAATGACCTTAAATTAAATTGGTTGTGCATAGTTAATATTATATAATTTTTTATTTTGGACATTGTGTACTATATGAAAAAACTAATATTACACCAAAAGAATTATCTTACATATTTGTATGTACGAGACGTGGAACCAAATATTGTCATACACTGGACCAAGCTCCAATTTTTGTGAAATCACTAGAACTAGAAGTTTCATATATCTAAGGAATTGTTTTGATAACCATATTTTTAAAAATTCAAAAAAGGAAAAAAAAATCAAAACCTAAACTAAAAGTTTTTTTCATAATAAGAAACCAAACAAGGTTGGACAAAACCAATAAGAAATGTGTCATTCTTTCCATTGCTTGTCATGTTACTTGTACTTTGTTTTTCTGGTTGTCTCTTGTTTGTTATGATACCCCAATAAAACCTTTGCCATGATTGTCAACTTCATCAATAGTTCATAAGAACCCACTCGTGTGACTATTAAATTTTTTGAAGCACACAATATGACAAATGTAGCTATGGAAAACCAAGTAAAAGCTTTGTTAGATTCCTTTAGTTTGCTTGGAAAAATAATTGCATGTGTCAAAGATGAGGGGTCTAATAATACCTTAATTTTTACATTGATTTCCATGGTTTTTTGTTATGCCTTTCAATTAACATGCATGTTTTAGGCATGCAATGCCAAAGGCATCCCAAACATGCTACTAATAATGCCAAAGTTTATGTTGGGAAGTTTTTAACTTTAAAGCAACTCAATCACCAATAAAAAAACTATTGCTTGGATTAAAAATATGGGAAGGGGAGCTAGTAGTGGAAAGAATATTGTAGAATGTAAGGTTTGCTAACTAGGATGTTGAAAACTATGCTGAAGACATGGTTTGCTTCCCAAATCACTTTGTTCCAAGAAATACTTGAATATCAAAATGTTATATCCATTTGCTATGGATAACATCAAGCTTTACATTTGTCCTCCAAAGTGACAAAATCCCAAACTTTGGTTATTGCTCAAGTCAATACATATACAATACCCTATTATGAAAATTGGTGTTTTGAACTAAAATTAATGTTATCAAGGTTGTTGTCAGATGCACTTTATTATACATTCATTTTGTGCATGGCCATGAAGGCTTATAAAGCAAGGACTCAAATTATAGATCAACCACTGGTACATGGGGGCTTTGATTCAAAACTATTAGAGTTCTTGAATTGAAGATGACACAAGTTGTCAACATTATAACTCCATTCTTGGCACTTTTTAAAACTTACATTTAGATGAAGGCCCATAATATATTAGCTATCATGTTCAACCTTTGTTTCAAAACATGAAGGTTATAAGAAACTTCATGGGCAATACAATTGTTGTTCAAATTGTTGCAAAGTTTGACACTCATAAATGTTTGTGTTCTCTTTTATTATATGGTGTCTTTCATTTGAACCTTGTTAAGGCAATAATAAAATTAGTGATAGTTGAAGATGAAAATTTGTTTTTTGGGCAAATTTTATCAAGTGATGATGTAATCATGTCCAACTTGAAGAATGAATTGTAATTTTGTATGAACAATTGTCTACATGTGACCAATAGAGCTTAAAAGCCCATTGGTTTGATGGGTCCAAAACATGTTATGCAATTTCCCCATGTTTTTTTCATGGTTCATCAAGTCCTTAGTATTGTAGGATTGAAGATTGAAATAGAATGGACTCTAGTGTTGTGGGTTCATCACTTATTAAAAACAATTTAGCTAGAGATTGAAAATCCAAATTAATTCATTTTCATAATAAAAAATAAACCTAATGCTACATGTTGGGTGTGATGGACCTTCGAAGCTTGAAAATATACTTGGTATTTTGACATGTTAGGCAACTTTGATTAAATAACACTATAAACTAATTGAGGAATAAGATCTCTTTGACGTGGATTCAAGATTTGATTTCATGTGGCCATGATTGAGATTCCAAATTCTTATTTTTTTTCCAACCAATGTTTTTTTTTGTTGGCATTTTTTGTGTGTAAATATTATGTTTAAAAAAATGAGCATTTTAAAGAAAATTTCTAGAAAGACCATGCTTTAAAGTTTTTTTAATATTTAATTGGTGGAACCTTAAGCTTTTAAATGATGTAGTTGGCAAAAACTTTTTAAATGATAATGGAGAGAAGCTTTTAGAAAAAGTAATTAGCAAAAGATTTCATAAGCTTATCTATTATAAGATTATAAAAGGTTTAATTGGTGGAAGGTTTTGGGATACTATAGTAAATGTCTCAAAGGCACCATCCTTTGATCTTGTTAATGCAAGTTATAATATATGTACTCTGCTTCCATGTCAAGTCTAGTTTTGTATCATGTTTTGCTCCATCAAGAACAACTTGTAGTTCATGTTCATTGTCGAGTTATTCATTTTGACACGTTTGTATAATTTTTATCTTACATTTTTGTTTTGTCCTTGACATATTCTAATTTTGTTCTTATCTTGCCATGTTTGTAGTGTTGGATTTAAATGCCCTAATATGTCAAAATTAAAAACTTGCTTGGTTTTATAATGTAAGATATTTCTTTACCTCACATTTTTTACAATTCCTTGTGGTGAAATGTGTAAAACCCAGCTATGGCCTTAAATGGTCTTTAATTAAAGTTTAATTAAGCGTGGGAAGTCCTTTGTAAATTCTATCAAATTTTCCTAAGAGTTGTAAGTTTCATGTTGAAATATTTTGTAAGTTTCATTGGTCATACATTGGAGGTATTGTCTTCTTTAAGATTTGTTGTCATGCGTATGGCTCTAAGAGGTCAATTGTTTTACAAGTCATGTGTTTGAACTACATTCAATTTTTTGTGCTAAGTTTTGATGTTTTGGAATCAAATGTCGGAGCTCAGTTTTTTTTTGGGGGGCTCAATAATGTATTGATTTTGCAGCTAAATTTGTCCCTAGATTTTGAAATGATTTCTCAATTATATATGGTTGGATTTGTCCTTGAGTTTTGAGGCAAGTTGTCAATTATGTGGTTGGATTTGTGGCTAGATTTGTGATGTTTTAAAGGTTTGTCAAATAAATTTTGTTGTCATTTGTCATGTGCAATATTGAAGTCATAGGCTAGTTGAAATGAAGCGATGGTCTTTTTGATGTAGTGTTTGTATGGAATTTGTAAAAGGTTAGACCCTTCAAATCTTTCAATGTCAAATGTGCCCAAAAGCCCAATTCTAAATAAGCATGTTGCATTTGTGAATGAACATGTAATTGTCCTAGAAGTTAGACTTTCACATTGATAAATTTATAGCTTCATTGTTTTCAAATTGAAACAAATTCAATTTGTAACATGTACTTGGCCTTGTAATTGCAATGACAATTTCTTTTTGTTTTTGACAGTCTAATTGATAACCCTAAATGTAACCCCTACTAGAACCAACCCCTTGTCAACAAACTTAACCTTAATACCCAAAAAAACCCTTTGACATGTTGTGCAAAAAGAACATTAACCTTAAATGCAGGTCTCAAATATATTTTCTAAAATTTCAAAACTTTGCATGGAGGTTCTAACATTTTTTTTAATAAAGAGCAATTGATGGGCCAAAAATTCCTTAAAACCCATAGAATTGCCCAACACCGTTGGGCACTTAGGCTTGTTATGCATATATCATCATTCCTTCCACATTTTTTCCATTCCCACCATTCTCCTTACTACCAAAGGAGGGCAAGTTGTTAGTAAGTAGGTAGTAAAAACACTCATTACCTAGTAATTCTCTTTTTCTTTTACCTATATACTTTTATACGAGACCTATTTTTTACATAATTAGTTGCCAACGTGAAACCGCATACTAACTCAATTGAGGTTCACACACAACTACGTAATAACAAACATCTAGTGGATGGTGTGCTAGTTCAATGTGGCCCTTTTCCACCTTGGTCTTAAAACCATTTATCATCATTTTCAGCATGGCTTAAAACTACCTAATAACCTAATTAATGATTATTAATTAATTACAAACTTGCTCCCTTTATGTATTTGTATTTTTACAACATTTTAACAATGTGTTCAAAATTAAATGTTAGTGAAATGTTGATCAATCATCACAATGTGTTACTATGTCCCCAAATCACTAACCTAGCCAATGGTTAGCCCATGCTAAAAATGATGACAAAACAATTTTGAAAATAGAAATTTCATACAGCCAATGAGAAGGTTCAGAAGGCCCCAGTTTTTTCTTTTTGGGGACAAAGGGGGAGGAGAGGAAAGTTATTGTTGGTTTTCATCTTTATTCTCACTATGTTCCCATCAAGTTCCCTTGAGGTTCTTCAAGTTCCCAAGTTGTTACTTAAGGCGTTTCCATTAGCACCTCAATTTTATCTCGTATGGTTTGCTTGAAGTTCAAGTGTCATGTATGTAAACTGAATGGTAGGTTATACGGGTTGTTACTATTTTGCACTTGGGAGTCCAAAGAGGTGCTTCCATTGGGGGAATGCTCAATGTTCCAAAAAAACTCACTGATGAGCCAATGAATATGATTCTTTCAAAAAACCAGAAGCAGAGTTCTTTTGAGTCTTCTTGACAAAACCAAAACCAGAGTTCTTTGATTCTGAAAATTTTCCCTTTTAAAAAAAAAAAAACCAGAGATTCTCTCATTCTTAAGCTTTTCAAGAAACCAGAACCAGAGGCTATTAAAAAACAACCACCCAACACTGGTACAAACCATGGGTAGGAGATTAACCTTCAATTCAGGGCTTCTTGTGTGTTTCACTCCACCAACAAATGAGTTCAGCACACCCACCCTTGTGGCAAGTTGTGATATTTGCAGAAACCAACATTGAATTTACCACATTCAGATTTTGCAAAAACAGACCTGTTCCAGGAATTGGCAGATCCTCAAATGCAGCAATTGAAAGTGTGCTTGAAACTCTCAGCAGAAAGTGGCCCTTCTACTTCATTCCAATCTGAAATAGACAAAAATCCTTCTAGCTAAAGGAATGAGTCAATAGCCTACCATGTCAATCTTTGGAGCTTTTCAAACTCCTCATTCTGGCAGGATGCAGAAACTCTCAGCAGGATGCTTGGAATTGCTTGAAGTTCTAGCATCCTGCCAGCCAAAAGACAAGAACATATAGGCACAATGTTTTGAATTAATTTCCACTCAATTGAAGCTACCTATCCCACAGCAAAATTATACAGACAAGCATAAAATGCTCCCACCTCTCCAAAGTTGTGCTCACAGTTCACACTATTTGTAGAATTCATAAACAACCAGCATCAATTGGTTATGGAAGAGTATCTCAATCTATAGCGGCCCTATAAGCAGAAGCACCCATTCAACAGAACTGTGATGCATAATTATGACATCATGCACTTTGATATAAGCAACCCATAGATATAATGCATCTGAAACTCCTCTGAATGTAATCTCCTGATGCTATTCACCAGAAGCAAACTAAGCAACTAAGAGATAGATCAACAGCAAACTAACACACCGATAAAGAATGCACTTGTTGGATGCTACAGAGATCTCAAATAACCCAATTGCGCTCCCAGAGTCAATACAATGTGAAGTCATCAAAATCAGCATGACATTTATGTGACTTGTAAGGAATGTATTTTACAAGAAAGCTTTCAAAAGCATCATAAATATAGTGGATTCCAAGTGCACATGAATGACAGGCATGAGAGTCTCATTCCAAATATCAAAGACTCTACTCTACAAATGCACCCCAACTTGGCCACTTGGATCAATGGAGAGAACTCTGCGGTCAGCTGAGTCCCCATTAGGAGTTGGATTGATAAAGTAGAGCAGGAAGCTGACAAGGGACAAAGGGAGGAAAAGAATACCACAGACTGCTTGACCTCCCTTCACGAGTTGGAATCATGAAGTAGAGCAGTAAGCCCCCCACGAGAGGTGGGGCAGCCACACCCAGAGGCCTTGAGTATCTCTTGCAACACAGGAGCAATTCCCTTATTCTTCCAGTAGTCTTGCCCAAGAAAAATACTCCCAACTGTGAATTTTGTTTACATTCACAGAATCACCCCCCACTGTGCTTACCTCCTCTTTAGTCCCACCAGATTTGTTGCCTGTAACCTACTCTATTTCTGAGTCAATATGGGAGTGCCTGGTCTCCTGTTATGTATCTGCACCCAAACAATATAGTGTGAATTGTGAGAAACCTTAAACATCAATATGGAAAGAATTATGACATATTTTGAGAAACCCCTAACTGGGATGCAACTTGCAACTTTGCAGTATGGTCTTGAACATCATGCACATCTGTATTGTTGGTTGAGGTATTGGGCCCAGACAGTACCATCACTGCCCTGCTTGTTATTTGTCTCAGAGGTCTTGAACTCATTTTCATGCGAGTCCTTTGCCTCAGCACCAATACTGTTGCCTGTAGTGTTTGATGATTCATTCACATCAGAACTTCTATCATCTTTCTCCTCTTCAGAATTGTGATCCCACTTTTCACCCTCTGATCCCTGATCAACACCTCCCTTTTCTTCCTCCTTTGTTTCTTGAGAATGCCAAGTACCTTCATCCTTGGTACCTTGTTGAGGTTGGAAATCAGGCTTATCTTCCTCCTCCTTGCCGGCTGTAACACTCTCTAGATTCAATGTGTCTGCCTGTTGCTGGGACACATTGTTCTCATTCTTCTCGTCTGTTCCATCTTTTTGCTTGTTGCTTCTCTGATCCTCCTCCTTCCTTTCCTGAGACCTATCCTCCACCTTCTCCATTTCAGTTTCCTTCTCAGGCTCATGATTTCCCTGCTCTTGATAGCCATCACCACCTGTTCTCACCTCTGCAATCTCCTGTGCCTGACTACCCTTTTGCTCTATTACTTCTGTTGAGGTTTGGTGATTACTTTCATTGAAATCCTGATCCACCTTGTCTTTCACCTGCATTGATTCAGATTCTTCATTCATGGTCTCTGTTTCTGGTTGTTTCCCCAACTCTAAACTGTGTCCCTGTTCTCGCTCAGAAGTTGCTGTGGAGTCCTCCTCCCACTTTTTCTCTGCCATGGACTCAGAGTCTTTAGTGCTCTTAGCCCTCAGAGCTGTGTCTTTTCCCAGTACTTCCATGTAGGAAACCTCATTCTCTTTTGCCTTCTCATCCCCATCCATCTCACTCACCAGATTAACTACAGAATCTGATGTTTTTGACTCCATCTTTTCTCCACTCTGCTCCATTGTAATCCCATGTCTAAAACCATGATTGAATTCCAAGTCCTCATCTCCAGATTCCTCTCTAGATTTCTCCCAATTGTTCCTCTCTTCTTCATTCTTGACATCTTCTAAGTCCTCCCCCACATCTTGTTGCAAATCTGCATCTTCTCGTTGCTGATCTGTAGCCAACCAAAACAGAAAGAAACATCAGAACAACATATGTGCGAGCTGCAACCAGCAAAGCAAGTCAATAATCTTGCAAAAGAGAAAGGGGTTGTTGTACTCAAAGAAACAGAAGTTCAACTCTAGTCTGTACATTCACTTCTCTGCTGGAATGTTTCCTACAGCTCGCATTGGATCTCTCATCCTGGAAGGCCCACCCACATACTTCCAGATTTCTGAAATGGAGAGTAAGAAAGACTGTTTGAGAGAAAGTTAGAAAAACCTAGATCACGGTCATCTGGGTCAGTGGCTTTCTGTTTGTTTTCAGCAACTTCTGCATCTTGGTCTTCATCCTCATCCTGAAGGTCACCATCCTCCTCTGCTGCGTGCTCTCCAGAATCCAAATCATCCCTGACTGTCTCCTTCTCAGTCCCTACAGTAGAAAAACAATACGTTTAGGTTTTTGCTACTTTTCCTCCCTCTCCTGTATGTGATTCAGAAGATATGTTCCCAATAAGTGCAAACATGAAGTAGCAAAAAAGACTGGCTTGCACATCATGAGAGGCATGAGGATGAAACCCACAAACCAGGATGCACTCAACCATTACTTGTGCAAGGTGCATAACAGGCAAGGGTTTTATGATCCTCAGCAAACCTATTAACCTTCACACGTCCCAGTAAATGTGCAAGGAGAACTAATTCCTGTTGTGAAGTGTGCCATACCATCATCACCAGCATTGAATGCATTTCCTTCATCTCTTTCTTCATCTGCTGGCTCATCCCTGTCCACTTCCTGCTCCTGCTCCTGCTCTTGCTCTTGCTCCTGTTCCTGCTCTTCCTCTTCCTCCTGCTGCTGCTGCTTAATGACTTGGTGATCGGGCTTCAACTCCTTCCTACCAAAGAGGTCCTCTTTCCTGGAATCCCAAACTGCACCAACATGGTTGTTGGCGGTAGCCACATTATGTGATGTGTTTGCAGGTCTCTGTGAATGGTTAAGTTGGTAAATGACCCATGTCAACACCAGAGTGATCATGGCAATCTGCACCAAATGCTTCACCTTCAAACCCTTGGACTTCTGATGGCGTTGCGATGATGGAAACATTGTGGAGGCCCAGATTGGAGAATACATTGAGCCGAGCTTCACAAACTCCCTTTGCTGCTAACCCCGAAACATTCAAATCCTCTTCTTCACATCTCCAGTCCTTCAGATCCACCTCTCAAACCCATATTGGAGAATACATTGAGCTTGCTTCACAACTAACTCCCATTCCTGTTATCCCCAAAACATCCAAATCTTCTTCTTCTTCACATCTCCAGTCCTTCTTCAGATCGGCCTCTCAAACCCGTACAAACATTCAGGAAAAATCCAAAACCACATTGCTCAAAACAAATGTAACTCTGCATCTTTCTTCCAAGTCAAGAATCATACCAAAACTGCAAAAAAATAAAATTGCAACCATGTGGGGGAAAGGCAGCTTCCAAAATTCGAATCCACTTTTCTTCAATCATAAAGATATGATCCCATAAACCAACTGCTGCGCGCCTGTTTAGACGAACGAAGATGCTTCCAGCAAAAGCGTCTGTACCAGCAAGAATTTATCTGAGCTTGCTACCAGCAAAGCCCCAAAACAAAACCCTAAATTACCCACCCACCCCCCTTCCCAAAACCAAAAAGCTTCAGGAAAGATCGAATCTTCTCTAAAAAAATTCACGAAAAAGATGCAAATCTTTTCTCATGATTCTCTCTCTATTTATTAAGAAAGAAATGAAATAATTAGACTGGAAAATGAAGTAGTTATATTTTGAAATTGTCTTTGGAATGGTCCATGGACAATGGTAGGAAGGATTTCAAAAAATCCCCCATTAGAAGAAAAGTGACAATTTACGACTAATCCTTGTTGCTAATTTTTAATTATAAGCGATATTTATGAATAAAATTTCATTAGTCGCATTGAACAAGACATATACAAAAATAAACTTTGGATGAACAAAAAAATCAACAAAATACATTTTTATCCTTTCAATGGTTTTATATGTATTGTCGTTTTTATTAATATATTGAACAAAAACTATTTACAACTAGAAAGTTTATTCCAAGTATTTTATCCTCATATTTATTTTAGTAAATTATAAAAATAAATAAATAAATAACTTACTAATTAGGTAATTAAGTAACTAATGTATAAATTACTTAAATAACTACTTCACAAAAAACTAACCAACACACTAATTATGTTTAATAGCAATTCATCGATTTTTAATTTTATATAATCATAATAATGTAGCTAGTAGATAGCCTAGGCTAACTAATTTATTATTATTCATATTATCATCTCATTTGTTATAACTTTTTAATAAAAAAAGGAAATATGTATATTATTTATAGTTAATAAACATTTCTGCAATTACATCTAATAATTGATAATTTCCTTAGAAACTATTATAGTAATTCTATATTCGAATATTAAAATATTGAAGATAATAGTAATAGTGTATTTTATTAATTTTAAAATTAAATTTTATTACTGTTAAATATTAATAATTCATAGAATACCATTTTAATGGTATTTATTTATTATAAATTACTAATTATAAATAATAAGTACAATAATCTGTAGTATTTACATTATTTTTCTAATTACAGTATAATTACTCTAAAATTATGTGATGTTGTACCAATTACTTATTGTAAATAAATAGTTACAAGAAATAAGTTTAATTTACCGTAATTAAATTCTTGTAATTAGATTAAGATAATCCATTTCTTTAGTTTATCAAGATTATAAGAAAAATTTGAATCTTCAATTATGAATACTAAATTCAAATATAAATTATATTTTTAATTATTTTAACTATTTTTAATTAGTGAAAATAATAATTATACTAATACTATGCTATAGTAAAAAGTACTTTGAATATTTTAAATAGTAATTTGAAATATAATTAAAAATTTGTGAATATTAAATTCAATTAATATATCATTTTAATGTAAATACACTAATATTTCTACAATGAAAATAATAATAATAATAATTTGCAGAACTATTATACATAACATGTAAATTATACATATGTACATCTTAGTATATACCCACATATTAACTAATAGAATACATTTAATACACCTTTATAAATTTATACATTTTAAAATACACATAATACACATTGAATATACATAAAGCTGACACTCATTTGATCATTTGGCAATGAATGGTACATAGATGGGTTTTCTTGGATGAAAACCATGTTGAATGTTGTCTTAATAAACAAATGAAAAGAAAAATAGGAGTAAGTTAGTTTTAATGTAATTGCAAACATAACCACATGAAAAAATAATTGTATAAATAACCAACAATATTCACAAACAACAAATAATTACAAATAATTACAAATTGATTGGTTATAAAAACTTAATTTTTTTCTTATTTGAAAACTAGATGAAGATTGAACTTCCAATAATCAAAATTATTAAAAAATAATAAGTTGTGTTAATAATTATTATTGTATAATGCCAAAAGCTCACAAGTATAAAATGTAATGGAAATTTCATTCATTGTAAAATTTGTTCACCTTACAAAAAACAAATTGTGGATAGCATTGAAGTAATTATTTTTGCATATTTCAACTCTTCATGCAAGTGATCCACTTTCTAAACAATAATCTTGATTTTTTTTACAACTCCAAACTTATTAAAACTAAAAATTTTAAAAAATATAGGGTATTGAAATTGGATGTAAATTACATTTATAAAATTAATGATTGCATTTGCAAATCACCCTATAAATAACCTCCTCCTTTTCCTATTTGTCTTTTTGTTAGGTTTCTTTTGCACACGAATAATTTACATGCATGTCGTTAAATCATAAATGGAATAATTTTAACATTTGTAACATCATCTCCAAACACTAATTTGGAGTTTGTTTATTAGGGTTATTAAACATATGGGATGCTTCAAGAATAACATCTTTTTCATCACTAACATTCACAACCATTATATTTAAATGCATCGTATACACACCTTGATTGATAACTTTAAATGCGCCATTCATTTTGGTCCTATTAAAAATATATATTATTTAAATGTTCAAATTAAAGCCAATCTAATGAAGGTGCATGTGACACGCTCTCAAATTCCTTAGTAGACTAAAATATGAATTTGAAATGAAAACATCGAAAAAGTAAGGAGTTTGGGACACATTCCCTGGCTCACAACACTTTGAGGGTAGAGGGGCATGATAAAGCTCCGGAATGGGACTAAGAAGAATGACAAATATCTAATCACTCACATAGATTTGCACAAAACAAAACAACAAGTTGGTTAGTGCATAGTTGGAACACTTTTAGTGCTAAGACGAACCACATGCATACTTGGACTCACAAGATTCATCATGGCCCAGTCTTGAGGGAAGCCACCACCTTCCCCCTTATAGTATATTATGTGCTTCCCCACAAGGCCCACATCTAAATGGCATTTTGTCTCAAAACTCTCAAATGGGAGTCCCGAAATTCCCAAAGTTAGGAGTCACACAACTTTGGGGCCCCATAACTTTATGTTCAGATTTTTGATTGAAATGAGGTTTGAAGAAAAGTTGTATCCTTCGTCAAAAGCTTTCCAATAGTATATCGCACACCACCTGCACATAAGGAAATCGAATCAATTCCTAACTTTTAATGGTCGAAAATCAAACTACCAAGTTGATTTTTGACCTTTCTCTTGGCTATAACTTGTGTTTTAAATGTCCAAATGGGTCACACAAGCCTATTTTAAACATCTACGTTTCAATATTTTTTCAATGATATAAAGAACTTTTCGATCCATTGGGTTTTGACCCCTGCAATTGATCTTTGAAGATTTGGGAGTCCATTAGGACTCTAAACTCACAAAGTGAAAGTTCCTTTGGGAGTGTGAAAGTTCATTCCCTCACACTTTCCTTCATTCTTGGGCACCCTCAACCTTGCAAACCCTTACTTTGGTCGCGAACCCAAGGTTAGAGTTGCAACAACATGAGTTATTTCATTTTTTTTCTTTAATATTTCATAAATCTTCATCTTGTTCCATTTGTTTCAAACTTGCTTTCAATACCATTACACATCATTTGGGAAATTTGTATTCATAATAGTTGTGAAAGATTTCGAATTGTTCGACTTAAATGATTTATAGTTATATTCCCAATACTTGTTTTTCACAAGGTCTAATAAAAACAAAAAACTAATATTTGTTCATAATCACTTGGCATTTTTCTCCTTCCTTATGATTTTTTCTATTTGAAACCTTAATTCCAAATTCTTTATTTCTAAAAAATGTGATGATCCATTTTCCCCTTGTCCATCAAAAGAATATCCCAAAAAAATTGTGCAGTTGCAAGTGCAGTTTATGGAATGCTCCAACAAATATAATTCTAACATGCAAGTGTGTTGTGCTTTTAAAACTGTTTTATCTATGTTGTGTTTCTATTATACTATGTCATTTCTTCTATGGTTATTTTCACAATGGATAATTTTTTTTAAAAAAAAATTGAAGGTACGAATTTTTTTTTACTCAACAAAGCTATTCTTCAAGTTACACTACAAGCAAAAACAAAACCATCGTGAAGTTTGCTTCTTCAAGATCAGCATGCTAAGAAGCTAACAACATGCATATTATTTCTATTATACTATGTGGTTCCTTCTATTGTTGTTTTCATGGTGGATAATTTTGTTTTTAAAACAAGAATTTTTGTTCTCGAATGAAGTTATTCATCAAGCTACAATACAAGCAAAAACAAAACCATCATGAAGTTTGCTTCTTTGAGACCATCATGGTAAGAAACCAACAACATGCATATTATTTCTATTATACTATGTCGTCCCTTTTGTTGTTGTTTTCACGATGAATAATTTTGTTTTTAAATTTAAATTAAGAACTTTTGTTCTTCAATGAAGCTACTCATCAAACTACAATACAAACAAAGATGAAACCATCGTGAAGTTCAATTCTTCAAGATCATCATGCTAAAACAACATGCATATTAGCCTTTGTTGGCCTCGGTGCCCTTCGGTGCACATGTCTTTTGTGTCGTGTGCACACATCAAGAGTTTACCAGGTTTTACATAAAATTGGGTGATTAATTGGGGCCAGAGTGAACCACCACTCATCAACGCACCATAAAGAACGGATGGATGGAGGATGAACGAGGAACGTCAAGGACGGACGAGGTTCATCCAGGCGAAGCAATACTAGGGTTTGGAGATCCGCCGCAACGCTTGTATCGTCTTTCCCTCGTTCTCCCTTCTCTCTTTGCGTCGTCCGCGCTGCCTTTGCCGCGTTTTCTTTCTCTGGTTTTCATCTGAGGGCGACGAGAATTTTTGTTTTGGTGATTCTTTCTGATGGCGCCCGCAGTAGTAGCGAAGAAGCCGGCTGGAGGTACCAAGGGGAAGAAGAAGGCGCAGACCTTCACCATCGACTGCGGAAAACCTGTGGAAGACAAGATCATGGACATCACCTCTTTCGAGAAGTTTTTGCAGGATCGTATCAAGGTCGCGGGGAAGGCCGGCGTGTTGGGGGACACCGTTACCATCACCAGGGAGAAAAATAAGATCAGTGTTACTTCAGAGAATGCCTTTTCAAAGAGGTGAGTTGATCTTGCGTATTTATGTATGTATGTATGTATTTGTTTGTTTGTGTGTATGTGTCTGTCTGTCCCTCTTGTAGTTTGCAGCCACTGAATTTTCTCAGCTCAAAGCCCTAGGCCCTCTCTTTGTACTATGGATTATCTTTGCCCTCATCCTCATTATCACTGAACTCCTCGACAAAGTTCTCCCACGAGAAAATTGTATATGACCAATCTTTTAGGGTTTGGAATGACATCCCGTCTTTCCTTTGGCTTTTCCTTTCACAATTCTGCTGTGAATTATGTCATGTCCCAAGTCAGTTGATTATTTGTTTCATTGGTGAGTTTTGATGGAATTTTCTTTCTGGATTTGACAGAGGTGCAAATGCTTGCTGTCATGCTATCAGAAAGTGTCTAATTTTATAAAACATGGATTGCAGTCAGATTCATCTGATGAGTAATCCTCAATGAAACAAAACTTCATGAAAACCCCAACTATGCTGCACCATTAGTTGTTTGTAGAGCCTTGGGCATAACTCCTGGTAGTAGTACCCTTGGCAGTTGTGCTCTTAGCTGCCCCAATTCTGGATTAGCTTGTTTTGGTGTTTTGCTAATGTGTCTTCACCATGCTGTTCAATTGCATTCATGAAGGGCCAGGCTTTGATGAGACTTGAAGCTGAAATTCAAGATTCAACTTTTCAGTGTCTGTTTAACCTAAGTGTAAGCAGTTATGTCACTTAGATTCATATGAATTTGCAGTAGTGAATCCAGCAGCTCCTTGACTTCCTCTTGAGACCTCTACTCTTTCTGGTTATTATGGTTGACTGTGGTGGGTCCAATGTGCTTAAAGACCTTTCAGTAGTTTTTGACAGTTTCTGAAGTGTACATGTGTTATTTTGTGAATGCCATCAAACTTTCCTGAAATGAGGAATTGTGTGTGATGGCTTGCAGGTATTTGAAGTATCTGACAAAAAAGTATCTGAAGAAGCACAACGTGCGGGATTGGTTGCGTGTGATTGCTTCAAACAAGGATCGTAATGTCTATGAGTTGCGATACTTCAATATTGCTGATAATGAGACAGAAGATGAGGATTAGGCTCATTAAACCTAGCAAGAAACATAACCACCTTGTGTTTGAACTCCCATTTAATGTAGCATTATGCATTTCCAGTAGGAATAGGCACTCTCATTTTCTACATATGAGATCTCCAAACAGCATGTTGAAGGAATCCATATGGCATCAAAGCATCTTTGCTGCAACTCTTTAAATGCACAGATATATGCATAGATCACTTGGATTCATATACCTGGTGAATGTTCCAGCTGATGTGAGAAGGAAAAAATATTTGCTCTAAACCTTCCCAGTGTTTGAGATTGCCTTTCTCCTATAGTTAGAAGTTGTGGTTCTCTTGCCTGATTTTTTGGAAATGCATCAAAACTTCAGGTCATGAGTTCTTCAGCTACAAAGAGATAGGAAGGTCTGTTATTTCTGCAAATGTTGATATCCTCTCAAGAGTTACGGTGATTGAAATCTTTTCTAGAGTCGACTGGTAGAGAGGGTCTTTTCTTTCTCACATGTCTATTGAAAAACTGACACAGAAAGGTCTCTAAAAGACTGTCAATAAAGAATAATTAGGAAGAACTTTTAGGAGTTGAAGATTCAGACCAAAGGGCTTTTCTTTCCTGTGCACCAATGGGATAACTTTTTGAGAAAGAATGGTTCTTTGTTTTTGTTGTGGGGAAGACCTGATGTTATATTCCTCTTTTCAATATTATTTTTCTATTCCTACAGTTGATGAAGATCACCTCAAAATGTTTCATTAATAAGTATAGTTATAATAAAAAAATTTGGTCTGTTAAATGAACTGTGCTTCTTCAGTTTTCTTTGAGCTTTTTTCTCCAATAGTGTAATGGGACTTGCTTTCTTTGTGCCATTTGGAAGTTCAGTTCTTCCTACAAAATTGTACTGCCTTTGGTCAACATTCTTAAGAGTATCGAAGCCCAGAAATGCTCATTTGCTTTTTGTTAATAGTGGGGTTGTCAATGAATCTACAGGAGCAATGGATGTGATGGAGATCCTCAATCTTTCAAGATTCGAGGCTGATAAAGCTTCTCCACTTTTGTTGTCATCAATTTTGCACATTAAAGGAAGTGCCAAAACCACAGAGAACAATTATGTCCAAAACAGATTGACCAAATCTTGTCAACCCAAACTCCCAATCTCAACAACTAGAGTTGCATACTTGTCACTTTCTGACAACAAAATTGGAAAGCTGATGTGACCAACAATATCTGTTGTGAGTACTGCTGAATCACTCAATGGGTCAAGGTTATGTGGGGACTTACTTGTTTGGCACACCTCAAACTTCGATGCTGAGACTAGTCTGAAGATTCAGAAAGCACCAGAAAGGAAAATGGGTTCACATTGATCATGAGAAGATTTCTGGTTTTGAAGGTTCTCTAGCATTTCTTCATCCATTTACCAGATTCTGTATGGGATGTTTTTGCAGTATAAAGTCAATGAGAGCTATTTCCTTTTCATGTGAAGTGTGAGACTTGCAAATTTGGCAGTATGGTAGTAGGCATGCTAACTGGTGAATGAGGAAGAACCATGGCTTTGAAAAGAAGGGAAGAGTTTATTCCAAAGTGCCTGACAAAAACAACCAAGATGCCATGCTTTTGCAACCATTTGATTCAAATCCTAAGATTACACTTATTGCAGATGAGAAATGGATATGCTTTTGGAAATCGAAAAAGCTAGAGTAACCAACGTGTGTGTGGAAAGTAAAAGTACAGAATCTGTTCTGCTCCACATCCAGTGAGCTTTAGATGGCCACAGCAATAGAAGATAACTTTGTGGATTGGGCAAAGTTGGCCTGGGCTAATAAAAAGAGTGTGCCAAAGAGGGGGGAAGTCAGGCATTGTGGTGTATGCCTGTAAGAGGCTCTTACAGATCATGGGTGCATTAGCAATGTTTGAATTGAATGGAATTTTGTCATGCTTTACTACTGTTTTGCTGCTCTTTTGGTGAACTGCAAACACCATGAAGAGGAGGAGAGGAGTAGGAGGAGGAGGATGTTATTCACATGCTCAGACACTAAGCTTTGCATCAAAGGTTGTCCGTAGGCACAAGTAGAAAGAGGTAGTTGTGATAGAGAAATAGATGTTTGTAACTTTTAGGGAGAGACAGGGAGTCTGGGATTGTTCTCACAAGCAACAAAATATGTAGTCTTGTTGTCACATGCAACGATGCAAGCTTTGGTGGAGTGCAGGCAGCATGGGCAAGTGTAAGGAAACCCAGTGATCAATTTCTTGTTCTCGGGTTGATTGCCCACATGATGAATCAGTTTCTTCATAGAATCCAATCAAAACAGTTGGATTCTGGCATGATAGTCCACTCCGTTTTGTTTTTCCTCATCTGTTTGTGTAAACCAGTAAAAGTTGGAGGAGAGGTCAGAGGAGAACAGAAAGGCCCCTGATGTTCAAAGGTTGGATTCCAGAAACAGTCATTTCATCATGTGGACAATCAATCTGAGAACAGGAAAGTTGGTCAGATTAGTGGGGTACTAATCACTACATTTGCTTGCAAAGTAGTGTCATCCATTTCATCTAACGTAGTATCCTTAATCATAAGCTGAATGGGAAATTGAGGATCTCTATAAAGCATTTTTAGCAGCCTAAAATGCTGACAAACAGAAACAAGACATTACTAACAAGATTCTCCCAGTGACTCTCATGAATGAGGAGATTCTACAAGTGATGCCCTTTTGTGTTACTGTTTAGATGCAGCCATAAAGCCTAATCTCAATCTTGATTCCTTCCCTTCACCATGTTGTCCGGGACTGATGAGAGTGATGCTGTATCTAATATCTGCCCTGCAACAGGCATGTGGTTGAAATAGCTTGCTTTGAAAATCTGAGTCTCCATTCCACAGATCTAGCAGTTCCAAGAGCTTCATGTCAAACAATAATGTCACCAGTGTTTCATCAAACAGAATCAGTCAGAAAGTTCTGAGAGCATCTACTGAGTGTTGTGGAAGGAAATGATTGTATGGACCCATGAACTCATCACAAAATAGGCTGGTCATTGTGAAAGTAAGAATTGTGACACAAGATTTGCAACCTGGTTATAAAGCATAAAAATGAATGAACTATGTGAAACTCCTGGACATCACATTGATAATTCTAGGATGCTGGACATGGCTCAATGACTTATGGCAGAGTCTATGAAGGACCAATCCTCATGGGTTAAGCTTAAAAGAAATCAAGTCATCTAGAAAAGACTTGCAACTTTTTCCGCAGCTGAGACACCACTAAGAACTGCATCCTCTACCCGGGGACCAACACAGAAATCCCCACACACTGCTATGCGCCTTTCTTCCTCCAGAATACATTTCTCTTCGCTTGCAATGGCTGTAGTAGGGAAAGCTCCACCCCTGCACACTCGCCAAACCTTTTAGTGTCACCTTCCACTGATCTAAAAAGGACAGCCTGCAACCAAGCCAGCTAAAACATGTGCACTAAGTGCAATGAGAGACCACACATCTGTGGGCAAGTACAAAAGCAAAATGACAAGGCCCTTACCAACGATGTGCTTTCAAGAAACTAGGAGAAGGAATGTTTGGGACAGCTGCTTCAAAAGCTGCCAATAGATCAAGAGCTACAGCAGACAACAACTCATTTGAAGGCTTGTTGAGGCCAGTCTGACTGATTATATTAGATGCATACTCTGCTGTTGAGTGAACCACCCAACACTCACTGCATCCATTATTCACATTAAAGAGGTGTTACCATCAGCAAGTTACAGCCGCAATCTCAGATCAGCATTCTGAAAAGAGACCACCCAGGAGTTTGAGAAGAAATTGCACAAAAGAAAATTTGAAGGGCTTGAGATACTGAATTGCTGATGACATGAAGAACTACCACCCATTGTTACAGAAGATTGCATCAACACATTCACTCATCAGTGCCATGCTAAAATTGACCACAATCTCCGCCAAAAGGGCTCCCTTTGCTATAGGGGGTAGAACCTGGAGTTTGTGGCACGGCCAGGCTTGCTGCTGTCACGGGCAACCCAAGATATTATCTTTGACCCATCAATAACTGCACCATCAAATGGCACCTGTATAAAATAAAGTGAGATAAGTCAAACAGAACTTTTGGCTGTAAAGAGAAGCTAAGTTAAAGGATGATTCTCCTGAAAATCAGAAGATTTGTTACAATGCTGAGAATTCAAGGGAAATGAGCATCACATGTACATTAGGTGAGCCAGAAAATGTCAAAGTGACCTGCCACATCCTATAGAATCCTCACCAAAGTGAGAGGCTTAGCAAAGGCCAGCATAAGTGCAAAACATGGAGCTGTTGTCACTGCTGCAACTCTTTTTGTCAGCTCTGGTACTCCAGCTCCTTCTGCAAGGCAAGCACAGCCAAATTTCTCTCTCCTAATTTGAGATAAAGAGTTATGCTTATTGCTTCTCTTCCCACTTCAAAAATAAAAAAGTGCTAGTACATCCACCAAGACCATAAACAATACCCATTCCCCTAAAATGTACATATTTGGTGGAAGTGAACAAATGTAAGAAAAATACCAAGGGGAGGGGGTAGGCCCGTTTGTGCCAAAAACCTTGCTGATGCCAGGCCTTTGTCAGCTATAATCACAGCATCAAACACCCCAAGACTTTCTCCATCTTTTGCTTTTACATTCCACAACCCATCCTTCCTCCACTCCAGGCCTGTCACTGTCACACCATAATTTGCTTGCACTCCTGCATTTCAGACACCAAATGTGGTAGTCAAGCAATGAGCTATATTTGCACTAACTGGAAAAAAGTTGATGTTTGCTTAGTTGCTTTGTTGGAAGAATGGGGTGGTCAAGTCAATGCATAATAGACCAACTTCAGCTGAAACAAGTTGTACAGTAGTTCATACCTTCGGAAAGTGATAAGGCCTTACAAATTGAGTTCATGCCAGGAACACCAACATATCTTCTTTTCTCCACCTTTGGAAAAGAAAACACATGAACCCCATCCAGAGGATTGTCAGAGAAACCAGCTTGAAGTAAACTGCAGTCAAGAGAGGCACTTGTGGCCATTGTAAGTAAAAGCATTTCTCAAACTAGAAACCTTGGGTTGGGTATCCCAATGGTTTATGCATTTTAAGAACCTGTCCCCATGCAGAAATCATCTGATTAGTGTTCCGTGGCACCAATGAGTGATACCCAACCCAAGTGTTGTGAGTACATACAAAGCAGTACTGCAAAACATTGCACAAAAGTCTGTAAAATCAAATTGCAGTTGGAATGAGAACGGAATCAACTGTGAAAATTTGCACCTACAGTATCTTCAACAAAGTTTCCAGTCTGCACATCCAATGTACCAAATCGACCTCGCCATTCAGCAACAAGCCCAGACATCTGCCACCTTTCAACTAGCTTTTGCACTTCAGGTTTTCTCACTGTGAAGTACTGAGCACCATGGTCAAACAGAAGCTCCCGACCATCTTCTGTTCGCTCCCTGTAGATGTATACAAACACAGTTTAGAGAACTTGGTAGCTTATATGTTGCACACTTGGTTTGCAATGGAACCATGTTCCAAAGCCACAACATGTTTCAATCCTGTGATCACAATTTCGCTGGTTTGCAAGTTTGCAAGGGAATATGTTTCAAAGCAACGTGCAATTCTGTGGATTGAAACTTCTGGTGTTGACAATTGCAGCCCTTGATCTTGACTGAATCAAGTTGGAAGGAAAGAGGAGATGGACATAAAATGATAGAAGTACCTGCGTTGAGACATACGGCCCCCTGGACCTCTTCCCATTTCAAACACCTTCACTGCTATCCCTCTTTCTGCCAACATTGATGCACAAACCAAGCCAGCAACTGCATTTTCCATGTCCAACACAAACACACCACGGCTCCTCCTTGTGTTCAAACCACAATGCAGGTAGGACAAAAGACTCAGAAAAACAGAATGGCCAGAGAAACAGTCAACATACATGCTAATCTTCAAAGTATAAATTCAGTATCAAGTTCTTATGATCTCAGCTGCTATGGGAACCACAACTCTGATGCAAAACCTGAAACCCTGGAACTCTTGATCCTAAGCTTAAGCTTGAAAATGAATGTGCCTTTCCTTGATTAGAAAGCTAATCCTACTCTGCAGGACCAATTTGGGTCCCAAGAATCTCTGCATCTGTTAACTCTTGAATTTTGAATACAGCATTCCAAAGAAGCAGACACACAGGAGGAGAATGAATCCCATTGGGAATCAAAGAATGATCAGAAGAGAGTTTCAGTTGAATTGCAAATGTAGCCATTCTAAACAAAAATGCAGCACAAGCATATCCAGAGAAAAAGAGGAGATGAGTGATCAGCAAAGGGGTTGTTCTGCATTTGTGAGCATTGCAAACTTCTGTGCTCACAGAAACACACAAGTGTAGATATGAATCAGAAGTGATTCAAGGAAAGGATATGAGGGAGCATACCTCCTGCACCAACAACAGCAGCAAGCGGACTAGTCACTTTGGCAACAACACCAGCGACATCCATGACTGCAAACTCCGAGGGTACAAGACCCACACGGACTGACTTTCTCTCGCAGTTATAACACTTCTCAGAAATTCTGTCTTGCAACTCGGGGATCACCCTTTGCCATGGCGGTTCGTGAGCTTCATGTCTGCACACGTCTGCTCTGCACAAAGGGCAGTGAAAAGATCGGAAGAAGAGTGGGACCCATCAGTCCCATTTTGGTGCAACTCGTTTCTCTCTCTCTCTCTCTCTCTCTCTCTCTCTCTCATGATACGCAGAGAGAGACAGAGTTTCTTAGATTTGAGATGTGGGTGTGGACAGAAGCTTGCATTGGCAGGAGACTTCTATGGCACGAGAATGGCGGAGAACAACAACAATACTTCCACAATCTATTATTGCAAAATACTTCCACAAACCCTTTTGAGTTCTTGAAGAATTGGAGAGTTCTGCAGCAGATGTTATGTGAAAGTTATGTACTGCTCCTCAAACAGTCTATTTGCACAACACATGCACAAAACCTTTGAGTTCACGAATCGGACAAATCTGCAGCAGGTTTTGTGTGAGGTATGTGTGCTGTTGCTACTCAAACAATCTATTGCACAACACTTCCACAAACCCTTGAGTTCTCCAAGAATTGGGCACTTCTCTTCTGCAGCAGATTTTATGTGAGGTATGTGCTGCTGCTACTCAAACAATCTATTGCACAACACTTCCACAAACCCTTGAGTTCCCCAAGAATTGGGCACTTCTCTTCTGCAGCAGATTTTATGTGAGGTATGTGCTGCTGCTACTCAAACAATCTATTGCACAACACTTCCACAAACCCTTGAGTTCTCCAAGAATTGGAAACTAATGCACCAGATGTTATGTGATCTGTATGTGTTGCTACTGAAATCATCTCTATTGCACAACACTTTCAGAAACCCTTTTGAGTTGTCAAAGAATTGGACACTTTCAGCAGCAGATGATATTGTGTGAACTATGTGCTGCTACTGGAACAATAATCTATTGCACATCACTTCCACAAACCCTTGAGTTTCTCAGAGACTTGGACACTTTCTGCAGCAGATGATGTTATGTGAGCTGTATGTGCTGCTGCTACTGGAACAACAATCTATTGCACAACACTTCCACAACTCTTTGAGCTTCTCAAATTGGACACTTCTGCAGCAAAGGTGTGTGTGTGACTTTCTCTCAAAAAAAAAATTTCTCTCTTCATTCAGAATTCTAGACAAGGTTTTTATTTATTTTCGCAACAATCCAAAATATCAGGAATATTTTGTACCAATAACACTGAGAGTATGAATATAAAAATTTCAGAAATCAAAGAAATTATAAATTTTTATTTATTTCATATATATATATGTAAAAAAAATTCATTCCCTTTCATCATTAGTCCATTCAAAATATTTATCCAATCACCCCAATTAGGGTTTATGGTAAATATAAGGTTTGACAATTGGAGGGCGTGTGTATTTTGTATTTGTTGTATTGTGTGTGTACAATAGTATATGCATTTGGCAACTTGTTACATGTTTAGTGACCTTTATTTTGAATATTTGATTTTGTTGTTGTATATGATGTTTTATTTTTATGGTGTAGATAACAAACAACAGGTGGAAATTTTCATCATATTCAAGACATTGGCCAATTTTGAAGCTTCAACTTTTCAACATTACCTTGAGGTATTCCCTCTTTGCTCAACCTATTTGGTACATGCCAAAAATATCATCCTCTCATCAATTTATTCAATGGCAAAAGAAAAAAAACTTAGAAATTGTGAAATAGTATCTTTCATATTAACCAAAACATGGAATTTATATGAAATTTATACAAGCCTATAAAGCTTGATAAGTTTATAATGTCACCCAAGGATTTTTATCTCACACAAATTGTATTTGAATTTGAATTCATTTCATTTTTATAGTGTGTTTCACAACTTTAAAAAAAATAAAATTGTTCATCTCATTATCTTTATCAAATATCCAAAAAATCCACAAATGTCTAATAATATGTAATATCAAAATTGTGAATTAACCTCATGTGAATGTTTAATAGAGATGTGATTCAAAGATTGAAATAAAACATCAAGGTAATCAAGATACCTGTTACAAGGACCTCTTTCACATATTTTATCTTGTGGCATCTAGAATTTTGATCATCTTTACTTCTTCATGTATTTTTTATTCCCAAATGTTATTATAACATCAAATATTTTAAAACTAATGAAACATTAAATTTGTGTGTTCAAAACTATATATGTGCACAATGTTTATATAAATGTTTAATAGTTGAAATGTAATTTGGTTTCAAACCTTAAATCATTCGCAACATCCATAAAATGTAGTGTTCCTTTTACACATATGTGCAAATTTTGAATTTGAAAACATATATATATCATGTTAGTTTTAATCCACCATGGTTATTTTCATAGGCCTTGTTTTTTATGTTTTATTTAACTATTTAGAATTTAAAATAAATAATAGTCAAATAAAAAAATTAGATCCCATTTCAACTTCACAAGCCATTAAAAGCCTATCAATTTAATTTGTATTAATTATTCAATCTTAGAAATTAAATAACCTTACTTTTAGAATGAAATGTAAAATTATATCCATTTAACATTTAGAATAAAATCGAAACCAATTTTTATATCCTTCTTATTGGTCTTTTAATCACACATGCATAAATTTTTATGTTTTAATTAATGATAATAATATTAGTGTTTTATGTATCTATTTGTTACAATGAATTAAAAAATTGTACTACATCACAAACTTGTAATAGAATCCTTGTGAAAATCATAAAACAATATATATGTGTAAAATATGTGAGCTTCAAAGTGTAAAAATGGCATGAAAAATACATATATTATTTATATATAGATTATGTGTCTTTTTTACTTGGGGTGTTTTATATGAAGTATGTATGATTTACATTTTAATTAAATTTGCGCAATTATCATGATGTAATTTTGAACAAAAATTTCATAATGCAATTTTTGTGTTTAAACATGAACATTCACATATGTTATTCAAAAACAATATCTTATTCATTTGAATATTTAAAATGTTGAATACTTACAAATATCGTTTATATTAATCATAACACAAAATTCATATGATTTTTGTACGAACCTATGAAAATCAACTTTGGCATGAAATGTGTACGAAACTATGAATGTGTACTATAAGATTACAATGTAGTTGAAAACATTATGCATAATTAGATCATGAATAATATGTCAAACAAAAACAATATGTCAAACACTTCAGGTATTTGACAATTAACCAAGTTGTTTTGATTTAAATCATCCCATATAATCATATATTTTTTAAACAAAAATATTATTTCATGCACTTCAAGTGCATGATTATTATTTTTGTCTTAAAAAGGTATCTACTTAAAGAAGTAACTTTGGTGTTCATGTAAAAAATAAACATGTCCAATGCCTCAACTATTATTTTTGTTGAAACATTCACAAAATTACAATGTTTTTGAAAACACTATGCATAACTAGACTATGAATAATATGTCAAACGAGAATAATATGTCAAGCACTTCAAATACTTGAAAATTATTCATGTTGTATAAATTCGAATCATCACAAAAATCATGTACATCTTAAACAAAAATATTATTTCATGCATTTCAAATGCATGATTTCTACATTTTGTGATTAGTTTAAACATTAGTGATTATTATTGAATGTAGAAAAATGATGAAATCAAATTCAAGTTAACCAACATACCTTCATGTTTCTACAATATGAAACATATATCAACATCATCAATATCTACATGAATTTTCACTTCATAGTTGTAGCAAATGAGAATGATGTGAACAATGACTAGACGACAAGACGACCTTCTCCATCATCAATGTTCAACCTTTTCCTTTTGTCTCCAAACCTTCCATTTCCTTTGGGAAATTATTCCAAAAGTAAATGTGGATTTTTCTTGCAAAATTTGATGATTTTTCTTCTACTTGTGAACATTGATACACATATTTACAAAATCACTTTATGTAAGCATGTATACATTAAACTTTGATTGAACATAAATCAATACAAAAATGTGATGATACATACCTACCATATGCAAATTCTTTTTTTTTGTACACATTCCTTATCCACCCAAACATGTTCATTTTAGAATTGCCCATATCAGGGCCTTGCTTATATTCATTCGCATTCAAATGCAACCAGGTTGTTTCTTTGCACAAATCCTTTAAAATAATGCATGGAATGGCATCATACAATAACACTCCAGCAATAGAAAACATTTTTTTTTCTTCATCAATATTATTAAAATTTATAAGTTTTGAAATTGCAATGCATGTAATTAAAGATCGTAATGTTTGAAGTAATGATCTTTGGGCTTCTTCTTTTTAAACACATTTAAATATGTCAACCTAGGTCATAAATAATTTTTTCAATTATAATTTTTTAAATTTTTTTCGCCACATTAGACCTTTATAAATTTAACATTTGCATATGTCAATCACCATCACAAGACTTTAATGCATGCACATGTTTTAATTGGAAAAAAATGTTACTTACATGTATTTTGGAATAATGATTCTAATTGTTGATTTCATTGATTTTGAACATGTTTGAGCCCAATCACATGCATCATAATAATTCGAAACAGGTTGGAATTCAAGCTTCACACGCTTTACATGCCATATAATGACCGTTCTCGCCCCACTTTATTATGGAAATGAATCAATATATATACATATTAGATTAAAAAATCAAGCATAAATTTCATAAATATGACTAATCAATTACTTATGCAAAAGCATTTAGTAATGCAATATGTGTAGTAATAATTATTTACACATTTTGAAACCATGTTTATAACACTTTCATCACTCATATTTGTTTTGAATCTTTTCTACTAATGCCTCACAAAAAACCAATGAACAACAATGTGTAAATACATATATCAGTACATATATCCAAATAATTAATATGAAAATTTACAACTATCAATTTTTTATGCCACATTATCAATTTCATGTACTATTATATTCACATTCAATATATTACAATATTTGAATTTTTAAAAACTAACATTTTATGATTTAGTTGATAATAATTTTTTTTGCATTAGGTGTGTTCTTGTTCGTTTTACTAACAAGGCATAAACATGCAAAGTTATATTAATAATGTTTTTTAAAAACAACACATGTTTAATGTTTAACATAACCTACATATACTGAGACCATAAACTAAAATTCACATACATAATGAAATTTCAACTTATAATTATTAACATAAGATTAATATGGGAGGGAGTTTTATTATGTTTTAATTTCTCACAAATAAGCAAATTTGCGAGTATTTTGTTTTAAATTCCTTTCCATTGTTCTCTATTGTGAATCATACTAACATAACCATGTCTGATAGTTTCAATTTTTAAAAGTTACATAAGGGATATTCAAGTGTAGTAAGGTTATTAAGGGTTTTTAACAATTTCATGTTAGAATAAGGAATGATGAATGCGCATGATTACGTGAGGGGGTTGTTCTTTTTTTCGAAATACGATATTAATGAATAAAGTGTTGGATTAATTCTTTTTTTCAACAAAAAACTAGTAACCATAGTTTCAAAACCTCAATTGTGTAATTAGGTGTGAGAAATTTCTAAAGGTTTGGGGACGGAAACAAACACCAAAATTTGTGGTGTTCAACAAAACATTAATTTTGTTCTAGTATTTAGTGAGTAACAAGAATATTTAAGATTCACGAGGCAGTTAAGGGGGTGTCAATGAAAGGTTCAATAAAAATAAAACAACCTTGAAACCTTATAAACATAAGATTAATTTGAAATATTCTAACGATTAAATAAACAATGTGATAGGGTGGCAATGGCAACATGAGTTTCATAATGAATGAAACATTTCTTTATATTATGGATGAGCTGAACGATGAGCTACAATTATATGTTGAGTCTTAAGCTATGCCACAATGATAATTAGTAATTATAAAAAATCTAAGATGCGTTGAATGGTGCGAACTAAATAGTCTACCTTACTATTGAGAGGCAGTTAATGAATCAAACCGAACAACCAACAATAATGTGTAATGCTGGGAATTAAAAACCATGTGAAAATAAAGGTGTTTTTAATCTCGTAACAACCTTCATAGATAGTTTTAGGTTCATCACCAAAAGTGGAGTTGACTTGCAACAAAATCACTAGGGTACAAGAATTTGGAGAAATGCAATTGTATCAAGCTCAAAGGGGATTGACTTTAAAACAAATGCGCACCTTTTGCAATTTAAGATCTTCATCACAAGGATGTTGTGTCAATGTCAAATCTGGAGATGACTTCGGAGTCGATTCTTCATTCATTTGTGCAGCTTAAAGCTCGTAAAACGTAGCCAAATGTGATGCCATAATTTTAAGGAAAGGAAAAGAGATCTTCAATCAAAATCAAATTGGCAATGAATGTGTGGAGGACTTGTTACATCAAAATGCATGGTTATAATTTATAAGTAAAGGAAAATGAAAGAAATGTGTAAGTAACGACCTATAACCATGGTAAAATAAAACCTTAAGATCAAAGGAAAAAATGAAGGTTTAAGTAAAATTTGTTGGGCGAAGAAGTGAGAAGGGGAAAAAGTGAAAAACAATTTCTCCTTCTCCTTCCATTAACCACCGAGTTGGGATCTTCCTTCACCTCCTTCCTTTTTTTTATTTTAAAAGGGTGAATTCAAATCATTTATGACTCTCTTTTGGGAGGATAGTTTTCGATTCAAATTTTAATAATATTTATTTTCAAAACTTTCTTTAATAAGAAAAGAATGATTATTCTTGGTAAATGGTAGAAAGAAAAATAGTAGAATGGACATTTGTAGTAGTTTTATAAGAATAGAAGTGAGTAGGGATAGTGTTGAGAGCTTGAAATCTTAGAGAAATTTCACAAACCCTTTTGGGTGTGGTAACACTGTAACACGAAATTAGGTCGCCACACCAGTGTGAACACTTCCTGATCTTGGGATTTTATTAGCCTTTTTTTTTGCTGCGGCAGTCTTTCCATTACTGCTGCATGGGAGTGCATGGGGAGATCTCTCTCTGGGTGTGTATAAGATGTTGTACAGGAAGGAATGCATGGCGGCTGCTATTGAATGAACATGAAGGCTGATCACACATGAGTGAAGTGGCGCGAAATTATGGTGAGGAGTGGAACTGCAATTATGAGCTGAGGCGGTAGAAATGCATAGGCAGGAAATGAGATCTGCTTATCGACAAAGCTTTTGGCTGGTTATAGACTTTTCGCTCCGCCAGTAGCTCAGTCAAGTAATTGCATTTGTTTACATGCAGCATTGTCTAAGAGAATGATGTAGTGGGATTTGAAACCAGAGATCTATTGAATGTGTTGGCATGAGAGCTAGCTTTTGTGAGGGGTACTAGTAGGATTGAACTCAGATGATTCTGTATTAGAGGTTCCTGAGTACAATTAGACTTGCAAGCATACCGTACATAAGACTTCAACAAAGAAGAGAATTTGTGAGGCTTCGTTTGTTGCACTTTGTGATAGAGCAGATTGGAGGTTTTTTTTGGATTAAGCGAGCACTGAGAGTCTCTGATCTGAAAGGCTATGTCTTGTTAGATGTCTGATCGGTAATGAATCTGCTAGAGACCGAAAATATGTAGTCCCTGGTCTTTTTGTAAATAAAGGTACAAGTTCCAAGTTCTATGATCAGAGCTGTGATAGTCCATGAGCACAAGCTGTGTATGTGCAGAAGTTTTGTGGGTGTATGCAGGCAAATTCTTGGGACTAGGAAGAAAAGATCAGGAGTTGTAGTTAGTTTCAGAATCTCAAAGACTGCAAATCCTGTGTAGATCCAGCAGGTTGTAGGGTGATTGTTTAAGTTAAGCACCCTCCTTTTTGGTATCAGAGTTGGTTCGGATCTGGTAGCTTCGGTAGAACCTGTAGAGGTTTAGGTACAATGATAATTGAAATATCATGTCTTCATGTGGTGCCGATGAGGTAGGAAGAGAAGAATTGACCCAAGAGATTCGTGAACAATGAATCATCAATAGGTTTGATTATCTGACTACTCAGGGTGGACCACAAAGAGGAGCGGTAGTCCTGCATTTCCTGGGTTTTGGTGTGATAACACTTGTAGGAATAGATCCAGAAGAAGCCCGAGTCGGAGACATAGTAGGTGAGGTAGCTCATTGTGGTTTTCATATGCGCGCTGAGGTTTGGTTGAAGGTGAGAAATGGAGAGAGGGGATGGGTGTCAATCTCAGAGCTACAAACAGAATATTGCTACACCTCGTACTTTGCGTAGAGTGACGCCTTCATTTGCCGAGAGACAACGTAATGTACCTAGGTTGGGAGACATTTGGATTCCCAACTTTGTTGTTTTACCTAACCATTTTACCAGATTTTACATCCCTGGTATAGAATATTTGTTCCAGACTAGATATCGTCTTGTCAGGGTGGAACATGCTGGATCAAAGTCTTGTCTTATAAGTTGGAGAATATGGCGCAATCTAGAAGAGAAGTGATAATTCCAGCAAGAAGCCACAGATGAGCAAAGTTTTTCCATTTTCCCATTTAATTTTGCACCTTTGAGACCAGTAGCAGAAGGAGATCAGTCTGAACTCACAAATTGAATTAAATAACTTTTGCCCTTCTCAAAATCCAACATGAACGAAATTTACTATAAATCTATTCGGTACTGTGGACGTCGATCATGGCCTAAGATCGCGTGTGTGATAGAAGAAGTTACAATTTTGGTTTAAAGCTAAATGTTTGCAAGATGACTAGTCCCAAGGGAATGGATGAGCTATTCTAGGGACGAGACCATGAGGATGTTAATGATTGGGCGGAGCGACTCACCATGGCTGTTGAAGTGCGAGACTTGAATGGAGACGAGCTCTTCAAGATTGCCAAGTTGAATCTAAAGGGTCGAGCCAAGGAGTGGTTCAAGAGGTTGCAGCCGGCACCAGCCAATTGGGCTGAATTGAAGACACTGATAGTGCAGAAGTATGGGGATATTGATGCTAATGACATCAGGATGAAGCTGGATGCCATCAAACAAGAACCCAAGGAGAGAATTCAAAAGTATTTTGAACGTTTCGACAAATTGTTTCAGAAGGGCCAGCTACAAGACACCGAGCAAAAGAGAAGATTCCTAGCAAGGTTGAGGCCAGAGATTCGAAAATTGTGTGTGGAGAGAACGTTTGCAGACATTGAAAAATTAGTTGGTGTTGCGACGGAAGTGGAGAGAGTTCTGGGCGAGCTTGGGGAGACTCTGTATGAACCTCTGAAAGAAGAACAAGAAGAGGAGTCCTCGCAAACCATCATGGAAAAACAGGTCACTGCTCTAAACAATACCCTCATCAATTTCTTCAAGGGGGTTGTGCCTAATCCACAAACATCATCGTCTTCCACCATGTTTGGAGGATGCCAAATCTGCAAAGGAGGGGACCATTTGGCCACCACCTATCCAAGGTTGAATGAAGCATGGCCTAAATGTGCCAAGTGCAAAATGCCTCATAGGACAGAGAATTGTGGAATAAAATGTTCCTTCTGCTCAGGGTTGGGGCATTCTGAGGACTGGTGTTGGAAGAAGCCCAAGGATGGGAAATCGCAATCTGGAGCAGCAAACTTCTTGGAGGTGTTGCTGAATGATGAGGCAGTGACCGAGCGATAGCTTAATAAGTTGTGTGGTAATGAAAACCTTTTCTCTTATACCTGAGTGCCAAGAGGGAGAACTCCTGTCGAAGTAGCACTGGGAGGGGCTGTGCCGGTCCCTGAAGCTGTAGGATAAGGAGTTAGAGCAAGCCGGGATACTTCAGTGAGGTCCATAATTCTTTCACACTTCATAAAGGGAAAGATTTCCCTCTCACCAATGGAAACTATTCTGATGATTCCTGGAGAATTGGAGCACCTTGATAGTATGGTGAAGTTGGCAAGGAGAAAGAGGGATTCAGAAGCAACTAAGAATCAAGTGTCAGTGGTTTCTGTGATTCTGTCACTGAGGAAGATCTACATCAACAAGACCCATCAAAGCAAGACTCTGCATTTGCTTGTGGGGATCAACAACTATGTTGTTGAAAGTCTGGTGGATACTGGAGCTTCCATGTTTGTTATGGCTGCTGCTGTAGTTAGGGAGTTGGGCATGATGCATCTTGTGACAGGAACTGAAACTTACAAGACCGCATCGGGAGTGGTCACTCAGGCCTTAGGAAGGATTGATGAGATACCACTCAAGGTAGGAGGCGTATAATGCGCCATGACCTTTATGGTAGTGGACACGGATAGTTATGACGTGCTTCTTGGATTGGACTTTCTGATGAAAATTGGAGCAGTTGTGGATGTGGAACGAGGTTTGCCACAAGTGAGACATGGTTCTGGGACCAATGTGGAGGTGTTACCGTTGACGGTGGTGATTTTGTTGCAAATGTTTAATGCAAATCAAGAATCTAATTGCAAGCCAAGTTGCAAAACCCTATATATCTCATAGCATGAATTGAATGTTTTGCACAATGTTGGTTTTTCTTTCTTTAGATATTTGATTGTCTTGTTATTTTATTGCAATTTCACACCTTTACATGTTTCGTAATTACAATACTCATATTTTTCTTTCAAAATAATAATTGTGAGTTTGTGACATATTGCAATACCCCAATATCACATTAAAAAACCTCAATAAACATAAAGTTGAATGTGTCATACAACTAGATTATGAAATGTGTTTGAAACTACAATACATGCATATGGGTCATAAAATATGTATTGAATTTTTGGACTAGAGTTACAAAACCTACATTGGGGTCACAAAAAATGCAATGGTTGTTGGGGCCTTTTGCATTTGAAATGGCATGTTTCCATATATGGATAATACATTTTGGGTTTGGGATTTCAACTATTTCAACTTTCAATAACTACTAAAATATGTGATACTTGCATTTGATGATTGAAAAAATCATAATATTGAGATAGGTTAATGCCTATCTATGCAAATCCTCCCCCCCCCCCTCCTCAAATGTGTATATGAATTTTCTTTCTTTAAATCCAACCTAGGAATGATTTTAATCAATTTTTTAAAATATAAAAAATCATAAAACGTTTGTTATTTCCCTAATTCTAAATTGTTGGTCTATTGTTTCATTAAATGATATACTACCTATTGCTTAATTAAATTAAGTACATCATTCATTAAATGGTCCAATGTGAAGCAAAGATTTGAAATCAACACTACAAAATATGATCACAATTGAAATACCCATATTCAAGGCTAACATTTTATCATCATCAAGAGTTTAAATAAGACTAAAATAGCTATCAATGGGTTCATTGCAATACTTGCATTCTAGATTATAACTTCATCAATCAATATCCCCAACTCAAACAACATCCCCAACATGCAAAGTGCTAGGTGAGTGGGTAGAGGGATTGGTTGGTAGTTTGGTAGGTAGGCCCAAGATTGAAGGTTGGATAGAAAAAACCAACTAGGAAAAGACTTTTAAAAAACTAAGTAAAAGGTCAATAGAAAGGTTCAAAACCCCAATGCAAAAAATTCACCCCATCCAAGTAGTGTGCAAGTGAGTGCTAGTTCTTTGTGGCTTCTTGGGTCATGTGAGGACGACGAACGAAACCCTAATTGTTTGAGGGCGAACGAGACTGCGCCTTGTGTACAGGGACGGAAAGAGTGCGGGCGGGTGCGGGCAAGAGCCCAGCCGAGACCAGACCAGACCAGACAAGACAAACGACGAGGGATCGGAAGGAGCGTGAAATCAGGCGAGCGAGGGGATTTTTTTCCCTCTACGGAGCGATGCATTCCTTTATGTTCCGTGCAAATGCGGTACTCACTTTCGGTGTCACTGTGCTGGCTCTGCTTTGCTGTTTGGCTTCTGTTTCCGATAACCTGCATCACGCTAAGCCTTCCGTGGATCTCCAGGTCGGCTCTTTTCCTTCTTTGTCCTCGTGTCGTCGCTTGTCCGTTCTCGGTAATGCTGCCGGTCAGTAGTTTTCCTTTTGCCACTTGTGTACGTAGTTGCGATGGTGAGGTGGAGTCTCGGTTTTCGAGTTTGGGTTCCAAGATATGTGGTCGAATGTAAAGATGTGGTTGCACAATGTCCGGCTTCTTTTTTTCTGGGAAGGGGTTTTTCGAGGGGGGAAAGAACCAAGTCACCTGGTTCAATTTTCTACCCATTCTGGATTCTTTTATGCTCTGAGGTCCGCAGTTTCAAATCGCAACTGGACCCGCTTCTCCTCATGTTCTGCGAGGACAGTAAACTCCCCTGGTTAGGGTTAAGGTTGTCGCCAGAGTTAAAATGCAAAAGAAAAGAAAAGAAAAAAACCCCTAATTCTCGAACTCTTGAATGGCATTAATCAAACTGTCATTAGTAAGACATACTCCAGTTCTTGTGCATCTGCAAGCAATTGGGAGGATGCAGATGACCAGAATGTGAGTGGGATACGGATTCCAATTGTTGTGAGATTCTGAACGTGTTGCGGTTTGAACAGATTTTGCGTTTGGAATCTTTCCAACGGTTACCAAATGGCAATGATGAGGTATCTCTTTCTCCATTCTGTGCACACTTTGTATACTGCTAAGCTGTCCCTTCAGTTACCTTGATTGTCAGCTCTGTATGAAACAAACAAGATGCTTGAAACAAATTAATTTGCTGGCTTACAATAATGGATAGCTGGGTGTAATCTTGCAATGAGTGTTTATATACCTCAATGTGTTGTTGAATCCTTGATCTTGCAAGCAGTGATTGTTTTGTGTGGACAACTATGTTCCTCTAGATTCTTGGAAGAGATTTGCTGGCTCTGAGTCTTTCAAAGAGCCTGAGACAGTTGCTGTGTCTGCAGTCACATTTAGAGACAATTGTTTGTGAATGAGCTGATTGATAATTGGGAAATCATGGATTTCATTGTAGGTGAAGTTGGTTCTAAATATCACAGCAGACCTTCAATCGTTGTTCACCTGGAATACAAAGCAGGTATGGCTGTTGTTCCTTGCTCAATTGTAGCATCAAGTTACAGTTTTGAAAACAAAAGGAGAATAAGTGTTTGACAAACTGTGTGTGTCTTGATCTCCAGCTTTTTGTGTTTGTTGCTGCTGAGTATGCAACTCCAAAGAATGTACTAAATCAGGTCAGTTTCAAATATCAATTCAAACTTCCTTGATTCCTTGTTTCTGTATTTGTAAATGTAAGTTGAAGCTGATCTAACTCATGTTGCATCTTGGGCAGATATCTTTGTGGGACACTATTGTGGAAAGAAAAGAGAACGCCACCATTGCACAACTCACTCGAAACAAATACAGCTTTGTTGATCAGGTTGGTATCCTGAACTCAACTTTGATCCTCTATTACATCATGCTTGGAGGCCGTCATGCCTTAAAGCAAGGTAATTAAGGATAATATTCAAAGTAGCTCATTCTGTGGTACCCTCCACCCCTTTAGACTCATCACTCCCAGATGGGTGGTTAATGGGTTCTGTGACATTATTTAGGTAGAAAATTCCATTTCTTGAAGGTCCAACATTAACAATCTTCAACCTGTATGCCTCCAACAATTAATAGTTCCAGGGCACAAGCCAGTCCTAGCACACTGCATTTGTCAATTTTTTCTGTGCAATTCTGAAACTTCTTTTGTTGCAGAGCTCAGGATAAGTATTTGTTCTGTGGTTGCAAATATAAATTACTTTTGTGGATTGGTGGATTGACTTCTAGGATATCACTTTCTGTTCTTTCAGAAAAATACATGTCAAAGTGTGCCTGTATCATGTGATGCAGGGGAATAACTTGCGGGGTCTCAATTTCAACTTAACGATGTACTGGAATGTAATGCCTCTAACAGGAGCCATGTATACTGGAAAGACAGTTGTTCCTGGTTTGAGGCTTCCTCAACAATACAGGTAGTATTAGACTGTTCTCTCATGCAGCTGCATATTATCTTCAACTTGCAAAGTGTCAGATTAGGAGACTTGGCTTAACCAATGCAAACTGCAGCTGCATTGGCATTGGAATCAATTGTGAACTTTTTAGAGAGCTTTTTCTCCCTGAAGAAACACACTTGGTATCTCTTTAAAGCAAGCTTATACTTGTCAGTTACCAGGGTTGAGAAAGCCATTCCTTTGCTCAAACGAAATTTACTGGACTTGGTCGCCTCAATTCTATACAAGTTTGAAGGGGTTTTGACCAATACATTCTAGTATATTGTGAGCTGCAATTACTGCTTCACTTGGGTGAATTTTGTTCTCAGATTCATAAGTGCTCATGTTGGGGTCTGTAACTGCTATGATGGTATCTTCCTTCATGAGGCTCAATGCATTTGCTGTCTCATTGCTCCTGTTCCAGTCTCTGCCACTTTGTGTTTGAAGCCCAAAAGCATTAAGATGAGTGACAAAAACTGGCCTCTTTTGCAAGTGTATCAGTAGCATTTGCAATATTTCAAACCCAGCAAATTGTCACAAACCATCTCTTAGAGGCAGCTTCCATGTGAAAACACAAACCACTTGACAAGAGAATGACAATCTTTTCTTCATCTACAGAGGTGGTGGACATTCCCTTTTAATGCGCAAAAAGCAGGGCACAAAGCTGAGTGCAATTATTTGCAGGTGAAGAAGAGCTTAACAAAGAGAAACAAAATGCTCAAGAACATTCAGAACAGTTTCTATGGTTCAAGAACACTTTAAAAGTTTGCTAGGAAATTCCAAGTTTCATACCTCATCTTCTGCACTGCAAACAAGGGAGAAAGCACTACCATCAAGAAAAAAGAAAAAGTCTGCAATACAGCACAACAATTGAACATAGCAATGAGTTTTGTCTGTCAAATATGATTGGCAATGTGTAACAACCAATGAACCAATTTGCTTTCAGTAGAGAGGGTGGTTTCCCAACTTCTCTCCTGAAGTAACTCAGTCTCTTGTGTTGACAAAGCTCAGAAGTAACAGCAGATGGAAGCTAGTCTTAGGAGCAGACGACATCCAAGAGGAAGCCACCCAAACCACTGAAAATGTTCCAGATGATTGGGTTCTTCAACAAGGGGGCCACGCCCTATGGATTTGTCAGACTCAGTAATCAATCACATCCTAAAACCTAATGTTGTTTACATGTGGTTTACACAGCAAGCAGATGTGCAGAAGAATGACTGTTGGATCCCAAGCAGATGTCACAATGCTGCCAGTCGAATCATCTCATTGTACTCTTCAGGGACAAAAGAGTCAACTTTATACATCTTGTGGTGTAGACGGTCACTGCGCTTGGGTCTTGCTTTAGGCCACACAGGGTCTGGTGAATAATGCTTTATGCCTATCAATGTGGGTAAAGCTGCCACAATCAACACGATCAACCCAACATTATGCACCTTCAAACATTAGTGAAAAGCTCCTAGAAACACAACCCATAAACCCCTGGTCCCTTCACTTCCATGCTCATGTAGACAAGGTTGGAGAAAGAGTAGGACATAGCTTACAAGAATGAACCCGACCATATAACATCCTCTCTCCTCTCCACCATTCCAGAGGCTTTGACTTGATGCGTGTACTAACCCGTTGCCCATCCTGCCACTTTGTACCTGCATCTGAACAGTGCAATCACATGTCAGGCCTCCAAATTCCAGAAAAATGTCTGCTATGATGGCCCATGGGCCCTAGAATAGGTTGGGTGGCATGGGAATATGTCCTGTAGATACCAAAGAAGCAGAAAACTGAAAAAGAGAGCATCATGCTGGAGAGTACCCAAAGGACTGATGACTTGTTTTCTTTTTCTTCGCAGTTGTCTCTCCTGTTTCTGTTGCTTCTTGGGTGTGACCTCAGTGTTGCAAGCAGATAGTGCCAATTCTGCATCAGCAAGCTTTTGTTCTGCCTATACAATCAAAATAAATCTGGTTACCAAGACAGGTTCATTTCAAGAATTTCAGCAGATTGCAAAGAAGGGTAGTGCCATACAGCTATGTCTGACCAGAACAGATTTTAAAACCTTTGAAACTTTACTGTCATTAAAAGCAAGTGCTACCTGACTGGTGCCCACATTACTTTGCTGATCTTCTGCATGCTCATCAATGGGCATATCAATAGTGGACACATCCCTCACACCTTCAACCATGCAACCCCAGTCAGTACCGCAGGTTGACAAGAAGAAGCTTGCCACAACAAATGGTGCAAAGGTCAATGTACATTTAATGAACAAGATTAAACTTAATTAATATACCAAATCCAAACACTCATGGAAACTCCTAAAACAGAGGCAATGGAATAAAAGTGGAGAGAAAACATTTGCAGCACACAGAGGATAAAGGATAACTCACATTCAGGCACAGCAGGTTCCTGGAATGGTAGAGGTGCCTCATTGTTGGACTTCATTGGCTGAAAAGTGAGGAGCAAAGTGTTCAGATTCACGCCTTGCCCTTGTGAAAAGAATGATAGAGCACCACTCCCAAAATTACAGCTAATCCTAGTTAGTAACCTGCTCATCAGGAAACATACCTGGTCTACTGGTTCCAGCATGCTCAACTCAAAGAGAATCTCTCCAGGTGCTTGCTCAGATGCTTGAACAGAATCCTCACACATAGCCTTGCTACCTGCACTTCTAAAAATGCATCAGGCCCAGGAAGCTGCCTCAATGACTGAAGGATACTAGATGAGGAAAGGAAACATAAAGCTGATGCATCCAGAAGCTGAGAAAAATCCCATGACTCGATCCATAATCAGCATGTTTTCTCCATCTCACCCACATTGCACTAGATAAATCATGTGAGATTGTGGGACCTCAAATAGGAAGCAAGGAGTGAAAGATAAACATCCTAAAAAGGCATCACAAATGTGCACAACCTGTGTGGGCTTGCAAATTGACTCCAGATTAAGAAGTTCACCTTCAAGGTCTTTTCCAACATCAACATCATGTACATCATCATGAGATGGTGATCCTGTAGAAACCGGAGCAATAGTACCTGTCATATCCACCTGAAAATCCAGAATAGGGAAATAATCAGCAGAGGTAAAGGTGAGGCAACCAAAAAGTTGCAGTTATGGCATGGAGGTGAATAAGGGCAAGAACAACATATGTTTAAGTATTGCACACTAAAATTTTAAGCTCAAGCAGGAATTTATTTAGTGCAGCAACTCACCAGGTGGTTTCCACTTGGTGAGCTGGTGCCTCCTTGGGCACCAAGCTCACTTGCTGCCTGCAGTTCTTGATTGGAAGCAGAGCACTTGTTCATTGCATCAACATCACCTGCATTTTTCTTCTCTTTAGAGTTAATTCTTTAGAAAAGATCCAACCACAACGAGCAACAATGACAACTATACGAGTGGCTTGATTGAGAGGGAAATAAGGCAACCATCTTCAAAAGAAAAGGGCCAGTGTCAGCATGTACCATCCACCCTATGTTGTTCTGTACATGCTATCACATTGCTTTGGCTTTTTGTTGCCAAGTCTTCTTGTTCATGCTCCAGTAGATGCACAGTGACAGATTCAACAGGCTGAACAATGGCAGACTCAACAGTCCATGGCTTATGCCTCCCATCCTCATCATCTATAAACAGCCGTCGCTGGTGAAGCTCCACACTCTGGCTAATTCGGCTATAGCGTGGCCCAAATATTGACAGAGGGTTTGTTGGAGGTGTTGGCGATGTGTCTGGTACAGGAACAGTGAGGTGTTGGATTGTATTTCTATTGATGTCTTCTTGAAGGTGTTGAGCTGTTTGTGGAGGTGGAGACTTGGGTGAAACATCATTCATCAGAGCTAGGATCCTCTGCTCTGGCAGGCCATGTTGAATGGGATTCAACGATGAACTCCTGATCTCATTCAAAAGAAAACACTCTCTTCTCCCATGTCTTTGATTGAATTCAACTGACCAGAGTTCTACAGAGTGCCCTCCATGTGACAGCTCAAATTCAACTGCACCATACCATCATGCCAAGAAAACTGTGTCAGTCTGATATAGAGAGAGTAATGCCCAGAATCAAAGGGAGAATGTAGTAGCAGAGAATATAAGCTGGAAAGAAAGAGATGGTAAAGCTCTTCCTCACCTTTCCCAGCTGAAGACACTTCTGCAACATCCTCCATTTCCAGGTACCCATTTACATTTTCATTCTCAACAACCAAATCCTGCAATTCCTGTGACCTTGCTTGCAGTTGCACTGGTTGTTCACACACTTGTGACTTTAATTCTGCATTTTCAAAGTGCTTCTCCAGGGCTTGTGTCAGCATAGCTTTATCTTTTTCCACCTCACATACTTCAACTGCTTCTCTTTCTACACAAAGCCTATCCGCTTCTCTAAGAAATGAAACAGGCAGTTCTGGTACAACATCTTCCTCAACCCCCACTTTTGGCAATTCCTGTGACACTTGCCGATTCTTTGGCTGTCCACACCATTCTGTCACTTGCACTTCTAGAATCTCATTATCACAAGCTTGTGACTCCTGGTGCACACTTTCCATCCATATTTTTGATCCAGCATCTTCCTCAGCAACCAATTTCTCTGGTTTGTATGACCTTGCTTCCAGTTGTACTGGTGGTTCATGCCCTTGCCTCACTTGGACTTCATGGATCTCATCAGAAAAAGCTTGTGACTCTTCATCTGGAATTTCGAAAGGCCCTTTTGACACAACTTCTTCCTCAACAACCAATTCATGTGGCTCATGTGATCCTGCTCGCAGTTGTGCATGTTGTTCACACCCTGATGTCACTCGTACTTCCAGAATCTCATCAGCAGAAGCTTGTGACTCTTGGTCTGCAATTTCACCAGGCTTAGCAAGATCTGGAGCCTGTATCAGTAGAGCTTCATCTGCTTTCTCCTCATATTCTTTCTCTACTTCATCTCTTGCTACATGAATTGCCTCTGTTCCTCTAAAGAACGATACTTGTAGTTCTGGCTCTTCCGCCTCCTCCTCCTCAGCCAGAGTCTCCTCTTGGTCCAATTTTGCAAAATACTCTTGAAGATCACTTAAGTCAAGTGGTGTGGCTCTTGTGAACACTATCCCTCTTCCACCAGAGCATCGCTGTGCAGCAACAGCCCTTGAAAAATGCGCTGGGCTGTTTGAGGCTTGACTTTTGAAGAAATTTTTAGGCACACTTGCACCAATTGCTTTCTGCTCCACAGCTCTTAAAGCTGCAGACACAAACCCTTAGCATCAGACCTCCATAGTTCTATGACCATGAAGCATAAATCACAGTTAAGTACTGTGTTCCCAAAACATTTTTAAGAGTGGGAGGATGATCTGACCTTTCTTGCGACCAAAGAATGACTTAGCATCTTCCTGCACACACTTTTTCTGGTTCTCCTTATCCAGAGATTCTGCCACTGGGCCAGGCACTCTTCTGGTCATGTTTGTTCCAAGCTTCCGCAGCATGCGCTTCTTCCCCATGACAGGCTGGAAATGGTTGCCAGGTCCAGAACCCTCCTCATGCATCACATTCTCCTTGAGTGCTGTTATTGACCTGAGTCCATCATCAACCCTACTATAGATATCACATGCAACTCTCTCCCCATTCCTATTTCTCTCTGCTGTAAGTGCAAGAAGGGTCTAGATCCTAGTCCTTTTTGTCATGTTAAGACGTTTTCTTGGTTTGTTCCTCTCTTTGTTTTCTCTTGTTTTCTTTCTTGCCGTCTTCCTGTCTCTAATACATGAGGAGGAATCCTAGTCCTTAAAAGGCGAAGATTGAGGTCCTTTCCAAACGTAAGATTCTCTCTCGACTCTTGTGTTTGCTTCTCAATGTTTTATCGTCTGCCATGTTCCTGTCCATAATATCTATGAGGAAACCCAATGGTGAAGGGCCAGCACTTTCTTCCTCCTTCTGAAACAACGGAAACCTCGCGGCTTTCTGTTTTATGTTGGCAATCCGTGCAACCACAGCGAGGGAGACACACGCAGTCAGGGTCACTCACCTCTGTTGGAAGGTGAAAGGGCTGACATCGACTTGAAGAGGCTGCGAGACGGTAATGCGACCCCGACCTCTGCTATTACGCCGCTCAAAAGTAGCCGCTACTTCACGGATCCGAGAACGCGAATTCGTTGCCCACTCCGCACTCCCTCCTCGTTCTCCTCCGCCTCCCTCCTCCCCTTTCTGCATCATCATAACCGTCCCCTTGCGCTTCTTGTACAACAATGACGCCACATTCTCATCTCCGACAAGCGGATCTTGGTGATGATCCATCTTCACATCGCTTCACAAATTGCTCACAATTCTCCGTTCCTTTAAAATTTTAAAAAAAACCTCTTTCTCCTCCTCCTCCTCCTCCTTAAACAGCAAGCAGCAGCACTTCATCCACAATCTACAAAACAGCCGGCATCCTTCTCCCGTCCGCTATATTACTTCGCTGAGTTGCGCCTCCGTCTGCAGAAAACTAAAAGTCGATAAAAACCCCTTAAAAGAAGGAAAAAAAAAAAACAGAATCAATCCCATAAAAACAAGATAAAACTTGGAATGGCAACAACAATTTGATCGCAAGAGAGATTCTCTTGAGGATTACCTACTGACGGATTTCGCAAATGGCGAGAGAGAGAGAGAGAGAGAGAGAGAAGCCGAAGGTGCGTAGCGTTGTTTGAAATCGGGTGCGTGATTTCGGAGATAGCCGTTGGCAGGGTTTTTTTTCTTTTTTTCTTTTTTTCTTTTTTGTGAAGAAACCAAACTGGCGATGATCATCCACAGGAAGATTTAGCCAAATTTTGACTCAGGTAGAAAAATTAAGAATCTTTCTGTATTTTGCCTAATTGATGGAAGTTTGGAACCTGTAGTTGGAGAATTGTGGCGATTCTAAATTTTTATTTTTCGAAATCTGGTGAATTTGGGCCAATTTTTTAATTTTCTTTTTTCATAAAAAAATCCTTTGAATGTGTGGGGAAATCGAATTTTTTCAGGTCGAAAAAATGCAAAAAATTTGTGAAAAAAACGACACTTCTGATTCAGTGTTTTTTTTCTTTTTTTTTTCAAATTTCAGATGTTGTGTCATTGGCTAGTATCCCAAGAGGGGTTTAGCATTAAATGGCGACTGGTTTTTACACAGAAAATTATAAAATTGTTTTAAAAAAATGCTACCAAACGACGACACTAAAAGCACAGTCCAAATGTGGCGATTATTTATTTTTCAAAAAAAAGAATATTACGGCAGAATATTCCTTTAAAAATAATGTTTTCTCATTCTGGCGAAACCTCGTAGCCAAAAAGAGAAAAAACGCTGTTCCAATTTGGTGGGCCTACCTGGGAAGCATATCTTTCACAAAAGGAAAATAAAAATAATGTTTTTTTGGGAATAATATTTGTTGTCAAGAAACTTTTTTTAATGGGGGTGGTGTTTGGACGGGCTGGTTCTTTCATGAAAACCGTCGGTTCTTTGAAGGTTTTTGAAATAACTAAAACCGGCAGTTTTCTAAGTATGAAACTTTTTTTTTTTGAAATAAAATAAAATAGACGGTTATAACAAAATTAAGTACCCACCCAACATGGAAACTCTAGAATCAAGTCCACCCCAATGTTGCCTGGTTCAAAGGGTTTTTAAGGAAACATTCATTAGTCCCTAGTAGTTTAGCCACTTTCATAGATAGGAAACATTAGTCCACCTTTTAGGGTTTTACAATGAAAAGATGAAAATCTTGAACTTTAAAATTGTCCTTGAATATCGATGGAAAGCAATGTAATAATAACAAGGGGTGTGTCACACCGCTACCTTGCCATTTACATTTTTAAAAATATCTTAAGGCAAAAGAAGAATTATGGGAAATCAAATATTTCATTAGGCAAAAAATATAATCTTCAAAAAATCCTCTAAAAGAAATCAAAATCCTTCAAGATATTATAACTCTATTACTAACCTCAAGTTTCAACACAAGCCAAAAATTATCATCTTTCAAAAATCTTCATATAAAAATAGACCTATTATTATATTACCTAGGGGCCAACATCTCTTAAGCTACCATACTCTATAATGAATCTAAACACAATATCCTTGAATTCTTGGTAGGCAAGGCCAACAAATCATTGAGGCCAAATGGATCTCAAAAAAGTGCAAAGGTTTGAAACTTGATTTCAAAACCTCAAGTCATGTGCTCTCACATAACATCCCCCAATTATCTAATGTTGAAAGTCATGCATCTTTCAAGTTGTTGTTGGTATAAATTCAAACAAATTTGCTAGTTTAAAGTACATTCAAAATAAAGGAAAAGAGATTTTTTTAATAGACTTCGATCCTTTGCTTTTGGTCCACCCTAATGTTTTCTTACCCTATGTGGAAGGATATGAAGGCTCAATATGGTTTTGATCCCTAATTTTGTTTTGATTCATAATACTTTTGTGAATTCCATTCTCAACAAGTTCCATGAATCATGAGGTTCCAACTCTAAACATTAAAACTTATCCTTGTATGTTTGATTACCGTTTGTTGATTCACATGTTTTGTTTTGGTGTGTAGTGTGAAGACATTTTTTTCCATGTGTGTAGAAGACTTATGCAATAATGGGTAGTTAAGGGGTTCGATTCCTTCACAACTCAAGTTGTCACTATGAAAAAAAAAAAAAAGGATTTGCAACTTGGCTTGCAATTGAAATTTTGAGTTGCACCAAACACTTGTCAAAACTATGATTATTGAATGAATTGCACCAATTGCATCATATACAATTCATTATATATGAAAACATGCATTTGTTGAAAATGAGTTCAACTTTATGTAATTAGGTGCAACTACATTGCAAGTAGGGTGTCCATGTAAGTTTCTTTTCCAAAATATTCACAAACAAACATAATGTTGCATGGTTTTTCATTCATCCATTGACGAACAAAATATGTTGATGCACATTGCAATTAACCTATGACTAATGGGTGTAAGTATGATTGGGTCATATCACAAGGAACAACACACATTATCATTTTCTTAAAACATCTCGACTGAAAAAATGATATGTGCTTTTGTGGTACAATATTTGATTCATTTTTTAATATTATGATATTATCAAAAGTTTTTTAAATGTAACAAATTTTTGGAATGAACAAAATAATTATGTAAAATTTGTTAACAACCTTATAATAGTTTTATTTATTATTGGAAAATATGCCTAGGGAAAACATACAATAAAAATGTTAAAATGTGTATAATTAATTTCAAGATTACAATTGAACAATATAAAGAACAAGTCACCATTAAATGCCTTTAAGTGACTTTTAGTGTTACCACACAATCATATGTTTGTAAAATGATAATTTTATCATATTACAACTTGAATTCACTAAATCTAGTTCTAAATTTTATATATATATATATATATATGTGGAACTATTTTGCAATTAATGTCCATTTATTGATGGTATTATTTCTCATTTACTAGAAGCAATAATAATTTTGCATCATGAAACACATTAGATAAGCCCATTGCACAAATATAACAATTTTTGTGATAGCTACCAAATATGGAATGACATTTACACATCAATGTAAAATCAACCTCATTGTAATGTGAAAAATAATTTAATGTTTGTATTCTAAAACTAAGTAGGAATCATCTACAACTATAATCCAACTAATAAACAATGTACATATAGTGTCATCATTAATTTATCATTGATATGAAATAAAACAGTACACAATAATCACATCATCTAACCATATTTGTCTATTCCCTTCACTCTTGTTGGTTCCACATTTGTTTACTTTTGATATTCACATTGCAAAAAATGAATTAACATATCTTGTAACTAAATTTTAATTTACAAACAACATACACACATTATCAAATGTTTAACTTTTCAGTGAAATGTGACACAAATAACACATCATACCATATAATGATTAATTGCAAATTTTACGTTTACATACTTCTATTTAAATTCAAAGTAAAATAAAAACACATTGGTTTGGAATTTCCTCACACATAGATGTAAACTCGCTTTCACTTTGATTGTCTTAACATAAAAGTCTATTATACAAAACTGTTTTGGGACTTACATTATCAAAGCTCATATTAATAATTCATAGTAGTTGTATAAAAACTAACAACATAATAATCTTATGCATAAAAATAATGGACAATAATGTAAATGCATAATACAACAAGGGTGTTGAACAAATATTTATATTCATTACACTCCAAAATTAAAAGCTTTTATAATTTCACACAATCATTAAAAAAAGATTTTTTTGGTTGAATATATATATATATATATATTCAAACAAAGAAATGAACATTTAATCAAAAACGATATATTTTCAACTAATTTGGACATTTTATTTTCTAAATAAAACCCAAAAATACAAAAGATTGTTATGTATCATGAACTTTCTAATTGCTTCACAAGAAACCAACAAGATTAAAATTAAAAGGAATAACCTTCTCCTTGTTCATCTTTCAAAGTATTTTGACATTAAACATAAGTGCATGATAATTGTTAATATAATCCTAAGATTTAATAAAAGCTACAACCATTTGTCACATGCCTTTGTGTATCTTGCAAAACTTTCAATTTTCAAATTTGCACAAGTAGTTGAAACTTTGTTGAAATTTAATGACATTAACTAGGCATTGAACCTTAGTTGCATATTAGTTGCACCACAGTTGTTTTTAACAACTTTTGTGCAATTTTCAAATAAAGTCAAATGATGTTTATCAAAAAACAAAATGGAACCTATTCCCACTATATAAATAATTATAATAAAACTCCATGAATTTCAAATGTGGTATTTTTTTTTTTAATGCCTTGTATTTCCATATAACATATGTAGTGTAATTACACATTAGTTACATAAAACATATAGTTGTAAGATAGTGAGGTTTCCATGAACACAATTTTTCAAAGCACATCTCTTGTGTTGTTTTTAATGGGTATGAGCATTGCACTTTATAACTTTTGTATATGTTTTTAATGTGTGTGGGATGGGAATTTTTCCACTTGTGAAATTTCCACTTGGGAACCTTGTTCATTGCACATAAGACCTCCCAAAAAAATTTAATCACCAAATTCTTTTACAAGCATCAAACAATCATGGCCAAATGGGATTGTCACAAAAGTTTCAAAATCCACATTTGGATGCCACAAAAAAAATTTATACCCTATGCTTTTAAAATTTAAAACTGAATTGTTTGCCCCTTAACAAAATTGGCTAACATAACCATTTAGGTTGAGCACCAAAATTTCATGTAGCCACGATAGCTATTTCTGAAATTTTAAGAAAAGAAAATAAAAGAAAACATGGAGTCGATAGAAGTTTAATTAATTTAAATTTAAGATCCCAAAATGTGTTCTTTAATTAATACATACAGTCCAATTGAAATTATGTTCGCATGTCATTAATGGATTTAATCTTTTAATGCAATCACCTTTAAAATTCCCCTTTATTTGTGATGGGCAAATTTTCATGGTTGCCTTTTTTTAACAAATGTTCTTGCACTTACCTTTAATTTGTTTTCAATATTCATGTGACATGTATATCAATAAGAAAAGATGGTAATCTTGTGTTGCGCAAAACATTATGATACCTAAGTGTACATAATATATTTTATGTAGAATTGTGAATGTTATGAAAACATAACCCCAAAAAATATTAAACCTTGTTTTATGTTTCCTAACAATTAATTGTCTTGTTTCACTAAATGGATTGTAAAGTTATTCCCCTATGGCATGTTCAATTCAGTAATTTTGAAGAAAAAAAGGCCCAAACAAATACATGCATGATTTGTTTTTTCACAAATTGTTGCATGTTTTATTGATAATTATCAAAACACAACCTGCTTTTATGCAATTCATTGAAGTAAATTGCAAATTAATGATCATACATTAAACAATTTTGCTAATACAATACACTTTTATTTCTTACAACAAATTTTCATTTTTTGCCTACATGAATGAATTACAAACGTGATAGTTGGAAGAGGAATTGAACAATGAAAAGTGCCTTTAATTATTGCTCACTTTGTTTGCAAAATTAAAAATGTGGTTAGTGTGACCATTTGTTGGTCTATGAAGAATATGTTGATGGATCATGCAAGGTTGGAACATTCTTGATAATAATCAAACATATTAACTTTATTACACATAATGACACTTTCCAAGTTTTTACATTATGCCATGATATGTAAGGAAAGTAGCATTTCAATATGTGGTATAACAATCAAAGTGGTGCTAACCTAGATGGTAAATACATTAATAAACATGTTAGGAAAAAAATCATGGCAACTTAGTGTTTTCCATTTCAAATGGAATGCAAGCATAAGCCTTCAACAACATTATTAGGTCAAATTTTCCAATAGAACCAATTCTCTTATGGAAAAAAAGATGAATGGAATTTTTTTCTAACTTTTCATTATCCTATTAACGAGGGACATTGCTAAGAATGACCATTAAGTTCATCTATTGTACTCATGAGGAAGATTGTCATCTTCCTCAATATTATTGTTTGATCAAGAAGTTAAAACTCAAAACATCTTTACAATAATCATGTACAAAATACTTATTTGATTCAAAGATTGTGTAGAGTTTTTTCAACTAGGGGTTGGTTTAAAATTTGAAGAACCAGTTAATGAGTAGGTTAGGCTAAATCCTTTGCATAATTATGTGCATTGTGAATATCATTTTGTGTTGTTCTTGTAACTTTTAAGATCTCAAAATGTTTTAAAAGTTGGAATTTCTTAATGTTACAAAACATCAAGTATGATTTTATATATATTTCCATTGATAGTAATTAATACAAGCAACTCCATTCACAATTAACATTTGGCCTTGCAACAATATTTTTCACATTCAAGATTATTCATTTTTCATGTATCCCAATTATAAACATGAAATTAGAATTGCAAAAGGTCAAAACCTACTTAATAACAAACCACCTAGACCATTCAATATATATATACATATAACCAATCAATAGCAGATGTTAAACCATGCAATGTCTTTTGCCATTCTCCACACATACGGAGAAAGATGCTTAGTCAAAACATGTTGTGCAATGCAAGGTGTTGGTGGAGATGTTATAAATACACAAATAACTTGTTGAATACTAAACACCACATCAAATTTTTATGTCTATTCATGTGATTTCATTAATAAGTAGTAATTAATTGGAAGAGAAATAACAAGCCCTCCAATAAACCCATTACAACCAATTATACTACCTTAAAACTCTTGACACATATATTGCAACCACCTATGATTATATTCTACAAATCATCTTATGATTAGTCTTTGAATTGTTGTTATTGGTTGTTACAAATAATGCAAGTCTTAAGCTTATACTTCTACATATCTGGTTGTCAATTGGGTTCCTAGACTAGTGAAATAAAATGGCAAAATATTTGACCACTTAGACCAATATGAACTATGTAAACAAATTCATTGAACTAACCTTTCCTAACCTTAATTTGTACTAGTGTGGCTTGTGTTGTTGGTCCAAGTGTGAACATGTTTCAAAGTAGGGAAATTCACCATATGAAAGTTGTCTTGTAAAGTTTAGGATTTAGGGTTAAACTAAACCCTTGACCCTAGACCTTACTTGGGAAGAGTTAAATACGACTTGCAAGCGTGATCACATTTTCAATTGACTTTTCCTTCCAAAGTCTGGTTTTCTTGTAATTTTCATTTGAATTTTGATATCTCTCACATCCTAAGTCCAAAAGTTACGAAATCAATTCCATTAAATCTTGCTCATCGAGACTGTCCAACAATTCCAAAGGCACATCCCAATTCCTCATACTTGATTTGAATATGATTTAATATAATTTTCAATAAATGAATCATTCAATATTCAAGAACTTTTACACCACAAGTTCAAACTTCATGAAACCAAACCAATGCACCCCTCCTTGTCAAGAGCTTTCCAAAGATACTATGAACACAATATCAAGCACCCTGGTTTGGTGGATCTCATAGTTACAAAAGAAAACAAATTGTGAGAGATTCACCTCCAAGCTTTGTTAGAAAAGAAGTTCCGTGCCACAATCATGGAGGTTGGTTTACACTCTCTCGTGCTGGAGACAATTTTGAACCATCACCATTCACATCTCTTTGTTGAACCTCTGGAGAGGCAATCAACTGGATCAAGTACCCAAAAATGCAACCCCCTCAAACATTCAAGATGAGACCTACCAAATCAATAACCCCGCAAGAACCCATCCAATTAACTGCAACACGTACCACAAAATGCAACAACCCACAAAGTCCAATGAGTCAAACATTTGATATGAGACCTGCCAACTCAATAACCCCACCAGAAACCCATCTAAACAAATAGATCAAAGTACCAAAATTTTGGAAACACCCACAAAAGTCCTTTGTGTTCAAACATTCAAGATGAGAGATCCTAACTCATATCCCCCCACCAGAGACCCATCCATACATTGAAAGCTTCTAGAATTGAGAAAGAAAAGAAAATCCTAGTAATTTTGCTTGAATGAACCATACCACGATTTTAGTGCTTTAATTCTAGGAAAATGACGCATCAAGTCCAGTTTTGAAGGAGGTCTGTGAAGGTGATCACTAATAGCAAAGTACCCATTGCAAGGAAAGATGCTAAAACAAGAGCAAATTATAACTGGCCAAGAAGTCAAAAGAGAACCTTGGTTCTGGCAAAGACCAGTATCAATGATGCCAGTCGTGTCTTTGGCCACATGAATTCCAACCAGGTCACCACACAAGAGACTTGGAATTAGAGTCTGGCAAACATGCATCAAAATTGGCAGATTGTTTTTTGGTGCCTTGAGTAAAAGGATGGAGACTTAGAATAAATAGCATTAAGTGCTCCACAACATCTGTCATAGGCTTTTTATTGTTCCTCCCTTCCTCCCCTACATACTCACATTCATGAAGCTGCTAACAAATATTGGAACTTCTTCCAAGTGAAGTCAGTTCAATACTCTGCAAATTGTCTTGTGGTCATAGCCTTACAGATAGTTGCACATTGTGAGAGTGTGTGAAAAGTATGTCTGTCTCTCAAAATGCACCACAAATTCACAAAAACACCAAAATGATCAAGTAATTTGTGGACAAACAATGTTGAGTCCACAGTTTGGAATACTGCACAGCTGTTGTGAGTGCGGCTTAGAAGCAGAACAAACATCAAGACATGTTTTCTCAAGGCAAAAGAACAAATAAAGGATAAATTTTCAGGACATCTATCAAAACTGATTTTGGTGGACAAAGAGCAACCTATTTGTGATTCCTCATCTGATCATGCAGAGAAATTGACTTGGAGGGCATATCTCTACCATCAACTCTATGCAATCAGCTGTATGGCTTGTATAGATTTCACCTAGACAAACATAAAAGGGTCACAACACAATTGATGAATGCTAGTTGAGCATCTAGCCCTGAAAAGCTAGTTTGGAACCTTTTGGATTGCTTGACTATAAAATATTGATGTGATCTGAATGCCTGAGTACTACTACAGCAAGGTTAGCTTTTCTTATACATTTGGAAACTTTAAAGTTCACACCAGAGAAAGCTCTCCAGCTGGAACTGACCTCTTCACCAGTTTCGCCCACGCCTCATTTGTCTCTGCAATTACCTTCAAAGCATACTCCTGGAGTAAAATACACCCAAATTCATTTTATTACTCAAGAAGTCAACATTTGAAGACAACAATCAGGAGTTGAGAAAAGAAATACTAAGCAATCCTGAGTATTTATGCTATAAAGAGTACAAAGCCCACCATTGGACTCTGTCAAAATGCTCAATTAGAAAAATGGAGTGTTGACATGTCAGGTGACTTTTGAAGTTACTGCTCTGGGATTAAGATAAACAAAAAACTACCTTGTCAAAGCAAAGAAGTTCATTTGGTACCTTGTCTGCTGCCTTGTCACCAAGGCCAAACTTGTTGGCAGGTTTCCCATCTGGAATTTTGTAGTCCCTGAACCAATCTCGAATGGCTGTCAAAGTGCCCTGCAAGATTGGAACACAAGAGAGATTTTTCTTAGTGATTGAGAACTGCTGAATGTCTGAATCTCCTTCAGCCACTAGCCCTGTTTTGGACATAAGAGATAGCAGAACACCTTCATACAAATTCCAAACTTCTCCACAATTCAAATCAACCTGAATAGAGTTGAGAGATGAACTGATTGATAATAATGCCACACACATTTCAGATCTGACAACATATCACAGAACAGGAAAAAGAGGAAACCCAAGCCAAAACAACAAAGAAAAACTGAAGAGTGCCATGAACAAAGGTGGCAGATACATGCATGTTCAGTGACTTTAAACCACAACATGCATGGTAGTGACCAGCTATCATCCCCACTGAACATGAACCAACATACTGAGTTTCTGACATAAGGATTGGTCATAACAGAAAGATGCAGCCATGATGCTGGTTAGCTCCCAAAACACATGAAAGAGAAGGAGATGACAAAGGACACCAAGAAGAAAACAGTAGAATCACAAACCGGGAAATGTTTCTCAACATCATGCACATCATTGACCAAATGCGCCTTGGGATCTGTGATTGATATAGCGACCACTTTCCAGTCCAGTTCACCCTCATCAATCATGGCCAATACTCCAAGTGGCTTAACCTTCAACACCTCCCCAATCTCGGCTTGTCTCTCTCCTATCTCAACCACATCCACTGTTGCCCCAATTTCCTAGCAGCAACTAGTTCAGCATTCCAGTTCACATATGCAGAATGAAAGCAACCATGACGACAATTTGTGTAGTGGATGCATTAGACAAGGTAACCTTCAGCAAACGAAAACACACACACCCAGAAACTTCCAACATAGAAAAACATCTGGTGTGGCAGGAAGAAACTCACCAGGATCATTGTCGCCAAATGAATTCTCTACTTCAGGGTTGCTGTGTGAGGGATCTTCCCAAGTCTGAGGCAGCAGTCCATAGTTCCAGTTTATGTTGTATCTGAAAACCAGAACCACAATAATAAAGCTTTTTAAGAAAGACACTTCCTTGCAAGCTTGATCACACATAAACCATCACCGCATGTACATCCAACATGCACTATATTGAGATTGAATCAGACAACTTGACAATCAAATTCTCAGAGTTTTGATTCTGCATTTTTGCTGCACCAAGAACTAGGAATTGATGAGTGAAACCATCTACATCTATGTCTTGTTTTGTTGGAAATAGATGTTTACTGCATTCAAAGCAGCATGTTGCAGGCACCAGGAATTGAAGGAAAGGGAGAGAGAGAGAGAGAGAGAAAGAAGGAATTGGCTCCACAAACCACATGTTTTCACAGCATCGATCAGACAGAAACAATGGCAGAATGAGGCCAAGACTTGAGAGAGACACAGAGAGAGAAATTGGCTCTGCGAACAGCATGTTTCCATACCATCCATCAGACAGAAGAAATGGCAGAATGATGACGGGAATTGAAGGAGGGAAAGAGAAGGACTTGGCTCAGTGAACAGCATGTTTCCACACCATTCATCACACAGAAGCAATGGCAGATTTGAAGCAGAGAGAGAAAGAGAAGGACTTGGGCTCCATGAGTATGAAGTTCTTACGGATAGTAACGCAGCTTGCCCTTCTTGGTATCCTGCTTGATGGGAGTGTTTGGCTCCTCTGTTGCTACCTCCATTTTGGCACTTGTCTCCTTCGGAATCTCCACAACGAAGTTGAGAAGTCCGTCATCCGAGTGCAAGGGAATATCATGCCATGGCGAAATCTGGCCACAACATAGTGAAACGCATTTACTACATCTGCTCTGAGACAGAGACACAAAAACAGAGAGCCAGAGAGACAGAGTCGAAGAGACTCGGACAGACAAACAGACAGAGCTGACGCAACTGCCACCACAAGCAAAATTACATGCCAATTTCCGACTTCGCAATTCACGCATCCGCGAGAATGAGAGAGAGAGAGAGAGAGAGATGCGAAATTCGGTGATCATCAAGCAGACGCAGAATGTGAAGCGCGCGCGCAGCAAAGAAACTCACAGTTTTGCCGGACTTGTCAAGGAAGAAAACGCGGTAATCCAGGGTCTGTGTTTCCCCGTCTTCCTTGGTGGTGTACTCTTGTGCTTGCAGAGCCCGGCAGCTGTGAGTGTAGCCGCCGCTGCCGAATTTTCCGCCTTGCACCTGCTGCTGTCTTCTACTGCTTTGCAAACCTGTTGCTGAGGAGGACCGACGCAGCTTCAGCAAACCCGAGGCGACCATGTGTAGTGGGGCTCCCTGCTTCGACAACAACATTCCCCTTGCCGTTGGTATGGCGTAACCGTGCGGCAGATGTGCCACACTCGCCACGATCACTCTCACTGCCGCCATTGCTGCTACAAGAAGTTCAAACTCCCCCTCTCAGACTCTCCCTTCTGCCTGTCTTCTGTTTTTTCTTTCTCTCTATTTTGCTCTTGCGAGGAAGACTGATTTTTGGTGGCAACAAGCGGAAGAGACAAGACGTCTCGAGAGATTTCTACCGTTAAAAGGGGAATTGGATTGCGTTTCCTCGGAATATATCCTTTCCGGATGCCCTTTCCGGATTCGCAAGCGGCAACAGCAGTCCGGTGCTGTGCTCCTCTTGACTGGATTCCAACTCTCCTAGACGATTCTCTCCCGTTCGCAGCAGACATCTCTCAGACCCCGTCCGCAGACACACCATCCGCCAGGAATGAGTGTCAGTGCATGCATCTTCTGCAATGTTTGTTTCTCGGGGGTCGCTCTAAGACCGTCATGGGTATGCCGTCCGTCCTTCCATCACTTCGAGCTTCGGTCGATCTCGCCTTGTCGTTGCCGAGCCGCGCTCATTCCTAGGGTTTGTATTTTCGTGCAGATCGAGTGTTCCGCTTTGCCGGCTAGGGTTTCGTCGCTGGATTCAGCTTTTATAATCTTCCTGAGCGGGCTATCCTTCACCAGGCTTGCTCTCAAACGTCTCGACGATTTTGAGTAGTTTATCAATGTCTAACTTCTTGGTCTGATCTTTGCTCTCCGACTCGATATGAAGATTTTGCGAGAGAGAGAGAGAGAGAGAGAGAGAGATTCATCAGTGGGTTGCATTCCTTTGAAACTGACTGTAGGTACTGAGAGGGTTGCTGCTAGGGTTTGAGGGTCAGAGTAGGGAGGTGGCGGCTATTTCCTTGTGATATTTTGTGGTCACTGGAGCTTGTGTTCTTGTGAAGCGGAGAGTGCCGTAGTAGACGTCAATGCACTAAGTTCTGCTAGGTTCCTTCCTCCCCTCTTGTGCACTTCTGCAGAAGCGTTGCGGGAATATGGTGCTGTAGCTTTTATACGTGCAGAGATCAAATCCTGATGGTCTTTAGCTTGAGTTTTCGCCGTGGATATGGCGTTTTCTCCAATGAGGGACCGCATATTCCTTGCTCTCTTTATTTTTCTACTCCCCGACTATACTTTGCTGCATCTCCCCAGGGTTGTATGGCTTGGCAATATCTTATTGTTGCAAATGTGTCTTCTATTCTGCAACGAGATCTGAAATTGTTGCCCTCTTCATTCTGGTAGTGTCTGTATTTTTCTTGAGTTCCCCAGCATGGAGAGCTTTCCCACCCATCTTGTAAAGCATTTTGGAGATGCGCTGGCTTCACAGAATGCATGTAGACGCATCCTTCAAAAGGCAGCTTTGCAAAATCCAAGTGCATGATGCTTATACGCGGTTGCAATAGTTGAAGTCTATGCCCCTCCAATGGCACGAGGTTATGTGGCAAAATACATCTCTTTGTTCGACTCTTGGAGGGCAAATTTTTCCTTATACATCATAACAGCCGTGCAGTGCTCTCCAGTTCTTCCCAACAATCCAGTAGTGTCCTTTAAGCCTTCTTGTAAGTGTTATGCACGTAAAACGAATTTTTTTTGTCCATCTTCCTTCCTAATTTCTTGTTGTGGGATTAATTTTCTGCCAATTCCAGTTCTCGTTGTGTTGGATTTATCTGTGTTTTGCACCATAATACTGATTACAAACTGGACTTTTTTGGTGCTAGATTTGTATGAGATGGTGCTATAAAAATTCTTCCAGTCTCTCTTGGTCTCTGAATTTCTGATTTCTTAGTTCGGAGAAATGAGACTTGTGCACACCCTTTTTTCTTCTAACAACCAACATTCTTGTGATCTGCAACAACTCCTTAGCTGCAGGTGTCTTTAATGTCCTCTGCAATGGCTCCTTCTTAGCTAGTTGCAGTGCCTGCATAAATCAGTGCAATATATGTGTCTACTGAAATTCTGTTTAGAAATCCTCTGGGTGAATTTTGGGTATGAAAAAGTTCTCTCCATCTATGGACTTCTACATATGGATTGTGTGGCATCTGGGAAATGAGGCATGTGTATTTCATTTCTTCCCATAACATCCAATGGCTTTGTAACTTGCAACAACTCCTTTGCTGCTTCTAGGAAACCCGCAAAAATAGTGCAAACTGTGTAAGATTTAAACTGGGTTCTTTTGAATTTTCTTGCATTGGTATTTTCATAGCATCTGCAACAGATCAAATCTTCTCAGCTAAGTGCAGTGAGACATGTAAATCAGCACACAAAGTAGGTCTGAGAGAGATTTTTTAAGTCAGGTCTGAAATGAAATGCTCTCTATCTAAGGAGCTATGCAAGGTGGTTTGTGCAGCATGGTTCTTATACAAGAGTGCAACATCAAATGGCTGTCCTCTATGTTGATGTGTATACTTTTGCAGTGCCATTGCTGTGTTATGTCAAGGTAGAGGACAACAAGTAATGAAAGATTATTGACAGATTTATTCAAGAAATTTATACTATTGTCTTTGCAACAGCCAGCATAAATGAACATCTTTTCTGTTAAAAGAGATGTTTGTTGACAAACTCTCAATTAACAACTTTCCACCATTTCATCAAAAACGTTGCCACCATATTTCCTACATATCTTGACTAGTATGATTTGTATTCATAAAATTCATTATTTGCTGTATACATTTATGGCTACAAGTTATTGCAATTAACACCTACAAAACTAGTACAATAGAAATTGAATGAAATTTTATTTATAAATTCACATTGGGCGTTTGATGCGACAGTTTTGTGTTTTAATTTGCTGGCGAGACCGGCCCGAATAGTCGGACGGATGAATAGACAGATTTTTTATGGGAGAATTGGCCCGGACAGACGGCCTTTGAAGAATTTTGACCAACGCTCGTTGGTTAGTATGTCTGTGAGCGATCAATCTATCTGTGACGATGAGTATCAAGGTTGATATTCATGGTTATCATATAATTTTGTGGGTCTCAGACAATGTTATGTGGTTCTTAAATAATGTTCTAAATATCCACCTCATTGTTTGGAACCTGACAGTTTTTTAGAAGTTTTTCACCCACCCAAACTGAGGGCTCTTTTTTATTTTACTAATTTTCAAATACCCAAATCTTAATTTTTAATTTTCTAATTTTGAATTGTTCAAATCCACATATTTGAAGGGTATGTAATACTCCCCCCCGCCCTTTTCCCCACATTGGTTAATACGAGGATTTTTCTTTTTTTTTTGGGGCAAATTTCTCAAGTAGGTCCATTGGCGAGGGTCCCAAGCATTAATTAGCATTAAATGATCACGGTCCTACTCAGGCTATAACGTTTTTTTAAAAATAAATAAAATGACGAGTTTAGTAAAACAATGGAAGGGCGTCTCATAGTGATTGAAGGTTGCGGGGCACTGACGAACGGACAGACGAACATATTTGAATTTCCATAATTCTTCTTTTGCCTTAAGATACTTTTTTCATGTAAATGGCAAGGTCGGAGCTCGACGGGTGCATTATGCATCGGGTATTCAAAAGAATGGAGGAAAAACTCAATGCCACAGTTTCTTCAAATACTTCTTTCCACTTGCCACTATACTCCCTCCATAGAGGATCTTTATGGAAACTGAAAAATGCAGTTCTACTTAACAACCTGACCCAAAATATTTCCATTTGTATTTGGAAGGTTCTTACAAAACACAATGTTCCTTGTAATTTACAATGCACACCTTACATAAGTCGTATGGTGTATCTAGGACTGCAAATTTCCAATTATGTTAGGTAGCAAGTAGCAATTACTTATCATGATTGTTATAAATATTTTTAAATCCCTCTCCTTTCTTTCAAGCAAAAATAGATATATTTAAAATGAAAAATGGAGAAACTCCATGATAAGCTTTATCACGATTGTTATAAATATAGACTTTATCACGACTGTTATCAATATTTGAAAATCCTTTATATATATTAAAGTAGAAATCAAAATATTTCAAGTAAAAAATGATTTTTCTTCCAATGATAATCTTTATCATGATTGTTATAAACATTTGAAAATCTTGCATCCAATTCTTCAAGTAGAAATATAAGTATTTCAAATGAAAAATGAAAAAAAAATCCATGATAAGCTTTATCACAATTGTTAGAAATATTGAAAATCCTTTTTCTTATTTTTCAAGCAAAAATAAAAGTATTTCAAATAAAAAATGAAAAAATTTCATGATCATAGTTGTTATAAATATTTGAAGATCCCTTTTCTATTTTTCAAGCAAAAATTAATAAATATTTCAAGATCCCTTTTCTATTTTTCAAGCAAAAATTAAAAGATTTCAAAAATATATACATGAATATGGAAATTAAGAAAATTTTAGGGTTCAATTTGATTCTAGAAGAAAACATCATTGGACTTCGTATCAAGTGCAATTTATTAGAAAATGTTGTTGTAATTTTTTTTAAAATTGATTCTTTTTTTTTTGTACTTTTGGAATCCTTTTAATTCAAATGAATATATAATAATTAAAATTTTAAATCTCACACTAAATATCAATATTAATATATTTGATTTGTCTAATTCATTAATCTTATATATTAATTCACTACATCTGTGACGGAGCTCGGGTCCATCACAGAAGGCCGACTGGGCCCAGCCTGTCGGTCGAAATTTCCTGTTCCCAGAGTTCTCTTTCAAAAGATCTATGGTTTCCGGGTCGAAATTTCCCGTTCCCAGAGTTTTCTTTAAAAAGATCTGTGGTTTCGGAGCTCGGCGTTCAGGCCAACCGAGCCCGGCCCGTCAGACGGAATTTCCTCTTCCCAAAGTTTTCTTTAAAAAGATCTGTGGTTTCGGAGCTTGGCATTCAGGCCAACCGAGCCCGGCCCGTCAGTCGGAATTTCCTCTTCCCAAAGTTTTCTTTTAAAAGATCTGTGGTTTTTGAAGCGGCTAAAACGTCGCAGAAAAAATGTGTGTGTTTTTGTGATGTTTTTGCATATCGTTTTCATCGATTTGTGAAGGTTTTGATGCGCTGTTGACGGGAGCAGATTTGAAAACGAACTGTGGTTTTATTGCAGGTATGTATGTATGTGTTTGCTTGTGGTACTGTGTTTTCATAAGGTGATTTTGTTGCAGTTTGTCGGCCTGGTAGTTTATCTGTTGTATAACCATCTGTCTCACAACCCATCTATCCTACTGTGCAGTTGCATGTTCTTTGATGGTGGAAAAAATTCACAGGTAAAGCTCAAACATGGCATGAAATCAATCCCTGTTGCAAAAGACTTGTTTTGCTGCAACTACTCATGATCAATCAAAGCCATATTGGTTTACGCACAGCACTGAACTTGATTAGCTCCTCCCCCTCTGGCCTCGAGTGATGACATTCTTGGCACTGGATACATAACAAATGTAGCAGTCAAGTGACATTAGGGTTTGCAATTGTGGATCAGCAGTTGAAAGTTTCCGATTGGTCATCAGAGACCTTCAGTTGATACAAAGCTAGAACACAGAGAAAGGCTTTGCCCCCCCTGGCTTCCGAGCTCATGTCTTTGTTCCTTCTTTGCCATTGTCCTCACCTTTTAGTGCCATGCGGTGGCCCCACAACCTCTCAAGGTCCCACCTGCATTTCAATTACCAAATCTCTTTCCGAGTACAAAAAAAAGAAAAAAATTGTGCAACTGCAAGACATCCTTCATCAATCTATAAGCACATCTTTCTAAAGCCCTTGACAAAGCACACTCCGATTTTTTTGCAATCCTCATACTGGAACCTGCAATGAGACCTGCACTCATGTTCCCCTAGAAAAAAATGGTATAATTTTTTTTTCAGAAACTAGAAACTTTTGCAAAGAGCATGAAGAAACGTCATTGCGACTAGGGAAAACAAGTGAAACACAGAAGAGAAAGAGGAACACGAGGATCATGCTCAGTGCGCCATCACCATTGAAGCAAAGAGCTCACTGCATTCATTCGTCGAAGGCAGAACTCTAGGTCCTCAGAAACATCATCTGGCGTCTAGGCATCCAAGATCCCAAGTCTTAAAAATCGAGATCCTCAAATCTCTACGAACTAAAAGGCCCCTAGGGCCTATCCTAATCCAAGTCCTCAAAAAGTTCATTTGGACCCAGGGTCGCAGGTCTTAAAAGTTGAAGTCCTCAAAACATGACAAAGTACCTATAGTGGCCGAAGGTCACAGGCACCCACTAGTCTGTGTAATGCATTAAGAAAATAGGAATGTAAGTTTCATTCTCATAAATGAATATTTAAGTGAATGCTCCAGCTCTTTAGACAAACTTTTTAATTTGAAAAGATAATTTGTAAACCATTATTTTAAACAAACGGTGTGTAATGTTTGAATATTAAATGATATTAAAGATTAATAAAAATGTTGTATATTACAATCATCAATTTTATGATTACATGTGCATATGTCTAATTTATAAATTTTCTTACTACTACTAATTATTCTTGAAATTGTTATAATTATTTTATAATTACATTACCATGTTGCATCCGTGAACGATTCTATTGTATATTTTCATCCAAAAACATAATAGTAAATCCTAGTAGACACATTACAAACTAAAAAATTATCGCAAGTAATTGAACATGTTAGAAATATGTGTGTAATGCATTTTTAGTGGTGTATTGAAGTTACATTTTAGATGTATTAATGGTATATTTATGAATAGGATTTTAAATGTTTATATAATTTACTGTTGAAATTGTATTAAAATGATAAAAATGTATTAAAGATGTTTAAATGCATTAAGGCTATATTAAGGTTATTACTATTGTGTTATAAAATTTTCCATTGTTATAGGTTTAACCAATGTTTTGTCAAATTTTAGCCAAAACTTTCTTTAACCAAGTTTAGCCATTTTAAAATTAAAATGTAGTTTAATCAATATTTTGTCAAATTCTAACCAGACTTTTGTTTGATTGATGTTTACCAAATGTTTGATTTGTTAATGCTTTTGTTAAGGTTTAACCAAAGTTTAACACAATTTTGATTTTGTCAATTTTTGTTTGAATAAAAAATAACCAAAGTTTAACAAATTTTAATTTAGCAAATGTTTTTGTCAAGGTTTTAACAAACTTTAGTTTAACCAAGGTTTAATCAAATTTTTATTTTTTCTAATGTTTGATTAATGTTTATTGAAATGTCAACCATAAATTAATTTTTGTTTAGTTAATGTTTATTGATATTTGAATGAAAATTTAGTTTAACCAATGTTTTTGTCAATGTTCAGCCAATTTTTATTGAAGTTTTAGACCAAAAAACTTTTGGTCAATGATTAATCAATTTTTAATGAAAGTTTAACCAAAGTTTTGTTTAGCTACTGTTTTGTCAAAGTTTAATCAAGTTTTAGTTTAACCAAGGTTTAATTTAAATCCCATGTGGCACATTTGATGCATAAATGCCATGTGGACTTAACCTAGGTTTAATGTAAACTACTTTAATTAATAAGCCATGTTAATTAATATATAATAAATTAACAATCAATAATAAGTTAAATTAAGTAGTAACTAATAGGTAATACATTGGTTAAAAGGTTTAGTTAAACTAGGTGTTAATTGGTAGGTAATACTTTAAGTTTATTAAATTAATTTCATGTATATATGTATATGTTAATGAGGTTGGTAGGTTAAAAAGCTATCAATAGATTATGTGGGTAAGATTAACCAAGTAGGTAAAATCTAGGTAGATAGCTATGTATGTATGTTAATTAAACGAATAGGCAATTAATAAAAGAAGCTTATAATAAATAAATATGTAGGTAATGTTTTAAGTAGGTAGGTAGGTAGTTTTTAGGAAGATTTTGAATTTGGGATTATACAATTTATTATGCACATCTTATTATATATAGTTTACAAGATTGAAATGGAGCACAAAATATATGGGATAAATTTATATTTGTAATTTAATTGATTTGCAACTAGGTTGCAAATATAAATTTTATCCCATCTTTTTTGTCCTCCATTTCAATCTTGTAAACTATATCATTAAAAAAATACACTTGAAACATTAAAAACATACAAACAACTTTTAAAACAAAACTTCATTTGGGATGAGCAAATTAAAAAGGTTTGACTTTAAAGGTTTAATTTTAATTTTAAAAATAAAATTACTAACTTACTTATTCCCTACCCAACTTCCTATCTATTCACATAACTATTTATATACCTACCTACTTATCTACCTAAATTGAGTTTTTTGAGAATCGTCACATTAAATCACATGACAAAATGTGATTGGTGCATGTGGAACAATCCTAAACCATCCAATTTGGACAAATGGAATAAAAATGGTTATTTAATTTCCATAATTTAAATTTACATATGCTTTACATGTGGCAATGTGTAATTGGTGCTATTGTCGTTGCAAATAATGGTAAGTAGTTACGAATAATTATATAGTCAAAGAATGGAATATTTGTTTGAAGGTATATTTCATCCATGAATAAATTGTTAATGTCATCATGTTTATATCACATTTGTAATTACATGGTTGTTGTGATTAAATTTATACAACTAATGAGAAAATTAGTTGTTATAATCATTTACAACTAAATTTTAGTCATAAATTAAAGTTGTAAATATGATTTTTTCTAGTAATGTTATTTTATTTTTACCCATTGTCACAATTTTATCATAAAAAGGTTGGTGCACAAACGTTTCATTGAAATCTATGCATTTACTAAATTTAATCATGTTTGTGTGAATTTTACAATATCAACACAACATCAAAAGGAAAAAAGTGCGTATGATGTATTTCAAGGAAAAACTAAAGACATGTAGACAAATCAACTAATAAATTTACAAGCTAATTTTTTATTTTCATTTGACATTATGGTTACAAAAGTTAAATGTTTTTTCCTCTAGGATTTAGCCTTTCATAATTTCACAAATCAAGATATTTTATTTTATCATGATCAAAATGATTAAAATATATATACAAAAATAAAAAATTCAATTTCTTGGTTGTTTAAAACAATTGGTTTGATCTTTGACCGTTTGTTATTCATTTGTAGTTCAAGTTATGTGATTGTTATAAAAACATTTCCTTACATTAAAATGATGAACATGTGTGTATTTTAGCAATGGAAATATAAAATGGAGAACGACATGGTGGACCTAATCCTAATCATTATGGACATCTTAATTAACCTTGTTTCATTAGTTGCAAAAGATTTATAAGTAAATTTGAAAACTAAGTCCTGATTGTTGAAATGGTGATGAAATTCAAATCCCCACATTTCAATATTCAATATTTTCATAGTTTAAAATTATTATTACCCCAAGATTGAATTATAACTACCTTTGGTGATAAAATTTTAATCCTGTTAATAAATAATAATAATAATAATAATAATAATTGGATGAAATAAATGGTAATTATTTTTTTGATTTGGGAGCATTTTTTCATCATCATTGGCGACTGGATGAATTGACATATTTGTTATGATTTAACATTATAACTAACATAAAAATGAAATCCATCATTTTTAACGACCACAAACCTAATGCAATGGATTGTTCATATTTTTAAAAAAATTGGATTTTATAGTGTGAATGTTATTTCTATATTGATGAATGTTAATGTATAATATCAAACAATACAATTTAAAATACAAAAAATATCCTAAGCTTCCATATTTTGATATTGTTAAAAATATTATGTTTATGATGTTAAGGTTAATATTTGACATTACTTTTGTTGATGGGATTGTGGAAAAAGATTCATCCTCCCTTAGGTTGCTTCATTACAATGGAATTCAACATATGAATAAGTACTTGAAATGTATAATTCATTTCAAGTTATATTTCTATACAACCAATATGCAAAACATTTATATGTTGATATTAATCATGTTACAAATATTGATGATTAAAAACAAAAAAATGAAGGTCTTGTCTTTTTTAATGGTGACCCAATCACATAGCTAAATTGTAATCAACAATGTGTTATTAATTCCATCAATGAAACAAAATGTAGAAATATTTCATTTGTTCAAAGGAAATAATTTGTATTAGAACATTCATAATGATCTTTGAGGACAATCAAAATGTTTTCTAATTAATGTTCAATTTTACATTATCATGCCAAACATATTTTTTTAAAGGAGACAACTTACTGACATATGGTACATATCAATGATCAAATAATTGATATCCTTATCAAAACATAAACATTAAAAATAATTAAATAAATTTCAATTTTATTTTACTTTATAAGGTGATCAATGAATTAAAAACAAATTGATTTCATTAATCCACAATGAATGTAAACACGTTATGATTTATAATAATATTGTGTAGGTGAGTGTAATTAATATTATATTGAAAATGAACATTGTTATAACAAATTTAATTTTTTTGAACTTTTCATTTCATGTTTCCAAATTATGTTTTATTTATTTTATCACTGGGAATTACATATTCATTTATGCATGCACAAATAAACATTTCTTCTTTTTTGCATGTGTAATGTGTAAATTGTGTATGATTTTTTTTTAATTAATATTATCTTTGATTGAATCATAAGTATTAGTGTTTTTACTTTTATTTATGTTATATCAATACAAAGTTCCAATATTGAATAATAATCAATAAGTTTCACCAACTTATGACATGGCATATAATTTCATTAGAAATAGACATTGGAATTTGATGATTTGTTTGAAAGTTTTAATTTCAATCATATATTTAAAAATTGACATTCTTTAAAGTAAAAAAAAGTTTTGATACATAACTACAAATGTTTTGATTTGGATATTTTGGGAAAGTGGATGAATGCATGGTACAATAGCTCAATATCAACAAAAATTACACTCCCTATAAGTCCATACATTTTTTTAAAAAATGATTCAAATGTACATGGTTGTTACTTTTTAAATGTTATTATTTTAATCTTTGAATAATACATGTTCAATCATCTCCAAACTTTTCCAAATCTATGTGAAAACTTGTAATTAATGTAGTTGATGTCATTTGAAAATTTGGAAGTCCTAAAAGGAAAACTCAAAAAGTCCATATGAATAGTGCCCCATGCAAAGCTTTCAAAAACATATGTTTTTGAAACAAAAAAATTGAATAACAAACAAAAATTGCAACTTGTATAACCTTTTGAAAATATGGTCAAATTTTAACCGTTCAAAAGTTCCTAATTATTGAACAATAAATCAATATGAAAATTTTCATTTTTAGATGTTATAATTAGACGACGAATCCATATTTTTTGATTTCAAAAATCCATTATTACTAACAAATGTTTTTTTAATAAATAAATAACGCATAGTTCTCTTCATACTGTAGTTGTTAGTTTAAAGCCGAGTCCCAATTAGTAGATCTAGAAATGTATTAATCATTATATGCATTTGAATAAAGGGTACCCAAGGAAAATACATCGTTTCGTCACAAAAGTGAGCCATTGTAACTTGCATCTACCCAAGTGCATCCATCATCTACTTTGAATGGTTGTGACAACTATTTTTTAATTGCTTTGAATGGTCCACCTTTTTAAGGGTTCATTCTTTTGATTTGGATATTCGATTTGATTGCACACAACATTGAATTATGATTAGAAGGCGCAAAATTTTGAAGGATGTAACAAGGTTTCAAGATTTGAACATTTTTAAAAAAAAAGTTGGTTATATCATTAAACATTGTTAATGGATAAGTACCCCAACCTAACTAGTCAATAGAAGTCTTAGTCATTCATTAGTTATTAATGATAGGTGTAAAGTTATAATATCTCGTTTATTAGGGGTTGAAGCCATTAAGGTATTTAATCCTTGATGATAGGGTGATTGACAAATGGTTTGTCATTAACTAAGGACTTGTGACAAAGGAGATTTGGATCAATTTTTTTATTTTAAAGGAGAAGATGAGATGTCCTCATGACTTTTGGGCAATGGGAATTTTGTTGTTTTTCCATTGTTTTTTGAAGCTTAAGAATAGAGTTGGGAGAAAGTGATACACCTATTCTTTTATAATATGAAAAATATTGTGTTTTAAGGGAAGGAAACACCTCGTGCACATTTTTTTTTGACATTTCATTCATGCAAGTAAAAGTATTTTCTTTTGATTGTAATTTTGAAAAAATGTATATTTGCAAGTGGTTATTAAACGATATTTATAACAATGGACAGGAACTACAATGAAAAACATCAATCCCAAATGGTGAAGATTTTTCTAACATTTTCATTTTTTTAATAATCAACAAATTGATAAAATACCCACAACAATAACAATTCCATAATGGAATAATGAGTTTAGGTTAAATGATGCAAATAGGCCAAATTTTATTACATAAAATCAAACATTACTATACAAAATGAGAAGGAATTCCAATGGCCAAAAATAACATAAAATTTAATAAAATTTGTTTGCTATTTGGTTTTGTAATTGGGAAAACCATGATGTCAAGGCATTATAGCTTAGGAAAAAGGGTGAAACTATCAAATTATTTTAATTTGTTGAAATATTAAAAGAATGATATCTAAGGGGGTAGTATCAAGCTTTTGACTCAGCGACCATTGCTTAAACTTATATTTCCATATGATGGGGTACTTCAATTTGAGGTGGTAGGTAGTTTCATGGGTTGTAAATTTCTAATTGCATGAAGTCCAAGGATTTTAAAATTTCAATTAAGATGTGGATTATAAGTGTCAAATATGTCTTAACAACATAAAAACCCTAAAACCTAAAACCTTTACATGTATATATTGTCAAATAAATTTGGTCTTAAATATTTTGTCAAGTTCAAAAAAAAAATTCCCAAGTACATTTTGGCAAATTATGAAGTTTACATTGTTCTTTGGCTATTTAATCATGTTGAACTTCAAGTTGCCCACAAAATTTAAAGTTTTGGGTTGCCCAATGTTCAAATTCATTTTAGGTATGCCAAAACATTTGCCCCAAAATATCAAATTACCCATCATTTTTTTTTCACAAGCTTAGCACCTTTCCTTCCTTCCTTTCCTCTTCTGATTTCTTCACTATCAAAAGCTGAGCAACATGTGGAAAAATAATGAAAAGCAATTTGATTATTTGGGGCCAAAGGTTTAATAGAAAGAATATTTTGCCAAAAAATAAAATTAAAAAATGGGTAACCTAAAAACCCTAAAATTGACAATGGACTACTAATAGCAAACCACTTGGACCAATCATTATGATGGGCCAATCAAAAACATACCTTTTGCGCCTTTTACTAGCCATTGTAAACTATGCAATTTTGTTGAGCCAAAACCATTTTCATAACCCAAATTGACATGTTTTGAATTTATTTCAATCAATTTTCGTGTGTAGGATCACATAGTAATTAACACCTCTGGGGATGGTTTTACTCAAGAAGGTGCCAAGCATGTTAGTTTAGCTACTCAATTAAGTCCCACTTATTTAGGGATAAATTCGGTTAGTTAAATTGATTAGTTTTATTTTGAACTAGTTCAAGATATTTTGTCATGGGATATAATCCCAAGTTGTGTGATCTCAAATCACTTTTGATGACTTGACACTCCAAAGCATAGTGTTTTCATGTTTGCAAGTTTTTTTGTGTTTCGTAATTTTATTCGATTCATGGTTTTTGTTGTTTCTATGTTTTGGGCTTGGATTCCTACTTGTTGTAGGTGAGTCACATTAAAAGTTTTTGGAGTTCAACTCTCTCCACTGCCCTCTCCAAATTCGGGCATGAGCAGAAGCTTGCATGCCTCATGTGAACCCAAAATAAAAGGGTTTTGGGGGGGTTCCAATCTAAGCTTCCCCTTTTTATTTTTCATTTTCATTTTTGAACCTAAGGCACATGTTCAACATCAATCCAAACCTACCATCATTTTTTAAATCCATTTGAAATATTTCATCCAAAATTTGGATGAAAAAATCATCCATCCATCCACATGTAGCTAATGGGTAAATAGGAGTGTGGGTAGGATAGTTAGTGAATAGCCCACCTACAAACATATATTGGACAATTTGACCCCTAAGACTAGAAAAAAAATTAAATTTTCATTCATTCGAATTTTCATTTTGAATTTATTTGGAAATTAATATCTTTTCCATATGAAGTCAAATTCACAATTTGTCTTCATAGTATAATTTTTGGGGTTTAAGGTTGTTGTGAAGCTGCAAAGGTTTTGGAGACAAAAAGTTTTGGAGGCCATAGGTTGATTTGACATTTGTGGAATTATTTGCCATTCAATATTTGGGAATCTAGTTTTCACATATATGAAGGTGGAATTTGAAGTTTTTTGTGTTAATGAGTTCCTTGTGAAGAGCACTTCCATCATGATTTTTAAAAAATTTGTTTGGAGATAAGAAGTTTTGAAGTACATTTTAAATGTAGGGTGATTTGTGGCCAACTTTATTCATACCAAACATTTGGCAGTTTAACATTATGTTAGTAAGTCTTATTTTCTACAACTTATAGGTGGAATGTCATGCCATCAATGAATGCAAAGGATTTGAACACTTGTCATGATTCCTATGCGAGAATCACAAAAATGGATGTTTGTGTTGCATGATTTGTGCATCTCCACTTGTGTTTGTTAGGTTATAGTTTTTGCCTATTAACGTGTTGGTCAAGTTGTCATGTGCTTTCAAGGGGTAGGGAATAATCAAGGCGCGTGTTATTCAACTATGACCTAAGGCTGAACACATGTTCTTACGTTAATCTTTTGGTAGTTTGTGTTTATTGTTAAATTTTAGGTGAAAAGTTATGTGCCTTCGCACATGTGTCATTATTGTCGTAGTGGATTTAAAATTTATGGTGGGTGTGGTTAATGGTCGGGCATGGAGCAAGGCCACCACCCAACCTTAATCATTGAATAAGTATTGCTTGATTTCAAATTTTATTGGACATGTTAATTAGATGTTAGTTGGGTTTAGGTTGTATTGGGAGGTGTAATTATGGATATGTCTATATTTGATCACCATGATGTCCCATTGTTTATTGTTGTGATGAGACTCAATTGATGACCAATAAACCACCTTGTTGTGTTCACAATGTGCCTTAATTTTGTTGGCCTTGTGACATGTTTTTGTAAGTGCAAGTGCCTAGCCATATAGGTGCAACATCCTTGAGTTCATGTTATGAGGTTTGTGTTTTGGGGGTTTGGTTAAAATGCAACAAGTTCAACATCCTTATAGATTTAATTTGAGCCATCATAGGTGTATCATTATTTTGTGATTGGATTTTAAGGACGATACCCAAATTAAGGTTTAAGGTTCATCATGAAGGTGTCATAAGATTCAAAGGATAGCGATATTATTACTAGTGGTTTCACCAAGTTTGGAGTGTGATTCAAACCAATGACACAGCCTTCATCAACATTTGAGGTAAAATTTTCAAATTAAGACTTAGGTTCACCACCAAATTTGATTAGCACACCACATTTGTGGGACATGGATGATATGTATGGAACCACCAAAGGGCTTTGTTGATATTCAAAGGTGGTTGGCACCATTGAGCTGAATGATTTTATCCATGAGTTTGACAGTTGGTGTGATATGTAGCAAATGTGTAATCCCCAATTGTTCACACCCTTCATGGCATGGAAGGGTTTGTTTCAACATTTGGAAGGGCTACCTATGGATGCTTATCATGAATTTAGGCATGCCCATGAGATTCAAAGAAGAGTGATGACTATATTGGTGTTCCAATTATGATTATATAACCAGGGGAATTGTGGCCCCAAATGGTGCAATGGCAACTTTTTTAACATTAATTCGACAAGTGGAAATGGAAGGACCAATGGTAATGGAGCCACCAAAAGTGCTAAAACCACTGGAAGTGGTGGAATTACCAAAGGTGGTAGTGTGAGGGCATCCATTAATACACAAGGTCCATTGCCCACATTTAACCCAATTGTGGAATTCTTATGTGAATTGCAATGGAATTACCAAGGGGTTAGGGCTGAAAAATTGTGGAGTTTGCAAGATTTCCAACATAAGCCCCATGATAGTTTACGAAAGGCCTATGCACGATGCATAAATTGGTCATGGTGACACAAGGTGTCACATAAACCCAAGTGATTTAGTTTTGGTATGGGATCTTAAATAAGGAGCTTAGATGTTAAGTATGAAATGTCATTTTATTGTAACTTGCCCAACCCATTTTGGCCAATGTGTTTTAGTTGTTATCAAGAATTGAAATGAACATGGTGGAATAACGAGTTATCACCCTTGGGTTTAACAAAAAAAACCCAACGAATTTGTCGGCACCATTAGGTCAACAATTACACGATTAGCTAACCAACATTCAACACCAAATGCCAAGGGGCCCAAACCTAATTCAAGTGGTGGTTTCACATCCTATTCAATGAAACAACATGGAGAAGACGAGTGTGGTGGACTTCGTAAGAAGAAGGATTATCCCAATCCACCACATGCCACAACTTCCAACCTTAATCCCAACTAGGGATGTAGCCATTGTAATGCATATGGGCATGATGCTAATCATTGCTTTACATTTCACCCAGAATTATGGTAGGGCCAATCATAGAACACCAATGCCAATAAGGGCCAAGGTTTTGGGAAGGGTTAAAATGGGAAAAATGTGACCAATAAAAGGTTGACCATCAAGCTAATTCAAGGCCAACCCAACACCATAAAGGCTAGGTTTGCATGGTGAGAGGCCCTAGTCACAAGCATGGCAACCCAAGTGAAATCTATTGTGATTGGGTCAAGGAAGGCCAAGGATTGAGAAAATGTCTAATCATATAGTTTAGATGTTGATCCATGATTATTTTCTGCAGCTAGTTTTTTAGGACCAATGGCATTAAATGAAAGTATGCCACATATGTTCGAAAATCATGGGTTATGGGCAACATATGTTGGAAACCATGTTATGGTTTCAAATCATAATCAAATGAATTCCACAATTCCATTAATGACAAGGGCTGATGGCTATGTGCCAAAACCACGAGGTGTTGATGAAATATTAAATCTTTAATGTAATGAAGCTTAGTGCTAGGTGCGACTCCCAAAGTCATTTGTGTTCACAAACACCATTTCCAATTTAATGGGGGTTTCAACTTTTGGTGGGGTGCCAAGAAAAACACATAGTTTTATTTCTAAGCCCAAGGCACCCACAAGTTTAATGGGGGTAACCAAAGCAGTGTGTCAAACACCATTTTTTTTGTTGAGACAATGGCCATTTTAAGTATTCAACCAACAATTGTGTTTTGTTTGGCATGCCCACATTTGTGAAAGTGGTGGGACACTAGATTTGGTGGTTAGGTTGGAGGATGCTTTTGTACCTCCTATGGTTCCCCATCTAGTTTATGAGGTTAATTGCACCACGAAGGTGTCCAAGGTTCAACTTAAATTTTGGTATGCACATGTGGCCAAACTTCATGACCTTCCAATGTAGCCAACCAATGATTGGGCTAGTATTATTCTTGGTGTTGTTTTTTTGCATTATGAAGGAGTTTTTTAGTTAATAAGGGCATGAATTCATCGATATCAACTTGACAAGGTGTTGTTGGTGTTCTACCATTGATGTTGGGCACAATTATTATTACTGGTAAGATCCATGACTAGGATGCACCTTTAAATGGTGAATTGGTTATGTCAGGGCTGAAGGGGATGCCAATCATTCCAATATTTCCATCGGATTCCAAGCCAGCATGGGGTACATTGATTGAACTTCAAACATCAGCCAATCATTATATTCATTAGGCTTGGCACATTTTGTCATCACCAAACCCATAATCACTTGTGAATGTTGATAATGGGCCTTTAGGTTGAACCCATTAGACACAAAAATATTCACTAGGATATTCCCAAGGATGGGATATGTTTACTTGAGTTGTTTGGAGGCATTAGTTATGAATTTTCTATAGTTCTATAGTCTTGCATTTTGGTTCGAATAATGGTATCTTCAAACCAAAATGCACACTAGCACCATAGTTGTGCAAGGCATTTCCAAAGGAACCCATGGGTGTATTTTGGGGCAAGTTATGGATTTCAACTACCTACATAGATTTTCACTTTGATCTTAACAAAATAAAGACATTTTGCCCATTTACACCCACCCACTCCACCCCATCTTTTATTTGTTGCACCTCTTATTAGGTTAATTATGTTGGTGCAAGGGGGTGTGTGATGTTACAACATGACAAATACATCCTTGGCAATTGTGGGATCAAGGATGCCAAGGGAGATTTATGGGTGTGGAACGAGAAATTGGTAATGTGGGGGCACCAGGAGATGGTGGCACCTCCTTGCATTTTGCATAAAAATCATAGGCCATGCCTTTAACCTCAAATGTTGGGAATGTTCCATCATTTCAACCCAAGGTATAACTAACTACAAAAACATGGGACCTAAGAATTGGCCCAATATATAGTTACAAGAGGCGAGGTGCATGGAACACATCAATTACTAAGAGATTTCATTAAATGTTTTGTTTTCAATTTGAAAAAATTTGGTTAATCAAAGGGACAAGAGGTCCAAACCATATTAAAGGATGATAATCCAATATTTAGGTGACCTTATAAGTTTAGTGAGGTGGAAAGAACCTTGGTTCAAGCTTAAACAACATTGTTGTAATTAGATGTTGGTTTAGTGGAATTGCCTAGGGGTAAATTTGCTTCAACAACAATGATCTCAAGCAAGGACATTTTTGGTAATTGGACAAAATGTTGCACGTGTTGGGATTACCATTCGATGAATAAACATATTCATTCAAACAAATATGTCGTGCCCTTATTGAAAGAGTTTTTGGATGACTTTGGTCATGCCAAGGTTTTTAGTACCTTGGACTTAAAGTCTAACTACCATTAGTTGTCATTGAAGGAGGGCGATAAAGTCAAGACAACATTTTGGTGAATTGATCCCCATGGGAAGGATTTTTTGTACCAAAGGAAGTTTTTGCCATTTAGTTTGAAGAATGCCCTTGCAAAATATCAAAGGGTCATGGATTGAATGTTGGCAGGTCTTGGGTTTGCCAAATGCTAAAAAGTTGACATCATTGTTAAACATGACCCCAAGAAATCATATGCACCATTTGGAAGAGGTGTTTGGAAAACTTGAAAAAATAACAAGCTTTATCAAGGCAAGTGCCAATTCTTTCATATTCAGGTGGAGTACTTGGGTCACATGATTTATCTAGGTGGATCGGGGGTTTAAAAGGCCAAGGTTGGAGCCATTTCACAGGTTCCCCAACCAACAAATGTCAATTGGTTACAAACTTTTTTAGGCTCGTGTAATTACTACTAAAGGTGTGTGAAAGGCTTTAGTAGCATAACCAAACCTTTAACATGATTGACACAAATTGACCAAATATTCATTTAAGATGAACCATAGGAGTAGGCCTTTCAAGAATTGAAAACCAAACTTTCATAGACCCCCATTTTGAGGTGACCCATCCGAGGATGACCATTTCAATTACACACTAATCAAAGTATTTTAAGGTTGGGAGTTGTGCTTACCCAATTTGACGATGATGGTCAAGAATTTGTGGTGGCATATGCCAATTGGTCCAACAATAAATGACGAGCAAGTACAACTCATATGAAAAGGAGTGCCTTGCAATTGTTTGGGTCGTTTTTTCATTCTAAAGTTATCTTCATGGTAGCCCATTCACTTTGGTTGTAGACCACCGGCTTTTAAAATGCATAATGGAATCAAATCAATTACATGAAAGTTGGTGTATTGGGCATTTATCATGTAGGAGTACGATTTTGACATTGTTCATAGGGCTGGTAGGGTTAACCCGAATGTTGATGGATTGAGTCGGAACCGAAGTTGCAATGAAAAGGATGCCATTGGGGCTTGTTGGCATGGTGATGTGGATTTGGAAATAATACTAGGATGGCATGTTGTTCACAACATACCTTTGTACTTTATTGGGGTGTTTTGGGGATATATCTTAAATTAGTGGGGATAATGGGGATTCCCATGATGATTAAGATATTGAGCTAGAGGGCAATGGTGCCCTGGAAATCCATGAGAATGCACCTCTTATTGAATATCCATAAGCAATTGAAAATTTGATTAAACTGACATACATGTGGAGCAAAACTAGGTTGTGCATAAGGTTAAGTAGTTTAGATGGGAAGGTAATTCCTTACTAGTGTGGACAAATGGATGAATACAAATAATACTTTGCGCAAAATAATGTGAGGGCCTTGTATGGCATGTTCATGAGGAGTTGGGTCATTTTGGGATTTGACGCACACATAGTTTGCTCTAAACACAATACTAATGGCAAAGGATGTAATTGCAAGTTTAATAGTTTATTTCTCAATGTATGGTGTGTGACCAAGTTTGTGCATCATTCAATGCACCTACATCTAATTATAGCCTTTTGCCAATTATGGGGCTAGGTTATCAATGGAATTTGGATTTTGTCAGCCCATTGAGTTTGACACTTCGACATAATCAATATGTTTTCGTTATGATAAAACACTTTTCCAGGTGGTTAGAGTTGGTGTTATTGCCAAATTGTAACAATGAGGGAGCTACATATGCATTTTCGGATAGAGTGTTCAATAGGTTTGGTGTTCGAGTTGAAGTTCTTATTGACCAAGGTATGGAATTTTGTGGGGATTTTTTTTAAGTTGTGTGAAAAGGCATTGATTGATCATTATACTACTTCATGAAACCATCATGAGGCAAATAGGTTATTTGAACAAACATTGCAGATGATGAAATGAGGAAAACGTATGTATGGTCTCCAAAAGGGCCATATTAGGGATTGGGACCTATAGTTACCATGGTTAGCCATGGGATATAGGTTTAGTCAACAATCTTCCCTTACATCATTTTCACCGTAGTTTTTATTATTCGGTTGACATCCTGAGCTACCAACCTCCATTTGACATGATGTTATGGCATTGCTGAGTTTGGATGATCTTTTATTGTGGTTTCAAGCATGTGAACAATGACTATATTTATTCCAATGTGTGATGCCTGTGGCTATGGAAAATTGGGCAATTGCCCAACACTAGGATACATTACATTATGCCACTATCCATGGAGGTGGTTGTAGCAAGGAGATTATATATTTATTTGTAGCTAACAACATTGACTACTTTGGATTTGATTATAAGACATGTTATTTTACGTGCGTGGAAGGTTCTACTTTTAAAATTATTATTGTTGCAAGGCCAAGATGGTCAAACATGGAAGGACCGTCTGCAAAATTGTGCACCATGTCATTTTCCCAATGTGAATGGCCAAATTGATCCATCCTTAGCCATGGTTCTTGTTGGCCCATGATGTATGTTGTGTGGGCAATCTTCAAGAGTTGCCACTATGTGATTTATGATCAATGTTTTCGAAGTTGGCACATGCAATGTTTCATGCCATTAATGGAAGAAGTGTTAATTGGCAAATGGTTTTGCCCTTGCTACATCCAATAGACTTAGGTTCCTAGGGTCAAATAGTGGAATTATTTTAAAGGTTTTTTCCATGGTGATTCACATTTGGTTAGGCATTTGAAGGATTACATATAGGCAAATAAAAATGGGGCTCACATTTGCACTTGGCTTATTGGTTTTTTACTTTTGAACCAAAAGTGTTCATCCATGATGGATTTCCATTAGGTAGTTCTATAATGTTATTTGGTTTAGAAGGACTTTAGCCCCAAATAGGGAGGCGGTTTGGATGTGGTGTACCATTTAGGGTATTTCTATGGTTATGTGTTGTATGTGTGACAACAACAATAGTTATAGGCACTAACCTAGGAATACATGTCAAAGGTGGAAGTGCACCACCAATGTAGGTACTATTAAGTGTTGGTACACTTGGGTATTTTTCAAGAAGGTGAAGGTACTACCAATGTAGATATTGGTTCACCATGGCCCACTTGGGAATGTGGACATGGAAATAATATGGCCTTCATAGCAAAAGTCCACAAAATGGATTTGACAAAGTGATAAAACTAACTTATCAAAATAATCACATACCAATGTAAGTTGGCCCAAGGTTTTCTTCTTCAATTTTGTGATGTTGAAAATGTGGAAAATTTTCCAAAACATTAGTAAAATTAGTAGAATTTACATGGAACAAAACAAACAAACAAAAAATCCCCCAAAAATAATTTTGATTAAATTTAATATATTTGGCAAAATGGATTTTGGGGATTGTGTATACGAATTTATCTTTTTATACTTGTGTACTCTAAGGGATCTCCCTTGGTAGAAAAACTCTAAGGTGCCATGCGAGGGGTAGGTAAATCCTCTTATTTTGAAATGTTCCCATGTTCCGATGAAACAACATTCATTTATGTGTGCATGGAGGTTTTTGTATTAATGAGTTATCTTGACATTCTCAAACACTTTTGGGCTCACAACCTTAAGTAGCCCATCTCATGTTATTCCACTTGTATAATAACCTCTTGTTGTGGCACCACTATGGCCAGAGAACATGTATGGGCAAATTAATGTTCGGGTGTTGCTTGATGGCCAATACTATGCACTCACATTGTTTTTTGGAATTCAGAAGACATGACCTAATTGGTGTTCTTCCCCATGGGTACGTTCAAGGTCATTGGGGTTGCTAGGATCATTTGTATTTTGGGACCCTCGTTTTCTCATTGAATCACTATCGGACTTTATCTATTATCTATAATGGCATAAACCTTAAACCCCATTCTACATAGTTGTTCATTTTCTTCATGGAAAATATTTGTATGGGAGGAAGGGCAACAATCAAAAACATCAAGCATGAAGAGATGACTCATGAGGTATGGGACTAGATCTTTAAAAAAGGTGTAATCCTTGAGACAAACATTTTTTCTAGATTTGTTATGGCAAATGCGAGAAGGAATTTGAGTACTCATGGTTACTATTTGATCTCCACATTTCTATTGAAAATTTCATTTAAAATTGTTTGATATTTTGTATATATAACCATGTTCACAAAGTAGAAGTGGCCTCAAACATTTTCGCACCAATGGGTCTAAGTTTGGGGTTTAAATGTGGGGAGATGTTAAACTTACAAAAGGTGTTGAAATCCACTCGCATCTTCTTCATTATTTTTTCATTAATCCATAGATTCTTAGTTGATGTGACTAAATTTGGACTAATTAATGTTAGGGATGCAATGGATGATGCCAATTTTGTGTTTGAAACAACAAAAGTCTGCCATTTTGCAATTGGCAAAGGAGTTTGACATGGATGGATCAAATCATAGCCATATAATTCTTTTCAATGTATAGGTGCTACCATCATGTTTATTGAGATTGGGTGTTTTTAGAATGAAATCAACATTGCCATGGAGGTAATTCAAAAGAGAAATATGACTCCATGCCTTTTTGCAAGGCATTTAAGATGACATGGTTCTATCATCTCCAAACAACCCATGATGATTATAGGCTTGCTTGTGGATATGTGGGTATGCACAAGGATCTCATTTGGAGATTTGTGGACATGTAGACTATATTTCTCATTCCATCTGCCCACATTATGCACAACATGTCCAAAATCCATTAATCTAAGGCCGATGTTAGTTTTGAAAAAATAAAATGTATTAAGGTGGGCAAGGAGAGCTTGCTTACCAACATGAAATATATATTTTGGATTGCATGTCTCTAATCTATTTAATTGAAATTGAAATATAGCTTGGTCTTCACAATTCATTGTTGTGTTTCATGATGTTTGGATGTAATTTCTTTCACATTGTCGTAGAGAAAGAGAATTGGTTATACTTTTATGAAAATGTTTCATTGATCAAGTTGTAATGGAGGTTCTTAATTTGCTTGTAGATTAGTTTTGAAGGAAGTTAGTTAATTTTTCATGGTAAGATCTCCCAAATTGTAGTGCTTTCTTATTGCATTCTTGGTATCATTGGAAAACCCTTTATGAGTAGATAAGGGTGCATTAAGTTGCTTTCATAAGGTTTTGATCTACGAGAGAAAAGTTATTGAATATTGAATTATTTTTTCATTGAAATTTCATTTAAATCAAAACTAAAACTTAGAGGGGAATTTGGATGTGTTATTGGTATTATTGCAAAGTTTTTGATGAAAAGGATTTAATGAAGGTGATTTGGAAAAATAAATAAAACCTTAGATGCGACATAAATATTGAAATTTGAGTAGTTTTTAGGGTTTAAGGTTCAATTATAAAAAAATGATTTTGAAAAGAAAATTTAATTGGGTAACCAATGTCACTTGAACCAAGGGCACATGCTACATTGGTTTGAAATTAAACAACCATTTGTGACATTTTTAAGTTTCTTAAAATAACTCCATTAATGCCTTACACATTACATTTTGGAAAAAATATAGCTTATAAATGTAGTTTGAATATAAAAAATGTCGTTTGGCCAACAAATTTGTAAAGGGCTTAGTTACACTAAATGCTTTTGCACAATAAAAAGGATTGTTGTCCATTTGTCAAATATACTAACTAGGTCAAGTGCGCACAAATGTTTCTTTTTACCAATGAATTTTTGCCAAATTTTGACCTAAAAAGCATGATTTCAATTTATACCAAAAACTTTTCATGGAAAAAATTGGCCTAGATTGACAAATTTCAAAGGGGTTTCCCCCCCCCGCCCCCAAATTGATATATTTTGATGATAAGTCTAAATAAATAGCCAAGAATATAAGAGGGTCCCCCCCCCACCCTTTTGCTTTCATGTCTATTATGGAACCAAATTTGGCTAAATAAATTTCTAGATGATCGCCACTTTAATTATATCAAAAAATCCTTTAAAAAAACCCTATGCTGCACTTAAAATTATCTTTCAACTTCATATTATCTCACTTTCATGTTTATGGGACGAGGTTGAAAATGAATTTCTACCATGTTTGGAAAATAATTAATCCCACCTAAATGAGTGGTCCAAGGTCCAAATTTGTAAAACCAATTTAGATTCATTTGAAACAAATTGAATCCTTGAATCGGACCCTACCTTGGACCTTAGCTTGCATATGGGCTCTCCTATTTAGCTTTTCTTTGTAGTTTGAACCAATTGATTTCCCCTCCAAAATGGTGCCATATAAATTTAGTTGTGATTTGCCACTTGTTGGTCTTGGATTGTCATCTCAAGGCCAAGGGTTCACTTTATGGACCTCATCCAATAGGATTGCTCTATTTCATTAGAGCTTGGATCCTCATTTAAAGTGGTATTTAGTACCCCTTCTAAACACAACTATCAACCCAAATAAGTGGTATGGGTGAAGCTCCTCTTCATACACAAGGGATTATATCAATGTCTTACTACACCCCCACTAATCAAAATTGATAGATTGAAACAAGGGATTGTTGATTACAACCGACACGCAATGCTACAAATTTTCAAAGAAAATTCCATGATGATTGAGTCCCCTAATGACGAAACTATGAGTGAGATTTCTTCATCAAAAACCTTTAAAATAAAGAAAAGTTCACAACATGAAGATCCTGAATCTATTCCCTATGTTCCTTAAAATTTCTTCATTTGAATGAACAATATCAAGAACTTGGTGATTAACATGTCCAAGTTGACAACAAGAGTTAGATGAAAAGAAAAGCTATAGCATAATAGTTGGTGTCTTTTAGAGATACCAAATCTTTTTTGTGAAAAGAAAATAGTTTTTTTTGGGGGGGTAATTTTTATTATGTAGATCCTTTTGTTTTTTATTTGAGGTTAGTTGAAGAATAAAGTGTTTAGATCAACTAATTTTGTAAGAGCGAGATTGTGTATTTCTTCAACCTAAATGTGGAGACTAAAAAGGTTGAAGGAAGACCAAAAATATCTAATAAAAAACCCATTGAAGGATAAGGAAATAATTTAGTCTTCTTATTGAGTTCATGCTTGGTCATGAACATGTATTTCTTACACTTCAAAAAAACAACATCCTCATGATTCTATGATGACCATACCCTAAATTTATTTATTTATTTATTGTAGGTTTTGAACATATCATTAGGCTTGCCTAAAAATAATTAATGTTTTTGGAATGTGTTAATATTTAATGCAAAATAAATTTAGCACTTACATTTGACCCAACATCCTAAAATCTAAAATACTTTATTTTATTAAGGAACAAATTTATACCTGAAACTTTTAGATTAACCATATTTTCATTTTCATAGATCTTTTGTGCATAACAACCCTTTATCATAATACTTTGACATGTTCGGGACATGTTTGTCAAATAATAAATTGAATTTAAATATTCCATTGAAAAAACTCTAAAGATATTTCATTTTCTTTCAAAAATTTCTTTGTGGGAAAATTAAAAACTGGAAACTTCAAATTTTCTTAATATAATATAATTTATTTTGGTGTCCCTGAGGTCCTATAGTACAATGATGAAATAAAAGACAATATAAGTGTGAATTCACTTGAGATGGGTTCCTTGACCACATGGGTAGCAAAAGATATGGGACTCCACTTCAAAATATTAAATATTTTCATTTATTAAAGTTATTCGTAAAGTTTCATGATTAAGGGTTGAATGTGACACACCCCCAACCTCCTTGATGGATTCAACTACGAGTCCAAAGGTGAAAATAACAGAAGAAAAAGGAGTTTGGGTGCACTCTTTTGCTCACAACATTTCAAGGGTAGAGGGGCGTGTTAGAGTTATGGGACTGGGATTAGGAAGATTAACAAGCAAATTAATTATTCACACATACCTGCACAAACCAAACAAGTTAATTAGTGCATAGTTGAAACATTTTTGGTGCACAAATGAGCTATGGGCAAACACAAATTCACAAGACTCACCACAGTTTGGACTTGGGGGAAGCCACCACCTTCCCTCCCATAGTATTTATGATTGGCCATGGGGCTAGCACCCAAATGTCATTTTGTCCTAGGACTCCCAAGTGGGAGTCCTGAAATTCCTAAAATTGGGACTCTTGCAACTTTGGAGTCCCATAACTTTGTGTGCAGACCTTTCATTAAGGTGAGGTCTGAAGTAAAGTTGTAGCCCTCATTAAGATATTTCCAACGATGTATGACAAGTCACTTAAACATAAGGAATTCAGGGTGATTCCATACTTTTAATGGTTGAGAGTCAAATTGATAATTTAATTTATGGCCTTTCTTTTGGCCATAATTTGTGTTTAAATACCCAAATGGGTCATATGAGTTCAGTTTAGACATTTAAGTTCTAAAATATTTTCAATTATACAAATTACTCTTCAATCCAATGGGTTTTGATTGTTACAATCGCTCTCTGAAGATTCAGAAATCCATCGAGACTTCAACTCCCAAAGTGGAAACTCATTTAAGAGTGTGGAGGTTCATTCCCTCACACTCTCCAACACTCCCGGGAGCATGAAATGTGACTTTTGGGCTTCATTTTTGGCCCACATCTTCGTAAGCCCTTGCCTTGGTTGTGAGCCCAAGGCTAAAGTTGCGACACTAAGAATGACCAATTTTGACATAATAAGGCATCAAATGTGTAATTATAGGAAAGGAAATATGAATAAAATATCAATGGTTAAAACCATCACAAGGGAAACAAAAAGGAAAGGCCAAAAGATGAACAACCCACAATAACCAAAAAAAGGGAGAGAATTAATCCCTTTTTGTGGTAGGAGGTTATTTCACCCATGGCCCCCCTAATGTTGCTTGCATGCAAATCATGAGATTTAATAATATGGGAGGTGTAGAACAAACATCATTCAACAACGCAATCTTCTTTTTTATAGTAAAGGCTAAAACATGTTGAAAAAAATATTAATACGTTGATTGAAAAATTGAATGCAAAAAGATAAGGATAAACGACCTCTCGATCATCTTTCATGGAAAAGATGGGCACACTCCCTAATGAAATGATCCATATCATGCCCGAGTATGTTGTGCACCTCCATGGCCATTGGAATAAAGTGGTGTCTTTCATGAAGCCCTCTATACTTGCGGATCTTAACAATGACTTTAAGTTCCGTAGCTGCACTTGCTAGTTGACTAATAATATTTGAAGCCATTATTTCCCGAATCAAGTCAATAACCACCACATTAGCAATGAAGACATGGTCCTGTCAGGTCATGTAGAGATCGGCTCATAATGAAATTCTTGATGTAAGGGTGTACCATTGCTTTTTCCATACAACATGCCCATTCTCTTAAGTGAGGGCATACATGACGTATTGAATGACGTCATGTGTGGCTATTCGTTGACCACCAAAATAGGCAACGAGCTAAGTGCGTGCTAGATGCATCCAACTTGTGAAAAGACTAGATGTAAAGGGTTGAATCAAATTGAGATGAAAATGCAATGTTGAGGTGAAAATAAAGTGTGTGATGCAAAATGAACAAATAGATGGCTTAACAACCAACCATAGTTCTACCCTTTGCTTGAACAAGAACAAATATGGGTTTTGGATGATGAGGAAATGGAGTCATGAACGTCTAGCTAGCAATAAAAGTTTTACAAAGTCAAATAACTAAGACCCAAACAAAATTTTCCACCAATTTGGATGGTCACCTAAGTTTCATCCTATCTTTCATTTTTCATGAACACCTTCACAATTGTTACATATATTTTCATTACTCTACTTGTAGAACTATGATAATTAGTTTTGAACTTGAGTTTTATCATTTCATATTGAGATTTAATAAAATTTCCTTACTTTGTGGATACCATTAAAAGAAGGGAGAGGGGGTGAAAACATGCCCAAACATAAAGTGAAGACATGTTGACTTTACATATAACTATATTGTGTTGTGAATGGTGGATTTTTTAATTATTAATTAGGGTTAATTGAATGTGTGCATGATTGACACTTTAACCTAATGCACTTCAAAAATGAATGACCAATCAAATTGTTAAAATAATATGGAATTACAAGTTGGTTTCAAATATTGGGAATATTTCAAAATGACACTAGAAGGTTTTATTTTGGGTGGGCGGGTGGTGGAGGGTAACAACGATTAGTCAATTTTGTATAGATGTAAGGTGGGCTAACAACACACAATAATGGGGATTTCATATTTTTTGGATTTTTAAAATACCAATTAAAATGTTTGATTGTTAACAATGTGGAATGTTCCACTAAAGGTTCCAAACTACAAATTGAGTAAATATATACATATGGTTATTTCCAAGGAGCTGATTAGCCTAAATAAATGCCACTTGGTAATGTAACATGGGCCAATTGTTAATCCTTTTTACTTGAACAACCTTGGGATCATACAAATAGTTCTTTTTTCTTTAGAGATATGAGACATTAAGATTATCATGAATTGTATTAATAACATGAATTTCATGGATGACATTCGATAGCATGGACAAAATTTAATTTTGAAAATAAAATTGACAACAATGGTAAAAATAATGTGTGATTGAAATTGATGACATGAATGGACCATATTACATGGATGAGTGTATGTTTGTGATACCTTACCACATGGATCAAAATTAATATCAAGAGCTAAAATCATATAACATTGATGAAATTGATAAAATTGATTGTGAAATATTTCATGGATAAATTCAACTTAGACATGGATGAAACTACATTCATGGACAAAAATGACCATCATCCATCCATATGTCCAATTTGTTGGCTTGTCTATATGTATGAGGTCTATATTTACTTCCTTATAGACCTCTCCTTAGACCTTATAAACCTCATTTTCTCCATAGTAGGTGAGCTTACATAATTTTGTCCTTCCTTATTATAGACCTACCTCATAGCCTACAAAATGAAATTGTTTTCAACCTCCTCCCATTCTACACATATATCCTTTTATAAATAACAACATGACTCAAAAACAAAAAAATTGTAGAAATATATGAAAATTACTTTAAAATGTTGCACACTAACCTATATTTTAAGTTTACAATTTAAGTATATGCCCAAATGACAATAAGATTTATTTTCTTTGATAATGAAATCAAATTGTTATATCAACATTATATTCCAAGATCATGGACCCTTTTTATTTATTTGATTCAACTATTTCAATGTGAATTCAAATTAAAATCCACAATCAAGCCTTATTCTTGACCAAATTTCAATTTACCTTTCCAAACCATCTACATGAAGGCAACTATTTTTATTTATTTTTCCATCATGAGGAACATTTTCACAATTTTGTATTGATGATGTTCTTCAATGGGTTATCTAAATTTTCATAATTAATGAGAATATTTATGATAATGAGCCTTTGAATCATGTTGATGCATTCGCAAAATGTTGCCATTTGCTTGAAAGCAATATCATAAAAGCATAAGGTAATTTAAATGCAAGAATATTCAATAATCATGAGTGAATTTATATGTTAAAATAGGTGTTTGTTTTGTTTTGTGACCATCTTTTAAGCTTCATAAGTTGTGTGGTTCCTTCGCGATGGTTTGCATGCCATTAGAATGCCCTTTGACAAGGCAATGTGCATGTTTTTTGTTTGCCTTGCATGTTTGTCATTTTGTAATTTTCAAATTAATGGAGCAAAAGTCACTAGAAGAAAATTGTGTATTTTTTACTGGTGTTTGTAACTAAATTTTAGTCGCAAGAGACGTTTTGCAACTAAAATCCTTGTAGTCGCCTAAGATAAGTCGCGTGTGATAAATTAGTCGCAAATGACAAAACGTATTGTATGAAAACAAAGTCAACAAATACATTTCATCTTTTGACTACATTGTATACGTATTGTCACATGTGACTAAAATGCAACTAATTTGATAACAATTAAGGGCAAATGATGTGTTGCCATGTGTTTTAATATTTGATTATTTAAAATATTATTAATATTATTTTGAAATAATCTAGAATGTTCAATTCTAATCTTGGATGATCTTATATTATGACATGTGGCCCAATGTAAATATGCCACGTGACATTAAGAAGAATACTATTAAAATATTAAAATAAAGTTGGTAGGTACTTAGGTCGGTACACAAATATGTGCATACAAACAATTACTATTAGAAAGTAAATTCTTACACAAAATTTTTAAGAAATTTATTCAATTAATTACATTATTTATTGTATAATTATATTTAATTTATAAAAGAAATTATAGGTTAAATAATTTTTTTCTTTTGCTAATTATTAACTATAAATAAAATAATTTGCTAAACATAATGTTAATTTTCATAATTACTTTAAAATTACTATAAAATACTTATCATAGATGATTAATCACAGATAAAAAAATTATATATATAATTTGTGAAATTAAAATCAGTAAAATAATTATTTTAACTACACTATAGGTTTTTCAAATTTTTAATTCAGGTTTAAAGTTATAAATTACATAATGTGAATAATTATGCTCAATTAGAAAATAATTATGCACAAACTAATTAATTATTATATGAAGTGATTGCAATGATTTTAAAGTAATGTCAAATTAATTACATTAATTAATTTCTTTTAATATAAAAATAAAAAATAAAAAAAATACAAATCTATGTTACAACAATTATTATTATGTGTAACTAAGGTTTAATACAAATAATCATTTATAATTATTTATAAAGTGATATACTATGCATAACATTACTAAAAAAAATCCTTAAAGCTCAATCAATAATTTCTTGAATTAAAATATAAATTCAAGATTCCAAAATAGTAATTCAGAATTCAAATATCAAATTCTAGATCGAATAAGTTTTTTGAAGTTAAATAATAAATTTCAGAATTGAAATGTCAAATTTCAAATTAAAATAATAATAAAATGTCCATTTTAAGATTCAATTAATAATTTTCTGAATTGAAATATTAATTTCAATAATCCAAAATAATAACTTGGAATTCAATTTTCAATTTTCAAATCAAATAATTTCTTAAAATTTAAAGTTAGAACATCAGAATTCAAATATCAAATTTCAAGTTCTAATAAAATTATTTAAAATTAAAATGTCGATTTTTAGACTCAATATATTTTTTGAATTGAAATACTGATTTTTAGATTTGAAAATAATAATGTAGAAATGAAATATTAATTTTTAGATCAAATAAGTTTTTTGAATTTAAATAAAAATTTCCAGAATTGAATTGTCAATTTTCAGAGTCAAATAAAAGTATTCAAAATTGAAATGTCCATTTTTAAACTCAATTAATAATTTTCAGACTCGAAGTATTAATTTTGAGAATCCAAAATAATAATTTAAAAAAAAAATTTGAGGTTCAAATCAAATGATTATTTTAAAATTCAAATGAAAAAATTTCAAAGTTGAAATATAAATATAAATATTTTTATTAAAATATTGAAAATTAAAATGTCCATTTTTATTATAATTTTCTGAATTGAAATACTAATTTTTGGATTCGAAAATATTGGTGTAGAGTTCAAATATCAAATAATCTTTTTTAAATTGAAATTGAAAATATCATGTTCAAATCCAAAATCTAAAATTCAAATAATGTTTCAAACAATTGAAATAACAATTTTCAAATTTGAATAAAAAATTCAAAGGTCAAATATTAATTTTGAGATTCATTGTATGAATAGTACACATATGTATGCATATTATATATAATTTTAGTACATACATTGAAACACACCCCTATGTCATTATAGAATATTTTTAGGATGTAACTAATCTGGTGACTATTGTGACTAATGGGACATATCAACCTATTAATGGATGAAAATAAATGTAAAATCAATCCAACCAATAGGATGAAATTTTCTAATAGTTGCATCATAGTTGTGAGAATGACCAAAATAGTTGGAATTTGATCTTGTAGTTGCAATAGTCCCAAATCTAGTTGCAAATGACTACAAGTCGCATGTAGTTGTAAATGGACTAGTTACATTTTGGCTGATTTCTACTAGTGAGTGATCAAACTTAAAGTGTAGAAATTATTAAAAAAATGTTCAAATGATTTTGTATAGTCAAATTTTTTAAAATTTTATGTCTATTAGAACTTGAAAAAGTTTGTCTTAAATTTTTTTAATATGTATATATTAAGATAAATGATTTCCAAAAAAATATTTTTCATAAGAATTCTAAAATGAAGCCTAAAAGAACATTGGGATGGGTGACCTTACAAGAGGCTTAATATACTTGGGCCAATGGCACAAGGGCCCACTAATGTATTTAAAAATTGTTAAACACAAACCTTTTTTCAATCATAATTTAATATCATGGAACTTGTCTTTGGTCAAAGCAATAATGAAAATGGAATTCATTATTCACAAAACACTAGAAAACAAATTGAAACATATGTCATGTTGTGGAAACTTAGGTTATGAAAGTAACATTGGATTCATTTTTTTGCTAACTAAGAAATGAAAGTAAAACTTAATAAAAGAAAAAAAAATTGAATACCTACATTTAAAATTTTTGGAGGCTTGGGTTCAAGTTCTAATGCTAATTGGTTCATATTTGATTTTGAATTGATCATATTATCAATTGGGTTTTTTTATAATACTGATGACCAAACTCAAATTGAGTTATCATCTTTGAATGTTAGATCAGTAGACCCATGAGCAATAGGGTCACTACAAAATAAAGACATACAATATTCCATATATATGTTTTCGTCTATAATCACTTCATCCATAAAGATTGATGTTAATATAAGAACAATTTTGTCATAATACATTCAATTTCTCTATCCATGCATTTTTGGACCATGAAGAGGTTACAACTCTAAAAGCATAATATATTGGCATTGCTTTCCAAACATGACATATTTTTCATTCATATGCATACCATTCATTTGCAAGGATGATAATCATTTATCATTGGTTTTAACTGGGAAAAAGTGTTGTCATGAGCATCTGTGCATTTTTGGGTTCACAACTTTTCATCCACATGGTCTCACATTGATTCAGATTGTTTTCATAAGTTGTGTAAAGGTCCTTGCCATGTTATTTGACTTCAAAAAATTCAAGGATGAATTTTACAAGATCGTCTAATTGGATACTGAAATGCTCTTAGTGTAGTTTTGAGTAGGCAATCTAGAGCAACCATACAAAGAGAACCAAAGGAACTAATTGTGCAAGTATTCAACTCCTTTCTATTTAGTATTTTTAATGGAAAATGGGAAATGACTAGCATAATAGAGTTATGCGTAAAGTAACTCTGTCTTCACCCTGTCTTTGGGCCTCCTTTCAACCCCTATACCCTCTTTCAGTGGTATCCGCAAAGCAAAGACATCTTAATAAATCTCAGTATGAAATTCTGAAACTCAGCATTTAATGCACAAGGTTCGAGAGTAATTATAGTAGTTGTACACGTAAGAGCAGTGAAAATATATGTACATAGCAGCACTACAGGCGCTCCGAAAAAAGGAAAGACAAGATGAAACTCAGTTTATCACCAAAATTGATGGTTTTTTTAGTTTCACCACCCTCTTGAATGCTAATGTACTATTTTGCAGGTTTTTCTTTGAATCTCACCCTGTGTATGACCAAACTTAGGGTTCTGGTGCTGTGCGTGTCTTACTTTATGGATAACTCTGATAAGCAGTGCTTTTCTGGTCCAAAATTTCACTACAAAATGTTGCAATATTCCCTTTTTTAAAAGAAAAAATTCAAATTTCACTAAACAAATCACCACATTTGGACTCTGATTTTAGTTTGGTAGCATTTTTTACATTATTATTTTTACTATTTAGATAGGTTCTAAAAAGCAGTCACCTTTTAATGCTAAATCCCTAACATCAATCATAGAGCACAAGTATTTCTCTTTCATATTTTTGGTCTCAGAAATGATATGATATGATACCATACTACATTGGCAACTTCAACACTAATTATATAATATTTATAGAGAATTTGGAATTTTTTGCAAAAAATCGTTTCAGACAAAAAAAACTTGTTAATGAAAATATAGAATATTCAAGAACCTTCTATTCATCAAAATTAAGAATTCTAAATGAATGAATGAATTGTTTGATGGACATGTCTCAAAGTTGCCCGCCAAGATACTACTACTACTACTACTACTATAGTATTTATCTTTATTGAGGAAAAAAGTTAAAAATTATGAACTCAGCATGTGAAAGGCATTTAAAAAGTTATCCCTCATTTTCAAAGGCAAAAAAATTAACTCACCCGCTGCGGTTTATGTGTCGTATTAAGGCATTTAAACAAAAAAAAAGGCTCTTCTCTAGGTTTTCTTTAAAGGCTCGTCACTAGCTTTTTAAAAAAAGGCTTTTTAAAAAAGGCTATTCATGAACACTAGTGGGTAACCCGTGGCTACGCCACTCCAGCCACCCCGAACGCTCTGTTAAGCTCTACTGTCTGTTGGCTGTAGTGAACCAGCAGCCACCAATGCACTAGTTGAGGATGAGCGCGTTCAACCCGTTTTGTAGATGAACATCCTCCTTGCCCGTTGAGATTTATTTTTTCACCTCTTCTCTGCTCCGAAATTCTCTACCTCCCCCCTCCTACCTACCCCCTCCTACCTACCACCTACCAACCCCACCCCACCTCATTCCATTGCCAGAGCTCCAGAGACCTCGAGCGGCTGTGGAGCGGGAGCTGGAGCTGTGGTTGTGGAGCAGGAGTTGGAGCTGGAGCGACTGGAGTTGGAGCGGGACCCACGCGCCCACAGAATGGTAAGATGCTTATGTTTTTTTTTTGTTTTTTTTGTTTGAAAAACTTGATAAGTCTTTTTTTTTTGCAGCAGCAGAAGAAAAAAAAGGCGACCCGCAAGTCTTCTTCTTCCTCTTTCTTAGCTGCAGCGCAGCAAAGAAGAAGGCTTTCTACTTCTTCAGTTTTGCAACAGAAGAAGGCCTTCTTCTTCGTCTTTGTAGTAGAAGAAGAAGGCCTTTTTTTTTTTTGCAGCAGCAGCAGCAGAAGAAGAAGGGCTTCTTCTTCTTCTTTTTTGCAACAGAATTAGAAGGCCTTCCGGACCTTCCATCATTTGTTGGAAGGTGTGGAAATTTTTTTGTCAAATTTTTTCTATTGCAGTACCTTAGAATAGTTCATGTTTATAGGAATAATATGTGAATATATGATTTTATGTTTTGCAACACCTGCATTCTGTTGTTTGAACTTTCATTTTTGGGTTTAGGTCCGGAACTGGAAACTGAGCAGGCTTCTCAGCCACTTGCACTTCTTTGTCCACCTAATTTAGTTCGGAAGGACAAGGAATGGACGAAGGCTGGAATGCAGTTCAGGTTGAAATATAACGTCGCCATTTTTACACTGCTCATCATGTAGCAAAGGCTACAAATGTAGCACTTGCATACCGAGCTAAACACGGGATTATAGATACTGATATGGGTTAGGGTTTCATTTTATATAATTAGTAAGGTTTTGTAGCCCTTTTATTTTTTGGACTACCCAATTTTGAACTTCGATCCTTTGATATGTTATAGAGATCAAATGTTTGTTTTTCATTGGGTTCTCTAGTAATTTTCCATGCACTCATTTTTGTACATCTTTTATCAATATAATAGTATCTTCTATTCACACTTGTTTGATGTGTATCTGGTTAATCATATATGTCTTCTTTGTCATAATTTTGTTAGTACTTGAGATGTAAGAATCAAACCAAAGATCAAAATGAACATTATACAATACTTACATCTAAATTAATAGGACTCACATCACTTGAAAACTTTTAAAATAATCCACACATTTTAAACATATCATACCCACATCATTTTCTATTATGAACTCCATAAGACCATTTTCTAATATGTACTACCTGCATATAAATCCAAAAGTAGCCACATGCATTTTGCATTAATTGCAATACCCACATATAAGTCCCATAATAGGCGTTGGCCTTTTACATTCCTTGCAATACCCGCATATAGGGCACAAATAATCGTTGACATTCTTCATTCGTTGCAATACCCGCATATAGTCTCCATAATAACCGCTAGTTTTTTTTGGCATCTCTTGCAATACCTGCATATATTTCCCATAATAGTTGATGGTTTTTACATTGATTGTGAAACTTACATTTTGTCATAAGATTAATTTAGAATAATATTTGATTTAGGTATATAAAAAGACATAATTTTGGTACCCATACCACTTTTGAAATGACATTACATGCGAGTATTACATTTATGGTTAAAGGTTTTCGCATATGGTTTCCTTCAATCACCTATTTATTATTTCAGTATGATATTGCAAATATGTATTGCATGTTTTTGCATATAAAATTCCCCCTATAATGCATTGTAGATTTATTTTATTTACTACTGTAAAAAAACTGTTAGAAAAATGGGTTAGAAAATATTAAATTCTAGCAACTATGGAACATATGGAAACAAAGGAAATTCAAATTATGGTATAGATTTAAACAAGTGAAAATATCAAAAACCAATACAATGAGCAAAATTTAGAGTATAAACCTTAAATTCTAAAATATATGAACCAAATTTTTATACACTAAATAATAAAGCATAACCTTAAAAATCCAAATGATATTTGGCCATAAGCCTTATTACAACCCTAATTATACAAACTATAACAAAAAAAAGTCTTAGTGATATATGTCATAAACCCAAAAAACTATACAAATTATACAAATTATATAATGCAAAATATGTTAATATTTAAAAACAATCAAATAAATTACAAAACCAAAAGAGAAGATATGTCTTTTACCTTTGTGTGATCTCTCCAACTTTTCCACTCTTTTTGAAAAAGGTATAAAATGCAATTGTATTACTTCACATATGTGTAAACCCTAAAAATTTCCCCCCAAATTTAGCCTATTTTAAATTAATTACTATACATTTGTGAAAAAATTATTAATTAATTTATGTGTCTCAACCCTAAACCTAATGGTAAAGTTAGTAGGGTATGTAATTAATAGAGTAGCTAGGTTAATAGGGTAGGTGGTTAGTGCAATAGCTAGGTCAGTAGGATAACTAGTTATTAGGGTAGCTGTGTCAGTAGGTTGGTGCAATACTTATGAGGGTAGGAAAGTGAGCAAGGTAGGTATGTGTGAGGTCAAGTCCAAGAAAAACGGCCAAGAACAAAAAAAAGACAAAGAAAAATAAGTACAGTGGTCAGCAACAAAAAGAAATCGACTGTGATGAGCCCCATCCGGCACTGAATGAAAAAACGTAGCCCATCCAGTGGACAAAATGGCCAACTGGTGCATTGGTGGCTGTTAATTCACTTTGGCCCTGTCTGCTTGGTTGTTTTTTGGTTCGTCTTCACACTAGCAATCCAATCACAAAGCTTTGTTTTCGTAGCAAAGGTCCCCTCAAAGGCAAACCTTGGCACCCATGTTGGTACCTCCACCTTTTTTGAGTGAGGCGTCTTAATGGTCATATTAAGCCCGAAAGATGTTAGATTTGAACTCGGAGACCCTGATTTTAGTCTCTAGCCCGGACATTTAAAAATAATTAAATGCATTTTGGGTAAATTGAGCACCCATGTTGGGTATGTTTACCTTTTTAAAGTGAGTCCTCTTAGTGGTTATACCTACCTATTAAGCCCCCAAAGATGTTAGATTTGTACTTCGGAGACCCTGGATTTAGTCTACAGCATGGGACATTTACAAATAATTAAATGGATTTCGGGATTTTTACCATGGTACCAACGTGGGTAGCTGGTTCAACCGAGGCTCTAACCCAACCCACCCACTCACCATTGGTTTTCTTTTAATTTTTTTTTCCTTCTTTTCCGGGGAAAGAGAGGGGATGAAGTGAGGGTGGGGTGTTTTGGGGGGTCGGGGGAGGGGGGTGTTTTTTCAAAACCTTCCATTCTCGCTGACCCATGTCTGCAAAATCTGTGACAGACAGACAGCCTAGCAGGTCCAGTGGGCGGGTGTCTGCCCTGGTCGTCCTGCCCTGCTACCGGTTCTGCCATAGAAAATGCAGCATGTCGGTTCTATCGGTGAATTAAAATGTAAAATTGTCGTGTCAGACGCACGCACGCACAGACTATGTGAATTTATATATAAGATTAGAGAACATAACATGCTTGAGATGTGAATCATGGCCATGTAAAAACCAATTATGCTCTCGAATGGGCCCCCCGGAATAACAACGGCCTCATAGAACGAGTTACCATCTGGAATGGCGCGTCTTACAAGGCTCACCGTGTTCCTGGGTGCACCAAGTCTGGGCCCATTCCAATTGTACAATATTGGTGGTAGTAGTAGTAGTACCTACCCCCTGAAAACACATGATCTTTGAAAACACGATGCCATTCATGGAAGCGGAGTAGAGACTACTTGACATTTCGTTGGGATGGTGAAATTATGACCGTCCATATCTTGAGCAGACATCGATCATATTTATTACACTCTTTACTGCAGGTGCACAGCTGTGTTGCGCCTATTACTCGGAGCCACAGGAAAGTGTGCAATTTGGTGAGCTAAAGACATCGATCATATTTATTACACTGTTTCCTGCAGGTGCACAACAGTGTTGCGCCTATTACTACGAGCCACAGGAAAGTGTGCAATTTGCTGAGCTAAAGACATCGATCATATTTATTACACTGTTTCCTGCAGGTGCACAACAGTGTTGCGCCTATTACTACGAGCCACAGGAAAGTGTGCAATTTGGTGAGCTAAACCGGCACGTTTTGACTTTTCTTCATCCAATTTTACAATGTATGATCACATACTGAGCACCACCGCTGGAGATGCTCTGAGAGAGGGAAGATGTAAGTACGTAGGTGGGTACCTATTGATGAACATGTTGATGATGTATGTCTATATGTCCCTCCAAAACAAATATGAAAAACGTGCATCTGTTTTTTTTTTTTTGGCCACTTTTTAAGTGGGTGCCCCTTGCAAAATTAAATGGGTCCTTGCAATGTTAAATTTTATTTTTGGCTAAAATGAAGAAACACTCCATTGGAAAGAGGGAGAGAGACAGAAGGCTAAACACAAAACAGGGGATGGCAAGGTAAAAACATCCTCACTTGAATCAGGGCAGAATAAGAAGAGGAAGAAAGACTTGAGGTAGGAAAAAAAAACCCACAGAAGACGAAGAAGAAGAGGAATGAGAGAGAGAGAGCGAGAGAGAGAGAGAGAACGCAAATTTGGTCAGATTTGGGGAAGAAGAACAACAACAACAAGTGGAAGAAAATCTGAGGAGCTGCAAGAAGGAAGGTACATCTGTGGCTCCTCTCTGGTGATCAAGCTTTAGGGGGTGGTTCTCTTTGCAACAGAATTCAAGCAGAGTTTCTTTTTTGTTTTGGAAACCAAGACCTTGGAATAGAGAGAGAGAGAGAGAGAGAGAGAGAGAGAGATGGATAAGCTAAGAACATGACCTAAGTTGCACCACTGCCACCAGTGGGTGTGTCTGATTCCTGTAGTGCATCAAAATCCATGCTTGTGTGAGGAGATGATGATGATGATGTTGCCATATCAGTCAGCTGCTATACATGTGCAATTCCTGTAGTACTTAAAAAATTCCATGATGATTGTGTGAGGAGATGGTGATGATGATGATGCTGACCTTGCCATGTTGTGAGTCTCTCCAGTAGCAATGCAGCCAGATTACAAGGGCCCAGAAGTTGCTTTGGTGGAGCGGATTATGCAGCTACAAACTTTGGGGGTAAGGTGTTTGGAATGTGGAAATGCTTGTTTAGTCCCCCCCCCAGTTTATGCATTGTGCAAAATGCTGAAAGTAGAAGAACTGCTGCTGAGTTGTGTGTGTGTGTGTGTTTTGATTTGCAGGCAGATGTGTTCCAGGCATCTCCATCAGATGATTATCCCTCCTTTTGGGGAAACCTCTATGGTGGGCAGATAATGGGTCAAGTATGTCTATATGATCATCCATAGTATATCTTTTATGCTTTTGTTGTTTTCCAGAAAGCTCAACAAACAGCATACTGTGAACAGAGCACCCACTATTTTGCCCTATAGAACTTGTGCATGATTTTTATCATCTGTAATTTGTGTTTTCACTCTTTTGCATTCTATCATCCACGTGGAGTGCATTGCACAGCGGTTCAAGTTAGTGGGTTAGAGATATGATTATCACTGAACGACGCCACATGTTGCAGGCTTTAGCAGCTGCCTGCAAAACAGTGGATCCCCCCCTACAAGTCCACAGCTTTCATTCATACTTTCTTCGCACTGGGGTTGATGATGGTATATGTTGTGTAACTAACCTCTTTCCAATTGTTTGTTTCGTCTTTGTATAAAGTTTTGGTTCTGTGTTTTAAAGAAATAAGTTTGTTTACCAGTTCTGGAGTGTGTATCTTAAAGAGAGGGACACTCTTGTTGTTTTGGTTTTGGTTGGAGTGCAGTACCAATAGTGTACAAGGTTGAAAGGCTTCGCACTGGCAACACATTTGCAACACGGTGGGTATCTGGAACTCAGAAAGGCAAACTCATATTTTCAATGTGCTCCTCCTTCCAGGTATATATCATTCATTCATTCATTGGGTAGTAGTACTACTACTACCGTGTGAGCTGAGAAGCAATCATCTTTTCATCCATTGGGTTCATGACAGAAACCTCAGAATTTTGAAGTGACAATGGCAGACAGATAGAACAAGAACAACAAAAAACTGTTGATATATGAATGCATCTTGCAGAGGCCTGAAGATGGGGTCGAGCATCAGACACCGATGCCAAGTACGCCTTCTGTAGATGAGGTGTGGTGGCTGGATTATAGTCAATATTTGTTTTTTGGGTATTTATTCATTTCATGAATGATTTCTGATGTAATTCACATCACATTTTTTGTTCACAGTTTTACAAATTTTTGGGGCCATCTTCATTGTGCTCAAATGTTGCAGGTAGAGTCCTGGGAAGAGGTGCGCAAGACTGTCAATACAGATCCTCGTATCCCTCTGTAAGTCCCTCATCTAGTAGTGGCCGCTGATTTTTTTCCACTGGAATCACAGACTTGTCTGCAATGCTGGAGTCAGAAAACAGAAGCCAATTGCTATGAGGTTGAAAATTGCTCAGAGAGTGTGTGAAAGATGTTATGAAAAAATGCAAAAGAAAAGAAGAGGAAATCCACTTCCCAAAATTTTGTTGACTTCTGGTTGGTAACTTACAACTATGTTGTTTTTGTTGCAGTGATCTTTGGTATTGCGTAGGGTTCTTGAATGCAGAGGGATTGACTGACAGTTGTGTGCACACATTCCTGAATGCAGGGAAGTGAGGCAGAAGTTGGCAGATCGCAAAGCAATGATAATGCCTGTGGAAGTCAAGTTTGTCGAGCCTGTAGATCGAGCAGTACCAAAAGTAATGGCACCATGGTCAGTATAATTTTTTTCTGAGTATAGTCCCTAAACCCTAATGGCACCATGGATGTTGTTTGTCTTCAGATGCTAAACCATCAACTTTTGTGCTTTAGGTTGTTGTCTCTCTTTTGTTGCTGATGATAGAGAATGGTGCATGGATGCAGGCAGAGAGTATGGATTCGGTCAAAGGGAAAACTGTCAGATGACCAGGCTTTACATAGGTACAAACTTTCATTGTAGAGTTGTATGTGTGTGTGTGGCACACGCAGTATGCTGAAAGTCTTTTGCAGAGTTTTGAAATTTGGAAATGTGGATCTGAAACGATATAAAATTATTATCATGTGCACACTGTTCTGTCTTAACTAGCCCTGAGTATTTTTTGTGTGTATTTTCTTTTTGCCAGTTGTGTGGGTGCATATTTATCTGATTGGACACTTCTGGAGACAGCCTTACGACCACATGGGCACTTGCTAGGCCAGGATGACATGCGTATTCTCAGTGTAGACCACTCGTATGATTTTTTCTCACCACCCAATACCCAATTTTCTGCAGTGTTTCATCTTGGGAAATCAAAAGAGTCAAACACCCAATTTGAAGTAAATTCAAGGCTTTGCTGCTTCTTGTTGTTGTTCCATGTAGTTTTGCATTCATCTATGCTTTGTGTAGACTTATATTCCTTGTGCTTTATGAGTTATTGCAAGCTTCTAGTGAAGGATGATGTTTCTATTTTCTATGCATAAAAAAATTGGTTCGATTTGCTTGCCACCTGGTGGCCACACAAGAGAGTCTAAAGAAATGTTTCGTGGGGATGCAGCATGTGGTTTCACAGACCATTCAAGGCAGATGAATGGCTCCTGTATGTGGTATGTATGTTCTTCACACTCATCCATCCATGATACCTTCCAAATCTGCTTCAATGAAGGTCTCATTGTCATGTACAAGAAGCACAAGACAGTCCTTGAAATCATTGCTTAGATGGATGGTGTATGTATGTGAGGTTCTCGCATAAGTTTGCTCCAATCATCTTTCTGGATGCAGCACCAAATATTTTGCAGAAAAAAAAATCAGACAACCCTAAACCTTAAACACTAAATCAGAAGCTTTATCTCAAATTTGTGAGCTGTGCCTTCAATATTTTTTGCAGCAATCAAGCCCATGTGCAAGCAATGCCCGTGGATTGGTGTTTGGTCATATCTACACACAGAGTGGACAGGTACATATATGTACTGCTTCAACTGAGTAGTGTCATATTTGGTTTCTTGACATAGTAAAACCCTGTCCATCATAGCTGAGGATAATTGAGCACCAAAATTGTCTGGAATGCACTTTGATCTGACATGAGGAGATTTCTCAATCTTGACCCTAAAACCCTAAACCCTAAAGCCTAACCATGAGAGTTATTGAATCTGACATTGATGCCCACCTGTTTTTCTCCCGTTCACAGCTGGTTATGTCTTCATCACAAGAAGGCATGCTTCGCAGGGTGAATCCAGAGGCAACACAAAAATCCAAGCTATGAACAAAAAATTGCAGAGTGCAAAAGCATTCAATGGGTAGGTATGTGTTTCTGTGAACATTCGATTCTGCTGCTGTCGGCTCTTGAATGGAGTGATCCTCAGCAGCAATGACCCCATACAGAGATGTTTCTGCAAAACAAGGCTTGTGCTAACATTTCCCTCCACCTTTTGGGGGTACAAAAATGGCAGAGGATTCAGAACTGGTGAACATCATGACAGTGGATCAGCCCCATCTTACTGTTCCTGGCATCTTTGGTCCTGGATGTTTGATTATCACTTTCAAACCAGAGAAAGGCAGTTGTAAAACATATCCATAGTTGGTTACTCCTCCATTTGGGTAGTTTGAAAATCAGTCTTTCTGAATAGTGTCATAATCACGAGAGTGAGGATGCTAATTAGATCATAAAAATGGGTGCAAAAATGTGCAATATTCAAAGTCATAAAACAAAGATATTCTGTGTGCATAGAAAAGCTGACACTTTGGAAATGAGAATTGCCTGAGACAAATTGAAATCAGTCCAATTCATAGCATACTCGTTCATCTGAGGATTGGTAAGAAAATTTAGCAATAGACAAGATTGTAGTCATGCAAAAAAATGGAGGACACTTGGGAAGTGGGTCATAGAGCATTTCATAGACAATCAAATGACATTGATAGATTGTGTGGTCGAGAAAATCAATAAAGCTTCATTGATCTTCTCTTATTTGAAAACCTAGTCTTGACTCCCCTTGTACATCCTTTAATATATTCCATGGAGTGTTGAATTGCACATTGATCCCCATTGCCATTTGCAACTGGGCAATTTACTTTTGTTGGAAACCAATTCAACAGGCATAGGGTTTTGATTGTTTTATGCTTTTTGGACCAATCATGCCATGAAATGTTTTGAAATTTGCATACTGAGAGTTTTCTGGTTGTGACTGCAAATGCTGATTTGGTTCTTTCTTTCCATGTGCTGAACAATGACCCACACAGAGTTACTGAGGAATGCATGATGGTGTCAAAATTCAAGGCTGCTGCAAGTATGTTATAGATTGCCATGGCCAACATCCAGTGGTGTTAGAATAAACACCCATCAAGCATTTCTCCCTTTGTCATTGCCAATATACAGTGGTCTTAGACTAAACAACCATCAAGCATTTCTTCTACCTTTGTCATGGCTGGCATCTCAACTCTGTTCATTTGCTCTTGTGTCAATCCAGCAAGTTGATCGGAAGGTCACCTCTCCATCATCTTCTGTCCCTTGTTCTTTGCAGTGTGTTCTGCTGCTTTTTCCCTAAGACAAGAAAAACTGTTGCCCTACATGTGAGAGGCACTCTTTTATGTCCTGGCTAAGTGGGAGACTCTCTGGTGCACTGGAAAAACGAATTTTGCTATGCATTGAACCTGACTACTTCCACACCACAATTGCTTGCATGTGCCAGCTGCTTCTGCCATGCTCCTTCCTGCCACTCCATGAAGTGTCCTGTACTTGCAAACCGCTATCCAATCAACAAAGATACCCACCTACACTCATGGCTCCCGTGAATCATCATGTATAATTTATCAGAGTTGACAATGGCAAGGGCTTGTTTACAAGTGTTTATCTTCTCTGACTTGATGAAAGCAAAGAAGGCAAAGAAAGCAAAGAAATTGAGCAATCAAATTGGCAACAAAACCACTTACCAAAAATGACTTCTGGGGCACTCTTAGCACGATTGATGATTGTGAAAAACCCCCATTCCTGATAAGCATCTTGCAGCTTGCCACAGATTGTCCAATTTGATACCATGGACTCGATGCATTCATTATACTTCTTCCTAGATGCATGGTAAGAGCAGCTCCACCTATACTCAACATTTGGCCCTTCAGCAGTATTTCTCGCATCGGAGAGTTTACTTATATTCTGACTCTGAAGAAGAAGAAGAAGAAGAAGAATCCATTAGGAGAGTAGAAGAAAAATCTGGTTCGCAACTCCGAGAAATCCACAAGGTTTTTTTCTGCGAGGAACACAGAAAGCCATGGACAAGGGAGTGCAGAGGTGGGCTGTGAATGTGTCCTTGTGGACGCCATCTCCGCATCAGTTTCGCTCTTGTCTCTCTCTCTTGCCTCTTTGTGAACGATCTTCTGTTGTAAGGTACGTAAACATGCCCTTCTTCTTCTTCTTCTTCTTTAGGATTTTCTCTGGTTCTGGGGACAAGGGACTTTGCACCTGCCATTGTAGAGGTATTGTGTCTGGGACTCTTTACACTTGCAAAGATTTTCTCTGGAACTTTACACTTGTGCATATTGTCTCTGGGATTTGGGATTTCTTCTTTCAGGCGGTGTGTTGATTTTCGTCCTTTTTTTTAGGGTTTTTGTTTATGATGATGAAGCAGGTTTGTGAATTTTGAAGATCAGAAAAAATTGATTCTTTGTTGAGATTTTCTTCTTTTTTCAGTGGTGTGTTGTTCTTCTGTTTAAAAAAAAATTAAATTAGTGGGTTTCTGTTTTTGATGATGAAGCAGGTCTATGAGTTTTGACAATCAGAAATTTTGATTCTTTGGCGAGATTTCTTCTTTCAGTGCTGTGTTGTTTTTCCTTCATTTCTTTAAGGGTTTTTGTTTTTGATGATGGAGCAGGTTTGTGAATTTTGAAGATCAGAAAAGAGCTCTGCTAAGTAGACTGTTGCAGCGAAAGCTGGTGCAATTTGTTCTAGGTTTGAACTACGACTGTATTGTCATTGAACGAACTCCAGAAGGCAAGCCTTACTTGGTTTGTCCTGTCTCTATCTCTCTCTCAACTACAAGAATTGTTCTCAGTGGTCTTTCCTTTCTGTCAATTGACAAATAGAGCTAAAGGAGCAAGGATTTTATGTGCAGGTTTGATTTTGTGCTTTTTGGTTTACGGTTCAGGGTTTCTTTGTGTTTTCTCATTTAGAATCTCTCATGGCAGTCCTTTTCTTTCTGGCAGTTTTTCTCTTTCTGCCAATCCACAGATAGATAAAATTTATGTGCAGGTTTCATTTTGTGCTTTTTGGTTTAGGGTTTAGGGTTTCTTTGCATTTTTCTCATTTGACAAGAGAAGCTGACAGATAAACAATGTGGAGAACAAGAACCTCAACCTCCTCCCAAATTTTAATTTCAATGTGAGCCACCATGGTGATTATGTTGTCATCGTCTCCGAGCCCATGTGTCTTGTGGGTGTGGATGTGATGGCACATGATACCCGCTCCAAGGATCCTCCTCACAAATTCTTCGAAGTGTTTTCTGCTTGTTTCACTCCTTGTGAATGGGAAACCATCTGGAGTGCAGGCCCTGAGGAAGACATGCTCTTTCATCAGTTCTACAGGTGATTTGATTCCTTGTGCCTTTCAAGAAAAACCCTGTGATCCTGGCACTGAGGTCTTGAACTAAGTCTACGTAGCAGGAGAAAAAAGATAAAGCTTTATTCTGCATGGGTTTCTTAATTTGTGTGCCTCAAACAGGTTCTGGTGTATGAAAGAGGCCTATATTAAGGCTGTGGGCATCGGACTTGGATTTGAGTTGCAGAGGGCTGAGGTTCATTACCAGGATGGCAACATTTGGAGTAATGTTGCACATGTGCTCATTGATGGGGTGCACAAAACAAAATGGCAGTTCTTCCTTCACAGTCTGGATGACAAGCATTGGGTTAGTCTTGATTTAAAAAGTTTTGTGGCAGTGGATATACTTTTGTTTTTTAAACTTCCATATTATACATTTGTATGTTGTTAAACAGAAGTTATTCACACATAGTACTGCTTCTTGCTGCTGTTTTTCCATCTCAGGAAGGGAAAGGAAAACATGTTTGGAAACAACATATTCATATTCCAAGTGGATGAAATTGAAGTTACATTTCCTTCAATGTGCAGGTTTGTGTTGCAAAGGGTCCTCCTGCAGATGCAATAGGAAGTCTCATTGAAACTCCTTCTGGGACACAGTTTGATGGTGTCACATGTGATACAGCACTCACTCTGCAAAACAAATCCTTCATTCTATTGACTGTGGAGCAGATACTATCCACAGAAACGCTAGCCATTTGACTGGTAACTCTTGCCAGTGTCCTCATTGTCAACAGATTTCACATTCCAGTAACACTATCATGCCCTAATTTTGAAAAAGAAATATCTCAGTTCAAGATGTATCACAAGTGCATACATTTTGAGCCTGATCATTAATTGACTCATCTTCCTCATCTCAGCCAGTGGTTGTTGGTTTGCAAACTTGTCCCTGGGGCTTCCCATTCTAATAGGTTAGCTGCTATTTGTTGTCTTCAGCTTATTTGTGTTCTTCTTGCTGCTGCTCTCTGATTTCATCCTTTGGTTTTTAATCTTGGTATGTGCAGTGTTGCAATAAATCTCTCAAGCAGCAATGTGATAAGATTCAAAGGTGGCTTACCCATGTGGTGATGGGCAGTGTGACAGTGGAGATGCTCATCTTGGCAGCATTGTCTACTGTGTGGGTGTCCATGTCAAGGTTCAGCTTGCCACAAGGCTTGTTGTGCAACTTGCATCTTGGGGTGTGCTTGAGTATCAGGGCCTTTCCATGTCTGTAACCAGCAGCTCGCTGTTGCACATAATTCAGTCATGGACTGTATAACTGATCCCAATGTTCCTAGCAATCTGTTGTACCCTCAGATTTGAGTCTCCACCTTCTTGATCTCTCATGTGTCACCATGGAGTTTTTCTAGACCAAACATGAGAAGAGTAATCAAGAAGAAAAGCAAGGGAGCACTGCAGCTCTCATTTTGGAGATTGAAAACCTTGGCACAAAGAAGGTGAAAAGCATGCACTTCGTTCTAGATCCAGAAGTGCTCAATGCTACAGAAGATACAAGTGCAAATGCCAATAGGCTTACCCACCAGATCTTCTGCAGTTTCTACCTTGTTCAGTGCACCAGCCCCCTTTAATTTTTGCTCTTGTGAGCTCTATGTCTTTTGGATCAATGTACACATCTACTTTTCCACTTCTGTCTGCTATGATGGCAAGTGTGGCAGTCGATCTGTGCACTCATCCCTGACTCTCTGTAGCTAGCAAATGCTGGACTCATTACACACCTAGTTTGTGCTTTAGCTTACCATACAGTATCCACACACGTGATTCAAGCAACAAAATGCAAGGATATGTCAGGCTGTACAATTGTAGTCTTACTGAAAAAAAATTCTTCACCTGTGACGTACAGGAGAAGTCCCTTGTGCCATCCCCTCTGAGTCTTGAAGCGAGAAATTGTTGAAAACTTCCAAAATCTTGTTGTGCTCTGCTAAATTTTCATAGATGTGCACAAGGCCCCATTCGCAAATCCTGGCCCCATCAGCATCCATTCTGGCCTGAACTTAGATTTCTTTATGAAATTTCTGGATTTCAGATGCTTTGGTGGGCAAGAGAGGAAGCATCTTGAGCTCAAGATACTTGACACCTCCAGTGGAAGCAAACTTTCTTCAACTATCACAGCCATAATGTGCTCATCCACTTGCAAGCACAAAGTGATTCTGTTTACTTCTTGTCATCTTGCTGAAATTTTGCATGAGCTCCTCTTCTTACCTTTTGGAGGTAAGATCTGCCCCCTTCCCCAGAGATGGGAGGTGCAAAGATTAAAAATAAACTCTTTCTTCAACCACAATGTTAGTTAGAGTGCTATTTTTGAGAGCATGCACCCAAACATATGATAGTTACAAATTACCAAACACGGCTTTAGTCCTCAGCACCAAGAGTGCAATGGTTGCCATGTTTGTCAAGCGTTTACACAACTGGCCTTGAGTGTCTGAAGTGTTAGTAAAAGATGCAGAATAACACAGATTTCATAAGATGGTATTTAGCTATAGAAGTGCTGAGATGACATTTGAATGTGTTCACTGAATAAGGCATGGAATCTGCCCACATGAATAGCCTGCATGCACATCACCTAGTTTACTAATTACACCACACATGACTAGTCATGGCTTCTACACAGAGATCTGAATCTGATGAAGATATCTAGTGGTTGTTTGGCTCCAGTCAGTGGTTATTGAACCCAAGCTGTGAACAGTTTTCTGATTCTCTATCTGAATCTGAAAGTGAGCTACAGATACTTCTAGTGTTTTGCTGGAAAGACTGCAAAGAGAATACAGGAAGCTTTCCTGCTTAACCCTATCATTCAATGGGAGCAATGACAACCTTTCCAGTTGCCCGCCCTGTCTCCAGATACTCAAAAGCTTCCACAACTTCTGAGAATGTGAAACTTCCTTTGGGATCAATGAGAGCTTTTACCTTGCCACTCTCCAGGAAAGGTGTGAGCTTGGCCAAATTCTCACCATTAGAAGTGACCACAAATCTGAAGCCTGGAGGCTCGACTGCCCCTGTCAGTGCTACAACAGCTCCACCCTCCTTCACAACCTTCACACATCTGTTACACTCCCCTGAACAGAAAAAAACAGACAGGATGAAGATGCAACATGTGCTGGACAAGATGAATTACCATTGAGTTTTGTGACAATTACATCTGTCCATTATGGGGTGAAATGATTTGTGCAGACAACTCACAAAAGACATTTTGTTAGTGGTCACAATAGGTCATTTGCACTTGACCTTTGACTCTTCGATTTGCAACAAAAACTGTGACATGGGTAGGATATTTTAAAGATGGAGTCTTTTGACAGTATTTTTGATGAATTCCTGGGATGAGAGAAGACAGGCTGCAGCTTATGGCAGCTTCAACAACATGACTGTACATGTGCATCTGCTTTGTGGTTTTGGTTCTGTACAATTACAAACATACAAGGAAGAAATTTGTGAGAGGGAAAGGAGCTTACCAACAGTGTCAAAAACAACATCATACTTGTCAGGGAGTTCTTCATACTTCTCCTTCTTGTAATCAATAACCTTATCCACTCCAAGACTTTTAAGCAAATCCACCTTTCCAGCACTTCCAGTTGTAACCACTAGTGATGCACCATACACTTGCTTAGCTAACTGCATGAACATATTTTTGCAAGATTACCAACAGCAAGTAACAATCAATCAAACTGCATTCCCATAGGAACAACCCACATCAAAAAGGATGTCTCACATGATCTAAATCACCTGGAAAATGGAAAGAAAACTAAATATACTTATGCAAATGCAGGATGCAATTAGTATTCCTCATCATCTAGACAATATGACAACCTTAGCAGCAACTGCGAAACAGGCAGTTCGGAAGTCTGGTTATCTCACCTGAATGGCAAGGGTTCCCACACCACCAGCACCTCCATTAATGAAAACACTTTGGCCCACCTTCAGGTTAACCCTATCAAAAGCTTCTTGAGCAGTTAAAATTGCCAGTGGAAGGCTTGCAGCTTCTGCAAAGCTCAACCTTGTGGGCTTTAATGCCAGCAACTTCTCCTGTACTGCAGTATATTGTGCAAGTGATCCAAACTGCCTTGGTTTATTAAGAGCAGCTTCAGAGACATCCGCATAGACTTCATCACCTTCCTTAAACTTAGAGACCTCTTTGCCAACTTTCATCACCACACCTGCTACATCATATCCGGGCACAGTCTTCGCATACCCAAAAACAGGAGAAAACAGTCAGAGGAGGAAACAAGAGAGTGAAAGTTGACATGATTGAAACATGACTACTTCATCGCACAACATCTGCGAAATGCATAGCAGAGAAAACTATTGTTGAGAGACTTACAGGGCACAGTCTTCGCATACAAAAAACAGTCAGAGGAAACTGGAGGAGAGTGAAGGTTGATATGACGATTGCATCGGACAACGTTTGCAAGCAACATAGCAGAGACAATTGAAGACTTACAGGGAGTGGAGAGTCTGTGTTCTTGAATTTGCCTTGGCGTCGCTTGCCATCGACGGGATTGAGAGCTGCAGCATGCACCTTCACCAGCACTTCGTCGGCGGCGACATCTGGCACCGGAATCTGCTCAAGCTTCAGCACTCCTGGAGGTCCGTACTCCGCGTAAGTCCAAGCCTTATGCGTGGTTGGCACTTCCATAGCCGAGATCTTCGCAGCGCCGGCTTTCTCTGTAGCCACTTCAGCCCTTACTACTCGACACGACAATGCAGGTTTCTGGCAGCAGTAGTTCAATTTCCTCAATCCTTGCGGCAGCGGTGAAGAGGAGCGAAGTCCAATACCTGCTCTAGTTGCCAAATCCAAATCTGCTCTACAACAAAGTAAAGAAGTTATTGGACAAGAACTTCGCGAATCCGAAACCGTTTCAGCTACCCTTTGTGCTGTTAGAACTGGAAGCGAGATGTGCGTGCGAAGATATAGAGATGAAGCAGCCATTGACGCAAGGAAGAAACGCTGAGCGCTGTGAAATTGCTGCCCGAAAACACCCCCACCTTGTGGGCGAGGAGCGTGCCCTCCTCAAAAGAAGCTCATCCCCACCCGTCCCCACCCCGTCCCCCCCGGCCTTCCTGTCTAGATTCAGGTCCTCGTCTCAGGTTCTTCAAATGAGAGCCTCAAATGAGGTCTCATCCTGATCATCATGTCGCCAACCAACGATCCGGGTCATTTTCCTTCGCGGTTTTGTGTCTGGATTGAGGTCCTCTTATCAGGTCTTCAAACGAGAGCCTCAAATGAGGTCTCATCCTGAACCCCACCCCGCACTCCCCGGGCTTCCTATCCGGAATTGAAATCCTCGTCTGAGGTCTTCAAATGAGAGCCTCAAATGAGGTCTCATCCTGATCATCACATCCGAATCGATGGATCCAGATCATTTTCCGGCCTGGTTTTCTGTCTGGATTGAGGTCCTCATCTCAGGTCTTCAAATGAGAGCCTCAAATGAGGTCGCACCCTCATCGTCACGTCGGAAACCAAATGCTTTTTAAACCTAGAACATTACATGAAACGCCACGTGGATTATTTGGTGGACCACATGCAAAGAAATTCTATGAGAACGGGGAACACACATCTCACCGTTCCCACCCCTCGCATTAGCCTAGGCCAAAAATGGTAAAGAGAACAGGTAGGCATAGAAATTCTTGGCGGCGAATGAGGTGATCCAGCATACACCTGAGGGGCCTAATTTTATTTTCCTCTTGGGGAGGGGTGGGTGTTGGATTATTTGGATTATTTCTAGTTCCAAATGTATTCTAATCAAGTTCTCAATGTGTTCTCATCAAAGTTCTCAATGAGTTCCCAATAGTTTCCCCCCCTCCCCACCCAACAAGTTCCCAATAGCACCTCACTTCATCCCATATCCTTTGCCCAAAAGTTTCACACTTGTGCATTAGAAAGAGGTGGCACTCTTGCACATCTTCATATGCAAATGGTGGTCAAATTGCATATTTCAAGTTTGAAAATATTGAACAAGGTTCTCAAAGAGCGGTTGGGGTGGGATGATCCCAAAAAAAAAAAAAGCACAATATGAGCATGTGAAGTAATTATAAAACACTGGCCTTCAAACATTTGTTGATACGGTTGGTTACTGGATGAAAATTGTTAATGAAAATCATTTTCAATTTGTGCATTGTAATGTTAGTGGGGGAAATGATGGAAGTTGGCATGTCATAGTTTGTTAAGTATAGAGTCTCAAAAGTATTAGAATTGAAGTGTGTTTCACATTTCAAAATGTTTTGGAGCACACAACAATGTTTCATAAGCACTAGATGAAAAAAAACCGATGAATTCATCTCTTGCAAAAGTGTTTCATAAGCACAAGATGAAAAGAAACCATGAATTCATCTCTTGCAAAGGTGTTATATCAAATGATTCAAATTGGTCAATTTTACTCCTCAGCTAGTTGGGTGGTTTTGTTTCATAACGCTGAATGGATTATCAACAATCAGAGTTTTTATGGAAATGCATGGTTGCACCATATTTGGTGAATCTTCATGACATAGCTCAAATGTTTTTTGAACATTCCTTACTTGGGTTGAAAATTTGAAAAGCTGCAAAACAAAAGAGTTGTATACTTATCTTTGCCAAAAAAATGTCAAATTTTTTTAGTTGTCCTCCATTAGAAGTGCCTAGTGAATTTGATGGATCGCAACAAGATTTTCATTCAGATTTTGTGCCTTTGTATGCAAATAATGCTCATACTTTTTGAAGCATTGTTACAATACGTATAGTGTTATTATCAATAAAACTTTCGTTTCATATTAGTCACACTTCCAAAGGATTCTCTCTTTTCTTTTTTCTTGACATTTTTTGACAATTTGTTTCTTTCCTCTTGGGCCAATCAATGAATTTATTACATTTGAAGTTGTCACTTGAACCCCACAATCCCCACTAATCTAATACAAATATCAAAGTGCCCCTATTTTATAATGGGGGTATTAGCCCAAGCCAAAAATGGTGATGAACAGTTTTGAAAATAGAAGTTTCATGCAGCGAATGGGAAGGCTCAGCATGTAGTCAAAATGCCTTCATTTTTTTCTTTTAAGTTTTGGGTTGGGAGAGGGGGAGATTTTTTTTCATTTTTCCTTTGTTCCCAACATGTTCCTTTCATATTCCCTAGGTTCCCAATGTGTTCCTCAAGGGTGTTCCCAATAGCACCTTGTTTAATCCCATATGTTTTGCCCAAAGTCCTCCCCTTCTCACCTATATAGGTGGGCCAAAGGGAGAGGCACACCATCTTTCCATAAAATCTTTTGTTTTGGGAGGCCTTTGCAATTTCAACTTTTGTGTGTGATGGGCCAATCAGATTAGCTGATTGCAAAAAAAGAAATTTGGACTTGTGAGGCACCCTCAACTAATTAATATGAAACAGAATAAGTACCCCCAATTACTTAGGAGGAGATTACAATATATTTGTTTTGGGATGATATGAAGTTCAAAATAAAATAAAATTGGTGATGGGCCAATCAAAGATGCCCATCACAAACTATTTTATTTTATTTGAAGTTTGGAGTATTTGCACCACTAATTAATAATGAGTAATATTATTTCACATTAAGGGAATAAACAATATTAGCGAGAGAGAACTTTGTGAAAAAAACTTTGCAAAAATACTATTGGGGTGCACTAGTGCCCATGGTGGTACCTTCACCTTTTAAAGGAAGGCCTTTTTATGGTCATAGTAAGCCAAAAAAATGTTAGATTTCAACTCGGAGACCTTGGTTTAGTCTAAGCATGACATATAATTTTGGGAATGTGAAGAAACTTTGCAATCCTAATGAATAAAGGGGTCTTGTAGACATCATCTTAAAAAGATTTGATATGAAAATCAAAAGTGGAAGGTCCTTCCTAAACAAATTCCAATGATGAATAATTGGAATTGGTATATGGGGGATTTTTCAGAATCCTTTGTATGGTCATCCATGAACCATTCCAAAGATAATTTCTGAAATAACTATCTCATTTTCATTTTCAAACTTAACTATTTCATTTTTTAAATAATCATTTCCTTTTCTTATTATCTTTTTTAATAACTATCTCTCACCCTTCCTAATAACTACCTCCATTTTATAATCATATTCATTTTTTTCCCCTACCTATCAACATGGATATGAATCAAATGAATTAACACTTGTCTTTTCATGTCCATGAAATGTATATTTATTTAAATTAAGTTTGACATGGACAAAAATAATGATAAATTATTAAAAACCATATGAAAACATAATGAAAAAGATAAAATAATTGATCATCATTGATAATCCACTACAACATGGAACTCAAATCAATATTGCCTTGAAACCCATGAATAGTTGAAAATACTTACGTTGTGTAAAGAGCTATTGAAAATTTAGAAACCTTTCGTATAGGGGAATGGTTTAGGTTTAGACCAGTGTTGTGCATGTAAATGTCAATAGTCATACATACGACATATAAAATTCGTGTAAATGTAATACATGCCATTTTTTTGCATTTACATTTACACTTACATGACCCTATGTAAAATTCGTGTAAACATATTAGGGTTAAGAGTTTGGGGGAAACTACTTGTTTGTGCAATTCCATGTTTTGTGTATGCTTTGCACTGTCACCCTGTGAGTTGCCAACTTCCTTTGCAATGTCATCTTCAAGTGAATAAAATGTTTTTATACCCCATCATGTTCATGCTCCCTTCATTTTTCCTTGTTTTTGTGATGGTGTTTTCATACTTGTAGTGGTTGTTATTGTGCATTCTCTTGTTCCCCTTTGTCATTTCTTGTGTGTAGGAAATTGGAGTGATAGAGTTGGTGCGAGGAAGTTCGAAGCTCAAAGCTTGAAGTTTATGCCTTCTTCAAGTGAGCGAAATTTCTAGGGCTTTGATTGTTTTGCGTTTTTTTCTTTTTGCTTCTTAGTCTTATGTCTTGTTGTCTTGCTCCCCTTCATTTGTTCTTGTGTCCAAGAAGCTTGAATGGCAAAGCTCAAAGCTTTATTCTTGATCACTTGATGTTCAATGCCAGCTTTTTCAAATGAGCAAGGCCATGAGCCCTAATCGGTCATCTTGTTGTTTTGTTCCTCTTTGTCCTTTTCTTGTGTGTAAGAAGTTGGAGTTTCTTAGTCATCTTGTGGTCTTTCTCCGACCTTGTCATTTCTTATGTGCAAAAAATTGAAACAGTGAAACTTGAGGCGCCCAAAACTCAGACACTTAGGATGCGTAAGAGTTCACATTCAAAACACCCAAAATGCACAAGAGCTTGTGCTTAGGATGCTTAAGAGTTCGTGTTTAAAACACTCATGCTCAAGATGTTCAAATATTCAAAAGGTCGTTCAAACTCAAATGTCTCATCAACTTCTGACATGCAAAAAGTTTGTTCATCATTTGGTACAATTTGTGCAAATGATATTTTCCCATGCAAGGAATTTCATGGTTCTTCTTTTCCATCAATGCAAGAATTGAGTTAGGGTCAAAGCCAATTATGGCATCAAATTAGTCAGATTACTAACAAACTAGTGATTTTGACAAGATTGACTAGAGGTCCTCTGTATATGTATCAAGCATCTTCTACCAACAACTCAAAGATGAAACCAGTGTTGTGTTTGCCTATATGTTAACTACCAAATCACATGAACCCCCCATTGGTTGATTTATAGTTTCAACTTGAACTCTCCCATAAATAATGTCAAGTTCTCCTTGTGTTGCTACCCCTTAATAATTGGGACCCCATGGTTTGTTGAATGGCCATGGGGATGAATATGAACTTTGTTTCTAAAAGTGGTAATTTTTTTTTGAAATCCCATCAAAAGGAGATTGAAAAGGATTATAAATATCTAGTACTTTGGTTGCCATCTTTCATTGGTCATGGATAATCTTTCAACATGTTCATGCCTACATTACTTTTTAAAATATTACTTATTTAAAACAGTTCACATTTTGTTATACAATAGTTGGACCTAATTGTGACATAAGTAGCTTATGTTTTATAACACTACACTTAGCATCATTAGTTGACACATGGTGTTGACAGTCTTATGTACTAGTCATGTGCCCCATTTTGGAAGATTTATTTAACATGTGTCCAACACATCATGTACTTTCTTCAAGCCCATCTCCATTTCCAATAAGAAAATCAAGCTTCCTTGTAGAGTTGCCAAAATTTACTTTACTTTGAACTTTGATGTTAAACACGAGCCTAGTTTAAAAGTCCTTGTCAGTCATCATTACCATGTTCTTCATTGATTCCTTTAGGTGAGCAAGGCCACAACCATTTCTCACCATTCCGTCCTTTTGTGTTCCATGGTGGTTAAAAAACCTTGTTATAATGAACTAAGGTCATTTTTGTGCATCTATTAGCCATGTTCATTTTGTTGAAGAGAAACTAACCACCTTGTAAGCAAATCCATCCTTTTCTACCTTTTTCTTGTTGCTTTGTTTTTTTAGCTTGTATTTTTTTTTCTATTTGTTTAGTTTTGAATTGTGGTTGTGTTTGTGATCAAGGTTTGCTAGGGTTTGGCTCTTGGCAAAAAAAATATTTGGTTACCTTTATAGCTATATGTGCGATGTTATGGAGGGAAAAATTAACCCTTTCACAAAATGGTCTTGGAATTGGTAGAACCAAATGACAATGCTTATGAATGAAGTAGTTGCCATATTAACACATCAAAGGAAAATATTGGTGGTCAAAAGTTAAAATAGGTAGCCAACTTTTGCTTTAGTAATGACAAATGCCCCTTCTATTTATTGGCTGGTTGATTGTTTATTCCCTTCTCATGTCCCACAAGTTGCTAAACTATTATCTTGGTGGCTGATAAAAGATGATAGGCCTATTTTTCAACATAATAAAAGAAACAACAAGAACAAAAGATAATAGATTTAGATTGAATGTATTGTTGTTGATGTTTGATAGCTAGGTTTTTGGACAATTTGATTATCGCCTTATTTTTTGTTGTCAACATGTTATCATGGTTTGATGTTGTTGTTTATTGTGTGCAAGGTGCATCAACAACATTTCAAGCACCATAATTAGTCCATGGCCATACGAAACATCTAAATATTAAAGACCACCAATATTCTATAATGTTTTCCATTGGACCAACAAGACTCCAACGACAACATTTAAACCCACCAACAAAGTTCCAGTAGCAAGACACCTTCCCAAAAGGAGCAAAAGTGATTTCTTGCAATAGGATTAACAATCTATAGCAACACATCAAAGTTCCAATAACATTTTTTTTTCAAATGAGTTCTTTTTTATATTATAATTTGGCATGTTCAAGTTTGATTGAAAGCAATCATAAAAAATTGTGATTAAAAATATGTTTTTTGTTTTTTTTTTTTTGCAATGTTTTAGGGTATGGCATGACAACATGAAAATTATGTGGGCATGGAGATTTTAGGTTCACCACCCATTCAAGAAAATAATGTGTAAATATAATAGTCCTTAATTACAAATAACACTCCATTTAAGGGAATAACTTCTTCATCTATAGGTGTTAGTATGAACATTTAAAACTTCAATTTTAGCTAATAGGGATAGAAATTGAACAATATCCTTAATGGCTTTACACCAACAAGTCAAATTTTGGGCTAGTTATAATTGCAAGTCTATTCCATGGTCTTTTTTTCTTACAAAAAATGGGGACCCTCCTAATTGTGATCAAGTACAACAATTGAGATGTAGCATTTGTTTACCTCACATTGTCCTTCATGCTTTGATTGAGAAGAAAACAAAAGGGAAGAATGGAAGCATTGCATACAATATCCTTTTTGGGACAAGTTCCATGAAAGTGCTTGTTGAATTTGAGCATCTTGAATTCCTAACTGCATATGTCGAAGAAGTTGTTGTTGCATACAACATTTCAAGGTTACAAATAGTGGGCTATGAAGGTTATAAGACCATTTAGTCAATCAATAAACATTCCAAAATAACACCTAGTGCAATTTCTGGTTTTTTTGGGAGCAAAACTCTTTACAAGAAACAAGATGAAGTTCAAAAAATATTTCTAGAGGACTTAATATTGCTTATGATTAAAAGGTTTTTCCCCTTAAGCACATATGAAAATGTTTGCATGTGGAGGTTGATCCCAAAGTGGTTTTCCCTTTTCAAAAGACATTATTTAAAGAAATCTTTCTAGCCATGGTTACATGTTGAAAGTTGCATGTTTAGCCTTTGCTTAATGCCACACCTAAAGTTACAATAACGTTTTATCTATGGGATGAATAGGGGGGCAACATGATCAAAATTTCCAAGGAGAGATTGGAGTTGTAATTAGAAGTTGATGCCATAGATGGACATGCACATCAAGGTGAAAAAACTTGGTGCCAACATGTGAGAGCAAGTAGCTCATGTTTTGAAGCCTATCCTTGATTTCATGGATTGCTTCAAGCTTTCTAAAGTTCACAATGTGGTTGTTCTTATGTTGGATCCCTAGAATATAAACTTGAGTTTAGTGGGAGATTATGTTGGTCACTTTTCAGCAATTGAGATTACTACTACATATGATAGAAAGTTTCTCCTTTCTACTTTCAAGATTTTGTACTAAAAACACCAAGGATGGTCCAATGCTTATTCAATTATTGTGCGAAAAACCATGTGTAATACTAATGTTGTTTTTGGAGTAGGAGTGTTTGAAGATGAAAGTTGTTTTGAATAAATAAGCATTGTTTGTTTTACTGCTTTGCAAAAAAATGTAAGTTGATTTGTTTCATTGTTTGCACTTTTTAAATTAACTTATTTGAACATTATGTGTGTAAATGCAAGATTGATAGGAATTGTCATGCTTTTGCACATTTGATGTGCACTTGGAAGTAGGAGACCTTCTTCTTTGGTGGTCAAAACATGAAAGGAAATTTCCAACTATTGCCTATTTAGCTACAGTGATTCTAGACATACCTACTAGTCAAATTGAAATAGAGAGAGTATTATCTATTGCAAACATTCTCACATGTCTTTGTCGTTGTTGACTTGGTTTGAAAAACTTGGATTTCCCAATTCTTTAAATCAAGAATTGGTTTGATGATCCCAATATTGGATTTGAGGCTACAAAAGAACCTCAAGATGTGGATGAGTTTGGAAAGGTTGACAAGGAGATACTAGATTTGCTGGATGTCGAATTTTCTATGAAGTTGAAGATCGTGTGTAGAATTGAGACATGTATTCATGATTTCAATAGTGTTTTGTTCATTTTACACACATAACTTTTTTTGTTTTGATTAAACTCCTATCCCTTATTGCCACTTTTATGAACATGCCAATTCTATGATCACATCAGAAACTAGAATTGAAGTAACCTTTCAAGTGATCAATTTCATCAAAGTTTGCATGTTTTGATATTTTTTGTATTCTGTTTTTTATCTTTTTTTGTTTTACATGGCATGTAAGTGTAACTTTTTACACTTACATTTGCACTGTTTTTACACAACCTAAAATGATTTACATGATTTTACACTTACACGGAGTGTAAGTTCTCAACTATATAGATGCACAACACTGGTTTAGACCTCCATAAAGGACAGCAATTTCTTCTTAAAATATTTTTTAAAATTATTATTTAAAAAAAAAATAGCCTGGTGGGTACCTTCCAAGTTGTGAAAGTTCCCCAGCCAGCCTAGAGAGAAGGTAGAAGTTTCTCGTTCAGACTATCCAAAAAATAGGTTTTCTTAAAGCAAGCGGGTGACCAAAAAACACAAAGAAAAAACAGTTGCAATGCTTTAAGCATAGGTGAAGGTTCCACATATAAACTTGAGCTCTGCGTTGCTGCACACTACTAGTGACCACCAATTATTTTATTTTATTTTATTTTTTATGTTTTCATATGGTTTTCAATAATTCATCATTATTTATGTCAACGTCAAATTTAATTTAAATTAATAATACATTTCAAGGACATGAAAAGACACATGTTAATTTGGTTTTTCATATTCATGTTGGTGGAGAGGGAAAAAGACTTATGAAATGGAGGTAGTCGTTAGAAAAGGTGGGAGACAAGTTATTAAGAAAGCAATGAAGTAGTTAGGCTTGAAAATGAGATGGTTACTTCTGAAATTGTTTTTGGAAGGATCCATGGACGACCATAAGAAGAAGGATTCCAAAAAATCCCCCATATACCAGTTCCGATTACTTGTCACTGGAATTAGGCTCTTGCATTGTGCCAAGTGAGGTCATTGGAAATGCATGGAGAAAATTTGAAAAGTTCTTTACACGAAACTGAAGATGATGAAGATGATGTGAGTAGCATCTGAAAGCCAGCAGGGGATGATGAGGAGAGCAATAATTCACATACCATTGTCATTGGCCAATGCAGAGCTACAAGATAGATGCATTTGGAGCATAAGAAGGAGTGCCTGATTGTTTTGTTGTCAACAAAAATGGATCTTGCAAATCCCAATATGTATGATGCTTGTAAGCTGTTGTTACAGCACTGGACACTTTGTTTTTGTCTTCTTCTTCATAAACCCTAAACCCTAAACCTTAGCCTGCAAATCTCTTGAATGCAAGGCTCTGGGGATCTTAATACACATGTGACAGAGATGGCAATGAAGAAGGAACAGCTGCCTGTTTCTTTGTTGTTGGAAACCTCTTCTTCTTCTTCTTCTGCTCCAGTTACTTTTCCAAACCCTCAATGTGAACAGTTTGGACATAATCTTCTTCTTCTGAATTGCAGACCCTCCTTTGTTCTAGGTCCTAACTCCTAACATCAACAAGCAGGCTCATTACATAATGGCTCTGCCCTTCAAATGACATCCATAAGGATGATAATTATTCAATGCACTAAATTAGATATGGTGAAACCCAAGTGAATCCTTTGAGTATGCCAGAAATTGTTTCTATAGTACTTCACATGGTATTGTTTCGATAGGACTCCACATGACCCAGCTAGAATGTAGGGATACAAACTTTGGCCTGTTTTGGGGTGCATCACAGTGGGTCTTTACCCTGAAGGGCAGAGACAACAAATATTGAGACAACAAACAGGCTTGAAACTTAGCTTGACAGATACAATTTCTCTCTTCTCTAGCAATGGCACTTGGGTCATCTGGATAAGTGATACAACTGAACCATGGAACTTTCGACTTGACCTGGAGGTCGTACCCCTTGTTGGTTTGACATCTCTAATGATGTGTTGATTGCACACCCAATGTTGAGTACTGTGTATTTTTGGCATGCTCAACACTTCAATTTTGTTGGCAACTCAGAGGATGAAGAAGACATGGAGAGTCAAGTGAATGAGCAAATGATGGCAACTCAAGCTCCTCCAACTGATAATCAGCAAACGATGCAATTTGTTCTTATACAATTGGAGTTGAGTCCATTGGAAAAACCATGTTTAATTAGGAAGATAGCTGATATGCCCTTGAGTATTTATTGCTTCATCCTGAGGAGCTTTGCCAGTCCAACAAGTTCTTTGTCTTCATCAGCAGAAGAAACACATGCTCAATTCATGCTTGTTTCCACACCAACCCACAAGAGGGGTTCTATTTTTTCTTCCTTGATATTAACTTCAGTGTGGTTCATAGGGTGCAAACTCATGCTGAATGCACTTTGTATGGTCCTCTTGGAGTGCACATGCTTCTGCACCATAACCACAGTGACGGAGCCAGAGGAATTTGTGTTTTCTTCTTCTCTGGCTTTGTGACTTCTCACTGCTCTTGTTGACTTGACTTCAACTTCTGCAATTCTTGACAGGCCTGATGGTCCAACAAGCTGAGGAGGACCCAACTTTGGCATACCCGTCACGAATGTATGCATAAGCAGTGCATCGACAGTCGGGCGTTTCATGACATTCACTTCCAAGCACTGACTAATAAAATCAATCATATCTGATGGCAAATCCACCGGAATAGGTGGTGCTTCCCCATGTCCCACTTTCCAAAGAACCTGAGCTCGTTCCAAATCTCCATTTGGAGGAGCTCGAGTTGCCATCTCGAGCACAGTGCACCCAAGACTCCAAATATCAGCAGCAACATTATATGTCTTCTTGGGATCGATTACTTCTGGTGCCATCCAATAAGCACTTCCTACACAAGACCCACCAAGCTTGGCCACCTCTTTTGCCAGTCCAAAATCAGCAAGCTTCACCATGCCACTTGACTGCACTAATGTACTAGCACATTTGATATCCCTATGTACAATGTGATGGTCATGAAGGTACTTCAGACCACAAAGAATTTGCTGCGTGTATCTGCGGATTTGATCACTGAACATCTCATATCGTTTGTACACAGATGCCAATGAACCTTGCGATACAAACTCCAGAAAGATGTAGAGCTTATCCATCTCCGTTTGTGTGCCAAGGTACTGAACAATGTTCTTGTGTTGGAATTTACTTAACAGGTTGATTTCTTGCTCCAGTTGCATGATACACTCATCTCGTTTACCTTGCTCCAACAATGAGACTTCTTCACTGCAAAGAAACACCCATTGTCACCAAGTCCCTCATACACGGTCCCAAATGAACCACTCCCAAGTAGCTGTCCTTTTCTCCATGAGCTCCATGCCAGCTTTTTTGGAACAACTGGCTTCTTGACAAAGCTCTCCTCAGAAACAGTTCCTTCTTGGGTCTGACTATTTGCTGCTGGCAGTAAAAGGACGTCACTCACTTGTGCAACAGGCTCTGCAACATATCTACAGGTCTCCTCAGCTTCATTAGCAGCTGTACACTCTTGACACTCCTGTTCTGAAGAACATTCTTCAAGATGTTTTCTATGCCATGGTCAGCATCCAGAAGTGTGTCTAGATTGATTACTAGAAGCTTGTGTGACAAAGTGATCACCATTGACTGGCATAGTACCTCCTCTTCCATCTGATGCTTCGGTCTTGCTAACCATGCTAGCTTCAACAGAAGTGGTGTCCTGGTGTGAGGCTGACAGTTCACCTGACTGTGCAGGTGGTCGAGTGGGCAAGTCAATGGAGATTTTCTTTGCTGATTGGGCATTCATGACCATCTCTGCATCCCTTTGGGCCGTAGAATCCTTCCAATGACTACCACATAACCAATGGACCTGCTTATTGCCCAAATTCACATCTACTAACCTGCCATGGGGTCGGGGCAACTCAATGCCCTTGACAGCTTTTGGCAATTGAATTTGGGTGTGTTGAGGCAGATCTATGGTAGCTGATCCAGGTGGCTGATCAAACCCCTTGAAGTCTCTACCATATGATTCTGATGATGTGCAAGTAGCAGTAAGAGGAGAGATGGGTTGGCCAGAAGTTGGGGAAGCAGATGGCTGGCCTGTAGCAGCCAGAGAAATAACTGGGCTTCTGTGGTGGGACTTCAGAAGTTTCCAGTCAGATGCAGAAATCCCAAGATTAGCTGCGCCAGCAACACCTAAGAAACTGTAAAGATCATCCAGACCTGCTTCGTCTGATGGACCCCTGACCCGGAAGCTTGTTTCCCGATCCCAGCCATGCCTTCTGGGTGCCCTAAACACATCACCTTTCTTCACCTTATCTTTGTCTTCCAATTTCCTGCTGTCACCATGGTGAAGTGGATAGTATTCAATATTTTTGAGTCCCCTCATGCGCTCAAGCTTTGGTTTCACCATGGATCCTGACATAATCCTCTGGCAACCCAACTGACCATGTACATTTCTCTCTCTCCTATCTTGAGGTCCAACACCTAGGTTTCTCCACAGGTTTTTTGACCCTTGTTTTTAGCTCTGAGGAAAATTCAGGCTCGATCAACCATCATAACAGAAACCCTGAACATCTCAAAACAAGCTCTCTCCCCAGTCTCTGAATTCACCCAGTCTTTTGACAGTTGCTCCCAGTTGATCACTGCACCAGAAAAAACCTGAAAAAGTATACAAATTCCAACCAAGCTCAGAATCCTTGATTCCCTCTTTGACCAAGTAATATTTGACTACTCCAGGACAAGCTCAAACACATAGGTATACCAAATCACAAAATTGAATTTTTTTTTCCAAACTCAAATTGATACAAATTCCTTCAAATGGACCCAACATAATTGGAATGTGTGCCACTTCTACAAACCCATTCTAGAATCAGAAAGCCTTCTCAATACCTAAGTTGCAACCAAAAAACAGATCATGCTTTTACCTGGCAAAGAAGCCTTTGGCAATTCACATATGCCGGCCATTTCTTCAGTTCTCTTGAGATCAAGCATTAGCTCCTCAAGCTATCAGCAAAATACACCACCGAGTTCCCATATGCAGAGTAACATATGGCCCATTTCTTGACAGCATATAAGAAGAAGAAAGCTCCACCACCCCCAAAATCTGCAAAATCCAAACTCCCAAAACAGCTTTAGAACTCCCCAATCCTTTGAGTCTTATCATATAACCTCCACAAAGACACAACACCATGAACAAACAAATGGTACAATAACAATACCCATTTCTGCAAAACTCCTCTGGTCACTCATCCCTTTTCCATTTCCTTCCAAAAAACCTGCAAAGAACATCATCTGCTTATGGTGCTACTGCACCCCCTTCTTTTTTTTTTTACTACCTTGCACAACAACACCATTGAAGCTTTTGTTTTCCTTCAGAAACTCCACATCCTCAGACCACTTATACAAAGCTCTGTGAGCTGCTCAATCACTCCATCTTCAAGGCTCTCAAAATATGGAACACTACAATAGCTGAAACACTTTCGTTGCATTTCACAGTTTTTCTCCGATGAACAGATATTTGTAGCTGGTAGTATTTGACTGTTCCTATGCTTCACTACAAAAAATCAAAATGTCCTTAAAAAACAAATTCACTGACAACAACAACAAGCAACACAAATCAGACAAGAAAAATTGAAGTCGTGGGTCTTCTCTGCAAACAACAAAAAATAAAACATGAGAATGGGGGTAGTGGAAAAAATCCACTACCAACAACAACAAGAAGCAACGTACAAGAAAAATTGGAGTTGTGAGTCTTTTCTGCCAACAACAAAAAATCAGACATGAGAATGGGGGTAGCCTAGTGGAAAATATCCATTAGCAGCAACAACAAGAAGCAACACAAACCAGAGAAGAAAAATTGAAGTTGCGGGTCTTTTCTGCCAACAACAACAAGAAGCAACAACAACACAAAATCGGACAAGAAAAATTGGAGTCGTGGGTTCTTTTCTTGCAATCAACAAAAAATCAAATATGAGAATTGAGGAAATGGGTTTGCAAGAAATGGAAGTAGGGAGGGAGCCATGAGCCAAAACCCCATCATCATCATCATCATCATAATCAAAATGTTTCTAACAAAGTTTGGGATTTAGTGCAAAACTCTCTGTTATCATCATTAGGGGAAGGAGAAGAAGAAGAAGAAGAAGAAGAAGAACTTCTCTCGGTTATAATTCTTCTTTTTCTTCTCCTTCTTGTTCCCACAATTTCTTTGCACATTCTTCTTTGCAAAGTCCCTCCTCTCTCTCATAATTTGTCACTACGTGAACAAGATTCTGACTCCATGCAACTTTGTGAATGTATTTTCCGAAGACTTTCCTTCCTCCATGTACCTAGCAAATTCCTTCCCTGCTGCCTAGCAACTGCACAAAAATAGTGGATTTTTGGCATAATTGTGATTCTACCGACACTCTTTTGTGATCCTTTCAACCCCTATCCCCTCTTTCAGTGGTATCCATTCGCAAAGCAAAGACATCTTAATAAATCTCAGTATGAAATGCTGATACTCATCATTTAATGCACAAGGTTCGAGAGTAACTATAGTAGTTGTACAAGTAGGAGCAGTGAAAATATATGTAGCAGCAGTGGAGGCGCTCATGAAAAAGGAAAGACAGGATGAAACTCAGATTACAACCAAAATTAATGGTTTTCATCCCACCTTCAATACTATTGTACTTTTTGGCAGGTTTTTTTTTCAAAAATCTCACCCTGTGTATGACCAAACTCAGGGTTCTCGTGCTGTGTTTTTCTTAATTGAAGTCTAACTAGTGTGTGCCCCGTGCCTAAGGCACAGGTGTGTTATTTCAACAATACATCTATATTATAATTCCGCTCAGTCCTTACTGAATGGTCCTCCACTCAGTAACTTTGTGGACAGGGGCCTGGGAGAGTGGGAGTGGCTGGGGCCTGGAAGTACCAAAATTAACAAAGACTATCTATATTATAATTCCGCTTGTGGTCCTCCAAAATGGCCCCTGTCTGTTGTCACACAACACAGCGACGTTTTTATCACTGAAACCCGTTTTACACAACATGGGCCCGTTTTGACATCGGGGTGTGGTTTCACACAACACGGCCGAGTTTTGATCTTTAGGTCTTTTTTATATGACATGGCCGGTTTGCACTTTGCACATCCGGGTCCGTTTCACACAATACGGCGGGTTTTGACATTGGGATCCCATTTCACACGGCATGGCAGGGCAGGGGGGGCAGGGCAGGGCAGGGGGCAGGGCAGAACGGGCAGGGAAGGACGGGCAGGGCAGGGGCCAAATGAAGAGTAAAAAATAAAAATAAATAAAACTTATAAAACTTCAGAGTGGCCGAAGGTCACGGGCACCCACGGGGGACTTCACAGTGGCCTTCGGCCACAGGCACCCACTAGTATTACAAAATGATGCTCGGACGGACGGACAGTTTTGTGGCCCTTCCAAATCTGACGTATAGTAAGAAGATACCATATTTTACAGCTGTGTTCATCTTTAAATTATTGGGAAAGTTATTTTTTCTTCTGAAAATTTGAGGTAATTTGCTACTGGGACATGGTGGATGGTGGTTGCCACCCCACGTAAAAGAAAAGGAAAAAAAATACCCAAAATAAAAAAAAATGATCCCTTCTCAAAGACATTCTAGCCTTGTTCATTCTTTTAAAATTCTACATTGAGTACCTTCACTAAGCACCCTTGTAAAAGTTTATACACAATTCACCTTGGCACCATAGTGGGTAAAAAGAAAAAAAGAAAAAAAGAAAGGAATAGAGAAGAAAAGAAAAGAAGGCTTTTTAATGTTTCACAAAACAAACCCCCCTTGTGCCTACTAACCTGCCTGACTTGTTCCAAAGAGAACTCCGTCAACAGTCAAAAATCCACCTCCACAGTTGGTTCGCCAAACACCACAAAAACAAACCCACCCAAAAAAAATCGTCCGACTGGATGACGAGAAGGATTAAGGGTTGCTTTGTGTGTTGTGTCTGCGTTACCGCTGCTGCTGCCACAAAAACAAACCCACTCAAAAAATCTTTGTCTCTGTGTTGTGTATGTGCTACCACTGCTGCTGCCACAAAAACAAACCCACCCACAAAAAAGACGGTCCGTTTGAATGATGAGACGAATTTAGGGTTGCTGTAAATAGACGGATTAAAGGCTGTTGTAAATAGACGGATGACGAGATGGATGAACTGGCCGTCCGGCTGGATGGATGACTGGACGAATTTAAGGGAAGCTTCATTATTCAGCTTTAGAATATGCCGACACTCTTCCTTTACTATATGTAATATATGAAAAGAGAGATCAATTCAGATCTTTTGAATGGTGTCTCTGTGTATAGATGTAAAGGTTTTTCTTCTTCTTCTTAAGCAATTTTTTAAAGATTTGATTTTAATTAAAAAAATTCAAGTTTTTCATCATTACTATTTAATTTTTAGTAATTTTTTTTTGCAGTTGTTGATGTGATGACTCAAAAATAGGTATGTATACAACAAATATATATTCACATGTGGTCACAATACCAAAGTCATATATGATTGTATAATTTATTGCCTACATCACCTTTGTGAAAATTTGGAAAGAAGAAAAAAAAAACGTTTGCAACCTAATGTTATTGCACAAATAAGTAGATTTTTTTCTAGTAAATAAGAGAATTATAGCTTTGTGAGACCATAAACTTGTGACATTGTAATAATACATTCCATATCATTCTTTCACACTATAATGTCACCAAAAATCCCCTTGGAAGTAAGATAACTAAGATTGGGAATTTCAAAGTGTTGAGTGAGAGCCTACTAATAATACACAAGGGTGAGATTTTTCATTTAAAATTTTATTCACTTAGGTTATCAAGACCATGCCATGGCCACTATCTCGAAGGGCCACTTGTGCAGACAATAGAGGGTGGCCCTTATGGGAACACCACAAGGTTTAGGGTTTAGGGTTACTTAATGGGTAGGTTGCTTAATGCTTTGACAAACTTCAAGTCATTATCTTACCAACACACCTTGTACATTAGGGCCACCTAGTGTTTACCTTAGGCTACCTAGGTTTTTTATTTTATGACTTCTAAGGCTACCTAAGACTTTTAGTTTATGATTCCTAAGTTAACTAGAGTTTTTGTTTTAAGATAGGCAAGTAGGCCTAGGAGTACTACTTAATGTGACAATAGGTACTATTGTCTTTGAACAATCCATTGAAGTAAATTGTTTTCATGTGTGGTAATGGGTAATCACTCCTCACAATCAAAAATATGGATTGTTGGGCATATGAATCATTTGTTTGGCCATAAATATAAATGGGGTTTGTCAAAACTAAAGTCTTTAGAAGTGTCAAAACTAAAAAAAAACTTATGGAGGAAATTATTTGGAATAGAGTTCACATTGTTTAATAATAGGAAGGGTATTGTTTGTGTATAAAGTTTGATATGTTTTGTTAAAAAATGCATTTTAGTTGCACACGGAAGCATAAGTGTTCACAAGAAAACTCTGATTAATTGTTTCCCTAAAAAATGATGTTTGAATCATGCTATTAACAACAATTAAGTGTTCGCTCACCAACCTATCTAACTTAGTCTATATATATATATATATATATGCAAAATATCTCACCAATGTGATATATATGTGTGTGTGTGTTTAAAATTTTAATTGTGTATTCTCTATTTATCTTGGGGGAAAAAAATTGCCAAATCTTGCAAAAATCATCACATTTCATGTGACGAGTTCCATTCAAGAAAATGGTGGAAGTTGGCTTCCAACAAAAAGAAGAGAACTTTCGTGAAGTCTCCCATGCCAGCTTTCGCACATGAAATTATGCTCAAGGAACTGTGCCCAATGTACATTGTGCCCTTCCTAGAAACTAGTGTGGCCTGTGCCATTGGCTCAAGTGTGAACCCATTACAAAATAGGGAAACTCCAACATGTGAACATTGCTTTGCAATGTTATGTATTGATTTTTCGAACAGCCAAATACGAAAGGAAATCATGCTTGAATCGAATTGTAAGCCTTCGAGTGTTACCATGTGCTCAACTGATTTTTTTTCTTCCAAAACCTGGTTTTTTGAAACTTATTTGAATTTTCAGTGGGAGAAATCACTTAAAAAATCAAATATCTCCCACATTCTGAAAACCAAATCTTATCAAATAAATTCCATTAAATCCTACTCATCAAGATCTTTCCAAGAACACCAAAGGCACATTCCAATTCCTCCAAAATTTTCAGCTAACGATTAAATTTAATTTTCAATGAAAAAATCGTTCAATATTCAAAAACTTTTGCACCACAAGTCCAAACAGCATGGAACCAAGGAGCCAAGCTGATGCACCTCACCTTCTTGAGAGCTTTCCAAAGAGTCCAAGAACGTGATCTGAAGCATCCTGGTTCAGCCGATCGCATCGATACAAAACAAAACAAACAAACAACCTTGCTTCATTGATAGATAACTTATGTGCTTATTGTAGCAGCATAAGGTCACAGCAATTGTATCACAATTAATGCATTGGATTCAAAGTATTCTATCCTTTTGATCTTAGAGAAAGCTTATGGTTCAACACTTATAGTTCTATTTTGGGACCAAATTTAAACATCCATAAAAAACTATGGTGGGTTCCCCCTCTATCTATCTAGTACCCAAAAGTACTTGGAGAAAACTCCAAGTGTAGTCGGAGGGGACCTTATATGTTAATACCTAGTGCCTCCTCAAAATGTACATATAAGAGTCCTCTTGTGAGCTTATTGCATTTAATCTCATCACAATGTTTCTCTTGTGTTTTTGGATGGGTAAAGTCCACGGGTGAGGGACATTCCCAAAATTGAAGGTTAGACTCAATTACTAGAGCCTTCCAAATGGGGAGGTACTACATCTTCACAAAGAAACTTCTAAATTTTGGGGAGTTTCTAAAGTTTTAGATTTTTATTTTCATATTTATTTATTTTTTATTTTTGTGATGGGCCAAATAAAATGGCTCATTTGCAAAGGGAAAAAAAGGGGTTAGAGGTGGGGGTGAGGAGGGGAGGGTTAAAAGAGGGAGGCACCTCATCTAACTACAATTAGAAGAGCAAGTATAGATGTCCGTAGAGCAACTATAGAGTTAATCCTATATATTAATTCAGTAAGTGTGTCAGTCTGTCGAGGTTTTGAAACCCTAATCACTTTTAATAAAATTGTCCCCCGAACTCGAGGGCCCAAAAATTATTTAGGACCTCGAATTCTTACTTCATACTTTTATTTTTATATCCGTTTTCGCGCAGCAACTGCCATCGTCGACGGATGAGATATTTTTGGGATTTGGAGGGTGGGTGAAAAGATTTGAGTGCGCTTTTTTTGGGCTAAGGGTTTAGGAGGGTCATGATTTTTATTTTTTTCCTAGAGGGGGGAGGGAGTGGGGGTGGGGGTGGGGTTCTAGGGGTCTTAATAGGTGGAAGTGAATTGGAGTGGAAATGCGAAGGACCGGGTGGGGGGATCGATGGGGTGCATTATGCACCGGGTTCACATTAGTCATATATATAAATTTACTACGTCTATTTGTGACGGAGGTTTTGGGGGTAAGGGAGCAAGAGGCCAGTGAAGCAGTGGGCGACCACCACAATTTCCGTCTCTATGTACGTCTGTTTGAACCTATCCATTTCGACGTGTTAACAATCTCTATGAGGTCGATTTTGCAACCCCCAAAATAGGGTGGACAGTCCAAGACTGGGCTTCAATAGGTGGACAGTCTAAGAAGTTGAAGATATCAACTTTTGGATGGGGGATGATAGGGTGTTGGTGGTGTTGGGGTATTGAGGGAGGTATTTTTGGGATTTGGAGGGTGGGTGAGGAGATTTGAGTGTGTTTTTTTCTTTCCCGAAGGATGCATGGGCTAAGGGTTTAGGAGGGTCATAATTTTTATTTTTTTCGTGGAGGGGGAGAGGGTGGGGTGGGGTTCTAGGGGTGGGGTTCTAGGGATCTTAATAGGTGAAAGTGAGAAAGAACACATTGTAATATGATGTTGGGAAACACATTGGAAACCAAAGAAAAATGAAAAGAAACCCTCCCTCACCTCGTTCTTCCTCCCAAAATTTTAAAAAATAAAAGCAAGGCACCTTGAATGCACCCTTGGGCCTTCCATTGACTGCATGAAATTTCTATTTCCAAAAGAGTTCATCACTATTTAAAACCGGAGTGGAAAATGCGAAAGACTAGGTGGGGGGATCGATGGGGTGCATTATGCATCGGGTTCACACTAGTTATTATAAGGTAGGTAGATAAATAGGTAGCTATTAGCCACCAAAATAGACCTTCCCTCCTTGCTGGACAAGTCCAGTGGTCATGAGACAATTCGAATCGTCAACTGACACGTGGAACGGCCTCTGGTTATGGCCCCAAGCTGAGAGCTCCACAACTCCGGATTCTCTTCCCCGCTCTGCAGTCTTGTGCTCGCGTTGTCGCTGCTTCTCTTCTCTTCTTGCAGCAGATCATCACATTCTTCTTCTTCTTCCTCCTCTCTTGTGCGTCTGAGTTTACCCAGCTCGTCGGCGTCCATGAGGAGCGCACGAGGGTTTAGCCGCATTGCAGCCGGACTCAAAAGATGGGCAACTGAAGCAGCAGAAGAGAGGCGACGGCAATGGAGCTCCACTCCGCTACTGTTTGGTGGTGAACGGGGCTTGTCCACTGTGCCGGCTGTTTTTGTAGACAAGAATACAAGGGTGATATGCCAGGGGATTACTGGCAAGAACGGGACCTTCCACACGGAGCAAGCCATCGATTACGGTACCAAGATGGTAGGAGGAGTCACACCTAAGAAGGGAGGAACGGAGCATCTAGGGTTGCCGGTGTTCAATACTGTGGCTGAAGCTAAGGAGGAGACGAAAGCTAACGCGACTGTGATCTACGTCCCAGCCAAGATGGCCGCTAACGCAATCCTGGAAGCCATGGAAGCGGAGCTAGAACTGATCGTTTGCATCACGGAAGGCATCCCACAACACGATATGGTGATGGTGAAAACGGCATTGTTGTCGCAGAGCAAGTCACGGCTGATCGGCCCCAACTGTCCGGGTATCATCAAGCCCGGAGAGTGCAAGATCGGCATCATGCCTGGCTACATCCACAAGCCGGGACGCATCGGAATCGTGTCCAGGTCGGGTACTCTCACTTACGAAGCTGTTTTCCAGACCACTGCTGTAGGGTTAGGGCAATCCACAGTGGTGGGGATTGGCGGGGATCCTTTCAATGGCACCAATTTTGTGGATTGTCTGGAGAAGTTTGTGGCTGATCCACAAACCGAGGGCATCATCTTGATTGGAGAAATCGGTGGATCTGCGGAAGAAGAAGCTGCTCAGTTTATCAAAGACAGTGGCACACACAAGCCTGTTGTTTCTCTCATTGCAGGGTTAACTGCTCCACCAGGTCGACGAATGGGTCATGCTGGAGCTATCATCTCTGGAGGAAAAGGGACAGCTCAAGATAAAATTGCAGCTTTGAAAGCAGCAGGCGTCACTGTAGTAGAATCTCCTGCACAAATTGGATCCTCCATGCTTTCTGTGTTCAAGGAGAAAACCCTAATTTGACCTATAAATTGAAAACCCTAGTTTACAAAATTGGATTGTTTTGGCAAGGAACCCACCCAACCGACTGATTGAGCTTCTTCTTCATCCCCTAGTCACCTGATCACATATTATTGTTGTTATTATTCTTTGACCACAATTCAAGAGCAGGGTGGTTTAGGGTTCAGTAGTGCAAGGTGCATACTGGATGGAGAGAGAACTTCAGTCTTTTTGGAAGCAGGAGAAACATATTTCTAGGGTTTGCAGAATGGGACATAGATGAACTCTGATATTCAAGGAACTGGGGCCCTTTAGACTGAACCGATTTTGAGCAGCTTCCAGTAATTAGTGAGTCCTCTTTATCCTTAGGAAGCATACTTTTGTTTGCACTAGGCAGAGCAGATTGACCTGGTGTTTGATGCACATCAATTGCTCTGCAGCATGTTTTGCATGCAAGAAGCACTGGGTGCATGCAGATTGATGTTTGCAGGGTCCCATAATTAAGGGTATGTCAAACTAACAGTTTCCTTGAAGAGCACCTGAGACGGCATTATTATGTTGCTTGATGGTAACTCAAAAGTTTGCTTACTGAAGCACATCAATAGGCTCATAAAAGGGCTGAGGATGTCTCTTTGACGACAGTGTTAAGGTGCTGCTGATGTGAGGGAAGACACAATGTTCTTACTCATGAGCTTCCTTAGTGTGATTTGTTGTGGTTGTTGCAAAGGGAGGTCAATGAGCTAGAAGCATCACTGCGTCATGGGCCAGACTGGTTGGAACAGATAATTGATTACTCTTGTAACTCTGGTGTTGCTGAATGCTGCAACAGTTTTGGCTTAGAGTGATGAATGGCATTTAGTGCTTTGTGTCTGGAGTGCTAGCCAACATCATGATGGATGAGTATTCCCCCTTCGCTTCTAGAAATGTGAGAGAAACTCAGGATTGTTAATGATTTTGGGTCATGTCACTGAAGGTCATGGTCTGCTACTTTGGGTTGTTACTTTTTCACACTTTTGAACATATCAGCCTTTTTCTCGTGCTGGGGTCAAAGACTGATTTTTTGCTTGGTATGGTTTGAGGCACTTATAAACTTGATATTGAAATTGGTAATATTTCAAGTATATACTAAATACTGAGTTTTCTTTGTTAATCTTTTTTGTTTAGGAGGGGTAAATATTTGTACCACTTTTTACTATATTAGAGTTCAATTTGTTTTACAAGATACTCAATTTTAGGGTTTGGTTTGTCTTTTGGGTTTTAGCATTTTGAGCTCTTTGATTTTTTGGGTTTTTAATTTTATGAGTGTAGAGCTTGCAATAAGTTTTATTATTCGCATTTGAACTTCATGGTTGGTGTTTGCAATGAATTTCAATGGCAATTGACAAAGTGTTATTAGTGTTTTTTTAATTTTATTTTATTGTGTTGAGATTTTGAGAATTAGTTGTTACATGATGAGGAGATTGGGTCAAGTGAAGAATCTATTCTTAGAGTTTGAGGTATCATTCATCTTCCATGTAATGTGGATTAATTTATTCAAATTTAATTTTTATACATATGTAACATGTACACGTACAATGATTGTGAAACAGAACAAAAAAATCAAAAAATTGATTAAGAACCTTAGTTTTAATACAAAATTTTACATTAAAAATACACTTATATTTTGCATCATACAAAGACAAATTCAATAAAGTCAAAACAAAAAATCACTTTAAAAACAACCTTAATGTGTACACATACACAAAGATTAAAAATCACCAAAAAAAAACCAAAAATTGATGAAAATAACTTCAATCTTCAATACATACATGTGTAAGAAACATCACTGGAGCTCCAAATGTTGTAAAATATAATGATTTTCTTAACTTTGGAGACTTTTTAATATTCCGAGGTAGACTTGGTAAAGTATTTTAATGTGCTAAAATTATAAGAAAAATGTTTTAAACCCATGTTTCCAAATTTTTTACCTTGGGCATAGTTGTTGTAGCCTTGTTTATGAGTTGTAGTTGTGGGGTTCCACATTGAAATCCAAAGGCTTTAATGGTGAACAAAGGGGGGTGGGGTGGGGGGGGGGGGTTACAAATTTAGATACCTATTCAACATTAGATGTTACCACCACATGATTCTTACCGCCTTAATTCTTGATATACCTATTGGTTTCAATTGATTGGAATTGACACAATGCATGGCTTAAAATAGTTTTAATGAAATTTTTATAAAATCTCATAAATATATGAATGGTAACCTTGTGTTTGTTCTCAATTGCCTTTCAAAGATTAGGTCATTTCAATGGCAAACTTTGAGTTTCTTTTAAAACAAGTCACTTGGGTCCACATTATTGTACATCACTATAGGTAATCAAATGATGCAACTATCATACATTCATTAGATTCTACCAATGGCCATCACCAAGTACATGATTTGGCTATGCAAATGTGTGTTGATCATATTTTGTCTCCACTATGGATGTTAAGCTTATTGTGTCTTTTGGTTACAACATATTGTCTTTGCATCAATGCTTTATACTTGTCTTAGTTTCTATGATTTTGGTACTCATACTAATAGTCACAACTTGCACACAAGATGGCTATTTTTTGCAAATTATATAAAACAAGTTTAATTGAGTTATTTGATGTTAGGTGTTGGTTCACTTACATCTATTTTGTATAATTAAGGTTCATCTATCATCTTAAGTATACATTTTTCAAAACCTTTGCATGGGACATAATGTATAAAGGTTGATTTTAGGATCTAGATTAATCTGTCCAAGTGGATAAGGGATGAATGGATTTCCCTTAATTAGGATGTATAGAAGGGATTAGAATAAAAAGATTTAAAAAGATAATGAAATATAATGAACTCAACACTTGCATGATAAATATCCTTCTTGGTTCCTTATTTATCATTTGGATTGTGCATGGTTCCTTTGTATGATTTTAGATTGCATGTGGCTATGAGAGTACTCTTGGGGAATAAATGTGTAAATGACATTGAAAATAAAGGTGGAAAGTATGAAAATATCTTGTACTTTGATTGTTGCAATGAAAAATGGTTGAAATTATTCCATATTGTTCTTATTTTGTTTCACTTAGAAGATGTTAGATAGTGGGGGAAGCTAGTACACATTAAGATTACATAATGTTTTGTTATGTTTTATGTAATAGTTTTTCGTTTTTTTGACAACAACAATAGGATATTCTTTTTTTGATTTTTGTCTCTAAAATAGAAAGTACCTTCTACCACATGATGGTAGCTGCTATTACAAGACAACAACAAGGAAGTAGACATGAGATTTGTAAGGAAGGTAACATTGATAGAGATGGTAAGCAACAACCACATAAGGTTTGCAAGTGCTACAAATAGTAGGTAGAAACTATAAGAGGTTTGCAAGTGGTTGTGGGTCTTCTTTCAAGTCTACAAATAACAGTAGGTGCAAGATAGTAGTTGTTACAAAACAATAACTACTACAAGATGAAAGGTGTTATAGGATGGTAGGCAGATAATAAAGAAGTCTTACTTTGATATGTTTTCATATTTTTCCTTATTCCTTTCTTTATTCGACAACCTTTTTCCTTGATGGTAACTAGGTTGCCAAAATCTGCGATTTTACAATGTAATTTGACCTTTTGAATCATTTAGTTTAATGACACATAATATCTCAATAATACTAGAACACATTGACATATATATGTGTGTGTGTGTACTTGTGCATCCTAATATTGGAAATAAATAAGTTGTGTCCCAAAATTGTTTTCCAACACATTTTTATTAATCAAGTGTACCATGGGGGAACTTGTCTTTTTTCAAATGTAGATATATCACATTGAAAAATATATAAATGACAACTTTTCACAAATGTTTCTTACAAAACATTACTCTCCCAATCATAAACCTTTGTATTTAACATCAAGATATGGTATGTTGAGTCAAATGGTGATGTTTCATTGAAGAAATTGCATTCATATGTTTATAAGATTGATTATATCTTTCCCATAGCTATTGAAGGGCAAACCCATCCTTGGGTGGTACCATTAGCAATGTCATTTTTCAAATTTTAAACCCATCTATTTTTAGGACAACGTAAAATTCAATTAAGAAAAAAGATTCATTTCAAAATATATATCAAAGATTACCCAAGTCATGTGAAATTTGAAAGTTCAAAAAAATAAATTTTAATATTCCAAATGAGTGGTTGAAGAAAATGTTTTAATAAATGAACACTTGAGGTTTCATTGTTCAAGAACACAAAAGGCACATTTTTTTAATGCTTTTAATTTTTAGGAAGGCTTCAAACAATCTTCTTTATTATTATTTTAATAGATGATGGATTGAAACAACAACAAAATTTTGAACAATTTTCAAAAGTCAGAACTAGGAGGTTTTGAAGAGCTATTGCATTCATGTTTATAAATATGTAACGATATTCACTTTCTTTTGTTTCAATTAACAATTTGGGTCATGCCCTAAGGACTATAGTTCATAAACCAAAAAAAATGTTTACAATAATACAATTCCACACTTAATGATAAAAGGTCAAAAACACAAATCTCTTATTTGTGTAGCCTATGTAGGTGTCTACAATTTTTACACAATGTATACATAGGTGAAAAACACAAAGCCCATGAATTGACAATAAATAATAAGAATCAAAATTGGAAAAGATAATTTTTAAAAATTAGAATAAAATAAATTAAGTGCACCTTTCATCGAATTTTGGTGAAATTAATGGTACCACCCAAAAGATTGATTTGCCCTAAAATGAATGCCTTCTTTTGAGCTTCTCATCATGCCTCAAACAATCATCCTTACAATCTTCACAAATGCTTAAGAAAAATCTTTTGCACTCTACTTTCTCACCTTTTAGGGGTATTTTTTTTCAAAGGCGGGGGGAGGGGGGAGGGGGGGGGGGGGGGAGGTGGTAAGGGGTAGCAAACTTTCAATTTTTGAAATGATAATAGCATGTTACAAGAAGGCCATTTATTGTGTAACATGATCCTTTGCATGGATAGCATATTCCTATTTCCTATGACCTCAATTTCTTTTTATGAAATTGGAGGGTACATTACCTCATGTAATGTTTTCCTCCATTATTTGGAGAGTGCTTCAAAAAATGAATTGTACATTGAAGTAGACATTTGATAGTTTTTTCAATTCTTCCCCCTTTGTTTTCAGTTGGGAATTGCTTTTCTTTTAAAAATCAGAGCTAATTTTTATGGTTGGTAAAGTCCATGGTGTCAAGTGAACTACACTAATCTTTCTGACCTCATCTAAAGAATTACAGACTGATAGTGTGCAGATGAACATACTTTCTGCCATTGTCATAGCCACCCATGAGTTTCTAATGTGCAAACCACACACATAAATTTTTATTATGTACAAAAAAACCTGTGTAGCTTTGGTTCACCATTAGTCTGTGCTCTGCATTTGTGTTGGAAGCTTCTAGTTCAGGTCAAAAATGAAAGTAGGAAAGTCTAAAAGTCTTTGCTCTTCAGGGCCTTGTAATTCTTTACACATTTTCAAAGTCATGTTCATTTAGACACTAGCTCTTCTTTTTGGGTTTTCCAGCATGCATTAGAGATATCTATTAAGTCAGGAAAAGACAGGACCAGTACTCTGAGTTTGGTCACATACTTGGGTGAGATTCGAAGAAAGTACGATAGCATTCAAAGGCCCCAGGGGTGAAACTTAGAAAACCATAAAAAACTTAGAAAATCATCAATTTTGATGGTTCCTGAGTTTCACACTCTTTACTTTTTCCCAGGCGGCTCCACTGTTGCTACATAGATCATATTTCCTCTAGAACCTTGTGAAGTAAATACTGGGACTAGCATTTCGTAGTGAGTTTCAGCTTTCAAACTGAGATTTAATAAAGTTTCCTTACTTTACAGGTAGCACTAAAAGAGGGGTTAGGCAAAAGGATCCCCAATCGCAGGGTGAAGACAAGGTGAATTTGAATATCTCTATTGGGTTTTCATCATCACAACAAGGAAATAATGAAAGCACATACTTTCTTAATTTCCCAAAAGAAATCCTGCATTGCAGATACTCATCTATCTGGACAATTCCCATGTAGGATGCAATCCAAGTACCCAACAAGAATAAAATCAATGGAGATAAAAAATAGTCATAATCATGTGCAAAGCTGAACTTGCTTGCACATAACTTCTTCAGATGAGAGCAGGATCTAGAATCATCTCCAATGCCCACAGATACAAGGAAACGACCTAGAAAGAAAGCTCTTGAATACGGAGTTGTCCTTGAATTGATCCACATATTTCTCCAACCAAAAAATCTGTTCGTGCCATGAAATCCTACACCTCATATCCAGATTTCTCACAACATTTACAAAAAGCTAAAAACTTTCATATGCCACCATGTCATGCCAACCTTGAAAAAACTGAGTTCATTCCCAAAAAAATACACAAAACCAATGCAAAAAAATTTCACTATATTGAGAAAGAAATAGCAACAATTTCAGCTTTGCTACTGTCATGAATATGAAAAGAATGACTGAATGAAAGTACTCATTTAAAAGAGAAAAAACTTGTCTGGTGTCTGTTTAGCAATACTGAGTGAAATTAAATATGTAGTTGACTACCAAGTAAAGCGAGAAAAAAGAAACTATTTTTAAAAACCAAGCAAATTAGAATGGCATTTTTTTGGCTCACAGGATTTATGCGCTGAAGAAAAAAATTCAAAAAGGTTTGATCAACTTTCTATGATCCAACAATCAAAAGCACCATGTTTTCTACCGCTCAATAAAATCAAACATCATATTCTAGTCAAAATCCATCCTTGCTTTTTCAAAGTACAAACACCATTACAAGAGCTATCAGTGTGGTGGTGACACTCCATGCTTGCTGTGGAACTGTCAATCCAGCACCCTACATCATCACAAGAATCCACACAAAAAAAACATTTGACTTGTCAATTCAGGTTGTGTTGTCTAGCAGCACTAATGAATGCAATGGCAAGAAGCACCTGCAGCCAAGAATTATGAATCTATTTTTTAAACAATCAATCAATCAATCAAAAGAATGACCCAAGCTTGAAATCTTGTATCAGTGCACTACCCAAAAGTTCAACCAAAAAATTAATGAAGAATGTCTCTCAATCCAAAGAATGATGCAATCTTCAGCTCTAGCATGAACAGAACAATTGGAGTTGAGGCAAAAATGATCAAGAATGTTGCAATCCATGATGCAAGCTTCAAATCTAGAAACAGTGCATTGTTCAGCACCAAACTCAATGAAGAAAAATTTTTCTGGATCCCCAAGAATTCCAAGTCAGTCAAAAAACAATACCTCAAGCCAAACAATGATGGAAACTTTAGATCAGCAGTGCAATCACAAGAAGCTCAGCCCAAAAAAATCAATCAAGAATATCTCATTCTCAAGAATGATGCAAAGTTTTAAAATCTAGCATCAAAGCAATAATTGGAAGATGTTTAGCTGAAGAAATTTGATCAAGAATGTCTCAATATTCTGAAGAATGATGCAGGCTCTGGATGTGACAGCAGCAGCAGTGCCATTGCAGAAAAGATCAGCCAAAAATAGATGAAACGCATGAAAGAGAAAGGATGATAATGATGATGATATTGCTGCAAGCTTCACATGCAGTTGTAGCAGCAGCAAGTCTTGCAATTGCAAACCAGTGAAAATTTGATGAGAAGATGAATGAGGAGGAGTTGTACCGATCTGGCTGCCGGGTGTGGAGCTAGTTCAGGTGTCAGAGTTGATGGAGGAGCTGGAGGAGATGGTGGAGCAGAGTTTTCTGCTGGTGCAGGTCCAGAAGATGGCACTATTGATGGCACAGGCGCTGGAACCAGAGAGCTGGGTGCTGGAGTTGGAACAAGCGAAGCAGAAGGAGCCGGAGTTTGTGAAGAAGGAGCAGGAACTGCCGGTTGCAAAAAAAAAGAAACACAAGAACAACGACAGCTGCCTCCGTCAAGCAAGGATTTAGCAACAATAATTGCAGAGAATAGCAAGCGAACAATGCGCACATCGAGATCGATAACGAAGAAAATACTGGGTATTTGATTTCACCTGGCGAGGAAACTGGAACGCCTGCCAGAGGAGGCGAGACTGGAGCATACAAAGGGACAGAGCTGGAAGCTGGAACGGTTGGAGCTCCAACGGGAGTCCAGCTCTTAGGCGCATAAGCTGGAACTGTCGAGGGAGCAGGAGCAGTAGGAGGAGGAGGAGGAGGAGTAGTGGGTGTCGCTACTGGAGATACCACTGGAGCTTGGACAATGGGAGGAGGATAGAGAGGAGATGGAGTCGCTAGAGGAGAACCTGCCGGTGGTGGAGTCGGTCCTCCCACTGCAACCGGAGGCGCAAGAGGAGGAGCTGGTGGTGTGACAATGGGGGAGACTCTCGGACCATATGTTGCCACAGGCGCGTAAGCGGGCGCGACAGAATATCTCTGCGAGTAGAAACGAAGTCCCCCGACGCTGCCGCCGCCACTGCAAGACACAGATAGGAACAAAAACATGGTTGTAGGATGGATCATGCAAAAAACACTAGATAGTTGCTCTGCAAATGCAAAGAGCAATCGTAACAAATGTCCATGCAGCTCGATTCTGGAGAAGGAGAGGAAACAACACACCTAGCAGCAACGAAGTCCAGACAAAGAAGATGACTGATGAGGCACAGGAAAACAGTAGGAAAAGCCAGCGATCTGCGTGAAGAAGCAGCTGAGGCGCAGGACGCTGCCATGTCGAGAACGAACTGCGTATACAATAAGGAAACAGCATTAAAACTTAGACATGGCAGACAACGACGTCAAGCTCCAACATGCTCCACAATGCACTTGGCGAAGACACTGCAGCAGCAAATTGCGGGGAAAACTCATGCAGTGAATGGCAGCAGAAGCTCCTGCATGCGTTCTCGCGCACAGTCCCTGCTGCAAAACCTCCGCTGCTGAAAGAGAGAGGCAAAGCTCCAGCGGAGTCCAAGCCTCTCTCTCTCACTATCTCTGGTTTCAAGGTACTTCTCAAGCAAGAAATCAGACCTCAACCAATGCCTAAACAAATGAACAAGATTGATAGTTGACGATGATGCTCACACTTACTTCACAGAAATCTTTCTTCTCTTGGAAGTTGCCGATGGAGAATCAGTTGATGAAAACTGCGGATTTTCTTTGTTTGCCAACTGCAAGGACCTCCAGCTCCCTGCAGCTGCTAACTGAGAAAAACCCAACTTCTTGTCTTTAGCAATGTTCTCCTGAAAACAAAAGTTTCAAATGCAGCACGACTAATAGAAGAAGAAGAAGATGATGAAGCTCTGAACCGCAACAGCAACACTCTTGAAACTCTGCAAAGCTTTTGCCAACACATGAAACTGTTGAAAACTTTGCAAATCTCTGTTTACGCAACTTTTACAAATCAACTGCAGGCCTTTTACAACTCTTGAAAGAAACCTCAGCAAACTCGTGAGGAAGCTGTTGAAAACTCTCTTCAAGGAAAAGCTTTGAGTGCAACAACTCTAGAGAAGAAACTTTTGCAAACTCTCTTGAAGCAGCAGCAGTAATTGCAACAACTATTGGAAGCTTTCACAATTTGAAATTTTTTTCCAAAAGATACAGAAAAATCACAGAACGACAAACTGATGAAAGTACAAATTATGCTTAAGGATAGATAGCTAGATAGATAGATAGATAGTAGTAATAATAAGAGAGAAGAATAAAGAGAGATAGACAGATGGGTAGTGGCAGGGTGGGTGTTGTTGCAGTGGATTTTTTTTAGGGTAAAGAGAGAAGAGAGTATGTGCAGAGCAATTAGGAGCTTTGGAATGGGTGCAATTGAAGAAGCACTAGTACATAAATACAAAACAGTTTCAAAAACTTTCAATGCAAAATGACACTAATAAATGAATACTTTGTGCATGAGACTGTTGGGGGATTTTCTAACTTCCTCTTCTTATTGTTTTTGTACTACTACTACTACTAGGCTACTACTAGTCACCATCTATTTGAATTTTGTGTGTGAGTTTGTGCAAAAGTTTTTAATGAACAAACTAACTCCATTTGGAAATTGAACAGGACCACCACCCCACAACATGAACTATTACATTTATTGCCACTCTCTATCAGAGAGAGAATGCCAGTTTAGGGAACTCCAAATGTGGATGCACATTCAAAAGGGACCTCATAATAATCTCCTGGTACTATCTACATATGTATGTATGTATGTCTCTACTTATCACACATTTGCAGTTTAGAAAACTTCACTCATGTAAATTCAAGGGGCACTCTCAATATGCATATCATTGTAAAAATGTTGTTTTTATTTTGACCAGTTGGGAAACTCTACAAAATGCAAATTCAATCTGTATTCACAACAATTACATGAAAGAAAATGTCCTTAACATGTTTCTATATTCATACTTCGAATATTTACAAATTTGGCTAAATTTTTGTATGGATGATGAGCACTTCAGCAAGATCACAAAATTATCCCCTCCCCCCCACCCACCCAAAGAAAAAAAAACCCGTCATTGATGAGATTGCAGTTTAGAAAACTCCAAACTGTAAATTCAAGGGGACCCGCAGAAACATGCAAATTATATAAATTTTTATGAGACTACAGTCTAGAAAACTTCACAATGTAAATCAAATGGGACCCATAACTACAACTGCTGGACATATAAACTTATATCTTTATATGATTGTGGTTCAGAAATCTGGGGAATGGAAAATGGAACCAAACCCACGTAAATTACATTATAAGCTCTGACATTGCAGTTTAGAAAACTCCACAATAGCATTTTAGAGCTAATCACTGTTGCATACCATCTAGGCTACATATATAAATTTCTATGAGAGTAGAAAATGCCACAGCAGCAACAAACACTTTGAAGCTTTACACTGTTCCAGCAAAAACAGAAAAAAGCTAACATGAGTGTAGCTAGGAAATCTTCTTATGATTGTCACTGGGAAAGTTATCATACCAGATCAGATACACCTATAGCTGAATATTCAATCCTTTTACTTTTGTGAGGTTTCCTTTCTTTCTTTCTTTTTTGCTTTGCTTTGGATTGCTAGGCAAAGGGGACAAAGGAGGAATGCTCCTAAGTAGATTTTATGGGTGACCCCACTCTCTCAGAAGCAATACTCTAGATCCGTGCAGAGTCTGCCCCCTGTCAAAAACTTGCTTTGTCAGGCAGGCCTGGGGGAGAGATCCGGGACAGTAGCTACCCAGTTTTGCAATATGACATGCAGCAAAATCTGTAAGTAGCAGATTTTGCTACATGAATAGTTACTAGTATCTGCAGAGAGCAGCCCTGACCCAACAAATTGTTTTTCAGAAAGACGTTGAAACAGAGAATGGTATAAAGAATATCATAAAACAAGCAGACAGAACACATTACAATGATGGCTTGTTTGTGATATTCTGAGACGGGGAGAGATTAGATCTCCATGGAAAACTGCCATGTATGCAATTTAAAATCACCATGCGACAAGTAAGTAGCTAGGACCCAGCATATGATATGTGATTTTTGTAAATACCCCACATTACAAGAGAATTGTGGTTTTTCTCACACAAAAAAGGGTGACTATGTGATGATGGCTTGGGTGAACAAACCAGAATCAATGGTTGGTACCATGGTAAAAATCCCAAAATCTGTTTAAATTATTTTTAAATACTATAAATATTCCGTGTTTGGATTAAATGGGGGTTACTGAAGTCAAATTCTAACATTTTTTGGGCTTAATATAGCTCACTACGAGGCCTCAATCAAAAAGGTAAAAGGTACCAATGTTCAGCCTGACCCATGTGAGGTAAACTTTGTGGGTGGTTCATCCATTACAATGTACAATATGTGATGTCTATTGGTTTATGTCACACATGTGAGAAAAGCCACATTCTTTTTAGTAAGGCCAATATGAGGACAAGGCTGGTATAAAAATTTCAAAAACACCCAATAAGAGGATGCAGGCGTATATGTTCAATCAAGTGCACAAGTTGGTATTGTGCTACAACCCTGTCCACAAATAGCAGTTACACATCAATTGTTTCTATGAAAGCAAATTCAGACCACCAAATCCAACAACCCCATTGGCCTGAAAAAAATCCTTTGAGCCTAAACAAAACCTTAATAGGTATGCTGAACATTGAAAAAAATGATCACATTCTAAGGCTTCCATTTGATCCTTTAAATTTTTCACAAACCTATTAAACCCTATTTATTACACAGTTAACTATTAGTTCACTCAAGATAACTCGAGAGACATTGAGACTTGAGACTCTTCCTTTACAATGGTAAGTAGTAAGGCTAGAATAGTTCTAGTAGAAGCTTCAAATTATTGAAAGCTGTAAGGTAATAGTAGTACAAAACAAAAACATCGCACAATATTGATGTGCAAAATTCATGACAATTAATCTTCCAACAACTCAATAGAATGTTGAGACACCAAAAATACAGCCCAAAAACATTAGAGTGAGTGTGAGAGAGAGAGAGAGAGAGACAGTGAAAGGTCCACCGTAGTAGTACGACATGATGTGAGTACTTAGTTGTAAAACTGAGGTCCCTTTCATTTCCTGCCATAGTCGCGATAGTGCAATCCTGCAATAGTAAGGATAGTGCAATTATTCTGGGTGACAATACAACCAAGCCTAACAATAGGGGGGGTGACAGGCTCCATCACAGGCCTGATACATGACTACTAGGCTACTACATTGAGCTTGTTCTCTGTGGTGGTGGTAATGGTGGTGGTGATTGTGGTGGTACTTTCATAGAGTTGTGAACAGAAGGGTTGTGTAGTAGTGCTACACAACAGCAGACTGATTGGACTTCACTTCACCCATTTGTAAGCTTCACCTGAACTAGTGTGGCCTGTGCCGTTGGCCCAAGTGTTACCATGTCCTCAACTGATTTTTCCTACCTGGTGTTTTGGAATTTTTTTCAATTTTCAGCAGCAGAAATCACTTAAAAAACAATATTTCCTACATTCTAAATCCAAACATTATCAAGTAAATTCCATTAAATTCTGCTCATCAAGATCTTTCCAACAACACCAAAGGCATATTCCAATTCCTCCGAAATTTTCAGCTATGATTTTACTTAAATTTCAGTGAAAAAATCATTTAATATTCCAGAACTTTTGCACCACAAGTCCAAATGTCATGGAACCAAGCCCATGCATCCCTCCTTGTCGACATCTTTCCAAAGACACCAAGAACATGATCTAAAGCATCCTAGTTCAGTAGATCTCATAGTTACAAAACAAAACAAACTACCTTCCTTCATTGATAAATTTGTGTGTGTGTTTTGTTTTCTTCTTGAGCTTTTGTCTTGTTGTTCTAGGCACATGCTTAAACCTTAAACACTAAGCTTTAGACTGAGGTTTTTTTGTTTTTTTTTGTTTTTTTCAGGTTTTGTTTCTTGTTTCTTCTTATGTAAAAAAAAAATTTGTTATAATATGATTGATGATTGGAAAGAGGCTTGGTGAGAAAATCCCCTTAAAGGTCTTCTTTGTTATGCCAAGAGGGAATTTACTCATAATAATTATTTCATCATGTAGAATATCACCTACCTAGACCATTTTGTACTACCCAAAATATTATGGACTCCAAAAAGGAACAAGATTTTATAAGTTCAATAAGTTGTCACTATAATATATGTAGCGCATTATAATTTTGTAAGATTTGAATATTACAATTTGAAAAGATTGTGACTTAAATGGAGTCCTAAAGTAAACCGGTTGTCAAAGTACTACCCTAAAACAGCAATTGATGGAAAACAATAACTATTATGAGCACGCTAACCATATGGTGCTCGAAATAGTTTATTGTATGTTTCCTTTTTGTTTTATGTTTGCAAGTTATGCATTCATGGAGGAAGGAGAATGAAGGTGCTTTGTTTCTCTTGTTTTAAAAAATGAGTTCAAAAGTTTTTTTTTTGTTTTTTGTTTTTCATGATGTCTCGTGGGTATATGGTTCCAATTGGTGCATTGGAGTACGAGAGATGAGGAACTTTGGATATTTGAAGGATGGTAATTATGCAATGGCAAAGGTCTTTTTGTTGGTTTTTGGAGAAGACAAAAAAACCACTAAGTATTCCAATGTTGGTTATGTTTGTCTAGGAAGATAGATTTGTTTTTGTTTGAAATGCACGAAGAGAAAAAAAAATTTCATGCATGATTATAATCTCTGATTTTTCATTGCATTGGAAATGTATAGTTTGTGTTAGTTTGTTAAAAATGGGCTTGTGGTGATAATGATGTAGAATAGAAGGGGGTTCACGAATGATTATTAATGGCATTGTGTCAAAATTAAGGTTTGAATGACGCACCCCCAAGTTCCTTGATAGGTTCAACTATGACTCCAAAGGTAAAGACAGCAAAAGGAGAAAGAGTTAGGTGCTCTCTCTAGCTCACAACACTTTGGGGGTAGAGGGGCATGCTGGAGCTCAGGGATGGGGACTAGGAATCTTGACAAGCAAATCAATTATTCACATGAACCTACACAAACAAACTAACAAGTTGATTAGTGCATAGTTTGAACACTTTTGGTGCACAAACAAACCATGGGTAAACATGGACTCACAAGACTCATCACGGTCCGGACTTGGGGGAAGCCACCACCTTCCCCCTTATAGTATTCTCTATGTTTGGCCACAAGGCTAGCACCCAAATGTCATTTTATTCTCGAAATTCCCAAAATTGGGACTCCTTTGACTATGGAGGCCCATAACTTTGCATGCAGACCTTTGATTGAAATGAAGTCTAAACAAAATTGTAACCCTCGTTGGGAGCTTTTCAATTGTATGTGGCACGCCACCTGCACGCAAAAAAATGGGGTTGATTTTTTACTTTTAATGGTTAGAAGTCAAATTGGCAATTTGACTCTCAACCCTTTTTTAGGCCATAACTTGTGTTTAAAGTATCCAAATGGGTCATGTAAGCCCATTTTAGACATTTATGTTCCAAGAACTTTTCAATGATATAATGAACTTTTTCAATCCAATGGGTTTTGACCCTTGCAATTGCTCTCTAAATATTCAAAAGTCCATCAAGACTCCAACTCCCAAGTGAGTTCACAAAGTGGGAGCTCACTTGGGATTGTGGAGGTTCATTCACTCACACTCTCTCGCACTCCCAGGAGCATGAAATGTGACTCCTAGGCTTCATTTTTGGCATGTACCTTTGTAAGCCTTTACTTTGGTTACAAACCCAATGTTAAGGTTACAACATTAAATGTGAAAAAAAACATTATTGTGGGATGAAATGAATACCCAAGCTTGGCCACACTAAGTTTGGGTTTACAATTCATTTTTACCTTAATCCAGGTATTGAAAATTAATCTTTCAATCTAGGTGGGTTTGGGTTAAAGGGTAAGAACGCACTAAAGGTGAACCACATTTGTTAAAAAAAAATGATGTATAACAAGTAATCTAAAATCTTGATGCCATCATTTAGCTTACCTAAACACAAGCAAAAAATAATAATAATTTACACAACAATAAAATTTGGAATTCAAAGTTCACTTTGAGTCAAAATTACTCTTGATCTAGCAGTTAAATGAGGAGGATTGGATAAAATCAATGTACACAAACAATATAACTCATAAGTTTTCAACAACCATAGGGATTCATGAAATATTACCAAACAAAAGAAATTGAAAAAAATAATACAATGCCCATATATAAAAGTTCCTCCTCTTTGATATGGTAATATTTTATGCCTGAAAGGAAAATATTATTATGCATTCATTGCTAAAAAAATGAAAAAAAACACATTTTTGGGATGGAATTTCATCCAAATATTTTTTATTTTACTTTTAAAATTTTTAATTAATGTATATCAATATCATGCACCATAAAAAAATTCACCCAAGAATTCCATCAATAACCTTACTTTTAAAATACATATTCAAATTTTCAAATTCTATGATGAGTATTATTTGGTGACAAATATATTCCATACATTCAAATTCTAATGGAATTATGTTTTGATTAAGGATAATTAGAAGGTTTTTATAACCTCTTCTTTTGGTATCAAAGATGGTTGTTCCTAAAACAAAATTGTTTTTATAAAATGTTCGTTATAAAGTTGGAGTGTTAATAGTTATGTCTAGCTTCAATGAAGAAAAACAAAATGGCCTTTAATCCATTCACAACCAATAATTGGTTAAAATTTTCAATAATCCTTTTAAAGTAGAAGAACCCCAAGTAAGATTAGTCATTTTAGAAGGTCAGTTGAATTTGGGGTGACTGTGATAGGATTGAATCTAACAAAAACACATATTGGATATATTGGTGTCAAAATCACACACAACGAGTTTATGTCCAAAGTGCAAGTTCATGTGAAAATGTAGAATGAATAACATGAGTGGCAAACATGCACGTAGTTTCACCAACATTTCCATTTCACCACCTACCTTGCATGGAAAAGATGATTCAACAAACAACTGAATTACCTAAAATTAGTGATATCTAGATATTTGTGCAACTTTTTTTGACCATATTATTCGTTTCTTCATTATGGGAATTGAAATATTATTTCAAGTTGCCGACAAGCTTTTAAAGGTAGAAACATCAAGGTGGACATCATGCATCTTGAGTTGGAGATTGTGTGAAGATAATAATTGCAAATTAAACAACTCAAATGAACAAACCTTCTTGCTCTTACCAATTGCATTTCAAGATCTTCTTATTGAAGGTGAATAGTAAGAATTCTTTGACTAAAGAAATGCAACATAAACAGATCATTTTGGTAATTGATCATGAATTTTAAAAACCAAATGGGAATTTTATTTTTAAATGATTTTGCATTTTCTAGGAAGTCCAATGTGGGTTTTATGATTATTAAAATCACTAGATTTGCATGTGTGATAATAAGTGGATTTGATCTTCATTTAGTTGTTGGAGATTTGGCGATTAGAGTTATGCATTTTGGGTTTTTCATGAAAACTACAATTTGGATCAAGACAAAGGAAAGGTCGGATGGAAGGCAATGGACCATCATCCAAACACAAGAAAATAAGTTTTTTTACACTATCTTGTGGCCCTTGCAAATCATTGAACAATAGAGAATAATTAAGGAGTTTCCATCATCAATTCCTAGGTTAGGAGACATTTAAAAACCTATGGAAATAGAAGTAGAACCTTGTTGTATCCAACTCTATGGACATGAGCTTGATCAAAAAATTTGGATAAGAAACAAGATCATTAGGATAGTGTTCTCAAGCAAAGATGTTCATAACTAATTCGGTATTCTCTAAAGGTTTGTATAGCAAATTAAGATTGGGTTTTATTTTTAAAAATGACATGTGTTTTAATGTTAGGATAAGGGATAATAGAGTTAGAGCTATTAGATTAGAAAAGGGGGAGGAAGTACTTGAAATTGATGATTTGAAACAAATATTTCCATTGTAGGAAACTTGTTTCGATTTATTACAAAATGACCAGTCCTAAAGGTATAAATGAACTATTTTGGGGGAAGAATTTGGAGGGTATTTGATTGGGTGGAAAGACTTCAAATGGCAATAGAAGTTCAAGAATATGATGAGGAAAAGTTGTTTAAAATTGCCAAGCTTAACCTACATGGTAAAACAAAAGATTGATACAAAAGACTAAACTTTGCACCATTAGACTGGTAAACATTACAAATTTTAATAATGGTTAAATATGGAGTGTATGATGGTGTGGAGTTGAGTGTGAAGATGGACGCCATTGGGTAAGAACCAAGGCAACAAGTTCAATTATACTATGTCAAGCTTGAAGGCTTATTTGTAAAAGGGAAAATCCTTGATGCAAAATGGAAAAGAAGGTTTCTAGCCCATCTCAAACTAGAAATTAGGAAGTTATGCGTGGTGCATACCTATGTTGACATGGATGAATTACTAACAACAACCATTGAAGTTGAGAAGGTACTTGGAGAAATTGGGAAAACACACTTTGAACCTTTGAAGCAGGAAAGGGATGAAGAAGCCAATGAAGGGGAGAGCTCAATAGAGTGGCAGATTCACGCTTTTAATGAGATGTTGATAAAAAAATTTAAGGGATCTAGTGGCAAGGAAATCATCCCATCTAGAAGTCTACAGAGGTCAAATGTATGTCAATTATGCAATATGGTAAGCCATGGTGTTTTTGCATGTTCAAAACTTTTTGATAGATTGAAATGTGATAAATGCAAAGGGGGGCATAGAACAAAAAATTCTGGACTTAAATGCTCCTGTTGTTTTGGTCTAAAACACATGAAAGAGTGTTGTTGGAAGAAGAATGGAAAAGGACTTGTTGCTTCTGCAAATCATTTGGAAGTTCTAATCAATGATGAAGAGGCCACATTGGCAAAATTGAATTGATTGTGTGGAGTAGAAAATAACATGTTTTTTTTAACAAGAATGGCAAGAAAAAGAAATCCATTTGTTACACCTAAGGTTGATAGAAATGAAAAAGGATACCTCATGAGGAGGATACTACAACACCAAGGATAATGGGAAATGAAATAAAAACTGTCAAATCTAAGATTCCGACCCATTTCTTAAAAGGTAAAATAAAATTTATGTTTTTGGAAATTATTATGACCATCCATGGTGAATTAGAATAATTTGAAGGCCTAATGAAACTAGCTAGAAGGTACAAAGATGAAAAAGTTCAACAAGTGACACATGTTACGGTCCCAATTTTCCTACAGTCAAATGGGTTTATGTTAATTAAAACCACAAAGGTAAAACTCCACATTTAATTGTTGAAAATATATGGACTGATAGAAGGCCTAATGAATACATGTGTTTCCATGTCAATAATGGCAACTAGAATTGCTAGAAAGTTAGGAATCATGCACATGGTATATGGGACAAAAAGTTACAAGACTATGGCAAGTGCCATAATTAGAACATTGGGGAAGATTATTGATCTTCTTGTTAAAGTTGGAAATATCCAATGCAACATGGTTTTCTTGATTGTAGACACTTATAGCTATGATATCCTATTGGGTCTAGACTTCTTAATGAAGATCAAAACAATTGTTGATGTTGAAAAAGGTGTTATCAAGGTACGAAATGGTCTAGGAATGGCAGTGCAATTATTTCCTTTAACAATGGTTAACATGTTGCAACTTGTTTTGGAACATAAACGATCATAAAGCTTTCAGTCTATTGGAGAAGCAATGCAAGAATTATCATTATTGAATCAATTACACAATGAAGATGTGAATCCCGTTGATCCAAATGATGATTTCATCTTTGATTCTGAAATGAATGACTCCGAGAGCGATGCATATGATGTTCATGAAATGATATTGCATAATGAACAAAGATCTATGGAATACTTGATGGATCAAGGGCTTAATGATTTATTAGAAGGGGAGGCTCCAACTTCGATGGTGAATTTGATACTACAACAACGACATCAAAAATTGTTGGAAGGACAACTAACTTTTAAAAATGATTATTAGGACTAGATATAATGGGTGGGAAAAAAAGGAAAAAGAAAATTCAAGTTATGTTATCAAATCCCCACCTTTAATTTAAATTGTTGGAGTGGCAAAACCATCTATGAATATGTAAGTGACGGAGATAAATGGATAGAATTATGCTCCAAAATTCAATTCAATTGGGGGTTGACAATGTTGTAGTACAAAGAATTTGTTAATTTATTACAAGAGTTTCAAGATGCGTTTGTTTGGCATAAAGGAAAATTGGGTACTTATAACATGGGAAAACATTCCATTGATATCCAGGGAATTCTTCCTTGTAGGATGACATTTGGCAAGTTATATTTTTGGGAAGAAGTTGAAGTAAATCAATAGATACAAACATTTGTTCAATTGGGAAAAATGTTCAAGAGCATGTTTGAATATGCACGTAAGGTTACACTACTAGTAAAAAAGGACAAGACTTGGAGGTTTTGTGGCGATTATTGACCTTTGAATTCTCAAACCAAGTGAGATTTTTTTCCTATGCCATTGATTAATGATGTTTTGACACAACTTGGCAAATCCTTGTGGTTTTCTACTCTGGATCTACAGATGAGTTTTGGGCATATTAAAATGTCAAATGAAAATGTTTAAAAGATTGTTGTGATCACCAAATCCAAACTTTTTGAATGGAATGTTATGCCATTTGGGTTTTAAAATGTAACAAACATTTTTTCCCATACTATGGTTGAAGTATTCAAAATTGGATTGATTAGTCCTTTAACATTTTTGTGGTTGATGTTAACATCCATAATAATGATTAAAGTGACCATTTGGATCATATGAAATCGGTCTTTGAAAATTAAAATATGTTAACCTGCAACTAAACCTAGGCAAATGTTGTTTTGGAACCACGGAGATCACCTTTCTAGGGCATGTGATTAATCGGCAAGGATTATAACCAATTCCAACCAAATGTTGCATCCAAATTCCCAACTCCCTTGTCAGTTACCAATGTCTGAGCCTTCTCGAAGCTTCAATAGGTTATTATAGGGCCTTCATACAAGGATAGGTTAAGATTATTGGACCTTTGTTTTATTTAACAAAAAAAGTTATAGTTTTCCAATGGACACCTTGATGCCAAGTTGTGTTCAAAACACTATAGTAAATGTTATTGGAGGCACCTATATTGACTAGACCAATTATTTTGAAGACACTCATACTAGATGTGAACTAGTCAATAAAAGGAATTGGGGCAACTCGATTTTAGAAAAATGGAAGGCAAGAATAGGTGATTACATATGCAAGTAATAATTTGATGCCTTACAAAAACACTATCACCCCATGGAAGGTGAGTGTTATGCACTTATTTGGGGAATTATGCATTTTAAACAATTTTTGCACCAAACATTTTTTTTGTTACAAATTGACCACAAACCTTTGGAGTGGCTTACAATAGTTTTTAATGTGAATGGAAAAAGAGGATGGTGGATCTTTATGTTACAAGATTCCCACTTCGAGATTGTCCACCATCTTGGCAATAAACATTTTAATGTTGATGCATTAAGCAAAAATCAAATGTTTGTTTCAAATGAAAATGATGATTTTCAGGTTGAAATACTTAATCAAGTGGTGTTTATCTCAAAGAATGCCACAAAGGATGGGATTCAATTTATGACTAACAATTTTGAGTTTCATGAGATGCCAAATTCGTTTACCTTGTCAAAGGTGACGGATGACATACTATTGGAAATAACAAAACAAAAGGATTTAGTAATGAAAAGCCATGAACTGGCTCTTGGAGGACTCACTTTTGAATTGTTTCCCATTTGTGTAAAAAGAAAGATTATTACAATTGATTATGAACAAATGGTGATGGAGGTGCAATAGACTATGGACAAGAACATAGGCACAAAATCAATAAGACTCAACATAGACTCTAATTAGGAAAGGACTCATAATTGTTTAGACATCTGGATGGATGTTAATTAAATGAAATTATTAACTAGAGGAGATATCAATACATAAGTCTTTGATGTTGTAAAAAAGGACAAGGCAAAATGCATAGTTATGAATTATAATTGGCACAATGATGTGCATATGTTCCAGGATTTGGTGGTTCTTACACTTGACAAAAACGATGAGATTGTGAATTTGATTCGTGAAGAAATTAAACACTTTAGTGAGTAGAGGAATCTAGTCAAAATAAAGAAAAAGCACTTATGGCATGACCTAATTAAATCAATCAGAAGACTTACCAAAAAATGCAAGCAGTGTGAAATGGTTAAAAAGTCTAGAAATATGCAGTTAGGATTGAAGAAATGAAAAATATTCCAACATGTGATCTATTTACTAAGTGGCTCTAAACACAACTAATCCATTACCGAAAACAAAATTTGGCAATAAATATGTATTAATGGCCATTGACCACTATTATAAGTAGTGTGAAACTAAACATGTGCAAGAACACACTATTGGAATTGCTATGAGATTTCTTGAAAATAAATAATTTGTAGATTTGGGATTCCCAAATATGTTTTTATCGATAAATGGAGGAGAGTGGACGGCTGAATTTGATACAATGTGCAAACTTTTTGGGATCAACCATCAATTCACCACTCCACGATGGTTTTGATGCAATGGTATGGTATTAAGGATGATAAAAACCTTAAAGCATGGACTAATTGTCATCTCTGCAAATAACATATAGAATTGGGATTTCCAAATCCCAAGGATTTTATTTGGATATCATTATGGCATTCAAGCAAGTACCAAATATTCTCCTTACATGATTTTGATAAAAAAACTTTGAAACTAACCATAGACAATCGACTAAACAATTTGACACATGGTGGATGATGAAATGGCTTTTATAGATAGGGCATTACATATGGTATCTAAAATGGAGTTGGTGGCTTAATTTCATGAATATTTGTTGGGAAATGTTGATTAGCCACAAAAGATGTCGCAACCCCACTTTGGGGTAAATGTGAGGATGAAACTCACACTCCCAAAAGTGGGAACTTGAAGTCCTCTAGGACTCCTAAAAACTCAAAGCGTGATTGTAGGGGTCAAGACACCTTGCATTGGCGTATTCTTTATACCCTTGAAAAGGTCTTGAAATGTAGATGTCCAAAATGGCCTCGCATGAGCCATTTGGACATTTGCAGCCCAAGTTATGGGCAAAAGAAAGGCTGGGAGTCAAACTGACAATTTGATTCCCGACCATTAAAAGTCGGGAATCAACCCGATCCCAACATCTAAAGAAGGAGTGCAACATGTTGTTGGAAAGCTCTTGAAGAAAATTACAAAATTCCTTCAGACCTCATCCTAATTGGAGGTCTCAGCAAGAAGTTATGGATGCCCAAAGTCCCAGGAGTTCAACCCGGGACAGTTTATGGACTCCTCCTTGGGAGTCCTGGGAAAAAGTGCCATTTGGATGTGGCTCCCGCGGGGAGCTGCAGCGAATACTATATGGGGGAAGGTGGTGATTTCCCCCGAATCCGGGCCATGGTGAGTCAAGTGAGTCCAAGTGCCCGTGGCTTGTCCTAACACCCAAAGGTATTCCCGAATGTGAACTAACCCTCTTGTGGTTGGTTTTGGATGCAGATTCGAGTGAGATTATAATTGTCCCTCTTCCTAGTTTAATCCCGAGACTTCTAGCACGCCCCTCTTACCCCCTTTAGTGCTGGAAATTGGGAGCGGCCCTCAAGTTCCAACTTTCCGCAATTCAACATACCTAGACCTTCAAGTGGGTCTAACAAGGAACTTAGGAGTGCGTCAAAAGAAGCATAAAGACATATGTAGTCAAAAAAGGGTTAGATTATGTTTCAATCTATTGGAGACAAAAAAAATGTTAAGAAAAATGAGAAAATCAAATAAAAACAAATCCCTTTTAACAAGTTAGGACGAACCTTACATGTTCGTTGGTTACAAAGACAAGAAAGGAGGTTAAGAATAGGATGAGGGTGCAAGAATTTGTATTCTTAAGGACAAATGTTGCAACCCCACTTTGGGCTAAGCGTGAGGATGAAGCTCACACTCCCAAAAGTGGGGACTTGGAGTCCTCCGGGACTCTCAAAAACTCGGAGCTCGATTGCAGGGGTCAAAACACCTTGCATTGAAGTAATTTTTATATCAATGGAAAGATCTTGAAGTGTAGATGTCCAAAATGGCCTTGTATGAGCCATTTGGACATCTGCAGCCAAGTTATGGGCGAAAGAAGGGCCAGGAGTCAAACTGGCAGTTTGATTCCCGACCACTAAAATTCGGGAATCAACCTCTTCCCGACATCTACAGAAGGATTGCAATAAGGCATTGGAAAGCTCTCAAGGAGAGCTACAACTTTGATTTAGACCTCACTCCAATCGGAGGTTGGAGCTAGGAGTTATGAGTGTCCAAAACCCCAAGAGTCCAACCCGGGACAGTTTCGGGACTCCTCCTTGGGAATCCCAGGAAAAAGTGCCATTCGGATGTGGCTCCCGCGGAGTAACGCAAAGAACACTTTATGGGGAAAGTGGTGGCTTCCCCCGAGTCCGGGCCGTGGTGAGTCAAATGTGTCAAAGTGCCCGTGGCTTGTCCCAACACCCAAGGATGTTCCCGAATGCTAACTAACCCTCTTGTGGTTGGTTTTGGATGCAGATTCAAGCAAGATAATCTAGACCCTCTTCCTAGTCTAATCCCGGGGCTTCTAGCACACCCCTCTACCCCCTTTTAGTGCTGAAAGTCGGGAGCGACCCTCAAGTCCCAACTTTCCGCAACTCGACATAGTTTGACCCTCAAGTGGGTTTAACAAGGGACTTAGGAGCGCGTCAACAAAGATGACTAGATTTGGTAAGGACCAAGATGGGATTTTCAGATTTATCATACACTTTGAGGTGTTAATCTATGCAAACGTAGATTTTCTATGTTGGGAATGGCCACATACGTGACTTAAAAGGAGCCTTAAAGTAAAAAGGTTGCCAAAGTACTACCCTAGATGGCAGCTGATGGAAAATAATGACTATCATGAACATGCTAACCATATGGTGCTCAAAATAGTTTATTGTTTGTTTTTGTGTTTTATGTTTGCAATTTGTGCATTCATGGAAGAGGGAAAATGAAAGCGTTAGAGATTTTCCATTGTGTTAGAGATGTAGAATTTTTGTTAGTTTGTTAGAAATTGGCTAGTGGTGAAAATGATTTAGAATAGAAGGGGTTTCATGAGCGATTATTAATGGCATTGTGTCAAAGTTAGGGTTTGAGTCTGGGAAGAAGCACTATTGTGCAATGAAGTCAATACCCAAGTTTTGGCGTTATGAATTTGGGTTTGGAATTCATTCTTACCTGAAATCTAGGTGTTGAAGTTTTATCTTTCAATCTTGTTGGATTTGGGCTAAATATCCATTATTGTCAAAGCTCATAGGATGTACATGGGTATGGGATGATTGATACCATTAGGATTATGTGGATGTTCAATGAGAACGAATTTGGAATGTTTTTATTCACCCAAACTCTAGCGTATATAATGTAGTTGTTAGGTTTCTATTTATTAAATATTTTTATAGGATTCATGTTCATTTTCTTCTAGAATTATGCTTTGACAAAGGATAATTAGAAGGTTTTTGGAACCTCTTATTTTAAGCCATAGGATGTCGAAGGATCCATGTTTTTTTTGGGTGGTTTTTGGCATTAAAAAATGAAATTTTAGTTATTTTTTATTCATATGAATTAACCAAAGTGAAACAACATTCCACCACCATCCACTAGATGCCCAATATGACTGATTTGTGGATGAATGTCAAATGAATTAAAATCTGGTTTCACCCATGTCGTAAGAAGTGGGTTTTGTATAATGGTAGGTTTTTGAAAAAATGAAGGATTACCAGGTAAGTATATGGTGTATACATAGGCAAGGTAATTTGTTTTTGCTACCTACCTATTAACAACAACTTGTAGGTTGTTAGTAGGTAGTAAAATTTAAAACAACTAAGGTAACCACCATGGTTAGCTAGGGTTTAAGACCCAACAAAAAATTGTTGTATGACCACTTATTATTCATCCTTCATGGTGCACTAATCAATTTTGGTTCACTGTGGCCCACATAAAGGGAGCTTGGGAGATTTGAGGTAAGGTGATTTAAACCTTCAACTGTTATGCAAGGGAAGGCATTGTTGTCAATGCCTTCCACCCTTTACTGTAGGTTCTATATTCACCATGCACTAAGCCGTTTCACTTAACAAAATGCCTACCCCACAAGGTTATCACATATTGTAATTGAAAGCATTTTCACTAGCACCATCAATTTTCAATGAACAGATAGATGATATATTGAATGGCAACTTAAGGTATGTTCACACTTAGTGTTAAGGACTTTAATGTTAAGTTCCCTAACATCATTGACTTTAACATCAAGTGTGCATGCACAATTAATTGTGATTGTTGAAAACCTCTTTGCCAAAAATAAGGTGAACATGGATTAAAATTTCAACATAAATATTAAATTTGAGGTCTATCCTTCAAAAGCCTTTTGAAGTAATCATTTTTTTAAGGTGGTGAGTTTTTGAAATTTTGTGAAAAATTAATATGATAAAGGATTTTTTTGTCAAAAATTCCTTGTTTGAATTTTTTTTGTGAGACCGTGTTTTTTAAAATTAAAGGATTAACAAAATTCTTCACAATTGCATATAATGTATGAAAGGGTGTTTAAGGTTTTATACTTGCATATGTTGAATATTGAAATATATGGTTAAATGTATTTATGGATGAATGTCACGTGAGCAACATCATAAATTTGGGGAAAATGCACACACACACACACTTTGCGCAATGCTATGTATTGTAGTACTTGAATGATTTCAATATAATTTATTTTTAAAAATTATATTTGTGCTAAATTTTTTGCAAAATTAAGAAAATTTGAAGATTTCAATTGTCAAGTTTGAACCACAAATCTTAAAGTTCAAAAACCTAGGATTCCAGTAGTCTACACACAAAAAATTGTCCCATAAACTTAAAGAGGGTGTGTTTGTCATGTTTTGTAAACATTACTTGTTAAAAATTTCAGAATTAAAAAACCAAGTGCCAAAGTTTTTATTTATAAATTAATTAATTATTCAATAGTTTATTGCATAATCTAGTTAGGAAGTGCCATAATAATTCGTAAGGGACTTTTTTTTTGGGAAAAAAAATTCTTGAATCAAAATTATACTAGTTAAGTTATGCACCTTTTTTTATTCTAAGAGTAATACAAATTGTCATTCAAGGACTTTACATAGGTATGAGAAAAATTGGCAACCTAAACCCCGAAAAAAGGACAAATTTAAGTAAGGCTTGATGTTAGTAGCTAGTTGGGGGACATGCTATACTTTTCTTATATAAATAATCCAAAAACATTGTTAAACCTCCTTTGTAATGCTCAAATCTCCTAGAAAAGCAAAATCCCCGGTATAGAAAGAGATTCAACAATTTGATCTTTTCATTGTCACATAAACCACATTTGCTAACTAAAACCTTTGGATAGAGATAAAATGGGTATAGTAAAAAAGGATGTTCATCTCTTTATGAAGCAAGGTAATTTGTTTTTATCAAGTTGCAATCTCCCAAACCATGACATTTCCTTTTATGCTCTTGGTAGTTTTTGGAGAGTTCAATTTTTGATAAATAAGGGTGCATTGACTTGGTTTGAGATTGTTTGGAGTTATAGTGTGGAAGCTATTGATTATTGAACCATTTTCTCAACGAAAACTACAATGGGTAGGCCTATTCATGTTCACCAACTTATATCCAAGTCCTAATATAAGAACCATATTGGGTATCTAGGAGTAAAATCACCATTGAAGAAAACACACAACATAAAATTAGTATACTATCACATTAATTATTGAGAATATGCACGCATGTGGATAGTGACAAATACAACTAAAAACAATATTGGATACAAAACATGAGGAGCACTGTTTCAATTTTTAATGACTAGCAATACTTAGTCATTTGTGAATATTGTTTTAGCAAGTAGCTATATATATCATGATGTTGGAAATATAGTAAAGCATAGTTTAGTAATAAGTAAATGTAGGGTGGAAATATACTAAAATTAATTTAGTAATAAGAAAATGAATATTGGATATTAGATTTCGTGTGCTATGTTATAGGTTTCTTTTGTGGTGGAAAATAGTAAGCCTAGCCACAGAACATGCACCCTTATAATAAAACTTCAAAAAAATCCCCCCAAAAAAAAGACATACCCAAAATTCATTCAATCTTTTGAGCCGAGATTACAAATTTGTTTTAATTTCTAAAATTGAACATACATTGAATTTTTTAAATATTATTATTCTAATATTATTTGTCACAAAAATAGGCCTGAGATTACAAATTTGTTTTAATTTCTAAAATTGAACATACATTGAATTTTTTTAATATTATTATTCTAATATTATTTGTCACAAAAATAGGCCCACCTACCCTAAATAAAATTGAAACTGAAAACGATATTGGAAATTGGAAGCATTTGTAGTGTTCTTAGAAAGCGCTTGGTGAGTCAAATTTAATAAAACATTATTTCACAATTTTCAAAGCTAAGGTGTGGAAGATATTCATATTTGAGTGGACTTTTTTTTGAAAATCCCAACAAAATTCCAAAAATTGAGTTGGGAAGTTGGAAAAATTAGTTGAGCTTGCAAAATGTTCATATTGCATAATTTGAAAATTTTCAATTTTGAAAATTTGAAAAATTAAAAATGTGTTCATATTTGGGCCAACAACACATACTACACTAATAAGAGTTCAATTGAAAACATTTTCAATGACATTGAAAATTTAAGGGCCACTTTTCCACCAGCTTTAAAAACCCATGGACCATGTAATTCAATATCCCATGAATTCCCCCTCAAATGCCAAACCATGGAAGTGCAAAAATAGACTTAGGAAAGGGCTCAAAATAATTCAAATCTAAACTATAGTTTGGGGAACAACAATGAACTCCCAAGTTTATGGTAGAGCAATGGCTCAAAGAAAATGCTAGGTCCAACCTTTACATTATTGGCTTGTATTGGCCACCTTTGGGTTCTTTTTTCCCAACCACTAAAGTGGCCCAATAGTTGAAGGTTTAACACAAGGGAAGGGTAAAATGGTATACAAAATGGTAGAATCTCATTTTCATCTCATATTGAAAAGAAATAAAATGCCAGTTTCAATAGAATCATCCATAAACAAATAGGCTAGTTAAGGGTTTTCATCCTAGGTTTGGTTGAAATTGGGGCATGGGTGGTGAAACAAGGGATGGACATGTGAGTGAGACTAAAAAACCCACCAATTTTGTTCATCATTAGAGTTTGATCTCATTTCTTGTGTTTTCACGAGTGATTTTATTTCCCCATGTTCCGAGTAGAAACAATGATGACAAAAACACCCTCCTTCAAATACATGATCCAAATGCAACAAAATAACATCTTTGGTGAACAACTAAGATTTTCACATTTTCATTTTTCTTTTGTTGGCAATGTTTTCAAATGCGGTAGAAACATTGCACAATTCAAAGGCAACAAAACACCAAGGGCTTTGCATGATTTGAATGTTATAGAATAACATCTTTGGTGACCAACTAAGATTTTCACCTTCTCATTTTATTTTTCCTTTTGTTTGGAAGGTTTTCAAGTGTAACAAAAGCTTTACATAATTCAAAGGTAACAAAACAACATATTTGTTAAGTAGATAAATTGATGCGAAATTCTTATCATGTATTTATATATAGCTTTGCAAAGGTTTCAAGTGTACCTAGTACAAGTTTTGTGCAATTCAAATGAAACAATATGAAATAATTTAAACTTTAAAGATAATTTCAACGTATTAATCTATGTTTTAAAATTGCTTGTTATAAATCGTAAATAATTAATATTGATCAAAATTATAAATTTTGATATAACTTCTTGTATTAAGTTTCTGAACAATTTCAAAATTGAAAAATCATGGTTTTATTAAATTATTCAAAATAAAATAACTACATGTTCTAGTTTATTAAAAAAATTTAAATAATTGGTCGGTTTCCTTAAAAAAATTGCAAATAACACATAATTCAAGATTTTTCTTTTGACCAATTTTTTATTTATTTGATAATCAATGATCATGGTTCCACGTATCAATGGTCCTACCCATTTTTAGGGATTTTTTTAATTCACTTTTTGAATGTGTTTGTTTTCCCTTTTTTGGAGGTAGATTTTCATTGGTGTAATAAAGGTGCCAAAGAGTTTTCAACTTTACTTCCATTGATATCGATGCCGTTTATTAGTTTTTGTTATGGACCGGCTACAAACAAGTGAAGAATTACAAGACAAGACAAGTTTTATTGATCCATCAACTAGTGTTGATTTGCTAAAGAGTTGTTCCCCAGACTATCTCCTTTTATAACCTTGAACCATACTAGTCCCAAATATCCTAGGCCATGATATTGCCAAAAGCATCCAAAAATATCCTAGGCCATGATATTGCCAAAAGCATCCCAAAATATCCTAGGCCATGATATTGCCAAAAGCATCCCAAAATATCCTAGGCCATGATATTGCCAAAAGCATCCCAAAATATCCTAGGCCATGATATTGCCAAAAGCATCCCAAAATATCCTAGGCCATGATATTGCCAAAAGCATCCCAAAATATCCTAGGCCATGATATTGCCAAAAGCATCCCAAAATATCCTAGGCCATGATATTGCCAAAAGCATCCCAAAATATCCTAGGCCATGACATTATCCTCTCCTCAAGCGACATCTTTCAGATGGAGCCGGTTTGTTAGGATACTGTTGGTGAAATCGATTAACTAAGTCTTGGGCATGAACTAGGTTTCCAGCAGGCTCCCAAGTAGCTTCAGAAGGAGGATAACCTCGCCAAAAGACAAGGTACAGGAGCTTTCCACGAATCTTCTTGGAGTCCAAGACCTCCTGAACTTCAAACTATTCTTGGCCTTCAATTTCGACTAGAACTGGGGGTTCTCGATGAAGTTCTGGGATCGGGTTTTCATGATAGGGCTCAAGCAAGGAGACATGGAAAACATTGTGGATTTTGAACTGGGGTGGAAGCTCCAACTGGCAAGCCATTAGACCAACCAATTTGGCGATTTTGAAAGGTCCAAGGTGTTTGCAATCCAACTCGGCACATGCGTGAGTGGTAGCAATGTTTTTCCTGAGAAGCTAGACCTTGTCTCCAACCTTGAAGTTTGGATGATCCTTGCGTCAACGGTCTGCTTGCTTCTTTTGCCACTCTTGTGTTAGCTTGAGTTCTGCCATAAGGTTCTGTTGAACTTGTCCAAACCTCGTGGCCCTTTTTTCAGCCGAAGGGTTTACGGGGTCCCCACGAATTTCAAGGCTGAACCTGGGATGAAAATTGTAATTGGCAAAGAATGGACTGATCCCGGTCGATGCATGCGTTGTGTTGTTATAAGCAAACTCTGCCTGAGATAGTAAGTCCAGCCAGTCGTCCTGTTGGTAGTTCATAGTGCAGTGTAGGTATTGTTCGAGTGTCTGGTTTGTCCGTTCGGTTTGTCCATCTGTTTCAGGGTGGAAAACTGAAGATAGCCGAGTGTCAACTCCAAGAAGCTCGAATAAGAAATGCCAGAACTTGGATGCAAACTGAGGACCTTTGTCGGACATAATTTCCTCAGGGAGTCCATGTAGTCGGACGATCCCGTCCAGAATTAACTGAGCTGTCTCTTCTGCCGTGGTTGATTTGGAACAATTGGTGAAATGGGCCATTTTGGTGAGTCGATCGACCACAACCAGTATTGAATTCTTGGCTCGGACAGTAGGGAGGTCCGTGATGAAGTCCATTGCAATAGATCTCCACGGTCGGCTAGGAATCGGCAAGGGCTGTAGGAGTCCAAACGGGTGATGCCTGGGAGCCTTGGATCGAGCACATGTATCACAAGACTTGACATACTCCCATAGCAGCTTGTTCATTTTGGGCCACCAAAAATTCTTTGACACTAGTTCGTGAGTCCGTGTCATTCCAAAGTGACCCGCCAGGGTGTTGTCGTGGCATTCTCTCAAGATTTTTAGGCGTATAGGTCCTTTGAGTACATAAATCAGGTTATTTCGAAGGAGAAGTCCGTCTTGCTGCTCAAATTGATCCAGATCATCACGATTTGGGTTCCTTGGTCATTCCTGGAGTTCCTTCTTAATGTTGGTAGCCCAGGTGTTTTCCTTAGTTGCCATCTTGATGTCCTTGACAAGGTATGAGTCTGGGAGGGTGCTGATTGTTGTTGCAACTCAAAATTGCTCGGGGTTGAGTAAAGTTTGGTTCTGCTGGCCGTAGGTCTCATCCCCCGCTCGAAGTTCATATTCTGAACGACGAGATGTTGAGAATTCAAGCTCAACTAGTTAGGTTTCATTAGTTACTGGAGTAGGAAAGTAACTAGGTTACTTTCACAAGGTTGAGTTACTTTCCTTACTTATTTTGGTTTGGTCATTTGTGGTTTGGTTTTTAGTTTAAATACCTTGGTGTTGATGGTTTGGTTTTCTTTTCTTCATTACACAAGTTTGTGTATTTCTTGTGACAAGAACCTTGGAGAGTTCTTGATGTTGTGTTTTGTGTTGTGAGCATTTTGTTGTTGTTTCCTTTCAATAAAGATTTATGTTTGCACTTGAGTAGTTCTCCTATTTGTTAACAGATAGCGCATAAGCTTTCCCTTGTTGGGTGCCAAGTTGATACTGAATCTCAAAGTCGAAATCAGCTAAGAAGATATACTAGCGTGCCTGGCGACGATTCAAGGTCCGAATAGATGTGAAATAAAGGAGATTCTTGTGATTTGTCAGAACTTGGACTTGATGTTGAGCTCCAGCAAGATACGGTCTCCACTGCTTGAATGCCATGATGATTGCCAGGAGTTCCTTATCGTAAACCTGGTAGTTGATTTCGGCACTGGTTAGTTTCCGTGAATAGAAAGCAACTGGATGCAGTAACCCATCTATTCCAAATTGAGATAGAACAGCTGTTGCGGACAACAACTCACACAAAAAACTGGGAATAACATTGAAAGCTGCGGAACTAGAACCAATAACACAACAACTCACACAAAACTGGAAATAACACTTAAAGCTTCAAAACTATAATCAATAAAACTCAAAGAAAGAAAGCTGGAAGTAGTATTGATATTGGAAGAACAAATACAACTGGTGTTGACGAGAGTGAGGGACAAAGTCTCGAGGTCCTCTATTTATACTACTAAGATATTATTGGAAACTCCAATGCTAAGATACTATTAGAAACTCCAATGTTGGAAAAGATATTATTGGAAACTCCAATGCTAAGATACTATTGGAAATTCAATGTTGGAAAAGATATTATTGGAAACTCCAATGCTAAAATACTATTGGAAACTCAATGTTGGCTAAGTTAATTATACTGTTATTGTCACGTCCGTCACATCACCCCCCCCCTTCAAACAACGAGTTCCCATGAGTTGTTCTATTTATCTATCAAAAACAGAAACTAAAAATCTATTACAAGAAGTCCATGTGATATTTACATGGTGTGGTGTTGATCCAGACATGTTGGATTCAAATATCTTTGGCACTTGGTTTTGTTGGGTACTGACGATGAAATTTGTTGATCATTTTGGGAGCATTAGCAAGATTAGCAGCAGGTTCCCAAGTTCGCTCGCTTATTTCATAGCCCTGCCAATGTACAAGATATTCTAATCTTCTTCGATTGATGCGGGAGTCGATGATCTTAAAAACTTCAAATTCTTCTTCTCCATTAATCTCGATTGTTGGCGGAGGTGCTGGCAACCGTCCTGGAATAGTCGATTCTTTATATGGTTCAAGCAAGGAAACATGAAACACTGGATGAATTTTCATAGATGATGGCAGGTCCAATCTGTATGCTACCTCGTTGACCTGCTTACTCACGCGAAAAGGTCAAAGACGACGATAGTCAAGTTTGTCGCTCGGTCGACGAGTCTTCAAATTGCGACGTAAAAGCCAAACTTTATTTCCAACCGAGAAGTTTGGATTCTGCTTTCGAGATTTGTCTACATTTGTCTTCTGCTGCTCTTGAGCTTCTACAAGCCTTGCCTTCGTATCTTTGTGGATTTCCAGAAGTCTGGTGACCAGATCTTGCGCAGGCGGATTTTATGCCAAACTCAAGTTCAAATAGTCAAATCGTGGATGATATTCATAGTTTGCGAAGAACGAAGTTTGGTGGATGGATTCTTGAAATGTATTGTTGTAGGCAAACTCTGCGACTGGAAGTAGATCCACCCAATTGTCTTGATGATAGTTGATGAAACACCTTAAATACTGCTCCAATACTTGATTCACTCGTTCGGTTTGTCCATCCGTTTGAGGATGATACACCGATGATCGATTGGTCTTCACTTGTAAAATCTTGAACAGAGATTGCCAGAACTTGGGCGTGAATTGCGTACCACGATCAGATATGATATCGTCGGGAAGTCCATGATATTTGTACACATTCTCTAAGAAAAGTCGTGCCATTTCTTTACCTGTGATAGTTTTGTTGCAAGGCACAAAGTGTGCCATCTTTGTCAACCGGTCCACCACAACAAAAACTGAATCAAAAGATTTGGACTTTGGAAGGTCCACAATGAAATCCATGGATATGGATGTCCATGGGTTTTTTGGAATCGGCAGCGGTTGGAGTAACCCATATGGCTGATGACGAGGGATCTTGGATCTAGAGCAGGTGTCACACGTCGTGACATAGTCCTTCACAGTTTTCCACATTTGGGGCCACCAAAAGTTTCTGGATATCAGCTCCATAGTCTTGTTGTAACCAAAATGTCCAGCCGATGGAAAGTCGTGTCAAGATTGGAGCACTTGGAGTTGGCATGGACCTTCAGGGACATAAAGTAGTCCCTGGTAGTATAACAACCCGTCGTGGAACTGGAATCTTGGATCAACATTATGCGATCTGGAACCCTGTGAACTGGAAGTAGGGTGATCCAGGGATTCTGAATCTGAGCCTGGACTTGGAAATTCTTTAGGATTAAAGATGCCAGCGTTGTTCTTCAATTTCAAAGCCAAAGGATCAAAGTTTAAACTTACTCGGATATCTTGGAGAAAATATGCATCCACCGAAGTTGTGGTGCGTACGATCTTCAGCTGAATGCTCGGGCTTGATAAGGGTAATCTTTTGTTGGTCGTAAGCTGCATCTCCTTCCCTTGGTGCAAGATACACTCGTCGGGAAAGAGCGTCAGATTAAATTTGCTTGGAACCGGGACGGTATGTGATGACAAAGTTGAAGCGCGAAAGTGTTATACTCCAACGAGCTTGTCGTCAATTCAGTACCTTGGCAGACATGAAGTATTCAAGGTTCTTGTGATCGGTGTGGACTGTGACTGGATGTTGAGCTCCTTCAAGAAAATGACGCCACTCTTGGAACGAGTCGACAATGGCTAAAAGCTCCTTGTCGTGAATCTCATAATTGATCTCAGCAGCAGTAAATTTTCGTGAGTGAAAAGCAACAGGGTGGAGGCGTCTGTCTTTATTGGGTTGTGAAAGGACCGCTCCAAGGGCAAAGTCAGAAGCATCCATTTCTAGAAAGAACGGCTTCTGGAAGTCAGCATGCGTCAAAATATGCGCCGTTGTAAACGCCTTCTTCAGAGTTTCAAATGCTTGATCTGCTTCCGCATTCCACTCGAGCTTGTTTTTGCAAGTCAATCGGGTCAACGGAGCGGCAATCTTGGAATAGTTTCGGATGAAGATTCGATAGAAGTTCGCAAAATCGAGGAAACATTGTACGTCTCGAATGGTAGCCGGTTTCTTCCACTCGATAACTATCCGAATTTTCTGTGGGTCCATGGATAAACCCTCTCCAGAAATGATGTAGCCCAAGAATTCGACTTGGGGTTGGTGGAAAATGCATTTCTCCAACTTGGCGTATACTCCAGCAGTGCGCAGTTTCTCCAATACTAGCCGAACATGATTGATGTGCTCTTCTTCATTCTTGGAGAAAACCAATATGTCGTCGAGATAACATACAACAAAATCATCTAAAAATTCTCGGAATACGTCGTTCATCAAGTGTTGAAAGACGGCAGGTGCGTTGGTAAGACCAAAAGGCATGACATTGTATTCAAAATGCTCGTACCTAGTTCGGAATGTCGTCTTCCATTCGTCACCTTCCTTGATACGTACTAGGTTGTACGCTCCACGAAGATCAAGCTTGGTGTAGATCTTTGCTTGACCGAGTTGGTCAAGAAGTCTTGAAATAAGCGGTAATGGATACCGGTTCTTGATTGTGACCTTGTTTAGTCCACGATAATCCACGCACATCCGAAGGGAGCCGTCTTTTTTCTTAACAAACAGGATAGGAGCTCCAGCAGGTGACTTGGAATGTTGAATGAAGTTCTTCGCAAGATTTTCATCAAGGTAATCTCGTAATGCAGCAAGCTCATTCTGGGAGAGGCTAGAGATTGGACCAAAAGGAGGTTGCGCATCTTCTTGGAGTTCGATGCCACAATCATAAGGTCGATGCTAAGGAAATGTATCAGCGTTCTACTTCTCAAACACGTCTCAATACTCCTCATATTTTGCTGGTAACTTGGTTGGTTCTTGAACAGGTTGAGATGTCGGAATTGCATAAATTGCAAACATATTCCCATTCTTGGCAGCCCTCATAAAGGCTCAGGCACCGACCATCAACGGAACTTCTATCGCGGACCCTTGGACTTGGTAAGGACACGGGTTTGGAACATTCCTAGGGTGTCTAGACGAAATATGAGAAACTATGGTTCGATATGTTAATTTTCGCTTTTTCCAATCTATATCCGGGTTAATCATCTCTAACCAAGAAAGACCTAAGACAAAGGGATTAGAGGGAGAACTAATGATATTGAATACAATAGTACTTTGGTGCCCTTCTAGGATAATGTCTAAGGGTTTAGTTTCGTGAGTGACATCTCTTGAAATCAAAGGTCTACCGTTGATAACCTCTACTGCCACAACGGATTTCTTGAGGACTATAGGAAGATTATGACGTTTCACAAGATTTTTATCAATAAAACAAGCAGAGGCTCCGGAATCTAACAAGGTTTTAACTTTTATGTTGTGTGGATGAAAATCTATTTTAAGCGGGATATTAAAACAGTGAGAAGGTTCAGAGGATAAGATAGGAACTGATGACGTGGGAATACTGTCAGCTGCACGGTCCTTAATGTGGTTGGCTGCTGTCGTTTTCCAGCTCAATTTCCTCCTGTTTTGGCTCAGAAGTGTTCGAGGTGTATCGAAATTTGTGCGCCTTTGGCCCTTGAGGTTTCAAAGGGTAGTTGTTTAAGCTGTGGTCCTTGCCTCCACAATAAAAACACAAGTGCTCCCCGTGACGACGTTCTTTCTCTTCTTCAGTTAGCTTCTTAATTCTCGAAGTGTCAATTTGCATGGGTTCTGGGGTCGAAGTGCTTGAAGATGTTTGGCAGGTTGGAGCTGTGTAATCCGCTCGATATGATCCAAAGAGCAATTGTCGCTCCTATCACTGCTCGAACAGCCGGTTGTCACAGTCGATTGCATGAGTGATGGCTTCCGACAGAGTAGTTGGTTTGGGTAGGTTTAGCAACAAGGTTTTGATATCATCGCGGAGTCCCCATCGAAAGATGGTGATGAGAGCTGTGTCGTTCCAATCGAGGTCACATGCAAGTTGTTGAAATTCTGTAGCGTATGCTGAAGCTGGGCGCGATTGTTGTTACAATGTTCGAAGTTTTGTTGTTGCTATTAGGGCTTGATCTCTCTCTCCAAATGTTCTGCTGAATTCTTCCAAGAATTGATCAAGATCTGCCAGAAGTGGGGAATCCTTCTCTAATAGTGATGAAAACCAAGATAACGCAGTTCCGGTGAGCAGTGATCCAATGAGTCCAACTTATGTTTCTTCTATCGCGTATCTGTGTGGTTGGAGACGGAAGACAAGTTGAACTTGATTGACAAAATCTCGAAGTTTTGTACGATCTCCGTCAAACTTCTCTGGCAAGCTTACTCGAGGTTCTTTTGGCGCTTATGGAATTGGAACATGGACTGGAGCGTGAGCAACTTGAAACTGTTCCATGGCATTTCGTAGGTTGGCATTTTCCTGTTGTAGCTGTTGCAGCATGGCAACCACGTCGTGCATTTGGATGTTGGAACCATCTTGTCACTTTCGTCAAACTGTTGCGGACAACAACTCACACAAAAAACTGGGAATAACACTGAAAGTTGCGGAACTAGAACCAATAACACAACAACTCACACAAAACTGGAAATAACACTTAAAGCTTCAAAACTATAATCAATAACACTCAAAGAAAGAAAGCAGGAAGTAGTATTGATATTGGAAGAGCAAATACAACTGGTGTTGACGAGAGTGAGGGACAAAGTCTCGAGGTCCTCTATTTATACTGCTAAGATATTATTGGAAACTCCAATGCTAAGATACTATTGGAAACTCCAATGTTGGAAAAGATATTATTGGAAACTCCAATGCTAAGATACTATTGGAAATTCAATGTTGGAAAAGATATTATTGGAAACTCCAATGCTAAGATACTATTAGAAACTCAATGTTGGAAAAGATATTATTGGAAACTCCAATGCTAAGATACTATTGGAAACTCAATGTTGGTTAAGTTAATTATATTGTTATTGTCACGTCCGTCACAATAGCTCCCAAGGCAAAATATGAAGCGTCCATTTCCACAATGAATGGCTTTGCAAGATCGGGATGTATCAGGATGGGTGCAGAGGTGAATGCCATCTTGAGAGTATCAAAAGCAGCTTGGGCCGTTGGATTCCACGACAAGGGCTTGTCTTTGCAAGTCAGGGTTGTTAACGGTGTTGTGATCTTGGAGTAGCCTTTGATAAACCGATGATAGAAGTTGACAAACCCCAGGAAGCGTTGAACGTCCTTGATCGAGGATGGAGTAGCCTAACACCGGATGGTGTCGACCTTTGACTTGTCCATGAAAATGCCATCTGGAGAGATCACGTAGCCAAGGAATGCCACTGAAGATTTGTCGAATTCACATTTTTCCATGTTGGCGTATAAGCCATGCTCTCGGAGCATCGCAAGCACCAATCGTACATGTTTGTCGGGGGTTTCCTGGTCCTTGGAAAAGATCAAAGTGTCATCCAAATAAACCACGACAAATTCGTCCATGTACTCCCGGAAGATATCATTCATCAGATGCTGAAAGATTGGTGCATTGGTGAGGCCGAAGGGCATAACCGTGTATTCGAAATGGCCATAGTGTGTGCAGAAAACTGTCTTCCATTCATCACCGGGACGAATCTTGAGTAAGTTGTAGGCTCCACGGAGGTCAAGCTTGGTGAAGATCTTCCCGGTACGTAGCCGATCCATGAGGCCTGAAATCAAGGGCAAGGGATATCGATTCTTTTTGGTTATCTTGTTGAGTCCACGATAATCCACACAGAGTCGAAGGGAACCATCCTTCTTCTTGACAAACAGAATCGGGGTGCCGGCTGGAGACTTGGAATGCTGAATGAACCCCTTTGCAATGTTTTCAATAAGGTAATCACGCAAGGTTTGGAGTTTCGGTTCCAATAGGCCATAGATAGGACTAAAGGGTGGTGAGTGTCCTTCTTCTAGGTCAATCGGGCAGTCATATGGACTATGGGCGGGGAGCTGATCAACATTAATCTTTTCAAAAACATCAACAAAGTCCTTGTACTTCTTGGGAAGTTTGACAAGTGTTGGTTCTGATTGGGGGTTTTTGTTGTTGGCTGGGTTGACATGGATGGCAAAGACTTGAAGATTTTTAACAGCCCGATAGAAAGGGACAACTCCATCAACGAAGATCCGGACAAGGTTGGTTTCCTGGGCAGGATTCTTGACAAGATTCATGATAGGATAAGGTTTAGTTCTGACCACCGGGGGGTTCTTGATTGTAGGACTTGACATAACAGACTTGTGAAAACTGGAATTGGTTCCGACCCTCTTTGGGTTCTTGACCACATGGTTCTTGGCAAGACTGGACAAAGTGTTTTTCTAAGCGTGGGGTTCTTGAGAGGTGCACCGTTGTGCGCTGAAGGTGAGGGTTCTAGATCGCTAATCAATGATAGGATTGTGCAATTCTAGCCAAGGCAGACCAAGGATGATAGGATGGTGAAGGGTGGAGATGATGTGGAGAACAATTTTCTCTGTGTGCTTGCCGATACAGAGTTCTAGAGGGGTTGTCTCGTGTGTGATTGCACCAGAAGCAATGGTTCTCCCATCAGTAACCTCTAAAGGAACAAGGGTTGACTTCTTGACCACATGGATGTTGTGTTGGGCGACAAATGTTTGGTCGATGAAAGAAGAGGTGGCGTCGGAGTCCACCAATGTTGACACTTGTGGTATGTCTTCTGGAATACAAATGATGTCCACATATTGAATGAAACTGGGACTAGGACCAATAGCGGAACAGGAGCCTTTGCAAAGGTGTTGTTGGGTGAGATCCAGTCGCACGGCTCCTACTGACGCGCTCCCAAGTCACGGGGTGAAACCAACTTGAGGGTTTCACAAAGTCAAGTTGCGGAAGTTGAGACTTGGAAGCACGCTCCCGGCTTCTAACTCTAGAAAGGGGTAGAGGGTCGAGTTGGGAGCCCGAGGATTAGACTAGGAAGAGGTATTACTTGATCAAGCTAGATTCTGCATAAAAAAAAACCACCCAAGTGGTTAGATCACTTTTCAGGACACCCTTTGGTGTTGGGACAAGCCACGGGCACTTCGGACCACAAGACTCACCACGGCCCGGACTCGGGGGATGCCACCACCATCCCCCATATAGTATACTCTACAACACTCCGCCGCACCGACATCCAAGTGGCTCTTTTTCCCGGGACTCACAAGTGGGAGTCTCGAAATCCACCCAAGTGTCCCAGTTCTGGACTCTCAGGACTTTGAGAGGTCATATATCCTCGCTCTGACCTTGGATCGCAACAAAGTCCAAACTGAAGTTGTAGCCCTCGTTGATATCTTTTCAACGACGTATCATACTCCCGAATCGGACATCGGGAGCTGGTCGATTCCTGACTTTTAGTGGTCGGGAGTCAAACTGCCAGTTTGACTTCCGGCCCTTCTTTCGCCCATAACTTGGGCTACAGATGTCCAAATTGAAAATGCGAGGGCATTTTCGATATCTACGTTTTAAGACCTTTCCAATGACACCAAAAACATCTCAATGCAAGGTGTTTTGCCCCTTGCTGTTGAGCTCTGAACATTCGGGAGTCCCGAAGGACTCCAAATCCCCACTTTTTCCAAGTGTTGGGCTTCACCCCCACACTTGGCCAAAGTAGGGTTGCGACACCTACTGTGACTGGATGTTCTTGTTTTCCAACTCTTGGGGAGTTTCCACAGCTTGTATTTGAATTTTGATAAGCTTTTGAGGGCACTGGCAAACTATGTGCCTTGGGTTGCCACAATAAAGACACAGGTTGTTTGTCCTTCGGCAAAGATTCTCGGCTTTTGTTAAAAGTTTAAACTTAGTTGCGTCGATTTGCATCGGGGCAGGTCCAAAAGAGGCAGGTCGGGCAACTGGTGTTGTTTGGGGAACTAAGGGGAGCGCAGTAAGCCGACTGTTCCAAAGCTGGGCGTTGGAGGTGACTTTCTTTTCCTGGCGACATTCGAACAGACGATTATCGCACCCAATTGCCTGGGTGATGGCTTCACTGAAGGAAGAAGGGTTTGCGAGTGTGAACAAAAGATCTTGAACATCATCACGAAGCCCAATTAAGGCAGCTTCTCCCTAATTGACGTCGCAGGCAAGCTGCCTGAATTCTGAGGCGTAAACGATGGCCGAACGTGTCCTTTGCTGGAGGCGACCCTATTGGCTGAAGTCCTGGCCTTGTCACTGACCCCAAACACTGCTTCAAATTCCACCATAAAGGCGTTGAGATCTTGTAGGAAAAGGGATGATGTTTCCAGGATGGGAGCAAACCATGCTGTAGCTATCCCAGTGAGTAGGGTTCCAACGAATCCTACACGAGTGGTGTCATCAAAATAACGACGGGGGTGTAGTTGCATGATCAGGCGTACCTGGCTGACAAAGCCTTGAAATTTGAGGCGCGTTCCATTAAACTTTTTTGGCAGACTAATCTGGGGTTCTAGGGCGACCATTGTAAGAGCAGGAGGTACTGGGGCAGGAGGTGGTGGGTGATTCTGTAGGCAGGTCACCGAGTCTCTAAGCACGACATTTTCTTGTTGAAGGTGTTGAAGGGCGGCAAGGATTTGAGTGAGATCGATGTTTGATTCTGAGTTGTCCATGGTGGTAGTTCTCACACTTTTGTACAAAGGGCTTGATAATGTATTTGCGCTTCCCAATCATCAAACTCCTTCCTTCAAGATCTTCCAAGTTGTATTTGCTCCATTTCAAAACTTTTGCTTTGATGTCTTTTCAAAACAAACTTCTGTCATAACAACTTTGTAAAGCTACACTATTCACATATGACCTTGGATCGCTCTAAATTTTGGTGAAACATGAGCAACTATGTCTACTACCTTCCTTTCAAAATTTTAGCCCTATTGATGATGACCACAAAGAGATATCACTCTCAAAAGAAACTGGCTTCAAAACTGAGACTGAAACTTCAGATGCTTGGATCTCTCTCAATACAAATCCAAATGACATGAAATTTCTCTCACACATTTATTCCTATATGATCTATAAGATCGCAATGCTGCAGACCTAAAAAAGCTTAAACAAAGGAGATATGACCAAGAAACCAGATCTGACACAAAGTTTTTAAAAGCTCATAACTCTCACAAAACATATCTTTTTCTTTTGAAACTTTGAGAATAGAAGCAACCTATAGTTTTCTATAACCTTTCTAAGTTTCACTCTAAGATACCTTTAGCTACTTACTGAAATAACAAAAGAAACAAACAAGAAGAAGGAGCAAATCAAACTATTATGGACCGGCTACAAACAAGTGTAGAATTACAAGACAAGACAAGTTTTATTGATCCATCAACTGGTGTTGATTTGCTGAAGAGTTGTTCCCCAGACTATCTCTTTTTATAACCCTGAATCATACTAGTCCCAAAATATCCTAGGCCATGACATTGCTAGAAGTATCCCAAAATATCCTAAGCCATGATATTGCCAAAAGTATCCCAAAATATCCTAGGCCATGATATTGCCTAAAGTATCCCAAAATATCCTAGGCGATGATATTGCCAAAAGTATCCAAAAATATCCTAGGCCATGACAGTTTTACATGAATGATATAAGGTAAAATTAACTATACTTAAATGGTCTTATATTTAATTCATATATATCAATATCATACACCATAAAAGAAAAATTGCCCAAGAATTTCACTCACAACCCTCGTTTTGAAGTATATATGCAATTTTTTCAAACTTTGCGATAAATATTATTTTGTCACAAATATACTCCATACATTCAAATTATTAGATTGAATTTCAAGTCAATCAAATATACTTAAAACAAACAAAAATAATCCAAGATGTGATGTCCATATTACCAAAAATTTAATTACTCTAATATTATACTAGTGATTACAATTATTGGGGGGCTTAATCTGCTTATGCCCTTTGATGCCAAGTTCCCATGCATTTTTTGTAAACTCCAATAGCCTGAATTGGGATGATGTTAGTCATTAATATTTGAACCTTCAAGATGGGCTCCTATTGGGAATGAAAAGAGGCTCAAACAAGCTTGGTTTATTGTGTGGAATGATAGGCATACCAAGTTTTTTAAAACAATGAAAATGTGTCTCCTTCAATGGTAAAAGTTTGGTCATGAAAATGATTACAATCGTGTCAAATGTTGAGTAGTATGATTTTCAAGTAGTTAGTTTTTAGTAAAATGGTACCAAGTGCCAACATGTTTATTAGAAGAATGATATTTGGGATTAATATTTAATGCACTAGCACTTTTATTATTAGAAAAACAATTGTGGGTGTAATTTGAAACCAAGTTCATGTAATAACCTCTTGAGCTAAAGTGCTTCCACATTAATCTTGGAAAGAACCATTTATTTGTATTAAATTGAAGACAAATCCATATGTTTGTTTATTATTGCTCCAAAAGAAAACTCTATGTCGTCGAGAATGAAATGAAAATCATATGTTGATCTTTTAATGTCCTTGTCATTAGCCCAATCCACATTAGAAAAACCATGTAAAACATCACCATTCTTGTTGATATTGGATGCCCAAAGATATAAACCTTTTAATGTAACACAAGTGCATTTTAAGGTGACAACATAAAAAAATGGCCTAGTATAAATAAATATTGAGCCAAATTACTAATAAAATAGGTGTAGTTTGGTTAGGAACTAGTTATAGCATGCATGAATTTGCCAACCATTTGGGCAAAAAATATTGTGTATCAATATTTAGAATGGAAGGGTAATCATCATGTGAACACCAATGAACATAGGGGTGTTTATTACACTACAATCAAACATGTGAAACCCCTCAAGTTTTGATGTTAAATAATTTGCTTGATTTGTAAGATGATTCATCATGCCTTTCTATCTCATAAAATAATATTGCCAAAAATATAATGTAATTCACCTTCATCCATCATTTCAAATTCCTTTTGTCATTGATTTGTTGAACAAGTGCAAGGTGTTTACTAACAATGATATAATCAACATAAACAATGAAAAAGTTTCAATGTAGTTCATTCCTTGAATTTACAAAAATCCACATGCAACCAACTAAGTTTTATATTTGTCTATGGATCCATCAACTTTATTTTTAAATCTAAAAATCCACTTTGCATTGATAGCACTTTGATCAAATGGAAGTGGGGCTAACCCCCATGTTTTATTTGATTTTAGATAATCAAGTTTGGAGTTGATGGCATTTTATCCTTCTATTGCTCTTGGGCCATGTAAAGTTTTTTTTAATGTGGCTCTAGTGTGTAGTGGGGTGTGTGTTACATTTGCATGATATGGAGTCTTCCATGGTGGATTATGGTGATCATTTTTCATTGGACAAGGTTTTTCTTTCAATGGTTTCAATCAACCTATGTGGTTGTTTGTTTATTTTTTGAGGTCTTGATGATGATGGTGGTGGAATAATTTCACATTTTGGAATGTCAATGTGTGTTGACAATTTGTAAGTTTTATGTTGAAAGGACAAGCCTTGTTATGGGGTTTGTGAACAATTTCCCACATTTTGAAAGTCGTTAGATGATTGATTTTGTAGGGACCTTGGTCAATTTAATCCTAAAACATTGATACTTTTTGGGTGCATTTGTGAATTTTCAACTAAAAAAAGGTTAAAAAATCAAAGTAACTAGTAAGCATGTTTCATGATATGGGATCGTAAGATTGTCAATTAATTTATTATGCATTTCATTTAAAAACATCTTTGTAGTTTTTGCCTTTATGTGCCATAAGATGACAAGCCTTTGATTCTTTGTTGTACCCAAGGAAAATACACTATATGGAATGAGGATCAAGTTTTCTTTAAATGAATAATGCATAGATTTTGCATTCAAAAATCTTAAAATAAAAAAGACCTAGCGAAGAGCCATACCACAATTCATATGATGTTTTATAATATTCATTTGATTTTGTGAGGCTCAAATTTTGCAAATAATTTGTGCATCTCCCCAAAAAAAGGTTATTTAACATATGACAACATGATTAAAATTGGGCCCACCAATATTTTTTTTTTATTTTCAAAAAATCCATTATGCTAAGGTGTATAAACAATAGTGAATTGTCTTTTAATTCCTTCTTTTCAATAAATTTTTAAGAAAATTCAAACTTATATTCTCCTCCTCAATCAAAACTTAAACATTTGATCTTGCAAATTTCTTTCTTTTTGAAGAGAATCTTTGAAAATAAGAAATTTGTTTAGAAAGCTTTGAACTTTTGTTTCGTAAACTACTCAACAATATATTTTGAAAAATCATCCATAAAAGTGATGGAATATCTACAACATGTGTGAGGACTGGTTTGTGGAGGCCACATATATTATAATGAATTTTATTAAGAAATCCCATGGATTTGGAACCACTTTTTTTAAGGAATTTCATTTGATGTTGTTTTCCTTTGAAGCATGGTGTGCACAAAATCAATATACTTTTCATTGAAATAATCAATTTCCATGGCTAATCTTTGTATTTCTTTCAACCTATCTTCGTTAACATGAACAAGTCATAAATGCCAAAACTCTACTAAATTCATGATGGCTGTTTTTGAGATTAAATAAAATCCTTGCTTGGATTCAATGGTTCAACCAAGTTCATACAAATTAATCTCTCGTTTACATTATGTTATGAAATCGTTTATCTATGAACATGAATAATCCTTGTTTGATGTGCACCTTTTGTTAAGGACAAGACAAATATATGCCTTGGGGAAATTTTTAAAAATTGACAAACAAAGAACTTGAAAATGAACTTAAATTATAATTTATTATTTGAACAAGACACGATGCAAATTGAAAATGAAATGGATTAGAAATACAAGGGTCACAACTTGCATTAATTAGATTGATAAATGGTGCTAATTAAACCTCTTTTTATACTATGTGATGAAACATTCTAAAACATCACATAAACATTTAAAAAGACTCACCATAATCCTTCTAACTTGAATATTAATGTTAATTTGTGAACCTATATGTTATAATAAGTTCCATCAAATTTAGTCACATGATTTATACCAATTTAGAGGAAAATTCAGAACAACTTATATCAAATCTTCTCAATGCCATGGATGTCTTATAAATTTATCTCAAATGCATTGGAAAATATGACTTTTCTTTCATATACACTCTCTTCAAAATTTTCAAAAACACATTTCTCACACTTTGAAATAGAAATTATTTAAAGTTGTTGATCTCAATTTCACTAAATTTTATTTCACTAGCATTCATGCCATGCTAGAATGATAGAAAGATTTTTAAAATATGACTTAAGGCACAAGAACTATCAATGAGAGAATAAAGTGCTTTCAGATTAATATAATATGACTTTATACATTTCCTTCTCAAAGTCACACATCCAATTATGTCAAGGTGTTAAGAGTCACAATTTCATGTAGTTGTGTGTAACACTAGTGTATTAAATTGTACATGGTTCTTACATGTAAACTCTCTTTCCAAAGTGGAAAGTAGGACATCTTTCAATTCTTTCAAGTGGTTCCCACCATGCGACCCACCCCCCTTCTACATGTTGTACATCAATTTGCCTTTGGTTAATCCCAAAGGGTTCCTTTGTTTTTTTTTCCTTTTCCAAGCCTTTTGGCTTCCCTAGGGTCTATATCCACTTTGCAGATGTCGCTAGTTTAAACCCTAGTGAGGAATTCATAGTAGTTAAAGAACTAAAATCTAGTGAGGGTATGTTTCCTCTCCACCCACCATCCATTGCTCATGATGAACTGGTGGCTATTGGTTCACTATGATTGTTACTTATCAACCTTAAACCCACTATGATTCCAACAACCCTAAGCCCACAACCACAAGTGAAGAAGACTAAAATAAATGGCTCTCCAAGTTTTACATGGATGTTTTTGCTATGGTGCACTCAGCTTGTAACAATATTCATTGCATAACTTAGAACGAACATCTCTAGCAATGCGCCTCATTTGGGTTAGTATTAATATCTTACATATAGATCTATGATCCCCCACCTCACCCATACACATGAATCATGGACAATACTCTACTGTGACACCATTTAAGGATTAGCACTTGGGCCAATCATTGTGATTGACCACTTAAAGTTAGTTGTTTACTGGTACCACCCTCATGACAGAATGCAACATTCAACCCAAAAGTTTGGTGGCACAATCCATTTTTGCACTATTCTATTGCTATTTGTCCTCTAATTTAGTGATATATAGTCCATGGCAGGACTGGAGATGGAACAGATGCTCTTTACCCCTTAGTGTTTTGATTCTGGGAGTTCCCCATTGGTGTGAAAATGGCAATGCTCTTATGAATGTGCTTCGGATGGTGTGGGTTTGAAAAGCCCTTCAAGAAATAAGATCACATGTGAGTCAATCACTACATGCTAGTCAATCAACAACAATTAATTGGTAACCAAATCATTTTGACCCGCCAACCAATATTATTTGTGTCAAGAAACTCTGAGACCAAAATTCTTGTTCTTGACTATAGTCTCTCTGCAAATCGCATTCTCTTGCGCAATAGCTCATTGCATTCTTGGGTGCAGTGCAACTGAAGTAGATGATTGGAAAAACGAAGCACCCATTTTCAGTGACCTCCCATTTTTGGAAAGAACTAACGCACTAATTAGAACAGAACGTGGCCTAAAAAGCCTTTACAGCAGAGAAGGCACTGCGCCCTAGGGGACACTTTCTCTAGTACATCATAAGCACATTGTGGTTGCAAAAGATTGGCAGTCAAATCAAGTGAACAGCACCATCTCCACACCATGTTTTAATGTAAAGTAAACAGTAGGCACAACAATTGAATCATCTAGCCCTATTGTGCAAAGCCACCAAGAACAAAACTCACACAAAGGTGGTGACTGGAAAAAACCAAGAAGCCATTGAAAGAATGTAGCCAGACAGCTGAATACTTGAGCACAATTGCTTCTTGATCATATTCCCGCAGCACTATTACTCGAGGATAATCCCTGTAAGGGTTTGTTCCGCCTCTAACCTCTATTACTCATCATCCTTCCAATCACCTTGTGAACGTTGTGCAGTAATCAACTAGTAGTCCCATGTTGCAATTTGTTGTTGAGGAATGCCAGCTTCTGCAAGTAGATTCCTCAACTCGTCCCTGGCCCCCTTCTCCACACAGACCACAGCTGCCGTTGTTTGTGGATCATATTCAATATCATCCTCATCCCATAGTTTGGTGAAGGAGCCAACACATCCTTGCCACTCTTCACCAGAAGTTTCATCCACGGCTGTACAGACCTTCACCTTCTTTGCTTCCCAGTCTGCAAAATTTGACTGCAAAACACCAACAGCCCAATGAACACAAGGGAAAAATGATGCATCCTCCAGACATGGTCTGAGGTTATGTTGCAGGACAATTCATGAATAGTGACTTCTTCTGAAGAAAGAAGGGATAATAATCCATAACTGTGGAGGTGAAGAATAATGCTAGAACCTGATATGCAAGCATGGATGGCTTGGAGGCTGTGTAGTAGAGGCGGACATCATTGCGGAAATTCAGATTGAGACTGCCAATATCACCATCCTTTGCCTCGACAATGGCACGAGCAACAGCAATACCCAGTCCCTGTGCAAAGATGATAAGTGTAGGAAAGCGAGCCAGAAACATTACAGGCCTCAAGTCCAGACCTGTTGCCTCAAATGCTCCCAATTCCAACTCCTGTCCTGCAACCCATCCAACAGCGTATCTCTTCATCTACACAACCTCAATAGTTTGCCATCTTCTCAAAACATCTTCATAAAGTAGGTATTGAGAATTCTCCAAATGTCATTTCAGTTCCAGCCCAAACCCTAACTGTCAGACCATCAACACCTTGATCATGACTGGCAATTGTGCAAGAATCTGCATCCTGAATTTTCTGTTGCATTCACAGAAGCAACAAGAAGACTCATGGTCAGGATGTTGGCTAGCACTCAAGAGAGCCATAGCCCCAGTAAGTACAACATTTGGTGCAAAAAAAAAATGAGAGTAGTAACCTTCAATGAGATTGAAGAATTCTGGAGCAGATGCTTCTTCAACATGCAGGTCCAAGCAAGCCTTGACAGAGAGAGAAAATTGTGGCATCTTGGTAGTGCCTGCAGGGATGTCACCACGCAGTTTGTACAACACAGGCACGTTGATATCTTGAGAAAATGGAGGACTTGACACTGCAACTCTTGCTTCCTTCTCACCCATCCTCAATTGTACTATCTGCCCGGGCTTTGTGTATGCCTTGTCCAGTGCAACAAACTGAGCCAGGAAGATACCAAAGGAATTCACATCAGCCAACAATGATGGTGACCTCCTAGGTAAAACCCATCACGAAATGCATTCACTACAAAACTCTAGACCTAAATGTTTTTCACAGCAAAATGTGCTGTGTTGATGAGATGAGATTGTGTTGAAAAATGGGTATGTGCGCAAAAGCGAAAAGAGGGGGAGGGAGGAGGGGGGTTACCTCTCTGGAAACTTCCGTTTCTACAGTGATGCAACGCAACACTCCAGGGATGAGATCTTGCACTGAGACGACCTTGGAAGGATGCCAATCCTGGAACCCAACTGTTTCCACTTCCTGGAGAGTGAACCCTCTGGTCCGCTCATTCTCTTCAAGGATTGCCCGTCTCTGCTCGGAAACATCGATGTCTGTTGCAGAAGAAGACTCTGCTGTTTCTACACTAGCTGCTACACACACTGTACTCCTCTTCTGTTTACAAGCTCTGAAACAGCCTCCTGCTGCTTTTCCTTTTCCAGCATTTTGCAATTTTGGCGTTTGGAGCGATTTCACGCCTGCGAAAGAGACCAGAGCTCCAGTTGAAGTAGAGGTGAAAGCGCCATTTGAGGAATGGATTGCAGCAGTGATGACATAGCCATGGGGGAGAGGAGGGGAACTGCTGCTGCTGACAAACTGCTTCGTCAACATGCTTCCTGCATGCATCAGGGATGCCATGGCTCTCTGTTTCTCTCTATCTTTTGCTCTTTTGAATCCAACCCACATCAAGAAACCCAGAAAAATCCACAACCTCCTCTGCAAACTCCTTTCGCCGCGATGGATGGATTTTTGCGGGGATTTTTTTGTGAGGAATTCGAAGAGAAACCAGTTCCTGAGTTCGTAAGTAGTGGAATCTTGATGGATAGGGCGACACTGGATGACCCTTGATCTGCTTTTCAGGACGGCTCAGATTGGAAACCTAGATCCTAGGTAGGATTTTGCCTACAATCAACAACAGGACAGTACCTAGGGTACACTACCTACCATGTGAAGTCGCCTGGTTCCCCATCCATGTCTTGAAAATCATGTGTCAAAAAAAATTCAGGTCCTGAATCATGTGAAGCCCCTGTGTGAAATTCAGATCTCAAAATTGAGATCTCACATCTTGAAAATCACGTCCTCAAAGTTTTCAAGTTTCGATCTTGGAAATCGCGAGTGTGAAAATCCAGGCCCCAAAGTTGAGATCCCAAGTCTTGAAAACCATATTTTGAAAATCATATCTTAAAATTTCTCAGGCCCCAAAGTTGAGATCCCAAGTCTTGAAAACCATGTTCGGACGAACATTTCATCCATCCCCTTAATCGGGACGGACAATAACTAAAAAAAAAAAAAATCTTGATTAATTCAAAAAAAATAAAAATTTGATTTTGGACTGTCCAAGGCCTAAATATTTTTTTTTGGTCTCTCTCTAAATTCGTCTCGTCATCAAGTCGGACGAACATTTTATCCATCTTTTTAATCGGGATAGACAGTAGTTAAAAGAAAAAAAAAGTAATCTTGATCAATACTAAAAATAAATATAATAAAAATTATGAGCTATTCAAAGTTTAAATATATATTTTTTGATCTATTAAATATTTTGCCTCAAAAATATCAGACTGACCTTGATTTCTTTTTTTTTTGGAGTCACTTACATCTGGGAAGTTACATCTGGAGAAGCTCCACCGGGAGCAGGCCATGACTAGAAATTTATCTTAGGCCTTGCTCACACAAACAGACACCACCACTGTTACTTTTATATATAAGATAGAGTTATCTATAAAGTTAGGCGATTACGGAGCAAGAATCACGGCATAATCGGGCATCAAACGCAAAACTGGTAATGGAAATATTACAAAAGGAAATAACCAGGACCCAAACTAGTTTTTCCACCAATTTTGGTGGTAAATTGAGTTTCATCCTGTCTTTCCTTTCTCCTAAGCGCCTCTAGTGCTGCTACATACATTTTCACTGCTCCTGCCTGTACAACTACTATAATTACTCTCGAACCTTGTGCATGAAATGCTGAGTTTCAACATTTCATACCCAGATTTAATAAAATTTCCTTACTTTGCGGATATCACTGAAAGAGGGGATAGGGGGCAAAAGCAGGGGAGACAGGGGGTGAAACAGAGAGTGACTTTATGGATAACTCTAATCACCTTCCCTTCATCCTTCTTTTCATGCAAACAACATAAGAACATGATTTATGATTGGTTCACACTTTAAAATATCAACATTGTTACATCAATGATTAACAAGATTATTTTAATTCTCTGTAGCACTTGGGAAAGTCTTACACAATTACAAATGATTTGACAAATTTAATTAATGGTTAACTTTTCCCTAACAACTTTATACTCACCCCTAACTCATTTTACATTAAAAAAATTAGAATTTTTTTAAAATCATGTATCCATAAACCAAAGTTAGAATTAAAATTAAAATAGCAAGGTTTTGAGTTTTAAACACAAACACATTATAATTTAGGATAACAAGAGGCCTTGATATCTCTCACTTGTAAGAGAAACTTCATTATAATTAACAATACCCAAATCTAATGCATAATGGAAATTAATAATGGCAATTACTTACTTTTATTTGAACTCTACATGAAAAAAAGGAAAGCTTGTAATAACCAATAACCTCCCCACCCATGTCACATCTTTTGTCAACCAAAAACCAACCAACATTCTCTATATCAACACCCAATATAACTCCAGATATTCTCCATATTGGATTGTAATCTCCATTGCATCCTCATACAAATTGTCTTTTGAAAAAGTGATTGTTTATTGCCATGTATTAGCCTTTTTGTAAATGTACATGTTGCAAGTCATTTGATTTCAAAAAGTTCATGTTTTTCAAATTTTACACATCATGGAAATTTAATGAAATTTTCATATAAATCAATGGACTCCATAAAACATACAATTCAATGGATTTTGTGAGGCATTTTGAGAAAGATAGTATTGTTATTGTTACCAAATTACATAATATATCACATAGTTCACTTGAGTGTAAGTATTTTTTGGGCATGCATGATGTCCCAATCAATATTCATCCTCTTAATGAAATAATTCGATGGTCATTTTACAATTGCAACAATGCCATGTACTTTAATCATACATGTGATGAAAATGAATAATCTGAACAATTACCTGTACATAATCAAATACGCAATTAGCTAAGATGTCATAAATACCCAGTTGTATGCAACCAAAAAAGAGTTTTATTAGATCATATGTTCAATTGGGAAACTATTTTCTTATATTAAAAAATGAAAGGATGTCAAAGGAGTCCCATGAATGCAATTCAAAACAAATAATGTTTGTATGGAATTTGAATGATTATCTACCTAAAGAATTAATCAAACAATCAATTGACAATGCACATATACCAAATTACATGTGACCAAAAAAAGTTTCACCATCACACATCTTCAAGTGGTAAACTTTCATTTTAGATCAAAGACTGATTTAAAACTTTTTAATTGCAAAGGAACCATTGATGCAACTCAAAGCAAACGAGAAAGTTTGTATGCATTTAAGAATTACTACCTATTCATTAGTATCTATTCCATAAAACCTTCAGGAAAACTATCATCAGGTCATAAATTTGTTAGAAAACATTTGATTGGCATGCATCCCAAATGGAGAATCATGATAAAAAAACTTTGATTCATCATTTTAGTTAATGGTCAAACAATGTGCAAATGGTTAAAAGATGGCTACAACCACCTTGGTAATTTTTATAGAATGATTCACAAAAATCGAATGGATTCACAATCCAAGCAAATGGTTGTTCATGTGCAACGTAGTTAATTTGGTTATCGAAGCACTTTTTGTTTAAATCCTCACAAGAAAACATCATATAGTGTTATCATGTTTACATATATGTGAAATTGTAGAAAAGACCCCATGATAAAACTATGAAGGTACTCGTTGCGCAAGATCAATTTTCACAAACTTAGAATTAACATGACAAGAGTAAATACAGTTATAATTAACACAATATTATGCCATGTCACCTTCATCATGAATGATAATGGATGGTTGCCATGTGATTCCAAACCAACTTCATAAACTTTTGGAAGTGGATGTAAATGAGTAGATAATAACATGCCCAAATTTTTAGGCCAATGTTTTTATCAAAATATCATATGGACTTCTTTCACTTGTCCATAAATAGTACGAAAATTAATCACAACATTTCAATTAGTATTTAAAACATAGTTATTCAAAAAACCACTTACATCTTCATTCAACTTTCACCAAGATTGAAAACAATTTAGTTTCATAAGAATTGAAAAAATAATTCAGCTTCAGAGGAATTGAAAACTAATCAATGTATTTAATATTCCAATGCACCTAAATAGAAATGGTGATAGGGTAAGTTTATGGTCAAACAACACACACCTTGCTCCTTTTCCAAAAACATAGGAGTAAGACTTGGCATTGTAATATTCAAAATTGTAATTAAAACATAATTTTTTTGCACACCAAACAATGTTTTTTTTTGCAATTTTTTAAAATTACGATTTCTTAAAACATTTATCCAAGGTTTATGGGAGAGGAAAATGTAAATTATGAATTTAATAATTTATTTTTACATCAATCCAAATGATGATACTAGACCATGTAAAGTGAAATTATTCAAGTTTCATATTTAATACATGAAAAATTTCCAAAAAAATAATGAGAATTTAAAAACTATTTACTTAAGATTTTAAGAGGAGTGGTTACAAGTTATAAATGAGTGTTTTTCCACCTTCAAATGTTGATGGAAGTGATTTTTTTTAATATGTCATTCTTAGTGTATATACATTGGTTAAATGAGAAATATTGAATTGTAAGTTGAAAATTTACAAACATGTTATTCAAGAATGGTTACAGATGTAATGCCTCATTTTATCATAGACTTACCCAAGATCGCTTGATATCAAAGTTTGAAGATTATTTGATCAAACTTTAGTAGAACATTAATTCAAATTATAACCTAGGCATCCCCATGGAGATTTCAAAATAAATTCTTGTGGTCAACATCAATGTCCTATTGTTGCATGGTACACACCTTTGATTTGAAAAAAAAGTTCAACGTCTTGCAAAAGCTTAAACTTTAAACTTCTCATATGAATCTGAAAGCATCATTGACCCTTAGATACTTGGTAGACTTGACAAGTCCTTAAACCTCCCATGACATGTGACAAATTATTGTTTTCAACCCATCAAATTAGGTTTTTGAAATTTTGTCCACCACATGTTTAAACTTACATAAGATTAAATGAACTATTGATTTTCCAATAGTGAAAAGTTCATTTCATTGCAAGTATTTAAAATGCATGTGCCAACATGTACAATGATTATCTACCTTTATGTTCAATGGCATTGCACATTATTGATAAAAACATTGTAATTACATTTATACATCACACAATTGATGAAAGTATTATAGAAGCAAGTGAAGGCACTACAATAAGCTTATGAAAACATTGCATGAGTTGATAATCTATAATTTACCAAATGAAGACATTGCAATGAATAAGGAACACACCACGACAAGCAAGTTTGAACAAAGGCAAAACAACTAATTTATGAAAGTAATGCAATGAACATCAAATGACACAAATGAAAAATATAAACAATCGTAAGAGGACTACTCATAAATGATGATTGAACGTGGAACAAGATGCAAAAGAATTTAATTGCGGTTTAAAGTTAAACCCTAAATTCATCATAGGATAAGGTGAAACCCTAAAACATGCTTTACAATTACATTAAAATAAAATTTAAGAAGTCCTTATGTTGTTTGAAGGCATGTAAACCACACCTTTATTCCTATATTCATCACCCATAAAGACTTCATAGAAAATTTGAAGTGTATTTCAATGTCATGTTACAAGGCAAAAAAATTCATCCAAGGAGAGGAAACACATTTTGTTTCAAAAAATTCCTTTCCTCCATTGGGTTTGTTTTTATGTTGGGTAAAACCCTCAGGTTAAAGCATTACTAAAATTGGGCTTGCCGTTGGCTATATCGCCTTGTGCATGTTTTTATTTTGGTAATGCTTTCACCCTTGGGCTTTATCCTACAATTTCACATAATCAATACATGCTATGGATGCCATTGAGGTGTGGAATTGGTTTCACACTTGAACTTCGACTAGATGGGTGGCCAACAACTGCCTCTTCCTTAACTAAGTAAATGGCTTACACAACAATTACATCTACAAAATAGACGACCTACATCCTAGGGTTGGATTGGATAGATGGCATATTGCAACAAACATGCCAACAAAATAGATGGCTTTTTACAATCTATGCCTCCATTAGGTAATTTACAATCCTTTTTCTTTGTTCCTCCCCCCGCCCTCCCCCCCCCCCACACTTTTTTTGTTTAGTGTTTTGTTTGATGCAATTTGCCAAGGTTTCACCAATTAATATTTAAATGGCTCACTACAACTTGGACATCAACTAGGTACCCACTTGAATGTCTTTTTAATCATTTTTTTGATATAAAATTTCGTTTTTTTCCCAAAAAATAAACAAAATTAATCAAATTTACACTCAAAATGTTTCCCTTCAAATTTTTTGTAAAAAAATGGCAAAAATTCAACCTTAAAAAAAACTTTGCTAGGTGGATGGCATGTTACGTTGCTACAACATTTAGCCACAATCAAAGTAACAAAAACCTATTTTGATTTTTTTAGTGTAATTGGAGGGCATGATAATGAAAATGTTTCCCCCCCATTGTTTGGAGGGTCTTTTGAAAATCAGAACATTTGCCTTTTTTTTTTTCTTTCATTTTTTCCACTTGCCATTTGGTGGGAATTCGTAGATGGCCTCCTATTTGATTAGGTAGATAACTTGTTACAGCTTGGGCCTGGACTAAGTAGATGGCTTGTTACAACAACTATTTAGGATTAAGACTACCACAATACAAGTGTCACAAAAAATTATCCCCAAATGCAAAGTCTTATTATTATAATCAGATTATCAAAAATTGCAAAACAAAAAAAAAACCATCATAATGTAGTGAATGTGTCAATATTATAATATTCAAGCTATTTGCTGCATATCCAATCAAATTTGAACTAAGGGTCATAAAGGATCGAAATGCTTCGATTTCATTTTCAATGGACCCCTTGGTTATTTTTTGTGCCAATTTCATTAGGTACAAAACTTGCCCCAACTCCTATGAGATTATTTTTCAATGAAGTAAAATGAAAACATATCCCCATACATAGAGTAGATCCCAACACATTCCAATACAAAACGTAGATTGAAATTCCCTATTCACATCTCATTTGTTTCCCACAAAGGTAAAATGAACCATAGCCCATACACATTGAAGTTTAGGAAATTGGAGGGGAAAAAAAAAACGACGACCCAAACATATCATCAACAAAATTCTCCTTAGTACATTAGATCTCTAGGACCAAATTTCCTTTCGAAGTTTCCGTTATTGTGGCTATTTTCGCCCACATAATTTATAGAGTCACCTAGGTACATCACAACTTAAATTACCACAATGACCATTTTCGAAACCCTTCGGATCTTTCATTAATTGGACAATTATTTGCTTATAGCCTTGGAGGATAATTGTCTGTTCAACAATAAGAGGATAAATTCAATAAGTGGATAATTTTTCTAGGAACCAAGGTCCTATTTGTTTATCAAGCTTAGAACTATATCTCTAATAGCAAAATGATGAGCAACAATTGGGCATTCTTTCCACAATGTTCTTCTAATGCTCCTGAACTTTAACTTATCATTTTTTAAGACCAAAGTGAAAGTGACAAAGACAATCAACCCAAAAAAAAAAGGAAAGGACAATTTTTAATTCACACCTTTTTTTGGTTAAATTCACACCCTTTCTTTGCATGTCCGATTATAATTTCCACCCCAAAAAATTGTATAATATAAATTCCTAAGTCAAATGAACATAGGGGGGTGGGGAAGACACACTCAAATTTAATCTGCATATAATTGGACGTGCAAAGAAATGCATGAAGAAAGGGTGTGAATTTAACCAAAAAAGTGTGAATTTAAAATTCTTCAAAAGAAAAAGAGATTTAATTTCACAGTTTGTCACAATGCATTCGAAATGCCCA